>CM061143.1:29927871-31127871 GCA_030710495.1 Labroides dimidiatus | reverse complement strand
GTATGATGAACAGTCCTGGGCTCATTTCTTTACTCAGTTATGCCTAAATTTTCATGATAAACGTGTGGCTGATTTGACTTCAAGCTGGGCGTGTTGAAGCTATTTTATCATACTGCTTTTAGGCTCTGCAAGGACTGTCTGGAATCTGCGTTTTTCCAGAATAAAGACTCAATTTCCCATGATGCATCATCACCCACCGTCATAAAGACATGACCCTTTCCAAGGCGTGTATTTGATATGGAAGCAAATGCCTAGAGAGCAGATCTTCTTTTCAAAACTACTTTTTGTTGTTCAGGACAACTTTTCCCAGGATGCAAAGCAACAAGGTAATGTATTTATTCATAGTTACGTAGCTCTGATGTTTTTGAAACATGACAACAAGAAAACTTTATAAACTCAGTTTGTCATGCAGTTTAGTGTTCAGAAAGTAAGAAGACTATCTGTTTAGTGTTACTCACGGCCCAGTGCTTTAAGATGAGTTTCTAGCATGTAACGTCCTGGTTATTTCCTACCAGAGTTCATCTACCAACTCTAACCTCACCAAGCAGAGATAATGTAACCCCACTTTTCATTTTATAAACAGACTCTCAAGTTTGATCCGATCACTGCAGAATAACTGCTGCATGTGGGCTGGAATGAACATTAACACAAACAGTTTAACCTGTGTTTTAGCCTGTGCTTTTTTTACTTGAGATTCCAGCTTCGGTATCCACCTGTTCAAAAAATTTTTCAACAAAATAATTTTCAGCAGAGATAAATAACAGGTCTTGCTTCTCCTTTGGTCAACTCACCTCTCATTGCTAAACTTTTCCACTAAGCATAGTGTCATTAAAAGAACTTTCATTCTATATGCTGTAAATGAATTTGTGAATATTGAGTTAGAAATAACCATTTCTGGCACTGGTAATCTCAGTTTAAATCATGGATTATGAAGAGGCGAATATACTAAAGTGTGACTTTTTCAATATCATTTCTAAAGTCCTCACAGGGTCTTTAACTCACTGGCTGCCAGTGACGTCTATTGATGTCAATTAATTTTTTTTACCAGGGCAGGTAGGGGGACGGACTGGCAGAGCTTGTCTGTCAATATCAGGCTTGTAAATTATAGTACTGAAGAATTGACCCCTAAAGGTGTCACCAGTGCTCTCTTTGGATAAGAGATTACCATGTATAATGACCAGAAGATGTGAGATGACAAGAGAGACAATGGCGAAACATTGCAAGTCAGACAAGTTCAGGCAGCTCACACGTGAATAGAGTATGTGTCACAATCATAAGAAAAGATGAGAGAGATAATGGAGAGGATCAAAGGATGGCGCTTTGGAGACAAGCCCTAAAAGCTAATCAAAGCTCTTTTTCTTGTTTTCTTTCTCTCTCTTCTTTTTTGGGGTCACAAACAGATGATTTTGGTAAAACCAGCCAAAAGACTCTACAGTATTTCAGTCCCTCAGCGTTTCCATGTATAGATTTTTTTCTCTACGTTTTCTTGCATTTTCAAATGAAACGTTGTTGTGTAAACAGAGCTTTAATGTAATATGAAAACTGCAACATTTCCATCATTCTGCGGGTCATCTTAGCGAAATTATCACTCTTATGGTAAAAACAGGTAAAGTCCAGAGTTGTGGTTTCAGTATCCAAAGGGGGGTATACACATAATTGTCGGGCTGTTTTTGTTCTGATTTACCTCCTTCCGACCAAGGACAGACAACGCCCGATTGTCTTAAATTGTATAAGATTATTGTATTAGATTATCCTGTGGTCTGAGGTGTGTTAAGATTGAATTTGCCCCGAAAATGGCATTCAAAATGGGTCAGGACCGACGATCATAAATTAAACTTGTTATAATAAATATTTACAACCAAAAATCTTCATGTGCATGGGGAAAGCAATACAGCCACTCACGTCTCCATGAGTTGTGATGTAGATTGGAATGTAGCCAATCAGGAGGCAAGCGGACTCAGGAACGATGAAGCAGACATTAACACAAATCAAGCATGACTGACCTGACACGGAAAGTTTGGTGAACCTCAGAAATGGTCGACCAACTCGTTGAGCTGTTGGAAGCCTGGGGACGTCTTTTCAATGTCTCTGCCAAGTCGTACAAAAACTGAAAAAAACAAGGACAAGAGTTGACAAGAAACTGCCAGTGTAATGGAGATATCAGGTAAGCTAATATGTAGCTCGCTGCTGACTTTGCTCCAACTGGTGTTGAATCAGTAACTGCTGTAATGACGTTAACCTGTTAAAATGGTTAACTGAAACTTGCAGCCCAAAGTGGTATTTCAATTGTCCATCACTGCTTGTTCCTTGGATTCATTTTCATATAGGGGTGTGTGAGTGTGAGTGTGTGTGTGTGTGTGTGTGTGTGTGTGTGTGTGTGTGTGTGTGTGTGTGTGTGTGTGTGTGTGTGTGTGTGTGAGAGAGAGAGAGAGAGAGAGAGATCCTTGGTGGGACGGAATCGTTATGTGTGTGATGAGCTGTGTTCTGAGCACACCACACAGAATACAATTTTTTATCTCTATGTTTGGAGTCTCGAGCAGATAAAAAGTCTCTTAAGATTTAGAAAATCGTTATGTGTGTACCCTGCTTTACAATGAATAACTGAGACAACAGTGGGTTTAGGCCTCACAAACATTTTGGTGCATTATCAGGGGTTGAGGGCAGCATAACACAAATTAACCCAAGTATCACCTACTCAAAAGGTCCACATTGTTGTGATCAATACAAAAGAAAGTCTGCCTTTGTTTATCCCAGCACATTGTGATCTGCTGTTTGTACGCAGGGTGTTATATGTTCACTGCCTGTGAATATACAACAGTGCTGCTGTGTCTGATAAGGTCAGCTGGGTGTTCAGTCCTGGGGCTGGTGAAAGCTCCAACACAATGGCACCATTTATGGATTAGGTTGTGCAGCAGAATGCATCCTGGTAGTGGCTGCACACAGTTGTACCTCATATTCAGTGTGGGATGTGTGAGTCCCAGGTAGTACATGAAGGTGAGCTGTCATTTTTAGAGGTTACTGTGGCAGGATGGTGACTAATGAACGCTGCATTTAAAACCCAAGTCATTTTGGATGTGTACCCTGATTGTGTTTTTCAGAAGATAATACATACTGTATGTAGAAGGATCAGTGCTGAGCAGGATGTGTCTCTAAATTTTAACATGTTTGTAGGGAACATCACTGAGACAACAGTCTAACTGTGTGGGTCAAACCATGTGACAGGCCCTTCAGACGACGCAGGCCAACACTTGCTGTCCAATGTTTATTTAATGGCCGGGCCAGTCTCCTGACTCTCAAGTCTTTCCAGGCAGTGTTTGTACTATTACACCACTCAGCACAGAACAAGCCCCTGACCCGGCATGTTCCAGGCAGAATGGATAACACGCCTCTCCTTTCAGTGCACTGCGTTCAGAGTGATGTGGCATAAAATGATTAAAAAAAACCTGCGGTGTTGGCCATCCATCTTCAGTGCTTCATCTCTTCCCTTCCCCCTGCCTTTCGGCACGGTCTTGAATGGGGGGGGGCTGTCTCCTCCCCAGGCCTTTAGACAATAGCTCTGAGAGCACACCACTGGATAACTGCCATGGCACGCCGAATGCCAGACAGAAATAATCTCCTCCCGGTGATAACCGAGCAATCTCACAGCCCTGGGGAGCCAGAAACACTATTCAGAAAGCAATGAAACAAAACCAGGGCTGGCATGTCACAGGGCGGTGACACAAAGACCCGGGGGTTAGACAAATACACGCCCATCACTGACAGACAGTCCACTGCCTCAAGATTAACATTCTGCAAGGCAAATTAGCTGGATTAACTGCTTTACTCAAGAAACATGATGAGTTTGTACACAAAATCTGATAGTTGCAAGGATTATATAAGTGATTTTTGTAAGTTTTGTTTATGAATCCTAAGCCTGTCTAACAATTACTTTTTTTTAGACTGCAGTCTACTGCAGACCTTCAATAGTTAATATCAATGAAGTCTTAAACATGATTTACCACATTTAAAATGGCAAAATGTTATTTTGCATGTCAAACAGGAATATTTTTCCCAAACACAGCAATGACATAATCTAGACTCAAGATTTATTACTCAAATAAATGCTGCACTGCTAAACCCCGGGCTCTGAAATCATGACTTGGAGGAAGTAGCAAGTTTTGGTGCTCATACTGTGAAATACAGAGGTTATTTTCTTTTTTTTTTTTTATTTTTTTTTTTTATTTATTTTTTTTTTTTAAGATATCACTGACAAAAATTCTACTCAGTGTTAATATTTAGTGTAGTTATTTCAAGATGGGTGTAATTATGCCCAGTTGATGCTGAAATGATTCTGATGTTGGTTAAAAAAAGTTTGTTTGTTAATAACACTGATGTTTGTCACAGTATGGGTTGGAGTTAATATACTAGCAAGTCCTAGCTCCACTCCTGGGCTCTACGACTGAACACCGTTATCCTAGCATTTTGGTAGAAAGGTCAACTACAGGTCCCATGCATGACTTTATTTATTTATTTTTGTGTTCAGAGCTTTTTTTTATTTATTTGTGTAAACTACAATTAAATAACAAAACTGAAATTTTAATCTACACAAAACTTAAAATCTGCTACAGTTGAGTTAAAAACAACCCCCCAAAAAACTGTCCTGTTGTTTATTGTACAGACAATCTACTGAAATCATTTTTTTGTTTTTGTTTTTTTAACGAGAGGAGGGAGACTGGAGGGGCTTGTACTGTTTGTCACTAACTGTCTGAACACTGACGTTGGTCCTCAGTGCTTTTAGTGCCTCATGCTTTCTGCCTCTGGGTCAGAGTGACCAGACTCACTCTGCTCACCGTGATGTCATGTGCATATCCTCTGTTATTCCAATGAGACAGTCCTCTATTTTGTGCTTCCCTTTGGTATCTTTTTGTTGTACATGTCTCTATCTTTAAGCATTTTTTATTATGTTACTTTAATTTAAATGTTTGGATATTTAATCCATATCTTGTAGAGTGCAGGTTTGAGGGAAGTGGCTTGCTATACAATTCAAAATTAGCCAAAACAATCTAAAAGCCATAAATGGTAAACAGGTAATGTATTTTAAAGTAAAACCTCTCTTTTTTTTCAAAATACTTCAGTCATTGCTTGTAAGAGAGAAACATAATTTCTTCTCAGATACAGATTTTGCTATTTGCTGTCAGACTTACACACATTGACATGAAGTAAAAGAATCAGCACACTTTTTTTTCCCACCACTGAACAACACACTTGCAGCATAACAAAGTCTGTTTTCCATTTTGCTGCCACACAACCAAACAAGCACAACTCTGCAGTCAGAATGTTTCCTGGAGGTGGAAGTATGATGGAGGCTGACAGCTATCACTGCTTCTTTGTGGCATCCAGACAGAGAGCAGCGGCAGAATTCAACATCAGCTGTCTGGGATCAGTTTGGCAACATTTACCAGTGTTAACTTTTTCACCCTTCACCACAGTCAAAATAAATCAATGAATAATCCACAATGATAAGAGGAGTCAATCACATTCTTTTTCATGCATCTCTGCTCTGAAAAATATACTTTGCTGCCAATAAACCTGCCAATTTGTTCTTTCTTTTTTACTTCAGGCAAATTCCTGCTGTTATCTGTTTGGTTAATTAATAATCACCCAAGAGCTTGTAATGTTAAAACCTGTGAGAATCTGACCTATTCTCTGTAAATGAATAGAATAGAATAGAATAGAATAGAATAGAATAGAATAGAATAGAATAGAATAGAATAGAATAGAATAGAATAGAATATTCTTAATTGGTCCCTATGGGGGAAATTTCGGTGTTACAGCAGCAGCTCACAAAAATCAGTACAAAGTGCAAAAATGCAATAATAACAATAGAACAGTAATTCAAAATAAGAACTACAAAAATAGAAAAGGGGAGAAATAGAATAATGAACTTTCATTATTTACACAGGAACAAATAAGTACGAGAATATGCAATGAACAATGAATGCTGAGACAACGTGCAAAAAAAGGCTGTAATTTTGAATATTGGATGTATAAAAGTGTGACTTCAGGTTTGTTATGATATGTTGTAAAGTCTTATTGCAGTTGAGAGGAATGACCTGCGGTGGCACTCTGTCTTGCAGGGTGGGAGTCTCTCTGCTACTGAAGTTCCCCCACAGTCTCATGCAGCAGGTGAGGGGTACTGTCCATGATAGATGCAAGCTTTGCCAGCATCCTCCTCTCACCCACCTCCTCCAGGGAGTCTAACGAGCAGTCCAGGACCAAACTGGCCCTCCTTATCGGTTTGTTCAGTCTCTTTCTGTCCCTTTCTGTGCTCCCTGCTCCCCAGCAGACCACTGCAAGTACAGAAGATACCACAGAGGCAAAAAATGTCCTGAGCAGAGTCCTGCACTCTCCAAAGGACCTCAGTCTCCTCTGCAGGTGGAGACAACTTTATCCCTTCTTAGACAGGACGTCTGTGTTGTGAGTCCAGTCCAGTTTATTGTTGAGGTAAACACCAGGAATCTGTAGGTCTCCACCATCTTGATGTCCAGACCATGGATGTTCACTGGTGCAGAGTGGGGTGTCCTCCCTCTGCAGAAATCTACGACCATATCCTTCGTCTTCCTGGCATTAAACTTAAGGTGCTTTGTGCCACATCAGTCAACGAAGTTAGTGATAACGGTCCTGTATTCTTGCACATCCCCCTCTGACATACATCCAACAATGGCTGTATCATCAGAGGTGACAGCTCCCAGAGTTGTAACTGAAGTCCGAAGAGTACAGGGTGAAGAGAAAAGGTGAGAGAACTGTCCCCTGTGGGGCCCCTGTGCTGCAGACCATCATGTCCGACACACAGTCCTGAAGCCTCACAAAACGTGGCCTATCGGTGAGGTTATCCACAGTCCATGTAGCCAGGTGACAGTCCACTCTCACTATTTCAAGCTTCCCCCTGAGCAGTGAAGGCTGGATTGTGTTGAAAGCACTGGAGAAATCAAAGAACATGACCCTCACAGTTCTGCCAGTGTTCTGCAGGTGAGACATGGATCTCTGCAACAGGTAGATGACAGCATCATCCACCCCAGTGTTCAATTGGTAAGCGAACTGCAGTGGATCCAGGTGTGAGCTCACCAGAGGGTGGAGGTTCCTCAGAATGATTCTCTCAAAGGTCTTCAGACCAGTGGCCCTCACTTCTCACCTGATGAAGTGGTTGGGCCGCCTGGGGTATGCTGTCTTTGGGACAGGAACAACGCAGGAAGTCTTCTACAGTTCCGGGACCCTCTCAAGACTCAGGCTCAGGTTGAAGATGTGTAGTAGCACCTGACAGAGCTGGTCTGCACAGTCTCTCAGGAGTCTGGGGCTGATGCCATCAGGACCCATGGCGTTCCTTGCCTTATTCTTCCTCAACTCACTTCTCACTTGGTCAGCTGTTGTGGAGAGGATGGGGGTGGGAGTGGTGATGGAGGATGAGAGGAGTGGGGGTGATGATGATGATGGAGGTGACAGAGAACTGAGTAGGTGTGAAGAAGAGGAAGAAGCAGCAGCAGACAGGTCGTTACTCTGAAGAATGTGGGGAGGAGTGGGAGCAGAGTCAAATCTGTTGAAGGTTCAACTTGTTGGCCCACTCCCGATCTCCTGATTCATATTCAGGTCACTTCCCATGGCCTCTGCTGTGACACGAGATGGTTTTCAGGCCTCTCCAGACCTCTCTTGCGTTGTTTTGTTGCAAAAGGTTTTCCATCTTGGTCTTGTAGCTGGGCTTTCCTTCTCTTATCTTCTTCTTCGGCTCCTTCTGCACCCTCCTCAGCTCCTTCTTGTCCCGGATCCAAAAACCCTCCGCTTATCAAACTTAATCCAAATAATAAATTAAACTGAAAGACTGATAGGGGTTCCCGAATTAGTATCTCCTTTAATTCAGCATCTAACGCCAAGGTTTACTATTTATAATGGTCCATGGTAGTGGTGGGCGGATTGATCCAAAATATCAATATATCGATACCAACATCAGTATCGGTATTGATCAATACTTGCGTGTTAATATCAATACTTCAGTTTCTCTTCTCTATGTACGCTCCTCTCTATCACTTCATTCATGCACATGACTTCGTGTCTACTGTCAGATCTTTTCAATGATGGCATGAAAGCCCAAAAGTAAAATCTTAAATCATTCGCTGCCAGCCATTTTCAGAGCCTTTTAAGCGATCTTTCATAACCCACGAGATATTGTGTTCTATGACTGTGTAAACTCCAGAACTACCAAAATAAAGAGCAGACTCACTTATTTCATTTGACTTACGTCTCTGCCATGTCTCTGCCACGTCTCTGCCATGTCTCTGCCACGTCTCTGCCATGTCTCTGCCATGTCTCTGTGAGCTCATATCTTCTTCTCATATCTCTGCTGATCTCTCATCCAAGGAGAGCACCGGTGCCACCTACAGTAGTTTACAAGCCTGACATTGATAGAAAAACTCTACTGGACACCACCCATTGAAATACATAATTGACGTCTATAGAATTGTTATAGATTATAGAATTGACATCTAGTCAATGGTTGCCAATGAGTGAAAAAAAATGGTGGCAGCATATACATTGGGTCTTGTTGGTTTAGTTAACATTGTGTGGCTTCTGGTATATCAGCTGATCCTGACTCTTACGCTTTGCCTTGATAGGGTGATGTTGGCATGCCATTTTGAACCTATTAATTTAGCATACGCTGAATTAAAATTGTCATGATACCACAGTCTTTCATTTAGATGTGATACTTGGACATCAGCAGGCATTGATTCTATTTTAATAACAAGGCAACACAAATTAACCACAGAGCACCTGAATATGGGTTATTTTTGATTTGAGACATACACACAAACGTATAAATAAATAAACCAATGAAAAGTTTAACCCAGTCGTGATCTAATGTCCCACAGAAAAGTGTGACTTCTTAACTAACTTCGTCTCGACTTCCAGACTTACAGGTCATCCTCTTCTTGTCTTTTCATACTGTAAGGGTTAGGTTAGGTTAGGTTAGGTTACTATATTTGTACCCATAGGTAGGTTTGTTTTGCAGCATGATGAGCATCCACTTTGACATTTAGTCACAAGAACAAACATTAACACAAGACACAACATGAACAGTCCATACCCAAGTGTCCATATTTAGATGTAAGTGAGAAAAGAGGCTGCTGCTGATGACAGAATAGAATTTTTTGCTGATTTTAATATCAAACAGAAAAACATCACTCTTTGTCTCCTGTTTGTTGCACTTTCAGTGTTAAGATTGATCTTGACTTAAAATTATGTGCAGCTTGCAACAACCGAAGCCATCAGATAAAACACCAGTAGTAAATTAAAAAATGTTGAGTGTGGATATGCTGAAGGTTCTGTATTGCCATTTTGCTTATTACAATATTCCATTTGGTTGTAGACCTTGTATCAATGAGAGTCACACGATATCTCACATCAAACCAGAACGGTTCTCAAAACCATAAACTACTGTAAAGTAGAACCCTCTTCAGCAGGGTCATGAATACGGCTCCCTCACAGAGCTCCTCCGTCGCTCAGGTTATCCTGGGCAACTTCAAACTTTGACTGATCTAAGAGGTGCTAAAAGGCAACTAAAAGCAGAAAAGGGAAGTATGAGCACATGCATGTAACATGTTAACATGCATGGCTTATCTCTAAAGCTTTTAAGCAAGATGAGGATGGGAAGTTTTATTTATAGCACATGGCTAACAGAAATGATTCAAAGTGCTTCACAAAGACAGAGAACAGCAAACAAGGGGGCTCTCCAAACACAAAGAACTCATAGTTCATTTAGAATGGAATAAAAGTGCAGATTATACCCCAGTATTATGTTGCATAGGGCCTGTGTATAAAATGACATTAAGCAGATCTAAAAGTTGCTGAAGTTTGTCAGGTTTAAGATCTTCAGGGAGTTCATTTAATACTAGAAGTTCTGGGGTTGTTTTACTCCTGCTACCATGCCAAGAGGAAAAGGGCTGTTTGGTTCAAGTGATTGACTGATCGGTGATCCTAACAGGGACATCAGAATGTGGGGGTCCACCAGAATACTCAGATCAGGGGGAGGGGTATTTTTGAAAAGAGCCTGGAAGCTTCAAGTATCTACTGAGAATTTTTGTGTTGGGCTGTAGGACTGTGGGGCAATCGTAGCTGTAAATATCCGTGATATGATTAGAAATACTATTTCTTCTGTGGTCCGTAAGTGTTTTATTGCCATACTCTTTTGATACTCTTCTTGATGGAACTATGTTAATGTATATAAATGGTATTTTTATGCATATATACATCCCTTTTTATAACCATGCAGCTCTTTGCTAGAGGCATCAAAATATTGAGGGTATAAAAGATAAAACAGAGCAGTGGCGCAGTGGTCCTTTTATCCACCATGTGAAAGAATTTAACTTTCTGAGAATGCAACCCTTTCAGAAAGGAAATCCAGTAATGAACTTAAAAGCATGAATGAATGAATAATGTACAAGTTTAAGGATTCATTTGTTGCATGGATAGAAATTAGAGGAAAGCAGAAAAAACTGTCAATCACTCATCCTGCTGCATCGAAGGTATACAAAAATGTTCTAAGAAATCTTTAAAATGAAGGAGATAATTCAGAATACCTCAAAGCATCAGGTGTGTCTATAATGATGTGTGGTTGTGTATCTAACCCAACTTATCTGCTGTTCTTGTCTTTCCACACACAGAAAAGTCTCCAATCAAAAGAAAAGTGAAACATTCGGCTGATTGATCATCTGGCCAATGGAAAGCTGCTCTGCTAGAAGCAGTAATTAGCACCAGTTCCTTCATGGACCACTACACTTGGACTTTCCCAAGATGGATCAGTCCCAAGGGTTCGCTCGGTCCGTTCTCTCTCTATCAAGCCCTTTTGCTGCCAGTCAATGAGCCCTGCTCTCACTTGGCTCTGTTGACACCAGAGGCCCTCTCTCAGAAGTTTGTTGTGATCTAGGGTTTGTTGCTGTCACAACTTTTATAGCATTAGGACACAGATGCTGCTCAGACTGGAACTTTTTTCCTGCAGCAGGTTTTCTTTTCTTCAAGGGTGGTTGAATGCTGCCCTTAATGCATGTTCTGCAGAGCTTAGGGATCCAGCTGAGTTCCCAGCAAACAAAGCGAGGCTGGGATCAGGTCCAAAACACAATAGTGTGACAAAGAAGTAGAGGGAAAGATAAAGAAAGTAGAAGAGACAGAGAAGAAACAACAAAGATGGTAAAAGTGACAGAGGAGTAGCTTGAAAGAGTGTGACTATTAATTCACACAAAATTTCTGTTTGATGAAATTTGAAAACTGGATTTGAGTCTTTTCTGTACCACTCACTCTTTGTCTAATATTTTGAAAAGTGTCCTAACTTTTTGGAATTGGGGTTGAAGACTTCACAGGTGTGATCAGGTTGTCACTTGGATTGCCTAACCCTGACAGTCATTATTACAGGGCCTTGACCTGTATAGTAGTTTACACAGCCAGGTGATAGTGCGTACAAAAAAAGTCACCCTGTGTTCTTAATGACTACAAAAGAAGTCTCATTGTTGTACCATTTGTTTATGGATCTCATTCTTTTGAGATCTCTCTATACAATTGTTAAATTTGAGACACAGTTTGTCATTGGCCATGAATAGTTTGATTATTTGGATACAGTTTTTTTGTTTGTTTAGTTAAAACCCCAAATAAGTAAAACTTTACATGTGAAAAACATATAAGCTGAAAGGAAAAGGATGTTGGTTGAAAACCATATTATCACTTATAGCACCATTAGAACATCAGAGAAAATTAGAGCATTTCTTTGTGGTATTCCAAAAAGCAGTTACATTTGCTGTTCAAGCAGAGGTGGACCTTGCAAATCCTGCAGACGATATTTGTCCTGTAATTTTTTTCTTTTCTTCCTTTGGAAGAGGGTCCGATCTAACCTCAGAGCCTAATTTTGGGTGTGGCTCTCCGGGCAGGTGTAGTGATATCAGTATTAATGGTCCAACTTTCAGCAGATGAAGATGAGCTTCTTTTGGTGCTATGTGGCAGACCACTGGCAGCTGGCACTCTGAAATCACTCAGAGATTGGCTATTCACACCAAGGGCCTTGCAGTCCCGCCTGTACAAATCCCAGCATTTGTGAGGCGAACATCAATGGTGTGAGCAAAGAGACGCAGGTGCTACCTCTTGGACTTCATGGGGGTGCTGTAGAGGTGTACCAGCATGTGATTTTTGTCATTGCCCCCCCATGCTGGCATTATAACTCTTGAAGAAAGATGGACAGCTTACAGACTCTCTTATCTTGGTCTCACTGCTGTACTGAGGACTCTGGCTAGTCTTGCCCTGGTACAGCAAGACTACACCATGTGATGTATAAAGCCATCTTCAGAGGCCCTGGCAAACAACTTTAAACTCCACTTGTCTGGCTTTTTTTTTTTTTTCAGGTTTCCATCTGTTTTTGTTTTGTGGGCAACCATTACCTCATCCACAGACAGCTTGAGGGTCTGTGGCTCAGACCTTAAGGCAGTAGTGAAGAAGCTGAACAACGGCCGTACTTTGAAGAAGGGGTCACTGGTGCCAGGGATCTTGGTGTTATTATTGAAGAAGATAACCTTTATCAGTAGCCTGAACCTCTTGGAAGACTTCAGGTTGGCAACTAGAGAGACCCTGGTCTCCATGGCCCAGTAATCTTTGACAGATGGGTGCTCATTTTTTGTGCCATAATTTCGCTAATTTTGCTATGATGTGTGAGTATCATCAACTTACCATGGTTTTATTGGTACAATTGTAAATGTACGGCGAGCTGAGCTCAACTTCCCCCTCTGGAGAAAAGGGAAGGCTGGACATGTTCCAGGTCTCTGCTAATTGGTCACTGGTTACAATGACCTTGGGTGAAGACCACGTTTCTGATCTGACTCAGGGGGAGCACAGGGCTGGAACTGTAACATGTGGAAGTTATCAAAAACAGTTGCTTGCCCTTCAAAGGGTTAAGAGGGGATTTGAATTTGCCCCTGTGGTGATGTAGCAACATGAGTGGCAAAAACTTAAAACTGCGACAAGTGCCAAGTTCTGAGACAGAGAGTTGAATGACAACAAGAAATGTCAACGGAACCATCAGCACGCCATACAAACATCATCACTTAAAGGGCTGTTTTACCCAACTTCAAATAGTGAAGCTTCATAGAAATAACTTTTGGAGGTCACAAGCTGACACTGTATGGTGCATGGTAATTCTAGTTTTGTTTAATTACAGGCTAAACACAGCAGTGATGTTTGAAGTCTATTGTAGTTCTGATAAAGAGAGATTATCAGCAAGTTAAGAACAAACAAACACTATTTTTATATAACTCAAAGGACAGGAGTGTTGTCAGATAATTAAGTGATTATGATTAAATTCTTGTCATTAATGTGGTATTGTTTAATTATGGCAGATGTATAAGCTAATACCTCTGCAGCAGCACATCTGATACATTATTTCAAAGCCACATGTTGGCACGGTGCACACAGTAAACAATCAGCACTGCTGGATTTTGGCAGGGATTGTGTTGTTTCAGTGTTAATTATGTGTGACAGCATACAAACACATAATAATAAAATTCAAATTATTATGCATTGTTTGTACATACGCAACAAACAACACCAAGGGCAGACAGGGAGGTGAGAACTCAGCATGCCTTCTCTTCTCACATCTAGAAATATATCCACAGCTGACATCTAGAACACAGAATCATTTCCTCTTTGTGTAGCATGATACCCTGAGATTAAAGCTATGCCGAGAAAAGAGTGCCAATGTATGCATGTTAAATTCCTTATTCAATTGGATGGGTTGGATAAATGTAAGAAAAAAAAGAAGATTTATAGAGTCAGGCAATTACTCTGAGCCTGGTGCAGCAGCCCTTATTTAGCTGAATGGTAAGCTTGCCTTGCTTGGAGGAGCGCTAATTACTGAAGCTTATAGGAGGCTTACACTAATCTTGATTGAATTTCTGAGTGTGATGTGAGATCTCCCCATCAAACTTTTTCCCACTGACAAAAGAGCAACTTTTAAAAGCTGGTCTTTCACAAAGGTTTAACCCGCTGTGTGTGCAAACAAATCCAACTGCATAATTTACACACCTGCTATTTCTCGAGTCAAAAAACAACAACAAGCGTGAAATATCGCAACAGACGGGGATATGTGCATCCAGAATACTGACAGAGTTTCTCGCCGACTGCATGTAGCTCAGTTTAAGATCTGAGGCTGGTGGTTGGGATCAAAATCACACCAAAATGTACCTCACAGAGAGAACACAACTCAAGTGCTGCATTATGGTACACTTTCACAGTATTTATCTGAAGCTGTTTGATATTTATCATTAGTTTAACACATTTGATGACTTGTCAGTTAGGGGGTCTGGACCCTAGTGCAGTTAGCTTCTGTCTTACGAGGTTAAACCTTTCCAACAAGAGTCAATCATATGGTATTATTATTATTATTATTATTATTATTATTATTATTATTATTATTATTATTATTATTATTATTATTATTAAGCAAATGCTGACGTGTGGTGGCTTGCAGCATTTTATGCTGTCTTGTTCAGAAATTTTTTTTTTAAATTAAAAAAGCAAACATGAGAAGTGCAGCATGCACATTATGTGAGAGAACCACAGTGATGAGATTCCACTCAAACTTTAACAGACATCTCTCTGTAGGATGAACCTACTGATAACCTACTGTAACGACACTGGATCAGACCAGTTTCAGTTCAAGTCTATTTGTCATCTTACAATGGATCAACTCTGTTGTGGTAGCAGATTATGCAGCAGATATGCACCTCTCCAAATTTTCCAGATTACAGAGCTGTAATGCATCATTTTACAAAAAGATCACGTAGGGCAGAAAGGTGAGCACAGAAACCACCTAAAAATGCCTGGCAACTTTCAAAATAAAACATACCGTGTCAAATCCAGATGGTATTTAGCTTGACTATAAAAACAAAACAACAAAGGTTTAAGGTTATACAGCCCAAACAAGAATAAGGAGAGGCTCATCATTGTGATGTGAATCAAGGAAATCTCTGATCACCAAACTCCAGCTGTCCAGTGTCCTGCTAGGACACTGGACAGCTGCCCTCGTTCATTTCTGTGTTCTAAAGTATATAAGCTAGTGAAGCTACAATAAGTTTTGGTTCAATTGTCATGACGGTGCAAGGCACTTCACAGCTATGAACACAAACAGTTCCAAAGCTGCATTTTTTTTCTACATGAACATTTGCACTGTACATTTGCAAGAGTGAACATTTGTTTCAAGTGAAAACAAATAATTCTGAAGTAACAAGTACACTACACAGAAAGTGCTTTGAGTTTTTTTCTGAATAAAATAGAAGTAATTCAGTAACTGACTGATTTTTTTTTGTTTATTTTTTCTTTTTATTTGTTTTTTTTTTAAATAGTGCAATAATTTTGGGTTACTCTAGAGAATTGTTGATAATTGAAAATCCTTGATAATCCATTTGGGACCTCAATAATTGTATTTGGAAAATTGGAAAGATTAACCATCCCTAACACACAACCACTTCAGCGGCTTGTGTTCATAACATATAAAATGTGACTGATGTGATCACACAGGGAAACCTTCAGGAAGTCCCTTGTGTTCATGATTAAAATGTAACTTTACAGATTTTATCTCCGTTATTGTACTGCTATGAGCAGCGGTTGGCTGGGTGCTGCAGATGCCAGTAAACTACCTCAGTGTTGGATTCTGAAATCAAGTCTTGTCCACACTTGGATGGAGATAAATATTTAAAATGCAAGTTGTTTCTCGTGGACACCTTTTAAAAACCTACTGTAAAAAAGTAAAGGTTTGGCAAAAGATCGGAAACAGTATGTGTGTGTTTGTGTGTGTCTGTCATGCATTTGTTTCCAAACAGGTGGAACATACAGTATACTGTCACACCATGGTCTCAGGCTCACATCAACAACACAGTCAGTGTAGTTTCAGCTACTGAAGCTTTTTTTTTTTCCATTTGAAATATAAGCATCAAATCTTTAACAAAACTGTTGAATCTGTGATTGGATTGTGTTTTGAATAAATTCCTCACCAGGTGTAAAATAAGTTTAATATGATACTGGTTATCTTTGCTCCTGCGCCTTGAACATCAACGTTTTCATTCCTTGCAAAGTCATGATGTGATTTATTCCATATTTTTCTCTGAAGGTGTAATGCTGTTCAAATTGCTTGCTGCAGAGGAGAAATGGCAGCACAGTCCACAGTTAGTTGGATGCGGCATAAAAAATAGATTTCTTACACATGGAATTTGCATTAGTATGATTTCAGTTGTTAGTGCAGAGGCAACCTATTCTGTGTTAACAACCACAGAGCGGTTCAGGTGGCATTTGCCTGCCAGTAGGTGGCAATTTCAGAGCTTCTAACAAGAAGAATGCATTCATACGTAGTCAGTTAGCTGTGCAGAAGTGCCTCCCTGCTTTCCACCCAAATGCATGCTGGAACTGTGAGAAATGAGGGAACTCTCTGTTTCAAAGTAGCTGAAGTGTAACACCCTCCTGCTCTCAGGAAAAGATTGTGACAAACAGTTAGAAAGCAGTGTGGAGTCTCAGCTCAGAGGCAAATAATCAACAATGGACTTGACAGAGCTGCAGAGCTCATACAGTGTGCTCCACTCTGACCTTCACTCAGTCTAAAACTCAATATGAAACTCACTTCAGTCCAACTGATCCAGAGGATGCCAAACAAAACCTTTCACCATGCTTTGTGTTGAAATGTGTGAGCAAGGTTGTAAATATGACAAAAGATTGCCACACACAAAAAACATGTTCTGAAGTCACAACTAAACACATTTTCCTTCAGAAGGCAGCTTGACATGCCACTGATTGTATATCACTTATTTCTTCAAGCTGTCTCTTCCACCTTCAACCAAAGTATAATCTAAAGGAAACGTCAGCTTGTCCCTGAGGCCTTTAAAGAAAAAAAAAAAACACCACTGTATGAAAATATCTATATCTGAATTTTTTTCTTAAATCTCTGCTGAAATCTTCCTTCAATAACTTGAACTATTTCAATCATTTCACTGAAAAGCTTATTGAATTCACCAAAAGTCATTCTTTGGGATTCTATTGGCTCTTTCTAACTGTTAACCTAATGTTTTTCTTCTTCATAAATAGAAAATAATATAATTCAATAGAATAGAATAGAATAGAATAGAATAGAATAGAATATTAATCCTGAAGGGAAATTCAGTCACAACAGCAATACAAGAAGGTGTAAAGTGCAAAAGTTCCAGGAATATAGTAATAGAAAAATATAAGTGTCACCTTAAAAAAAGTCACCCAGAGACAACAGCATGGCCATAATTCTTCAGTCAGCCTCCACCTCCACAGGGTCCAGGACTGAGCTGGCCCTCTTCACCAGTTTGTCCAGTCTAGCTTTCCTATATCCTGTCCACTCACAATAGGTGAAATCCTTCCACGGTGGTGTTTGTGTCCAGCGTTAGCTATGTGAACTGTGTCTCTGTGAATAGTATGATGCTACACTGCCCTCTGGTATTCCCTCTTGTGCTGGGTTAGCACCACTGACTCGTCGGTCTGGAGATAGATCTTACATTCCCTCTAACGGTGGCTAGAAGGACAGGTTGATGTCATCTCTTCTTAGCACACTGCAGTAACACCACGTCGTCCTCGCCTCTTTTCTCTTCAGCCCTCAAGGAACATTGAACCTAGCACAGGTTAGCATCGACATGCTACAGGCTGCGAACATCTGAACTCTGGCTTGTAAACAATGCGACCATGGTTACACATAGGATCTCTGGAAACACACAGTAAAAAAATTAATAAATAAAAACATCACTGCAAATGCAATCAGCTTGGTGTCCATGGCCAACAAATGAGTAAAAAAAAATACACTAATGACGGGCTCCAAATACAAAGATAAAAAAGGAGAAAAAATAACAGTGAAGAGAGAGCTGGTCCAACAAGCTGCCACACAATGCTCAGATAATACTTAAAACCTACCAAAAAAGTATTCAAAAAGATCATTATACCAGCCAAGATAGGTTATAACAGCGGGATAGACATAAGGAGAATATGCCAAGCTTTTTAATCAGGTGAAACCTTAGTTTGATGTCTATTATTTTGGTTTTAAATCTTACAAAATCTACTCACACTTGCCATGTAGCACCAAACACTAGAAGCTGTGGTTTCTTAACAATCTCTTTTAGGAAAAAGTTTTGGAGTGGGTTTTAAGTTGTGTAAAGCAGTGGCTCCTAAAGTAGGGATCAAGACCTCCAGGGGGGTCTTGAAATCCTGATAAGGGGTCACAAAAGGCCCTCTTAAATCAAGAAGTATTTATAACTGCATATTTTATTCATTATTCCAGAAATATATAAACAAGAAGAAGGGTTAAATGTTGTGAACGGCGGTGGTCAAAACTGTTAGACTGTTAGCATGTTTCTCTGGTATAGTGTCAGTGTATTTCCTGAGAACTTATCCCATGACTTCTGCAGCTGAAGGCAGGGACTTTTCTCTAAATATTCAACAGATCTGTCCACTTTATTTTACAGCTTGACCAAATCTGCTAGATGGGGTTGAGATCTAGACTTGAGGATGTCAGTCTATCATCGTACGATTCAACAAAATCAACTGAGACCTAAATATGCCAAGTGTTCTAATAATTTTGACCACAACTGTTAAAACATGCAAACAGAGAATGTTTGATCTGTATTCCTATTTATTTGTTGAAGACCCCGAGGTAAGGACTAAGGCAGTATAATGGCAGTATCAGTGGAGGCAGATTCATTTAGGAAAGACAGCAACACGTGGATGTAGGTAGTCAAACTCTGTACTGATAAGCTTAGCAAAGAGGCCAATTTTTGTTTGTTTCTCTGTTTTTTAAGCCTACTTTTGTATCCCCCCACAGCAGGGGGTCACTGTGCTCCAACAGTGCTGTTTTGAGGATTATGGTCTGAAAAGTTTGGGAACCCTCGGTCCAAAGACCAGTGCTCATCATGGGGTCATGGGGTCAAGCGGATTCTCTTTTTTCAACAAATGACCACATGGCATCAAACACGTGGGGCTAAGGGTAGAGGTGGGAGCATCTGGGACGCCAGATGTCGCTGACGAGCCCTGAGGTGTTGGGGACTAGTCATCAAAACACTGATGAAGGACAGTGTCCTCCTTATGACCCAAGTGAAGCTCTTACACCAAACATGGTGTTCACTTACACCAGGGGTCTGCAGTCTTTACTATCAAAGGAGCTGTTTTGCCTCATCTCACCTGGATTAAAGTCATTCTGGATTAAAGTCATTCTGGAGCCACAAAATCTACTTTACCTTTACAATAAAGACAATTTGGTGCATAAAATGTTATACATAGTTAGAATATGTTGAATAATTATCCAAACAAGAAGTTTTTTCTGAATTTATCAAACTGTAGAACAGAATACCAGAGTTTGATGACATACATTGAAAATGTCGCTCAACTCATCATTTTTTGTTGTTGTTGTTTGCTAATTTCTTTCCACATTTCAAGCATGTTTATTAAGCCACCACATTGGCAGTTAAATGAATCAATCCACACAGAATTAAAATTTCTATTTTTTTTTTTTGTCTTTTGTCATTTGTCTTTTGTTGATTTAGTTATCTTACCAGGGGTGTAAAACTTGAGGTTAGCCACAGGTGCAGGGAAAGCTGGGAGGCTGTTGATGTTGTAGGAAGTGAAGCAGATAGGTGGCTGGCTTTATCGCAAGATGTGATGCATATTTAGTTCAACAAAATGTTAAATCATGATTTTATTTAGTGTCAATGTTTAACATCAATACTTTCTGTATGAAAAATAAAGATTCATTATTTTCATAATAATAATTTTTGTAAAGCTTTTGTACATGAGAGCCACTGCAAAGCAGTTAAAGAGCCGCAGGTTGTAGACCCCTGACTTACTGAAAGGGACGAGCTGTTGGTGGTGGGGTGGCTGCTTTTGGTGCCTGCTGGATGGCTGGCTGGTGTCAGGGGTGGGGTTGGCCCCTCCACCTCCCCAGTTCTCGGCCCCACCCCACACATGGCTCAACAGTTCCAACTGCTTGATAGTCCCCACCTATATTTCAGGTAAACAATCTAACCAAGGGATTTCTTATCTCCAACTCACACAATTAGAGAACTCAGATCATTTCAGGAAAGCTTCCTGATGAGTCAATGATGACTGAGGTAGGAATGGTAGTGCTGATGGTGAAGGAAATATTAAGCTGTAGTAAGTATATTTTTGTGCATTAATCAATAATAATTGGGTTCATTGCAGTCCTGTATTAATGTATTTACAGAAGGTTGAAAGCTCCTGGAAGGCTACAGATCATCCAGTATGAAGGAAGAATTGACACAATTATTGTGAAGGGTTCATTGTAACACTTTAATAAATGATTAACTTTGTTTATCCATGTATATAATATAACTTTTTTACTTTGTAGCAATAAGAGAAGAAAGTCTGTGTTAGTGTCTTATTTCTGAGAGGGTGCAAGTTGATGGTAATGGTAACAGTGATAGTAATTATGATTTTGTTGATTGTGTCATTGTTTAAACAAAGTTAGAGTGCTGTTACTTTGATCATGGTCATTGCAGTGTCACTTGAGGAACATCGTGTGTTTAAATCTCATTACAATGATAAAATCAAGCAAGTATATGAATATATCCAGCTGAAGACGGGGTGAATTCACTGGTAGAAACAAAGTGACTCAAAGTTTTAGGTATGTTTGATGAAGCTCTGGCGTCACAGACGGGGTTAGGAGTGCTGGACAGCAATTAAGCTGAGGCATCCGGGGCATCCAGGCTCCAGAAAGCCAATTGTGAAAACTTGTCTGGACAGCCGTCATCTAGACATTGTCTGGCCTTAATAAGCATTCAAATGAACTCAATTTCTGCTGCATCCATTTAAATCTTCAGTCTCGTTAAATACCCAACTACGCTGAGAGGACATGGCAGCACGCTGAGCAGGTCTGCTCGAGTCATTGGGCTTGATAGAGTGGCTAAAAATGAATGGTGGTGCGGAGAGTGTGTGTGTGCGCGTGTGTGCGTGTGTGCGTGTGCAGACACTCCACAGAGAGTTACAAAGACACCATAGCACATCACACACCTCAGTATCAGTTCATATCTGCATACCAAATTGCCAATTAATTTAGATTTCTTTCCATAAATGTTCTCTTTTCCCCCTCCACAGCTGCAGAAAGTAAACTTATTAAACTACAGAGCATCAAATGAATAAGTGAAAGGCTTTAATTTTATAAGCCTTGCGGGCTTCATAAATGCATGTCACTGACACAATGAAATTAAGGCTGTTTATGTGTGTGTGTGTGTGTGTGTGTGTGTGTGTGTGTGTGTGTGTGTGTGTGTGTGTGTGTGTGTGTGTGTGTGTGTGTGTGTGTGTGTGTGTGTGTGACGTCTGGAAGCCTGATTCTCAGGAGTTCTGACTTGGTAAAATGAAATCCAGAGTACGCCCACAGGGCAACACGACTGAACAAATACAATAATTCAATTTACTCTCCAATTACATTCGCATTCAGGCTTTCCCCTCCTTTAATTAAACTGTTGTACATGCCGGTGCTGAGCAGACGCAAATATAATCAAATGAAATCCATCACAGGGCCCAATATTCCACCTGATAAACCAAATGAGGGATTTGATTTTGAGCTTAGTGCCTTTATTTTATTTTTTCTCCTCTAAAGCAAATCAGTAAATTGCCAGTGTGAAATGACGTTCAAAGCAATATGTGGTTAACAAACTGAAACTAATTAACACATTTCAAAGGAGTTCTGAGGATGAGAATGAACACGACATGCATACTCGGCTTTGATATTTATATCAGTCATACATATTTCATCTGGAGGCATCGAACGCATTGATTAACCTGAATTCTGGAGTGATGTTGTAGTGGTGAAGTCACTGTAGGTCACTGCATGCCATCAATAGGTACAACACAGGGAACCTGAGGCTGCTGATTGCTTATTCATGGATCTGTCATCAAACATGTTATGAACCTGAATGAATCTGCTCTCCTTGGACACATGGGATAGCACAGACGAGTAAACGCACACAAACACATCTTTGGAACTCTTCAGGCTAAATATCGAACACTTTCTGTCCGAGAAGGGAGGTCATGACAGCTATTGATGAGAACACTCAAGGACACAAGCAGAATGAAGAAGGACAAGCTACCAGAGGCACATATCTTCATGAAAATAGCATTGCTCTAGAAGCTAGTTCTTATTTTTAAGTGACATGTACGATCACAAATGAGATTATTTAAAGGTTGGTATAAAAATCATATCTTCTTAGACTGTTGACGCACCAGATCATGATTGCTGTAACTGATTATTTGTCCAAATAATTCACAAGTATGTGTTGTAAATATGACTAATCTGGAGTCTTAAATATTAAACCTGTTTCACATTCACAATATTTAGCCAGGATGCCCCGAACCAGTGAGAGGTCATCAACCAGGTAATTGGCATGGCAGCGAGTGTCAACAAGCCTGCATCAAGAGCCACAAGGAAAATTGAAGAAGAGCAGCTTGAGGCCTCATTCACCCAGATTCTATTTGAGGACAGACCAGAGGCCTGTACTATGAAGCTGGATTTTCTCTTAGTGAGGTAACTTCTGGGTTAACCCTTGATTTTTCTGTCCTACGAAGCTGGTTAACTTCTTACCGGGATGAATCACCGTGGTAACGTATGCTCCGGAGCAGGTTAAGATCCTGATAAGAGATCAACAAGTAGAAAAACAACACCTCCTGACCAATCAGCTTTCTCGGAAATTACCCAGCCCATTTTCAAAAGATCCTGTCAACGTTGGTACGTGGAGCGCTGAGTAGAGAGGGAGTTTTTAGGGAGAGATGCGATCCTTTTAATGTTCACGTGGTCATTCTGTACGAGAGATTCAGATTCTCATCAAATGGACTGAACTTCATTTGTCAGCTGATGGATCCATAAATAAATAAATAAATTCAGTTGATTTCATCCAAACATCAGAGACAGAGTGAAGAAATAAAGCCTTGTCACTGACCGCGTTGAAGGATGTTTTTCTACTTGTTCACCGAGTCTGTTCAGCTCCACTGTTTGCATCTTAAATAATGATGTTAATAATAATGGTCACACATGGCAGAACTGAAGAAACAGGAATTTATAGAACGCACAACTATGTGGGCGTTAAGGAATTAATATTAATATTATTTAAAAAATGTTCCAACACAAAACACGCTCAGACGGGGGGCCGGACCTCAGAACTCAATGGAAAATATAAACCAAAGGAAGGACACTGAGGAGGAGCTCTGCGTAAAGTCAAACTGAGTGGTCAGAGTGCTGTCTGTTTATATTGTCCTATGAATTAATTTTGGATAATCTCACGAATTACGCATTAACAGTGTCGTCAGTTTTCTGCCAGCATTTTTGCTGCAGTAACGGTGTCTGGATGATGAACAGCATTTCACAGTTTTCTGGGTCTTAATTATTAACGGAGCATGAATTACTGATCTCACACTGGGAAAGATGAAAAATGTTACTTTAAAACATTTTACTCATACCAATACATATTCCCTTTACTAACTGTATACTAAGTGGACAACACGCCTGTCTTCTCCCATTGTAAGATGTAAAGCCAACATACAGACTTGATGAACGCTGAGCCTATACTGCAGCCAGCCATCAGGGGGAGCTCCAACAGTTATGGCTTCACTCGGGATAGCTGCTGTTGTTTGAACAGTCCAGAGAATGACATAACTATTTTTGCTATGGCCTTACCGGCTAAAAAAGAAAATAACTAATTTTCTTCACTTTCAGGTATTTAGTGGTTTCACTTAATACATTTTTACACCAAGTGATTTTTTTAAAGACCAGAGAGATTTATCTCAATGGCATTTGTTTATGAGTTTGTTTACTGCAAGCTCCTTCTGTATATTTAAAGTAACAAATGATTTCAGCTTTGTTGTGCACATGCTTGTTTTCAACCTAATGAAACTGAGGCTTGACCTGAAACTTATACTTTGCCCTTAAGGTGGGGGGACAGTTCATGTCATAGAAATGGTGGGATGGAAAATATTATTGGTTTTAAAATAAGTTACCTACCAAAACCAGTACAACAAAAGAAATTGTCTGTGCCAACCTTGTCTGTGCTTGGCATCCAATTAGACATTGTGTTACAATTTAGAGTGTTAACATCTTTTAACTGGAAAAGACGTGTTAAACGTCTGGCTTGTTCCCTGGCTCCTGCTCTTTGTTGAGCTCTATAAATTTTATTGTTAGTTTTGGTTTTGTTTTGTTATTTTGCTTAGATAGAGAAATCCTTTTGTTTGTAATAATATCATATTCTTATTTTATAAAACACTTCTATTTACATCAAACATCCAGTTCATGATACCTTTTTTCACCCCTTTAAGAGCTGTTGGACACAACACCTTGCATTAACATTTTCTGGCCCCAAGCCATTTGGTAATGTTGAACCCGGCTCCAACGTCTGTGACATTTTTGCTTATGTTTGTGTGGAAAGAAAAAAAAAAACACTACTGCTGCTTGGTAACCTACTTCTTACTGCCGAACTTAAAGAGCAGAATCCAGTGAGAGCCAAATCAACTTTTTTATTTAATTTTTAAATTTTAATTTATATTTTTTATTTTATATTTTTATTTTATCTTCAATTTTATATTTTAAATTTTATATTTTTTGTATTATTTTATTTTATTTTATTCTGAAATCCGCCCCCTAAACAGGAACTAATACTTTGTATATATAAATAACCAATGATGTTGCTGTGGCTTATGAAAATGCAACAGCATTACAGAGGAAATATTTTGGAATAATTGCATTACTCCTTACAGTGCTTATGTTAACTATCCAGTGAAGTTGTCACTGTGTGTGCAGCTCTGGACGGAGTTCCAGTTGGAAACATGAGTAACATCAGCTGACTATTTTTATACAGGAGCCAATTGGCACCAAAATGAAGAAACACTGAAATAACAGTGCTTCATTTGATGCTACATTTTCTGTACAGGTATCTGTGTAAAGTTTTTCCCATTTAAATTCATAACTGTGGAGGCCTTTGTCGTGTTTAGTTTCAGGGAACTTAGAGGAGAATGTGCTCTGACAGTAAAGTTACTGAAAGCCTTACAACGTGGCATTTACAAAGACGTGTGTGGACTGCTGGTATCATCCCTCCCATGCTGAACATGTGAGCACTTCCCAGACAGATGGTCCCAAAGAGAGGAAGGGCAGCACAAGCTAGTTGTTGCACCTACCAAAACAAATACATCATTTCTATGCAAATTGGCCTTATACCTCAATCTATCACCAGCAAAGGGCTTGACACCTGTTGTGAATATGCATGAGTTTATGGCAATTAAAAGCAGGAGAGCGGTGGGAGGAAGAGAAAACGATAGCACAGGCAGGAAGAGCTACGGGCCATTCAGCACTACAGGGATGTAATTCCTCTACTCCACACCACTTCACACAGCTACTTTATTGGTTTGTGTAATTGAAATCATTTCCTTCACGAGTTCTTCCAAACCAACTCCCACTCTGCTGCTGTATTCCACTTGAGCTGAAGATGTTTGTGGCATCTCAAAACACACATTTATCATTCTCACTTCAGTCTGTCTTTTCACCAAACAGAAGATTGGGCTCAAAATAAAACATCTGTTGCAGCTTTCATGCATTGACTTCATGCATTGGCAAAAGATTTTTTTAACAGAATTTTTTTTACATAAGTTCCACAAAATCTTTTTCACTCTATGAATACATTACTGTGTTTAAATTTACATGACAAAACCTGCTTGATTACAGCTTTCGCCTTCATTGCATGGTATTCAGAAGAGGGTTTGACAATAACAATTGGTATCCTGCCTGAAGAAACCTGCAAGTTGTAGACACTAAAGGAAAGAGGAGAGGCCCTGACCCAACTTTGTGTGTTTCCTCAACCAGAAGTGTCATCCAGGAACTTTTCTTGTATTCACAGGAAGTAAAAGTTCCTGTGGCCCTTTGTTTATCTGTTTCCATCACAGGCTCAAGACTTGGACAGTGACGTATTGAGAAAAAATAAAATTAACTGCAACACATCACATGACCAGTAGAGGAAAGCAAGACAACGATGAAAGACATTCAACAAAAATGACACCACAGATGGAGAGGAAAGGCGGCCAGCATTACCATATGCAGTACCACGGTTAGCCTGTTAGCGTGGAGGAGATTTAGCCTGTGCTGGTTTCGATCATGCTTGATTGTACTGCCGAAGGATTTGTTGACACTTGGAAAGAGATAGTGCTAGTGACACTAGTGGTACTAGTTCCTGTTTTTTTTAGAAAATCACAAACAGTTTCAACCAGCAAAGCACTGGACAGTTCTGCCATCTGAAGCTCGGAGGCTGCAGAGATCAATTCGTGTTTTGGCCTAAAAATGAGCCTGTTAACTGACGACTTTCAGCTGGATCCATCCTTCAAAAACAGCTTTAGATCATCATTAAATTCTTATCTGATGAGGACATCAGGACATATATAACCATATACAAAACTAAATTAGGATACATTTCAATGGATTTCTTCTGTGTTTCAACAGCTGTTGTAAACTGGATATCCACTGACACATTCATCTTATGGTCTCCAGTTTACAGGGTCACTCTTTAAACTGTAACACCGGGAGCTGACAGAGACACATTCACACTAACAGGCTCAAAGAAAACCATTGTTTAGGAGTTATTAAACCAACTCAATCACAGCTCTCTAAGGGCCTGTGTCCATTCCCACTTATTTCTGTTCCTTTTTTTCCCACATACATACATGACAATAATGAGGCTGGAAACATTTCACTCAGATTTACACATTTGAACAGATGTTTATTAAACTCTACCAACATAAGATGTACTACCAGGGTTTAGTTTAAGCATGAACAGGGGAAAGTATGATAAAGGACAAAAGGCTGAAGCCCAGTTCCAGAGGTCCAGACTTGCAGAAAAGGGAAGAGCATCATCTTGCATTTTGCAGCCTCGTGTGAGCAATTTGTGTTCCAGTGTGTACATGTGTGTATGCTCCCCATCATCAGCCCATGTGTAATGAGAGTGTACATCTCAGTTAACTCAGCCTCTAATCTAATGATATTCATTGATACACTGGAGTGTGGCCCCGACTCTCCAAGCAGAAAGTAATTAGTTACACTTTTAAACTCAAGTTAATCCGCACTGACGACATGGTGCTTGTTTCCCACAAAATGTATTGGCTGCTCCGGTCTGTGAGTGTTATGGGGGTTTAGACGAAGAAGGAGTAAGGCTTTTTGTGTGTTTAAACTGCAGACAAAAATTTGTTCTACTTAAAATACACTGTCTGGGGCTGATTCTTATATATCTTCCTGGGACAAAGAGCATCCACCTGGTGCTTGTTTCTGCCAGTGTCAGGCTCAAATCATTGTTGGGATTCCTAAAGGCTCAGGGACTTTTGTGGAAGGAAGATCCTTTTTGCCCCCCCCAATCAATCAATCAATCAATCAATCAATCAATCAATCAATCAATCAATCAATCAATCAATCAATCAATCAAGCTTGTCCATTCTTTTCCTTTACAGGAAAAATAAGTTTCTGGACCTCCTTTGCTTAAATTGGTGCATTCGCTTTGAATTTTTTTGACAGCGCTGTACTGGATGGTTTAGGCCAAGTTCCACATTCACATTTTGTAAAAAACAACACGTCCGTACAGTGTTAAATGGGTTACACATTATAAGATAATCAGACCAATTTTGGGCTTTATTTCCCCTCCCTGCTGTGGAAAGTGTGTTAAGAGTGATGTGCAGAGTAGCTCATGGCCCCACTGATTTGAGAAGGCAGTGGACTGTTACTTGTACCAAAATGATGGCCACCTGAGAAGTAACCTGATTAACGAAGGAACTGGAACAAAAACCCATTGTAATGATAATGACACGAAGCATAACTTAGATGGATGTCAGAAGTGGAGGACCAGGTGGAAGATGGGAAATTGTGGCAGGAGCACAAGTGTCCAAACAAAATGTCTGTAAAACATTTCATAATCAAACAGAAATAATGAGGTGTGGACTGTATTTACCACGCAGCTTTACAGTAGCATTCATACACACAAGCATCCTGTCATCCACCATGTTTGTTCGTTCTAAAGTTAATTTTAACAGTGAGGGATTCTGCAAGATATTGCAGAATTAACAGCTTTGAATCAAGACAAAAAAAAAACTGTTGAACCTTAATTTCAGCCACTGTTTGGAAATGCTCCCTGCTCCACAACCCCCCTAATACAATGCATCATTTAAGCAAGTCTCAAGAAGATCGCTTGCTACATCATTTGAATATGCTGTTACCTCTCTCTCTCTCTCTCTCTCTCTCTCTCTCTCTCTCTCTCTCTCTCTCTCTCTCTCTCTCTCTCTCTCTCTCTCTCTCTCTCTCTCTCTCTCTCTCTCTCTCTCTCTCTGCCTCCCTGGTCCCTCCTCCCTCTGCCTGCTGCGCACCTGAGTGCCATTGGCGCTCAGGTAGGCGGAGGTGATTTAAGAGGACAGACAGGGCAGAGTGGGTCTCTCCCACCTGCGAACGGCACATAGGTTTCTTTCCAGCATGTTTGTTGGTCTGTTTGTTTGTTTAACTGATGGTTTCTGCTTTCTTTCCCATTTAACCAGGTTTGTTGTTTTAGTTTGGGCTGGAGACCACCGGTAGTCCAGTTATCGGGTTTTCTTTGGGATTTATTCCTTAGGATTTAGTTGTCTGCTTTTTCCTTAGGTTAGGGGAAGCTTTTGGTTACGACGGTCCAACGTGTGGCTGGCCCAGCAGCTTCCCATCTTTTGATTATTTCAGCCGGAGTCTCCAGTCCTTTTTGGTTTCTTGCGTTATTTTCCTGAACGTTGATTTATCTACAATAAAAATTATATTCCTTTTTCTTCAAACTTGCTTGTGGTGTCCCTTTTATGTTGCGGTCTCGAGCCTGTTTAGATTATATTTAGGAGACCGTAACATATGCAAAGATTTGAAAATCAGCCTGTTTGTTATGAACATCCAGCAATGCCCCCCCCCCTCCCCCCTTCCCTTCACTATTGGTTCACTCCAGAAGAGGTCATTTCTAGACACATCCAATGACAATCTGACCCTGTTGGTGGAAAAACACAAGTGTATGTAGTATTGTGATTTGATGCGCTGCACCTTCAATGTGGTTTCATGGTCCTGTCATTGCAGCTGACACGAGCTGAAGTGATCAATTGGACCAATCACAAAACAGGTTTAGTCTACACTTCACTTAATAAACATACCCAACAAGGGTACAGGATTGATAAAATGTGAGATCCCCTTAAAGTTTTTTTTTTAAATATTATTTATTATTATTATTATTATTATTATTATTATTATTATTATTATTATTATTATTATTATTATTATTATTATTATTATTATTATTATATTTTTTATTTTTATTTATTTATTTCTTTGGAGGCATCTCTAGAATCTGTAAGTTAAAGCTTTAAGAAGTTTAAAATTTGTACTTAACTTCACTGGATACCTATTAACTATGAATGCAACAATGGCTGTTAAATTATAGAAGTGTGCAAGCATTCACAGGTTTATCTCATTGACTTAGAATAGCATGATAAAATGTTGTATTTTGTGTCACGACCTGGAGGCCGTCACATTTGCACAAGCAGCAAATCTTTTATTCAGAAATGGAGCTAAAATCTGAAGTTCCTTTAGTGTCCACTTGAGGCTGCCTGCTAAAGCTCCAGAAACCACTTACACACATCCTTACAAAAAACAAACATATTTACAGCCTGGTGCAGAGCCCTGCTTCAGGAACTATAAAGGTAATATCACTGGGACGTCTGTTTTGTTCAATAATTTTAATAAAGAAGCCCCTAAAAAGTATTGAATTTATAAATGAACATATTTTTCAGAAGTGCATCTTTGTATTTTCTGTTTTTTAAATGATCATGGGACATAGTCTTATAACTTTATATCCACTTTCTGGTTTCCATTCACTCTAAATTGTGCTCTTTTAAAGGTAAACAACAATGAAATATTGCATTTGTAATAAATAAGAAACATTCTAAGTAAATAAATAAAAATTGTTTATATCTGCTAACATGTCTACCATCTAGGTACATGTTCAGTCGTAGCTCAGGATGTTTGTTTCTGTGCTCAGATTTTCCTCAGGGTGGACCAATCTGGCAAAAATATCCTTCCCTTGAAACACTCAGGTATTGTTCCCCGTGTCTTCAAAAGTGTCTCTAAAGGCCTTTCATGTAACACAAGCAAAACTCTCAAGGATACAGCCAGATGGAATGAATGATATATGAGACTGGCAAAGCTTTTGTCCAAGAACTTCTCTGACTTCTTTCCAAATAGACTTGTTTACAAAACTCTGGGAGTAACTGCTGGCAGAGCCGGGGTGCTGCTGTACAGCAAACAATCACCAATCATTAGGTATGCCAAGAAAGCGGGAGAAGCAGAAACGTGTGTGAGTGTGTGTGTGTGTGTGTGTGTGTGTGTGTGTGTGTGTGTGTGTGTGTGTGTGTGTGTGTGTGTGTGTGTGTGTGTGAGAGGGAGAAGGGAGGGGGGGGTAATGATGTCCATCTTGAGCTAAGCCCCTCCCCCTACTGGTGAGTTTTGGGATGACTCTAAACTACAGAAATGGTCCCTGTGTCCCACCCTCAAATTAAGCAGGAGGCAAAAGAAAAACATACATATTTTGTGTTTTTTTGTGTTTATCTCTACATTTCATGTAAAGCCATTAGACTGAAAGGTGGCTGATATATACACTTCAGATGAGGGTCTTACACACTGATAGGTGGGAGGATAAAACTGTTTGTAAGAGCACATTACCAAACAAACAAGTAGTCCTACAGAAAACATGAGAGGCTACACTGCCATAATTCACTGGACAGATATAAAACCAGAGATTGTCTCTCACACTCTCTTTTTTCACTGGACACTTTTCACACAGCAGAGCTAACAGCTGTATGCAGGGCAGAGCCAGAGGAGACTGTGCACTTATTAATTGCAGATGATGTTGATCTGTTGAATGAATGAAAAAAAAAGTCTTTACTCAATGTCTCTGAAATATTTACAGGTGCTCCTGAATTCTAATTCACATGAAAAGTGTTTTTCACGCACATTAAGATGGTAAAGTCATCCAAAGTCTTCTGACCTTTGATGTTTGCAGGTCTAAAATGGCATCACTTGAACATTAATCTGTCAAAATAACATAAATTTGTTTCTACAGCCACTCAGCTGTACCAGAGTTAGCTATTAGCATGAGCCATTACATCTGTAGTCCCTGAGCAGGACACAGAGTCAATGTCATACACACTTATCATATCCACTTCACAGCTACATGGGTGCCTTCACAGTGAAACTGACAGTGCAATGTTAAAACATTAAAAGCTAGGTACACTACACTGAAACAGCTGCACAAGTCACTACAGGACAGAACTGACCAGCTTCACAATAGCATCAGACATTTTTGTGGTAACACGCCTTCGAAAGAGTTACAAAACATTAAATCATTCAATCAGTAAATCATCATTGTGATATGTCATGCACAGAAGATACGGGACTAAGAGCCGTTGTATAAGTCTCACTCTGCTCATGGCAGGACTTTGTTTTGATTGACAGCATAGCAGCCATGCAGCCAATCACATGTGAGGATGTAGGATCATACCATTATATGATAGCAGAGAGGGGGACACTCATTCAGGTATAGCATCCCCAATCAGTGAATGAGACAGAGGGCCAGAGGGCAGCAGTGAGGATGAGAGCGCATCACAAAAACATGTAAATACGACACCTGCAAACAAAGCAACATCTGGATGGGCATCTTTTTTTTTATTTCCTTTTTTTTTTTTTTTTTTTCCCAAAACATTTGATTTAAGAGTGCAGATGGCCAAGTGGTTTAGGTCATGCTCCATATGGCAATAGCCCCCCCCGTTTCCCTACTCTATCCACTGTCCCTCTCACAATAAAGGCATAAAAAGCCCAAAAAATAAATTTAAAAAAGTTTCATTAAAATATTCAACAAAAGTAAGATTCTTTTTTTTTTTTTTAACTTTTGTAACAGAACAAATGCACAAAATGAGGCAATTTTGAGGCTTCACATAAAAACACTGACTGCAAAAGGGTTTATCAGTACACAAATCATTTATATTTGCCATTTTAGACTAAAATATGAGGCTGAATAACACTAAATTAGGAGCCGTTTTGGAGCTGAGGAGCTGACTCTTCTTTGGACGCTGTGCCAAAAGAACCGGCTCTCTAGGAGGAACTGAAATTCCCATCACTAGTGTCCGTGCAATGCCCCTGTCACTGCAGGTGGAGTGAGGGACATTCACAACAAAGCAACATGGTATTACACATTAATTTTGTTTATTACAGGAAATAAACTTAGCTGTAGCATAGCTGCATATTTCAACAATCATGTTAAAAGTATAAACAAAGTTAATTGTCAAAATTTATACTAAAATATTAAAACAACATTTATCTGTTTACCACATTTCTTTGTTTCTGTAAGACTCTTAAAGGTGATATGAACTGTATCAGTGGAGGCAGATCAATTTAGAAAACAGCAATATGTGCCCATAGTCTAATTTTCTAAAGATCAGCTAAATTAGGTTCAAATTCACTGGTTTCAACACTGCTCTTTTAGGAGTTGCGAGTGGAAAGTGTGTAAACCTGTGCTCTAGCAGATCAGCAAGGACAGAGCAGCAGCAATGCAGTGTGAGAGAATATCAGCTAAGCAAGGGGAAACATCTGGTAGAGAAAAATGAAGCCTATGCTGAAGTGCTAAAAGTTGCTGTTCATTGAGAATCCACTAGAGGCTGGCTGCAGAAAGACTGGAAGTCACAGACACACATTAAGCCAAAAATAATGAACTTTTACAGCGTTAAAAAATATATTTACAGCCTGGATCAAAAAACGGCTTGGGTCTGAAACGCTAATTTCGCTATCAGCACACACTGTTCAGGGAGTAATTTTTTTGTATTATAGCAGTTTAGATGATATTAGCATTACAAGTTTTTCCAATCAGAGGCTGAGCTCAGTTCACGTGATTGGCTTCATTTCAGGAACAGACGGGTGACGTCGCTGAGTCTACGTCCATATTTCATACATGTCTACGCAGGTAAGTTATTCCACCCAGGTAAAACATCCAGATAGTTTTTACATGGAAATATTTAGTGAGCAAACCACTGCTTTCAAAATTCAAACACTTTGTACAACCTTGATACCGATTTTTAATCAGTTCATTAAATTTGTCTGTAAAAACAGGTCATTGAGACTAAAAGTAATGATGACAACATGATGACCTGCTATTGACTAAAACTGGATGAAACACTTTCAAAAGACCAAGCTTATAGGGTTTTTTTAATCCCGTGTCTGAGTTGAAACAAGGAGCAATGAACCACAGTGACCTTTGACCTCCGACCATGAGATTCTGTTTAGATGATTATTGTGTCTGAATGGACATTTGGAGGGTCGGAGGTGGCTCAGGGATAGAGTTGTCCATCATTTTGAAGGCAGGCTGATCACAGCTCCTGCACCTTCAGTTGCTCGTGGTGATACAGTACAGTTAATACTGATAGAGACTTCACACAGCAGCCTCTGACATCAGTGTATGACTCTGGTGTGAATGGGTAAATGCGACATCAAGTGTTAAAGCCTTATAAGAAGAGGTGGATTTTACAGTTTCCATTCGTGTTAAATCTCAGGACGTTTCCTCCAGGAAAAACCCTGAAACTCTGTCCACAGAAGAGTCCGTAAGGAAGCCATAAAACACACCAAAGTCTTTGTGAAAAAGTTTTGTCAGCCAACACTTGGTCAATCACTGCTTTCTCACAGTAGTATAAATTAGCCTAATGACACAGACTCCACCAAAGGGCACGCCACAGGGTCAGAGGAGCACCTTTGCAGAATACACAAATAGAGATGGGACACCCTGAGCTCTTGCAGACCCTCACATAAATGTGCACATTAAAAGCACAGGACTGCATGGGTGAAAATGAGAACATGACCTTTTGGTCTCCGAGGAAACACTTATCTTCCTTCTTCCTTTCTGTTTAATTCTTCTCTTCACATCCTCTATGTGCTGTTGTTCTGTGCTACACTCTGCCTGTAACAAGCGCCCATCATCCCCGGCCCTGCATCAACCACACCACCATCCATTTCCTCTCCTGCTCTCTTTTTTTTCCTGCCATCACACATCAGGCTGAATGACACATTTGGAAGGGACTCTCAAATGTACATTAGGATCGAGAGAGGAGGAAAATGACCCAGTAGGTGAGTTTTTATGCAATACAGGTCATTACATGAGCGGCCTGAGAGCCACTCAGCCACCATTAACCAAGATGAGGGACCAACGGGACCACTTCCTGCCAGGAAGTAATGAGAGAAATGTGGAGTGCATGTTTAGGGCTGATGGTTTCAGATGTTCCATATCTGAAAATTACTCCAAGGCCACACTGTGGACTGTAGCACTGAATCCATTTATAATGCACTGCCCAGAAGTAATTTATAGCAAAATTTGCTTCTCTGCTGCCTTAAGTGGAACTTGACTTCCATAATGTGCTATATTGTGCAGTCAGGGTCACTGCATATGTAACCCACTCTGCATCAGCTCTGACACAGAGCACAGGAATCTAAAAGAGCTGTCTTAATATTTGAATGAATCCTTAATGAAAGGATGACTGCAGATGCTAACGAAACAAAGGAATCATACGCTTCAGAAATTTATAGTGCATAGTGGAGAGTGGAACACATTCTTAATATAAATAAACCCTGATGCTTTCTATTTTCAGGGTGATAATAGTTCAAATATGAAAGTGCCATCCTCTGTCAGCCACATCATGACTCATGCTTTCATTTTTCCTTTCCGGTTTGTTTCTAAGTAAGTTTTGACAACTTTTCAAACAACTTTTCAAACGTGGATGAGTTTGAGCATTCATTTAACCAAAAAAAGGTGATCTTTTAACTCTTTAGTAGCGTTGTTACCCAACTTTCTTTATGATCTTCCACTTGTGTAAGATGCTTGATTCTGATAGGTCAAAACCCCTTCTCCTTAATCGTCACTCCCATGAGTCACGCCAGAGGCAGTTTCATCACGCGTTCCTACTTTAGTGTCTTCATGTTTACATCACAGACCGTTAGGGGAGGTAAAACTGTTAGCTTTTGTTAGCTTCATATTTGAAAACAGTGTGGCTAAACATTAGTTTTGTTAGCATGCTAATTCAGCGGGCTAAATAAGAGATATTTTCAAACTGGATCCTGTCCAGGAATCCTAGAGACAGCAGCAGAGCAGGCAAGAGAAACTTTTGATTACTGGTAGTTACTTAACCCATGAGCCATGGTGAGGATAGCAGCAGAGCTAAAAGCTGTGATTTAGTTTATTTCTAAAGATGTGTCAACTGCAGAGCTGAGAAAAGACGGAGAGCTAAATGAGGACAGTTTAATATATTAAAGGCAGGGTTGGTAGTCACAGAAAACTAGCATGGATTTGAATGTAGCATCTCCTCAGGACTCCGTTTAGCCCCCACCCTCCCATACTTAGAGCTCCTCCAAAAAGAGGCCCCCGCTCACATGCACGAGTGCCACTGATTCGCAACATATGGACATGACTGATTCAAAACCACTGAGTCAAAAACTTGGATCCTCTTGGTGATGTGCATTGAATCAAGATGAGTGCACTCCAGCGAAATGTAGGTGCAGGAGGCGGGAAGAATGGCAGGACCGGATTTGATTGGTTTAATAACTTGGATCCTTAACACTAGGATTGGTTGGTGTTTTCCAGGTTTACTCCTGCTGAAGGCAGCAGATATTTTACACTCAATCTTAAAAACACATCATGTATTGATTGACATCAGGACATAAAGATCATTTTAACCAGAATCAAAAAAGTGGATTTAAATCTGATTACCAACACAGCCTTTAACTTGGCAACAACAGGCAGTTAATAATCGATCAGCGTGGAATACGAACTGCCATCGAATCACTTGAATTATTCTTTTGAAAATAAATTATTTTATTTAAATGATTTTTTAATCAATGTTTTTTGCCAACGTGTTATGCAGGATAATGTATAATATGTGGTGTTCCCTGTGTTTCTGTTAACCTGTGTGGAGTGTTTTCCCTGTCTTCCCCACAGAGTCTTGGGCAGCGCCCTTTCCCATGCTGGCCTCTCTCCCCTGTTCCTGCACACCTGTCACTGATCATCTTAATCACGCACCTGCACTTAAGCTCGACGGAGAGAGGAGACCAGTGCCAGATTATTCATCACAGTTTTGTGGTACCTCGGCCAACTCCTTGAACATTAAGTATTGCATTCTTTCAAGATTTAATCAGCTCCTAACTGCCTGCGTCCTCCTTTATCCCCAGTGCCTTCCTGAACCCGCTGCAAAGCCACCCAAGCTCTGCCATTTGGATTCAACTCACTGGATTCTGGTGATCTCTGGATCACTCACCACATGGATTCTGGATTCCTCACTCACACCCTTCACCTTGTTCGATAAAACACTTAAAACCTGCCTCTTTGCCTCTGCTGTGCTCCTGGGTCTCAATTAGTTCCTGGTCTTCAGACCTTCACATAATAGCCATAAATTATCCCTTACTTTTTGCTCCAGGTCTTAACTGAAGTTTGGTTTCATCAACTTCGGACTTTTACTAACAGAAACGTTATCAGTGAAATACAATCACTGCACATCAAACACGGGCTCACACAGGATCAACACATCCTACAGTTCACGGAGAAGCAGAGGAAAACTAGGAAATGAACTGAAAAAAATACAAAACACTGTAACCTTCATGATGTCGTCTGCTGTGATCGAGTCACTGTTCAGCTTACAAGCTGAGAGAAGCAGTGTTTAGTTAATGTGCAGCCCAGACCTGGAATAGGCTCACAGTGTGAGACAAGCCTTGACTCTGAGCACCTGTAGGTCCAGACTGAAAACATTCCTGTTTTATTTTGCTTACTCAGCCCTCTGATGGATACAGACTCGTTTTATTTTTATCTGTTTGATCCAATTCTATTGATTAAAATTATGATAACACTGAATTAAATATTCTAACTAATTCTGCTTTCTTTCTTCCCTGATCTTACTATTATTCTGTGAAATAAACAAAAAAAAAGTCAAAGGAACAACAGGAAGTTGATAAAGGAAGGTTAAGACAATGCAAAAAGGTGGTCAGATGAAGCAAAGAGGAGACAGAAAGAAAGTAAAATAGGAGAACAATAAAAGAGGAAAGTGTGCATCTAAAAAGAGAAGCCATTGAGAGTATCTCATTAAATCTCTGGGGTATAATAATGGGTTAGATGAATGATAAAGGAAAGGCAGAGTACATGTGTATGAGGGATGAGAAGGATGTGAAGTACTTAAAGAGATGGAAAAGCAGGAACAGGTTCAGAGAAACCCTCGGTTGAGAGAATCCTCTGATTTTTACATTTTAATTCTTGTTTCCTTCATAAATATTTCCTTTTAATGCTGCTGATGTGACTTTTTTTTTTTTTACTTTGTTCAGCACTTTGAGCTGCTCCTTGTATGAATAATGATTTGTGTTTCATTCATGAACCCCAGAGGCTGAACCCGTTGTGATTTGACACTTGTTATAATTAATTGTTATGAACTGCTTCAGTACCACTGAGGGAAATATGGTACATTTAAAGCGCCCCTGTTAGCAGTGCTGAATGAGTTAATCTTTGGGTACTGATCAGGATCTGTTACTGGAAAAGAGTGAGCTTTATTGGCTTGACTCTCATCAGACATCAGCATCATTGAGTCTACTTCATGACTCCATTCAAAGCCTTTTCATCACTGTGGCCTTGTAGACTCGAGTGTGGTTAAATAAAAAAAACATGTAATCTACTTCTTCAGCACACACTTACTCTAATTATTTGTACATTAGGCGTCTTTGCTGAGCTGTTTGAGGTTCAAAGTTCAAGAAGAGGTTTTAAACGATATTAATTGTTTATGAGACGTCTTCCTCTTAGCTCTGGAGTGTAGTCGATCTTTTCCTTTAAGTCTTCCGATACTTCATGTGTGTTTAAAGCTCCTATATTGGTTTGTCCTGATGAACAGAAAAAGAAATATTGGTCTGAACTAAAATTGGCCTTGCCACTGATGATTTTTCAATAAGCACCTCTTCAACCTAAACACTCTAGATGTCCATCTATCAGTCCTGAGTGCTGCAGCAGATGTCTTAGATGAGTCTTGTAAAGCAGCATCTTTTGCTTATCCCTAAAAGTCTAGTATTAATTTCCTGAAAGCAGGCATGAGGTAAAGTGCCAACGCTTAATGTTCACATTAAACGTTTGCCGATTTTCAAACCTCAAAGCTCCATTCTCAAAATAGCACAAGATCTTTGTGAGACTCGTTGAAATCATGAGGTCATCTCCTAACACATTGGAGGGGTCCATAACTCTGCCCCCCTCCAGAGAGCTGGCCAATCAGGGGAAAGGGGGTCTGTGGAGCCTTAAAGAGACAGCAGCTAAAATGAGGTGGGGTTTAAGGGTTTTAATAGAACACCTGCATGAGAAAAACAGTGATTGTTATGAGTTGTGAATCATGTAACAGTACTACGGTGGTACCAGAGGGACACTGTAAAGCCTAAAATAAGCTCAATACCCCCTCTTTAACATTTAGGTATGGTCACTGCAGCTGAGTATGGCTGCAGTTTCTCTACAACATCAGTGGTGTATGATGTGCTTAGATTGATTTGTCCTTGGTGAAGCCATGTGTATGCTCATGTGCTGTTATTTCAAATGCATTAGCAAGCCTGTTGTATGGCCAGGAGCAAGTCTGCTACTGAAGAATATCAACACACATGGCAACCTATCACTGATATTGTTTAGTAGCAGACATGTTATGTCCATTGTTGTCCATCCATCCATTTTCTATACCGCTTCTCCTGTTCAGGGTCACGGGTGGCTGGAGCCTATCCCAGCTGGCTGAGGGCGAGAGGCAGGGTACACCCTGGACTGGACGCCAGTCAATCGCAGGGCTGACATAGAGACACAGACAACCATTCACGCTCGCACTCACTCCTACGGGCAATTTAGAATCTCCAATTGACCTAGTGAGCATGTTTTTGGACTGTGGGAGGAAGCCGGAGTACCCGGAGAGAACCCACGCATGCACGGGGAGAACATGCAAACTCCACACAGAAAGGCACACCGTGCCCGAACCGGGATTCGAACCGGCGACCTTCTTGCTGTGAAGCAAGAGCGTCCATTGTTGTAAGAAAATCAAATAATTCCCAAATAGGAGACCTTAATGATGAGATAGTACTGTCTGTGTCAAGCACTGAGCCACACAAAAATCAGTATTTATCTGTTCTCCTACAACGTTTAAGTGTAAAAAAAAAAAAAAAAAAAAAAAGAGTCTTTGCAGACCCACTTGGATACATTTATTAATTTTATGAATGAAAATCGACGTCTTACATTCAAGTACAGCAGATACAATATGTTTCATAAAATCTGGCTTCATTCATGCACAAACAAAGAAAAAAAAACATAAAGAAAGACAAGGACTGAGGCATCCCTGCATCCCGTGTGACAGACTGCTGCTCAACATTACCAAATAGCCCTCAACACAGAGAAAGAAACAGTTAAAGATCAGAAAAGGACTGAGGCTGCGTTGTCATGCTTTGTGGTGCAGATATGTGAGAACATGTGAGAGATGGAGAGCCAAAGAAGAGCACTTGAGGCAAGAGACATAAAAAAAGGACATGGGCCGCAATCCTATCGAGATTATATAACGTGTCATATTGATTTAATGTAGTTCCCCCTACAGTGCTTTGAACAGGGAATCACTTCTTGTAAATATAACAAAACAAGACCCAACATCAATTTATCAACTGCAAATTCAGTTTCATGCAATATATGAAGAGACGTAGTGTTTGGAAATTCAGATTTATACACTTCTCCAAAGTATCGTGATTATTAAGAAAAGGATAGAAGCAAAGGCTCTGTTTATAGGAAACAGGGAAGCTTTTGGGCTTCAGCTTCTCAGACTGACAATATATCCCCATAATTTATGAAACACTATTTAATTACAGTGAGCGCTATGTGTATAACTGAACATCTGGTCTCATAACTTGTGATCAAAGAATAATCCTTTGACATGGCATCTCATTGCAAAGTAGTTTCATCACTAACTTTATGGATTGACTGTGTGTGTGTGTGTGTGTGTGTGTGTGTGTGTGTGTGTGTGTGTGTGTGTGTGTGTGTGTGTGTGTGTGTGTGTGTGTGTGTGTGTGTGTGTGTGTGTGAGAGAGAGAGAGAGAGAGAGAGAGAGAGAGAGAGAGAGCGCAAGAGAGACAGAGAGAGAGAGAGACGTGAGTACAGAATTACTAATAAACCCAGGTGAAAGATAAGCAGACCACCCCGAGGAGTTTAGCAGGAAAAAATAGGTTCAAGAACAGGCAACATTCATTCATTCATTCATTCATTCATTCATTCATTCATTCATCTTCTATACTGGTTATCCTGTTCAGGGTCGCGGGTGGCTGGAGTCTAACCCGGTTTATACGACAACTCTTCACATGGTTTCACTCGAAAAAACACAGAAAAAAAAAATCTGCATTCACATGGAAACGCTGAGGGACTGAAAACGCTGTAGTATGCATAGCAGGCTGTAGGTGGCGATATTACTGTAGAGTCTTTTGGTAGCCATCCACTGAAGAAGATGTCTGATCATCTGGTGTATATATTAAATGCGTCTTATCTGAGAGCAGAAGTGGAGCAACAGATGAATGTTTTGTTGAAAGAGAGTCAGCAGATTCAGCAGCCCAAGCACAACCCGGTAAGTCCGCCATTTAACTGTCATTGTTTTCCAGTTCGCAAAAATTCCCACAACAAAAGTGGAATGTGCACACGTGTAAAACGGAGCGTGAAGTCTGCGTTTCCACTAAAAACTCCGGCTTGCTGTTTATACGGCAACAGAGGCTGCAGCGTTTCAGAAATATTCCACTCTGGAGGGCGTTTTAAAAAAGCTGTGTTGTAGGTCGGCGAAAACGAGAGGCCGAAATGCAAAAAAACTTTTGGGTTTTGCTGTAAATGATCTTACAAAGGAACTTCAATATACCATAATGACCCAAATAAAACACCAGGGTTTGTCTCATTGAAAATAATGTGAAAAAGTGGGGTTGTCTTATAATTGGTGTCTATCCATTGACATGCTGATAGTTGTCTAGAGTCGCTATATGACCGAACAGCACCAGCTCTTTATAAAGCCAGTGAGCTCACTGTGGCTGCGCTGATCTGCCAATCACAGCAGAGACGCATCAGGTGACAAAAAATGGAGGCGCAGTGATCGTCCAGAGCAAAGTGGATCAAAAGTTGGGCAGGTTAACAGACAACTGAGGTGAAGTTATGTTACTGCGAGTTACTGCGTGTAATGTCTGATGTATGAAAACTGAAAGCAGTCGGTATTATTTCAATGATTTTCTCAGAATTTCAATAAAAAATAGTTTCCTTTTTCTGAAGACTGATCTTGAAAAGGGGGGGGGGGGGGGTTGTCTCATAATCCGGGTCGCCCTATATTCGGGTCAATACGGTAAACCTTGCTCATTTTCTTCAAAAAGGTGAAATGTGTGACTACTCGGTTTAATCATTTGGCTGTTTCTCTCCTCACTGTGGGCAGCTTATGGGGCGATGTGAGACAGACCATCTTTTGTTGAGGAGACACCCGTCAATAGTGTTGAAGGACAGAGCAGAAAAATAATCCTCAGTCTGCCTCTGAATGATGAGAGAGTCATTCTTCTTGAAGGTGGTACATGGATTTGCATTTGTTAGGTGTCTGTGATTTTTAAATAAGACTTCTTTCTGCCTGTCTGAGTATGAAATTCCATTACTCACCTTTAAACCATGAAAGTTCACAAATAACTAATGTCTTTATAACCTTGTCTCACTCCAAACTTATATTTAAAATGGATCATACTGACTGCAGAGCCTGAGAATTTGTGTCATTCTCTCTGACAGGATTAACATCATGACTAAAATGGTAGAAATAAGATTTTAACTGTAACACTGTAATATTTGTGACTTTTGTCCATCTGTGTCGTATTGACAGCTTTTCGACATACTGTAAAACAAACACTGCCCTCAATTAGCCATGACAAATTCTAAAGATGGAGCCAAGGTACATTACAGAAGCTATCTGGCTACCCAAACTCTATATGGTGACCAACTTTCTGTTAGCACTTCAGAGGTACAGTCCATAGCATAGCAGATAGCAAAGCCTGGTTTATACTTCTGCATTGACCATAGTAGCCGGCACAGTCATTAGCATAAATCTGCTTAGCCGTGTCCAAGTCTCGCTGCAATATTCCTCCAAAACACATGAGGGCAGTGTGGTCTGTATGATCCTCAGATCACCTGCTTCCAGTCTTGCTATTTTCCGCATTTTTGAGCATGTTATGTTATGCTGAAGTTGACACCTCACTGTTTATCATAAAGCAACTATTACAAGGAAGGTAAGAGAGAAGATGTTGGAGGAGATGCAGTGTACAGTGACTGTGTGGTGATGCTCATGCTGGTGTGGCAAATACAGAAAATACTATGACCACACCCAGGCGACCAATCATAAGGCTTGTGGTCCATGTCATTTTGACGTGTTGATATTTTTTGGAGGCGGTGCACATCAGACAAGACATGAAGGTTACACAGACCTATACTGTAGGCAATGCCTTAGGTTGGACAGAGATATAAACAAGGTTAAATACTAAACACATATTGCTTTTTAATGCTGATGCCAATGAATTTATCTGATGATGGTTGAGGTGTGATGCTAATATCATGTTGATAAAAACAATAGTTCACCGATGACATGACTCCACGTACATAACAATCTAATAAGGCTGGTTGTCTTAGCCTGCTACATGTTTTAGATGGATTTTTAACTGAGTCATTGAACGGAAATAACATGAGGTTATGTTGTTCTGAGTCTGACTGATATTTATGTCAGACTTTTTTATGTAGACTTTTATTAAACAGTAGCAAGTCACTGTTTAAAGGCAGGGTTGGTAGTTCTGGAAAACTAGCATGAATTTGAATGTAGCATCTCCTCAGGACTCCTTTTAGCCCCGCCCTCTCACACTCGGAGCTCCTCCAGCATGATGCCCCCCCTCACATGCACGAGCGCTGCTGATTCGCGATCATATAATCTTGATTAATTCAAAACCACAGACTCAAACTGGTCCTGAGCACATCGTTTTTGTATTCACTAGGTTATCGGTAATCAGGGTATAGGTAGTTTTTCTGCCGTTCTCCAGCGTACTTGGAGTCCTCTAAGCTTGGCAATGTGCATTGAATCAGGGCGAGTGCACCGCAGCAAAATGTTCATGCAGGAGGTGGGCAGAATGGCAGGAAGGGATTTGATTGGTTTAATAAATTGGATCCTAAACGCTAGGATTGGTTGGTGTTTTCCAGGTTTACTCCTGCTGTAGACAGCAAATATTTTTCATTCTATTTTAAGAACACATCATGTATTGATTGACATCAGGACATAAAGATCATTTCAACTAGATTAACAAAAAGTCTTTATACATCTGAATACCAACACTGCCTTTAAGGACTGATGTACTATTTAAGAAAGGAAATGTGCTGTAATTAAAAAAAAGGTTTCAATAAATGTTTAGTTTAGCTTAGTTTAGTTTAGTTTAGTTAAAAGGTGCAATTTCATAAAACACTTGATTACACATGATTAAAATAGCCAGAATTAGCCAGAAGGATAGTTTTCATCAGTAGTGGTCAGTCCCCTGGCCATGATGTAAAAAGGCAATAAGATTACATTTAGAAAAGAAGAAAGGGACAGAAAAGAAGAAGAGAGAAAAAAAACAGACACATACAATATACTACAAAATGCATCGTGAACACTCACTATACAATTAAGAGAAAATACAACATCACAACCTAACATTTTATCAAAACAGGCTTATCATTTAGTGTTGGCAGTTGTAGGTGTTGATAAACCACATTTTCTTTTTTTTTTTGTGAAGGCCTTGTATGTTGTAAGCAGTTTAATCTCCTCTGGTACTGAGCTCCACTCACTCGCGCTCCTCCCTGACCAGGCCGACTTCCTGAAAGTGCTCCTGTGCAGAGAAATGTAACAGTTACCTCTGACAGAGCCTCGAGTGACCTGTCCTAGTTTAAAATACTGATTTTTTTTTTTTTAAATTGCACAGTTATGCCTAGGTTTTTTATCATTTTAACATTTGCAAGATTTAATACGATTAATTTACACAGTTTGCCAATATGGGCTTTAAATGAAAGCTCTGAATCTATTATTAATCCAAGATATTTATTGGCTGACAATTTGTATTTTTTTCTCCATGAACATATACTTTGGGGTCAGGTGATACTCCGTTTTAGTGAAATACATGCCTACAGTTTTAGAAATGTTTAGCTGTAGGCAGCACTCCTGCAACCAAGTTGTAACACAGGACATTGTTTTAATGAGTTTCGCTGCAACAGTATCTTTGGAGAGACCATGAACAAAGAAAACTGTGTCATCTGCATACATAAAGCATTCAGCTTTAGGAATCATTAATATAAAGACTAAATAAACATAGAGGAAAATGGCAACCAATCATTCTCTGCAGACTTTGTTACTTTTCTTTAACTGGCCCTGTTAGAGCCCCCAAAATGTAACAAGATGCTGAGCCCCAAACATAACCTTTATCTAAAATATAACATTTTGTGCCAGTTATTACATTTTGGCTTTTATGATTTTTTTGTTTGTTTGTTTCATTTCAGGCTCAAAACTTTTGTTACATTATTGACCAGTAATTACATTTCTGATTTTATTACTTTTGTCCTTTTCTTTTTTTTTAAATTACATTTTGAGTCGTTACAAATCAGGATTTAACAGGCACTGTGAGTGCTGGCTTTGGCAGATAACTTCAGCATACCATAAATTGGCCAGTCACCGCAATGATTAATCGGTCTATCTGGTTCTTTTGTTAGTATGAAGCAGACTCATGGCAAAGCACAATGATTCCTGAGTGACGGTTTTGTTTAATCTCGCCATTCCTCTCCCTACTCTTCTGATCTGGCAAAGAACAAAACAAGAGGATTATTTGTCGACACAGCTGGCAATCATGATGTCACATACCTTCATAAATGGCCCTGTGAGGACTTTCTAAATGATCTTGAAAAGTCTCACCTCTATAGATATGCCTGATGATAATCCACAATTTAAAATTAGATTATCACTGCCAAAAATGTTATTTCTGAACACTATTTCTCAGTTTTCCAGTCAGGATGTTAAGGACCAGATTGATTTTAGGGCATGTAAAGTGTCTATTACAACACCTTGCCAGCCGTCAAACTTAAGCATTTAGAAGAGAGATCTGTCCTTTTCTTTACTGAAAAAGATTTCTTGGATTTGTTTTGAAGTGATTGTGGACGCTGGAGCTGGGTTTTCAAAAAGACAAACGACGTGAGTGCAGAGAAAGCTAAACAGGAGAGGGATAGAGCACGGGCTAAAACACTAAACTATTTTGAAAATGTTCATTCCAACTCACATGCAGCAGTCATTCTGCAGTGATTTGATCAAACTTGAGAGTCTGTCATAAAATGAAGAGTGAGGTTACGTTAGCTCTGATTGGTGAGGTTGGAGCTGGTAGATGAGCACTGGTAGAACATAACCAGGATTCACTAACATTACAGACACGTCTCAGAGCAACGAGCTGTGAGGAACACTAAACAGTCTGCTTACCTTCTGGACACTAAACTACAAACTATGTTTGATTGTTGTCATGATTCAAACAACAGCACTGCGTAACTGCAAACAAATACATCAGCTTACACTGTATATCCTGCAGAAATATCTTTTTTTTTTTTTTTAAACTTTTTTCTGTTTTTTCTCTTTAAGGGAAGGAAAGGTAATTCAGTTCAATTTTTCATTTCAGTTTAAAAAAAAAACAGCTCAAATTTAATCCAAAAAGAAAAAAAGAAAACTACTCACAAAAGAGAGCTGTGTACTTAAACTGTTGATCAATGTCAGTCAGTCAGTCACGTCTGTCCAGCATTCAGGAAATCAATCAATCAATCAATCTTTATTTATATAGCGCCAATTCGTAACAAACGTTACCTCAAGACGCTTTCCAAGCATTTACAGGTCTAGACCTGTAAATGGTAATAAATTTTATGAACAGAGACCCAACATCAAGACAAGATAAGAAGTCTGATCTCATCTTAACCCACCATGAGTACAGACCTTTGTAATATTTAGCAAGTTACAATGGAGAGGAAAAACTTCCCTTAGAAGTGTTGGGATTAGACATGAGTTGAAGGGAGATCGTACAGTAAAAAGTATCTGTTTTCTTGTCCTTTTTGTGATATGGTGAGGAACTGAGCTACCCAAACTAACACGCAACCATAGATCAGTGTGACCCGTCAATTTTCGCCTCTTCCCGGGACTCATTAATCCAGCTGGCACCCTCAGCTGACATTATAAAAAAAATCGCTGCTGTGCTCCTAGCACGCCGTCCTCCCAGCACGCCGTCCTCAGCCAATCAACAACAACAGGGTAGGGGCCAACTGAATCGGCTCGTCACAATCTGTTCTAATGCAGGAGGTGGCCCTCTATGACCTTCACTGCAGCCAGCCACCAGGGGGAGTTCTGAAGACTTTGGCATCACTATAAGAGAGCTGTGGTGCTCTATGTGTTTCCTACAGTCCGTCTTCTCTCCTCTTTATGGTTTCCTGTAATAAAAGTAAACCTTTCCTACTGTAATTAATGTCGTGTTGGCTTTATAATCTGCTGTAAAATTCACAGGTCAATGTAATCTTTGCATAAAAGACGGGAGAACTGCTGTGGCCTATCTGTAGGCATTACCAAGAAAGTGTGTAAGAATAGATTTGTGCCATGTGGGCGATAAGTGTAGAAACAATATATCTAGAAATTCTCTTCAAGCACAAGTGTGATTGTATTTAAATAAAAAGGGCAAATATCAGTGGAAACAGAGATGTACAGTGTGTGTGGTTGTGTCCTTGTACATATCCAGATGATCATTAACAGTCTCACAGATTCACTCAGTTTCAGTGTTACTCTAAACTCCTGAGATCATGGACAGACAGAGCACAGGGTCATTCACTCCACACAATTAAAAACATCATCATTGTGTCACACTGATAACAGTCCTTACACACATCTTTGTTTCTTGAGTTCCTGCGTGATAGTAAATAAAACTTTTTCACTCCATATCTGATTCTTCATTTTAATGGGTTTTATGTTGTTTATAATACCTGCTTCTGAGCAGATGGTTGCAGGCCCCAGCAGCTTCGTGCCACCTACTCGCTTGCATTCCTTTTCCTTTAGATGGAATAAATAAGACTGGCAACAGTTTTCAGATGCCAAAAACTGCAGACAAACTTTACAGCAGCGGTGGTTTGCTTTCAGTTTCAGGCACTGATTAAAACAAACCCATTTAGAATAAATACTGGGACCTCTCCAGATTCAAGTTCTTTATTTTATAACCCTGCATAAAGGGATGTCTCTACTCTCAGTTAAAGGAACAGGCACAAATGGGAATAGTATCAGTATCCAGTGGTCAGATTCTAGATGTGAACAAACGTTTGAGAACAAGAAGCTCATGTGATGCACAACAATTTTGACTCCCTAATTATTACATTTTTGGAATCAAAAAAATGTCATTTCCCTACGGAATAAACTATTTTGCACACAACAACAACAACAACAACAACAACCTTTTTTCTCATCTTTCAAAAAAAAAAAAAAAAAGAATTAAGTCTTCAGTCTTCCTCATTAAGATCTCCTGATAGCGTTTCCTCCGTTCATCAGCACATGTTTTAATTATGTTGTGTGTTTTTTATGCAGTGGGGGGTGGGGTGTGGTGGGTTCGTGTGTTGGGAGCAAGGGTGGAGGGTTTTGTGTTGATGTGTGGGTTTAAGTGTATTTGTGTGTGTGTAGGGGGGTCTTTCTGCACTGTATAGTTTAATGACACCCAGTCTATGTAATCCCCTTTAAAGGATAAAGTCTTCAGGAAACCTTACCTGAATAAATGTAGGCTTTATGATTGTGTGTGATTATTTCAGTGACACACATTATTACTCTATGCTGAACTCATGCAGCTGTTTGTTGAAGCATGTATTTATTTTGTTACTTATTTCATAAACATATATATTTTTAAATTCATATATAGCTTAAAGTTCCACATTTTCTCCCTATGTACCGGGACAGTTCCTGTCTGCAGCACTGAAGGACTCAACCAGAGTAGTTTAGTTACTTTCTGCTGTGCTCCTGTAGATGATATACATTAATCAAATAACTGAAGTATCAAAAGTATCGATATTTTGATTTGAGAATCAATTTTAGAGCATAGAGATCTGGAATTGGAAGGATGGATATTTCCGTATCAATCCGCTGATTCCGCACATCACTAGACCCTAGTTCATGTGGTCAAAAAACACCTGAAGAAGAGAACTCTGTGGTTATGAGACACAGAAGGTAATAGAGAAGAGTCAGTATTTACTGTTTGGGAATGAGAACTGGCTGTCACTTAAAGTGCCAGTGTACTCAGCTGCCTGTGTGTGGAACTAACAGCTGTGGCAGTGCAGTGTTTCCAAACACAGGCACATAATACCTGAGTAACTTAATAAAGCAAACATCCTGAATGTAAAGAGACAGGATGAAAAGAAGCTGCAGGAAAATCAGAGACAGCACTGGACTTCCTGGTGAGTTCTGAGATGAGATGACACTCAGAGTTGTTAAATTGGCTGTTTGGGGTGAATGGACATGGACTGCAAACAATCTGCAGGTTCAATTTTCCACTAACAATTCAAGTCTTAGAAGCTGTTGCACGTTTTTCCTCCTATAGAGCTACCCATCTGTGAGAGGAGACATGATATCACATATATTCACAGGTTCACAGGTCTGTCTTTCATATTCACAGCCATAGCTATCAGATCTCTCTGGAAGTCCACGGTGGATCTGCTGAAACAGAAACCTGAACAGGATTACAAGCACTGATAACCTTTGCTTTTTTTTTTCTTTTTTTGTACGTGTGCAAATTCTAACTGCTCATGTAGCTGCTCCGCATGGATATCCATTGCATTTCAGTCAGATCTGCAGATAATCTTCTGGATTTGAATTGGAAATTTAAGAAGGAGACAGAAGCTGTTTATCCCATGCAAATGCACAGCGAGGCAGATGTGGGTGTAAAATCTTAAATCATAAGTGGTCCCAAGGTAACAATATCGAATGTGAATAAAAGTTGAGACAGACATTTATAGTTAGAAAAGTTCTAGGATGTCTTCTTTATAAACAGACTTCTAGGTTTATAAATGCATTCTTATATTATGAAGGCTGCTGTGTTGAGATATGAGCAGTGGGACTCACACAGACACTGCTCTTTGGGTAAAACCGAACGTGAATCAGTGTTTCCTCTCAGATACAGAAAAAATAATATATCATTTTCTGTGTTTAGGAAAATGTCATCCAACCTTTCAGAATCTAAATGTACAATGAGTCAACCGACAGACTAAAGAGCCAAGAGGAAGTCATTTTTGTCAGGCAGAGTTGAGGGCTGAGGCCATTGGGGCACAATTACAGCCCCCGGATTTGAGGAAATTCTAAAACTACAGATAAAACTACATATTTGTCTTTTGTAATTAAAAAGAAGCTTTTTTACAACAGGAAAGACTGAGCACAGCCTTGAGCATGATACTGCATACCTCTCTATGCAATGTGACAGAGAAGGCTGGACAAAGCTTGTGTATGTCTCATTGGAAGGGACAAAAAAAGAAAAAGAAACACAAGGTCAGAGCTTCCAAGAACGGATAGTTTGTACGAAGAAAAAAAAAATACAAACACTTGAGGCCATTCAAGGAAACATGTTATATGAGGATAGTATTCAGTGCAGGGATCTCAGTAATATAAGTTTAAAGGTACAGTCTGTAGGATTATCCCCCAAAAATAAAAGTTTGACTTTATGAAATTAATTCTGCTTAATTGTTGCTTATGGGTCTCTGTTTATGTGTGCTGGTGCCTTTTCCTCCCTCAACCCCCTCCTCTGCCTGTATTTTGATGTTTTGGTTGTCTCAGGATGTTTCTGGGCAGAGAGTAGGCGTGGTTACTCCAGTGCCTGTTCATGATAGCGAGTGGAGGAAAGTATCCCTAACAGGCATCATGGCAGGGGGGCTTGGGTTATCTAATTCATAGTTTGTGTCATTAAAAAATGTTTTAGATGATCATCAATTGTCCCTCTGCACTGTGGCGTTGACTCTTGGCTCCGTGCGTGCACGCTCCATATGTGTGTCAGCGCTGAGCTGTGCACGGAGCCTCACAGCAGAGCAGATATAGGCGGTGTGTCTCTGGGCAAATTGGTGACTTGTCAGTGTCTGCACTGTAATGAGGATGAAAGGGTGAGGTATACCAACAACCAACCACAAACTTCTTCTCTGACAAGGACCTCTACAGTATCCACAGAAAAAGAACAGGAACTTCTGTCTCTGATCAGACATAAACTACAACACCCCTGCAGGGGCAGGGGAGGACAGCCGTGTTCCCAACCTCCAAGAAAAACATCACAGTGACATGGACACATACACACCACTGGGTACATGTGATTTTGTATGTGTGTTGTATGACTCAGTCTCCAGGGTGTGGTTGCATAGGGAGGTGCAGTTCATGCAGTTAATGAGCAGATGGCATGGGAACACGTGCAGACCTGCTGCTGTCCATCTGGGCCGTCCTACAGGTGAAGCATAAAGTGTTAACTCACAGAAAAAAACTATCTGACATCAAAGTGGTATACAAGATGGCTGGACATGAAAGAAAAATGCAGCAGAGTGACTTGAGGCCCAGTCATGAGGGGATGAATTTGTCTGTTGATCAGCCAAAGCAGCAGACAGTCTCAGAGAGACAGAAGACAAAGGCAGAGAACTCTCTGTGAAGGACACACAGATGGGGAGTGCTGTATGGATTCTGCAGGCTGTTGACCAAGATACACAGTCTTCTGAAATAAACTGACCGTTAAAGCATGAAGATAAGGTCAACACTGTTTTTAAACAATAAATACAGAACTCTTGTTCCTGAATTGCTTTGTGTTTGGTCATTTTTGATAGATTTAACATGTTAGCTGTGCATAGTTAAGGTGAGTTATAAGATCTTATTTCACTACAAAAACAGGAAGGAAAAATCACCAAAAAAAAAAAAAAAAAAAAAAAAAAAAAAAAAAAACTGATGTCATCTCATTTGGCTCAAACTGAGGTTGCCACAAAAGGAAGCACTGTAAAACTGAACACACAGAGAAATCTATACTCAATACATTTGGCATGTTATACATTTTCTAATGCACCAAAAACAAAATTAACAAAAATATGCTAGCTTGTTGCTAACATATATGGAAATGTGAAATTGCACTGATATGCTAGCAGTTAGCATACACCGATAAAACTTTAACACAGTTCACAGTTACTCTTTGTTAACAACGCTGAAAACTCTAAATGTCAAAATGCTTACTGGCAATTTTTTTTTTTCATCCAGGAAGATTAAAGAGCAAAAAGACTCCAAATAACTTTAAGCATTGCTAAAACCACTTACACACTTGATGGCCTACTTCAGTCAATAATACATAAAACAATACAACTATTACACAGTTACAAAGCTGTGTGAATTGTCTTTGTGCGATAAAGATATGCTGTTAATTCCCACATCCACCATTATCAAAGATAAATGCAACTGTTAACACTCATGTCCACTAATAATATAAGACTACGATACAGCGTCCCACTTCACTTCATACAGCCATTTAGAATTTACGAGGGCTCATCAATTCACAATGCAATTCATGTAAATTGTGAGTTTTTAGTTTAGTAGTTAAGTTCAAGTTTAGATTGTTACAAATTACAGTTTCTCATTTTACTTTTGTAGTGTTCTGGTTCTTTGTCTTGAGTCATATTTGGGGTATTATAAGAATTTGGTTTTATGTACAGTATATATCCTGTGTTTATCAATGTTCTTATTTTCATATATCCGCTGGTATATCAGTCATAGGCCAACATATTGTACATCAGTTTTTTTTGCCTGGCTGTATTTATATCCATTATTATTTCATATCTGATTCCCTTATAAGAAACAACAAGAATCTAGGAAACGTCACCTGCACCATCCAGTATCCAGACATTTACTTCACATTCTCACTTGTTGAGATTTTGGCAAAAAATTTACTGAATCGATTTCAAGTCACGGAATCGTTTCGTATTGTATCGTTTTGAATCAACCAATATCATCCTTGACTCATATCGGCAACGAATCATGATACAAATCAAATCATTGTTAAAACCAATCGTTACACCCCTCATACGTATCAAACTGGCTTTAATTTTCAGGGTGGCTGTGTCTGTCTACAGTAAGCATCAAAAAATATGTGCCACACATCAACACTGACCAACACCCTGACTGTTTTCTTCCTCCTTTGTCAGAATAACTGAATCAGGTATTCTTCAGCCCAAAACGCCTTTTATCAGAGCCCCATCTGAGACTGTGAGTCATGCGAGAAGATGAAGCATATTTTTACAGTTCAAATAAAATATATAAGCCAAACAGACACAATATGAAATACTTAGGGTAGAATTTCAATGAACAACATTTTAGATTGTGTTTCAAGGGTGAGCTTTTATTTTAGCGCCCATGCACTTAAAGAGATATATTTCTCACACCTTGTGTTTTTTGTCTCGACATGACAAGGTGGTAAACTAACAAATCATCTCATCTTGTTTTCTTTAAACAGTCAATGTGTCACTCACTGTGATTTTTATTCATTAAAAATGTAAAGAAAAGCTGTTTCTTCATCGGCTGTCAGTCTTCTGTTTCACACCTACCTCACAGCCCTTTCAAAAATTACAATATAGAAACTGTCAATCTGGCTGATGATGATCTTGTTTTTTGACGATGACAAAGAGGCATTAGCATCATTTTCAGTCAAAATCTCCACCGGGGTTCAGAGTTGAAGTCAAAAACTTCATACATCTATTACAGAAGACAGGTGCGTAGGAGATGAAGTCAGTCAGAAACTCTAACTACCGAGCTGTCAAAGATGTGTTTATTGACATTGCTTCTGTAAGTGCTGCAACTTTCATGTGTTTACTTTTGAAGTAAAAAACAGGAATACACCATCAGTATGGTGCTTGAATGTTTAAAGTTGATATAAATAAGTAAAGACAGAGCTGAGTGTGTCTGTGCGTTTGCCATCCTTGGCTAAATCAGTGCCCCAGTTTAGCCACAACAATCAGATAGGTGTGTACACACCTTTGGCTACGAGTCAAATGAAGCTGAATGTTTTTGTTTGTGGTGCAGTCAGATAGATCCAGCACTACATAAACGCTATCTGATAAAATTCACCGTCTGATGAACACAGCATTAGCCAATGCCTCGTTCTCTTTAGTGTTAATGTTAATCTTTGTCAGTTTGTGTCTCTCACTTCATTACTTTCTCATTTTTTCTATCTCCTCTTCTTTCACTTTACAGGCAGACTTTGAATTTACATTAATATGATTGAGCGTGAGTTCTCTATGATCGGAGCTGCATCTGTTTTGTTTGTCACTTGCAAGGTTGCTGTGTGCTGTTTCTTAAATAAGACGTAAACTACACAAGAAAACAAGATTTGAGTCCTCAAGAAAGCCATGTCAATGTCCATAGTTAACGAGGCAATGGACCATTTCTAAAAATGCAACTTTTATAAAAATGTAAATCCAGATCCCTTTAAAATCCCCTTAAAAAAGAAAAAAAAACTCTGTTTATAATAGGAAACTGAAATATGGGATAACACTGAAGAGACAGCATATACATATATAATGATATGAGTAATTAATTATGAAAAATCATTCTTGTTCTCTTCCTTGTACTTTTTTTTCTTTTTTTTTCCTGATGTTTTTCAATGATATTTGCATTTGGAGTCTGTAATGATTTCTTTTTATGCTTCATTTGTTGGCTATGGACACCAATCTGGTTATGTTTGCAGTGGTGTTTTTTTTACTATTTTTGTTCCCATGTGTGTCAATGTATGCTAACTGGTGCTTGGCCAAATGTTCCCCAGCAGCTGAGAAGAAGGAGGCGAGGATGATGTGCTAGTACCGAATATTGAATTTGAATGTTGAATGATATTGTTGAAGTTGAATTATTAGTTGTGGCTAAATTATTTTAGATGGAATTAGAAAAAAAGGGAAAGTCTTAATGGCATCACCTGTGGCCAAACAAACTTGAAGCAATTTGTCGCACTTACTAAGGTTTTTCCTTCCATTCTAAATCCTTGCTTGTGTTGTACGCCGCTTTGGACGAAGGTGTTTGCTATATCTTTATCTTCTATACCGCTTATCCTGTTCAGGGTCGCAGGTGGCTGGAGCCTATCCCAGCTGACTTAGGGCGAGAGGCGGGGTACACCCTGGACTGGTCTCCAGTAAATCACAGGGCTAGGTGTCTGCTAAATTAAATTGTAAAATTGTAAATGCAAAGACACCGCCTGTCAGCTGTTCTTGTACACCCTGCTAGTAGGGCATTATACGGTAGCTCAGAAAAAATATGTCACAGTGGTTACATGCTTATAATAATAAACCCATTTAAGTTATACCAACAAGTAATTCTAGTGCCACCTGGGGGGGATAGCAGGTCTGAACCATTTGGCTGACTGACCCAGTCATTGCCATAATTCTGGAGAAATTGTCGTCCTGACATAGCAGAAAAAAAAACGTCATGTTAATGCTTCCTGACTGATAAAGTATTCCAGAGGAATCTATCGTGAATCCTCTTGTATTGAAGACCTTTTAGTGTCACTTTTGATCATTCTAATCAGCCTCTTGGTGGCTTCACACAACCCCCACAGTCCAAAACCATGCACTTTGGTTCAAGTGTGAGCGGTGAGTGGCGAATGCCTACCAGTCCCGAGTGTAAAGGGATCAGCTCTATAAACTCACACGGCTAATGGATGGATGTAACCAAGCGAGACCTCAAAGTCATGCCATCATTAAATATGCATACAACATGCAAGGCAGATTAAATCACACTTTGACTGCCAGCCCAATATTCACACACGAAACAGCATCACACACCAGATGAATGCACACATCACAGACTGTGGCTTAACATAACAAGAGGTTCATGAATATTAGAAACTCCACAATCAGTTTTGCATTTCACTTTTTCTGATATACTTCAATCAAAAGTTGAGATTTCCTTCCATAGTTTCTCACAGCTTATTTTCTTAGAGACAGGGAATTGACTTTCTATTTTGTGTACTTTTCAGGCCCTTCAATGTAAAGGTTAGATTAAAAGAAAGTATAAAAGATGAGAATGTGTTGAAAAAGTGTGACTAGCGATAAGTCGTGAATAAACAGTGCGGGTTATTTGGCAGCAGGTGATCTCTGAAATTATGTTCTGATCTGCAACAGCCCACACGATCTTTATTAAGAGAGATCCAGGAATGAAGGATTGGGGATCAAAGTGGTACAGTGCTTACAAACATCTTTGTGTTTTTCAAAGCTTTTCAATTCTTTGTGGTGTAACCAAAAGAAAGAAAAAAAAATCAATAAATGCCCTGAAAGAATGAATATGACGCCTCATTTTGAATCCAAAGGGAAAAAAAAAGAAATCAGGCTGAATCTCTGAAAAGCTTGTAAACCAATACCAAAAATTTGGACACTGCATGTTTTCAAAGGCTTACAAAAACCTTTCACATCGAAAAAATACATGCTGACTAAATAAACAGGAGACAAACACACAAGAGCAAATAATTTTAGCAGGGGTGAAAGCTTAAAATCAGCAGAAATGAACTCATGATGAAGTATTGTAACCTCTGGGGCCCTATTCTCCCCAACAACCCATAGTGAGAGCTCTGTGTCAGCCAAGATGTTTCCTCAACAGCTTTTTATTTTTCCTGCAGCCTTTTACGGTTTTGGCGAGCCACCATCTGCAACAAAGCAGGAAGTCAGGCACATTTGAGTGAGTCAGAAACAATCAGGAGGCACAGTTTTGGTGAGAGGAATGAAAGCTTTTTTATACCGGCACAACCCAGCTGCTCCTGCAGGTCAGCGGTGCCAGGAGCACTTAACTGAATGTTCTTAGTTTCCTTTTTGTTTGTTCCAGCTTTTTTTCGGAGGAAGTAATGTTCAAATTTAACACTCAGTTTTCTTTTCTCTCTTTCTGGACCTGACCACTTAAAGCAAGCATGTCTAAAGTCACGTTCGTTGGCCAGTTGGGCCTGGGGTCCACTTTTATATGGCCCCCAGCATTCACATTACAATTTATAAATTATGGCACTGAAATGAATCATGTTCTAAATTATGTGAATATTTACATTTTCATAAAGAAAACCAAAGCATACCTCGTAACGTCTCTCTAAACTACATTTGGACTGTGCATGGTCTACTTATATAAAGTTAAAGCTCTGAACATTCTGCAGAAACTCAACAGCTCTTACAGCTGACGTCTTTAAATGAATGGATTCATTATGATGAGAAAATGCGAAAGTTAAAAAAACATGTTAAAAGACACAAGACAAGATTAAAGCAATGAAATGGTGCAGATAAGGTAAAAATTGTTGTGCAAAAATATTTCAGAATGCAGGATGAGAAAAATGTTGTTTGCAGGTCAAAAAAGTCTTAAAAAAAAAAACATCCTGAAAAACAATTCTGAGAAAATCGGAGTCCTGATCCTGCCACAAAAACATCCTGACATATGTTGTCCACGTTGCCCCCTAGTGGAGAACATTTTCCTTTATCAGAAGCAGAGTTTGCTGATGTTTACGCAGCAGGTAACACTGCAGAAAACTGACCACTGATCATCTGGTATCAAGAGACACCTGAGGGACAGGTGAGCTTTGATTCCATCAGTCTGTGATGATGGAACAAGTTTGTCTGACCACACTTAGAGACTGATTTTTAACAGAAATCACTAAAAGAAAGAGTTAACAAATAGAACATTCACATGTTACTTTCATGCTTAATAAATGTCATTTTCACAAAATTAAATGTGGCCCTCTTTGAAAAAAAGTTTGGACACCCCTGACCTGAAGGAAGTAGGTATTTTGCATAATTTTCTGCACATTTTCCAACATTTAATAACATGGACGCAGGCAGGTACAGAGGACACTTTATATCCATGCATGGCTTACCAGGGGGAAGCTAAGAATCAAAACACAAAAAGCATTGTGTGTTATAATGCCATGCTAATTACTACCTGCCTCTGAATTCAGGAGTATCCCCAAGGACTACTTTGCTGGATGCTTGGATGGTTTCAGCGTATTATCCTCAACTTCATGAGGAGCAAAATCAGGAACGGTGATTATTCCAAACAGAGACTCACTTTAAAGTCAGTTTAAAAAGGAAAGGAGCCCGTCTTTATGATGCAGTGTGATCCTAACTTTGTATTAATAAAATATGGTCTCACTTTTTCCCCAAGATGGCTATATAATCTAATCATGGCTTTAATATCCATCCCAGCACTGATTAGATAAGACATTTAGATTATGTGTGATGAAAATAACAAATTAATACCATTCATCTACTCAGTTTGACATAAATTATTCAAAGAGCTGACACGTTTCCCCACACGTTAGCAATCTGATTTCAGTGTAGTAAAGAAACCTGCAATTTCATCCATGCACGTGTCATGTCTATGTGAACACAGAGCATCCACTTCAAACCCATTATTAACCAAAATGAGTCCAAACAAAATATATGATCAGCTAAAATGACTCCATGGCAGTTATAAAATGGCCGAGCCTTCCAGCAAGAGTCTGAATCATATTCATTAGGATTAAAAAACACAGCCCCAGAGCACATTAATAATTTATCCCATTTGAAATGAAATAAATAAAATTATAACTTGTGCCCCGAGGAGAACACGGAAATGTTTTCAACTATCACTTTCAAAGGTGGCTGAAGATTTTCTGTGGGGGTTTGGTTTGAAGTGTCTCTATTTTAACTCCCTGCATTAAATCCTCCTGTGAGGTCAAGTTCGTCTCATTAGTATTAAAGCACATATTCATCTGATTTATCTCAGCTAGTGTAAAGCTATGTCCTTGAAATAGAAAGAGGTGGCGGATGCTCTTTTTCAGAAAAGGAGAGCCCAATGTTGCTGACTTTATGTTTTATTCATTTATTTTCCATATGTATTAAATACACCACACCCCTCTGTCACCTTTTTTCCCCCTCGAGCACTTTCAAATCCACACGACAAGAGTTACTCTGTCTACGGTTAGCAAAGTGCTATTTGATTCTTCCTATTCCCTGTTCCCTTTGGAAAAGACAGCCAGAGAAGGACTTGTTATGGATATTGATTGGCATTTACATCAACTAATGCGTGTTGAGCATTCAGACACGACGTGTCAACCAGAATCTAAGCAAACTCTCAGCTGTTGTGCTTAGAAGTGCTTCTTTTAAACTGATCTCATGGTCAAAGAAGTACTGTTTGAATGTCGGATGATTCAGCTCCTCTTTGGTGAGAAGAAAACACATTTCTGTTGGTAGACTTGCATTAAGGGCTGCACTGTTGCACACTGTTAAGTGCTGCTGTCTCACAGCAAGAAGGTCATCAGTTTGAATGTTCTCCCCGTGCATGTGTGGGTTCTCCAGCTTCCTCCCACAGTCCAAAAACATGCTCATCATGTGACTCTAAATCGCCCGTAGGTGTGAGTATGAAAGGTTGTCTGTCTCTGTGTGTCAGCCCTGTGATTGACTGGAGACCAGTCCAGGGTGTACCCCGCCTCTCGCCCTAAGACAGCTGGGATAGGCTCCAGACACCCATGACCCTGAACAGGATAAGCAGTATAGAAGATGAATGAATGACTTGCGCTCTTTGATTTCCTGAAGAAATAAAAAGGAGTGCTTCCTCACTTTTTCTGTGTGTAACTTGAGTTGATAGTTTAAATTTCCAGTTGAAGCAATGGAATTATTTCCATGTGTAATCGGCCTATTACGCCTACAGTGCCTCCATTTACCAGAATGCATTGCACAGGTCTTGACCTGAATCTATAGCACTGTTTCTGTTTGGCGGGTATACCTAGTTTTAAAATATGTATACAAATACAGTGAAGAAGGGCTGCACAGTGGTGCAGCGGTCAACTCTGCTGCCTTCCAGCAAGAAAGCTCCTGGTCTCATTCAGTGTGGAGTTTACATTGGCTCTCTGGTTTCCTCCCACACTCCAAAAACATGCTTGCCTGGTCAAATTGCGAGGTGGTAAAGGTGTGAGAATGTACATGTTTGTGTGTCTACCTGTTAACCCTTTAAAATGCCGGTGATCTCTCCAGAGTTTCTGCCCAGTGACAGCTAGGATAGGTTCCAGTCCTCCTGTGATCCCAGAAGAGGAAAGCGATAAAGATCATGCATGAATGCATGGAAAACACAGTGATATGTGACCTCATGTGACTTCATGTGACCTCATGTGACATCGTGCTGGGCAGTACATGAAGTTTTTAAGCTGTATTGATGCAAGATGCCGCAAACAGTTTGCAGTAAAACTTTCTTTAACATTAACAACCACTCTAAAAGTAAGCGTGGAAACGATGTGCTGCAACCATAGACTGGAAAAAAAATGGACATCATCTCGCTCAGCTCAAACTGAGGTCACCACAAAAACTGCCCCCTCCGGTGGCTGGCTGAAGTACAGGTCTAAAACTCTGCCTCTCTATTCATTCCAGATGGGATGTGGTCAAACTTTAAAAAATTATTACACCTCTTAGACACATTTCTCACAACCTTATGCTGTGGTGACATTTAGATATTATTGGGCTGCATTGTGTTCAGGTCCTCTTTTTTTCTGAAATGTTTCTTTTTCATTAGTTATTAGAGGTTAAAAACAGGGTTTTACATCTCATTTTATGATGATTGACAGCTGCCGTTCATGTGTAGTTTTTTTACAGGTATAATAAAATACATCAGGAAGGAGAGTTAGGAAGAGATTAGACTGTCGACAGAAAAAAGGTAAATTATTTTTGTCACCTGTTTCCACTGAGATTTTCCCATAGTTGTAAGTCTCTACTGTGTAGACTGTGGCTGCACAATGGTGGCCAATGGTGGCTGACCAAGGTTTTTTGGCTTCAAAACTGTACAATGATAAAAGGCGGAGCCACGCTGTCCATTCTATACACAGTCTAGGTTGCAACCAACAAAATTACGTCTTTGCAGCTTTCTGCACTAACAAAAAAAAAAACAAACAAAAAAAAAAACAAAAAAAACTGTATTTACCAAAATACTGAGGAAATCGTAGAAAGTGTGGTGATATTACCAAGGCAGTGGCCTATGTATTATTAAAGACGTGTTACCCATTGCATGTATGGAACAGATTGGTATTAAACAGCTGCTGACTCAAGGTTCCAGTCACAATCAGTACTTTGTTCAAGAAGCATAGCAAAAAGTGTAAAAAGACCACCTCACACAAGTGTCTCACTTTACACCGACCATCAATATGTGAGTCCAGTGCTGAATGAATATGTTTAAAATAAATAGATGTCAGGCCAGTAAAAACAGATTTCCTGCCGCCTATATATGACCCCTGTAATGTTCAATCAAGGTAAGGTTTGAACAGAGTATGCTGAGAGCATTTACGATGTGTGGGTGTATTAATGAGGGTTATAAGGTTGTGATGAGTGAAGCTCTTTCCTGCTTGGCTGCATGGATGTTATTTTAGGCCAGAAGTGCTATTGGAGCTGTCACTGTTGTTCTACACACTTCGCTACAGTTTAACCTTAATTTTGAGAAAGGTTGTGCATTAAATTAATGTCTTCTGAACAGCTTCCTAGACATCTTTTTCAAGCAGTGACTCTGCCATCAGTTAATATCTTCCTGACATACGATCCAGTGCTTGTGACAGCTTTCTGTAGTGATTTGTGAGGTATGCAGACGAGTGTCAGAAGGGTTTGGACCTCAGTTTTATGCCCCGTTCTTTATTCAACTGTCCCTAAAACACAGTCAGTACTACAGAGTTAAACATTATGAGTACCTGTGTATGTTATCCTCCTTGGAGATATTAGATGTGCACTGGATGTGAACCGAGTGTTAGAATGTCTGACCCATAAGGCATCAATGCACCAGAGAGTGGTGAGCTGCAGCTCAGCAGAGAAACACATCCATTCTTACATTTCTGCTAATCCTGCTCAAGGTTATGAGGCTGGGTGAGTGCAGCAACACTGGCAACCTCCATCCTCACTCCTAGGGGCAACTTTAAGTTTCCAAGTGACCTGACCTGCATGCTTTGGGAGAAAACTGAAGCGCCAAGAGGAATCTCACAGACAGTGAGAGAATACAAAAACCCTCACAGGAGACAGAGAGCATAGATGCTGAAGGAGCTGAACCCCGGACCTCACTCCTGGGAGGAACCTGAGACGCACACTGTGGTGTTGGTTTATCTGAATGTAGTGGCCGTAAGCAATGAAGCTACTGAGTCATAGCTTTATTCTCCACAGGATACTCTTAAAAACAGGACAAACCTGGCACATGAGAACAACAAATCATTCATCATTTTGATGTCAGGCTGTAAGACAGAGGAGTTTAGCAAAATATAAGAAGCCCAAAGAAAGCCTGCATCAAAACTTGTAATATTTTATACATTTGGGACCAAATTTATAAATTCAATCTCCAAACACTTTCACTTAATCACACAATACTGAAACCTCAATTTTGTTACAGCAATCCTTCAAAATATGGAATGAATTTTTAAGACCGCTGTTACCATCCCATAAAAATAAACTGGATAAGCCGGGTAATTTATGTTGCCTCTTCTCTTCCGTGTGGCTTTTCTTCATCTATTTGTGTCATATTCTTATCTTGAATGACACCCCAATCTTTTACTCACTGCTCATTAGAAAAATCAATTTGAAGAGCTGTCCTGTGAGTCAAAATATTATAGTGGCCCTCAGAGCTCACAGCACTGCAACTTAGGAGAACACATGCAAAAAGACAAAACACAAGCAAATTAAGAAAACATCTTCATCAATCTGACAACACAAAACACCAGAAAAATGTGCTGCAAATAGACAGCAACACACTGGAAGAGTTTCCAGAGGACACTTAGAAGTGATTGTTGTGATTGTGTTGTGGTCTTTGCAGCACGTTTTCTGAATGCTGCTCAAGTGTCGTCAAGTTGATGAAAAGGTTTTCTTTCTTTTCCCATGTGCTTTCTTAAGATGCAGTGCTGTGAGCTTTCAAGGCCGCCGTAAAATATAGATTTGTGAACCTCTCGGCATCAGTTTTGCATGTCCAGAGGTACACAGTCATTTTAGCAAGAAGAAAAATGACACATTATGTGTGACTTTAGAATAAAAACAGCTAAAAAAGCGAGGGAAACAGTTCACATTTTGTCATATTTAGACACGATACACTTTTACATACAACATGTAGTTAGAAAGTGTGGAAAAAAGATGCTTGATTGTATTGAGACTCCATTGTTGTTGTTGTTGTTTTTAACTTTTTTATTTGTTTGCACCAACAGACCAAGAAAAATTCCTCATAATGAAAAACTAAAAAATAAATCTGATTCTGATTCCAGACCGTGTTAACTGTGTCTGCTAAACAGGTTTACTTACTAGTTTTAATGAAAGATGTAATGAAACATTTGCAATTAGAAAAATAAATTTTACTCATATAAGATAGAACAACCCCATAAATGAAAAAAAAAAAAAAATACAGAGCATTTGATGCCCATAAAGTTGAGGTTTGGGTGAACATGTGAAACGAGATGTTGCATCTCAAGAGGCTAACCTCTAATAAATCAGACGACAGGTCTATGGTTCATGGATCTGTCACTAACTTCAGTTCTTACTTTAGTCCACTTGTCTCCTCTTACCTCCCTTCCTTCGCCCACACACCCAACACAGCATGGTGTGGATTTGCTGTTCATCATGAGACTGGGGTCCACATTCAAGATTTCCTGCTGCTTAACAGAAGGTTTTTTCTTGCCGCCATGATGGAGGGATTCATGATTGGCTATATGGATTCATGTTGGGTGTTGGATGTATATATTTGTATATATATGTATATGTGTATCTTTATATGTATATATGTATCTATGCATATATGTGTATCCTCAAAATGAAGAGCTTTATGCTCTATTGTAAAGTGTCTTGAGATAACACTTGTTATGAATTGGCGCTATACAAATAAAGATTGATTGATTGATTGATTGATTGATTGATGTCTCAAATTTCTTATTTGTATTTGGAAAAAAAAAAAAACTTAGTGAAAAGACCTTAAAAAAAGACAGATTCTGGACTTGGTGAGCAAAGACAGCATTTAAGTTGCAGAAAGAGGAGCTTACTAAAGAGCTGCTGTTGTTTTCAGTATCTGTTAGGAAGACCAGTGTTAACTGGGATTGAAAATGTTTAGTTTAGTGTGTTTTGCCGTTCACAGGCTGATAAGAATATTGTTGCTAAGAAAGCACTATCAAAAGTCAAAAACGAGGAACTATTTCTTTTAAACTTTATAAATAAAACATTGTCATACTAATAATTCATCTTTACTACAAAACCTACTGTCTACCTTTTTGTTTAATTAGTTGTAGTAATAAGCAAGGTAATACAGCTTTTGTCAGTCTTCTCTCACCCTGTCCATCTCTTACTAAGCGTTGTTTCAGTGTGGGCCAAGCATAAAGTACATAATGGCCATGGCTTCTGTAAGATGGACTTGAATGGTTTAAATAATTTTTTTTCTTAAAATCCCTGTCAGGAGTTTCCAGCAGTTCATTAAACATAAAAAGCATATTCTTAACCTGTAGGGATTCATTGTTTCTGTTTACACACAGGAGCTCTAAGCAAATGTTTTGCCATCACAGCACAGTTCAATAAGAGCAATAATGTTAAGATGTGGTTTGAAACAGTCACATTAAAAACAGATAAAAAAAACCTCTATGGTAGCAAGGGTTTACAAAAATTTAAAGCAAGAAATAAAAAGAAATTCACAGAGAAGTTTTTCAAATCAAAAACAGACCTGCAGCAGGTACAGTCAAGGTTTCCCATCGAATGTGCATAATTTGTTAATAACACTGGTTTACAGCAACAGAATGGTGTGGGATGGATCTTCTTCTGAGGCTGTACCAGCGGGAGCCGTGTTTTCTCACCTAGCAAACTTTAAAGAAACACCTCTCTGTGAATAACAGATGGTGGATCTAGCAGTCTGGAAAAAAAAAACTTTGACAGTCTGATCTCAGTGTCTTTAAAAACAGATGGACACCTTACAGAGACAGATGCACCATCATCCCTGTCCAGACAGCTCCCATTAGACTGTCAGTGAGGACGGGGTATAGAAACAGACACAAAGGATCAGCCAAACTATCCCCCTCATACCACTCTCATACAGCAGTCATACCACCCTCAAACCACCCTGATACCGTCCTTATATCACTGTGATGCTTTCCTCACCTCACCCTCTTACTTACCTCTCTCATATCACCCTCATACAACCTAATCCTTCATACCGCCCTGATACCATCATACCTCTCTCATTCCACCCTGATCCCTCATATCACCCTGATCCTGATACCTCACTCACTCAAACCTCCTACACATACTGAGAACCAGACTCGGGATCATGGGTGGTAGGGTCTCCTGTGCTGCTGCCCCACGGCCCTCCCTGAATCATTGAGGGCAACACAATCAATTGACTGTTTTGAGAAAGTTCTGAAAACTTTTCTTCTGTACAAGGCCTTTAGCTACAGTGATGCTTTTTTTATAAACTGTCTGCTGCATGAAATTGTTTTAACATTGTTTTCATTGCCCTGTTTTATTTTTTCTTCAGTTTTTTTTTTTTAAATTATTATTAAGCTGTAGCCTTTTCAGATCTTTGATGAAAAGGGCTTTGTAAATAAAATGGGTTTTAAGATTATGATTATTATGATTATTATGAAACCGTCACTTCCGATTCCATTTTTATTTGTAGTTTCATGAGTAAACAAATGTACAGACACTGTCGCTGTTTCATTGCCTCCTTCAACCTTGGATGATCCAATGTTTGAATTCATATCATTATGTGTTACACTCAAAGTGTACTCCCTGCTGTGTTCTCATATCAGTTCAACCAAATGTCACCCCAAAAAAAGGGGGTGAGAGCAGCTATTAGTCATCTGTTGAACTGTAACCATGGATGAATCCCTGATTTTTTTTATTTTTTCCTTGTTTTATTTATTTATTCATTTTTTGGTCAGGTTAATCCAGAGTAGGAAAAAAAGTTACAAATAGAGCAATTTCATCCCATTTCCTCACACTTCTCAGGGCACAGTTTTTGTTGTGTGATGCAGCCATTGTTTGGTACAACATAACATGACACTAAGTTAAGTGTTGGGCATTTTTCCACAATTACTGCATATTTTTCTCCACCAAATTTAGAACAATTTAACCCAAGTTTGCTGCATGTCAAGCAGGTCACCTAGAGTCAGAAGTGATTGAGTTTGATCTAAAATGACTGGGTGTGTCAGCCTCTATGAAGTGCACTGATCCTTCTAAGAACAGCACATTTACCACAACAACAAAGGACAGCTCTTCCTCAAAGCCAGGTGTCCCACTTAAACTTATTTTACAGTTCAAACGGAGGCAGTTTGAAGGTTTTTGCAGATATTGCAATGAATACTTGACTTTCAGTTGTTGCTGGAGAACGCTTTAGTCCCAGAATAAATGCAGGTGCTTTAAAGGCTTTAGCCAGCAGTCTGGTTTCAGCTCAGTGAGAGTGATTTTCATTCTGACTTGAACAGGGATGATTTTAATAAGTATGCTTTAACACCTTTAAGATGTATCTCTGTTTTACATAATGACTCTAAGGATTCCAACCTTTTTTATTTTCTTTGTCAAAGCGGCTGTTAAGTGGTGGAAAAGTCTGTTTGCACTGACAAGCAGTCAGTAAAAGCCATGTCTTCAGAGATCCATTTGACATGATGGTTCTCTGAATATAGAAATTACCTGCCAGGCAGTCTCCAGAGTTTCTGGACTGAGTGGTAGGATAACAATTCCCCCGTGGCAGATGTAAAACTTTTCCATTTCATTAAAACTCAAACAGATAATACAGCCATTACTCAACAATGGATTGAAAAACAAGACGTGCAGTGTCTAAAGAACACTCTTCAGATGTCAGCAGGCTGCTTTCTGACACAAAATCTTTTCCTCAAACAATGCACGGGCACAGTTCAAATCCCATGTAGACTCCAGCGTGGGCAGTTGTATTTTACGAGCCTTTCTTCAAACCAAACAACTGGATAGAATGTGTCACACACCATCAGTCAAGCAGACCTGGGAAATGTTACAGAGGCAGCTGTAGGTGCCTGGCTGCTTGAGTCAATGCTATAATTGTGTATTCATGTCAGGAGTCAAACCATCAACTGCTGGAAAAGAAATCAATTTCTGACTTTTTACTCCTAATTTCCTATTTTTGTATTTATTCCTGATTCAACCAAATATCACCACATTTTCTCATCTGTAAAGGAGTCTTAGCTCAAACATTCACATCTTTATATTTATAACTGACATGTCCACATAATTACAGATAAAACAGGGATAACGAGGCCCATCTATTTTGATGATGACAGGATGTATTCTGCTCTGTCTCACAAAGGATCTTTGCTCGGGAATATCATTTTGATGAAATAAAATCTCTGAATCTTTTATTTTTTAATTACATTGTCTCTACCATCAATATTTTCTTCATCAGCTGTCATTTCTAATAATCTTGCACATAAAAAAACAAGTTTTAAACATCTTAATCTGAGCGCACAAAGGGGTTTGTCTGATTGGTCAAATGGTTGAATGCTTGGTCCATGTCTCCAGGGCTCCATAGAAATTCAGGAGGGAGGGAGTAATCCAGAGTATTGCATTGCATTACTTTATCTCATATCATCCTATCACATTAAATCCTTGTACATCATGTGATATGATATCATGTGGTATCTTTTCATATCATATGGTTTAATTATCAAGCTGCAACCTCAAGCTGTGAGAAATGAAGCCCAAGCAGAACTGCTGACAACTGCAGTTCTTTGAGATTCCACTTGAGGTTGGCTGCAGAAACAAGTCAAGCCACAAAACACAATCTTTACCGCAAATACAACATGCTTACAGCCTCATTCAAAAACAGTTTGGGTTGTTTAGTACACAGTGCGCAGCTGTTTACCGACACACTAACCTTACGTCATCCAACTCAAACAAGGTAGAGTAGAGTTTTAGCATTTCCAGTGTGGCCCCCGCCAACAATGGTCTTCAAAACTCTGTATCAGAAACAAATGGGTGACGTCACAGATACTACATCGAAATACTGTACAGTCCATGGGTATTATACCGTTTCACATGTCATTATATGACACAGCATGGTATCCAATATCCTGTTCATAACTTTTCTTCATTAAGCAGTTACTTTTAAACTGCTTTCTTATTGAACTGAATTCAACTCAATTTCATTTGTCCAGAGGCCAGACTCTTATTTCATTTTAATTTAATTTAATTTAATTTAATTTAATTTAATTTAATTTAATTTAATTTAATTTAATTTAATTCATTCATTTATTTACTTATTTATTTACTAACTTATTTATGTTGACACTGTGAGGGCCAGATGCTTTGATGAAATAAATTAAATTAATGGTGGTATATAGTAATATATTATTATTTAATATATTCATTTTCATTCTAAATTTCTGTATGTGTGTGTGTGTGTGTGTGTGGGGCGGGGGGGGGGGGGGGGGGGGGGGGGGTTCAGTGTTAATATACTCATATGACCTGTATAGCAGATAGCCGCCAAGAGGCGATAGCAATATTTTAGGTTTATGAGCATGTCAAGCTGTCCATCACCTTCGACTGCAGTGTAGCAGGAAGTTGAGAACGCCGGCAGGAGAAAGGCCTTCTGAGTCTATTTAGAGCTTAGAAAATGTCACTCTCAAAGAGCCTTAAGCAGAAAGTTGGTGCAGAAAAGCACAACTTTAATGAAGAATGGACTGATGAGTATAAATGTATAGCTCCAACTTTTAGAAATCCTGTACCTGTTAGCCTCATTTGGAACCAAACTGTTGCTGCTGTTAAATAATATAATCTGAGGCGTCACCACAACACAAAGCATAAAAGCTTCAGGGAGTCACATCCTGAACAGTCAGAGGCCCTTCAGTCAGAGAAACATTTCTACTTTGAAATATCAACACTCCCATACAAGAAGAAAAATTAATCCAACTTCAACTGAACAAGAGAGGCAACATGTGCGTCTGCATGCAATGAGTTTGTTGTTATTTTTTATTATTGAAGGTAGACTATGGTACAAGATGCTTTTCAGAGAGGCATTTGTTTCATTTGATTTACAAAATATAAATAAAGTAACAGTTTGTTCACCTCACTGGGGTATTTTTCAGTGATGCTTCAGGTGGAAAGCTTTGGCGGGCAGGATTTGGCCCACAGGCCGCCAGATGACATTCACTGAAGTAGATGAATTCTAATTTTTCTCTGTTCTATTCTTGTTTACCATGACTTCCAGACATCACCCGATGGTCAAACTAATAACCAAACTGAAGAGGTTTACTCTACACTCCATAGAGGTCATCCTCATTCTTCACATGGTTATGATTCATTTTGCGTCTTACAGAACTCTGTCTGAAAAAACGTTGTTGTGACTGATGTTTTGCGTAACATCTGACACCCTGCACGGTAAGAACACAAAGACATTTGGAAACATTCTGGATCAAGTTTACATGTCATGACTCCTCTACTCAGGAGCAGAACACCAGAGCCCCCTCAGGGCTGCATGTTCAGCCCTCTGTTGTTCATTCTCTGCACCTACAGCTGCAGCATTTATTGATTTTAGGGAAAAAGAGACTCACAGACACACACTCTGTCTGCATCGGTGGAGCTGAGGTGGGGGAGCTGAACAGTTTCAGGTTCCTGGGAATCGGTGAAAGTCATGAAAGTCTGTGCCAAAATTCTCGAGCCAAGTTCTTGTTATCTTTAACACGGGGGCTGGAAACATTACAAACTGGAATGGGATGTGCATGGCCCAGGACAGGTGGGCTCTACAGCAGGTGAGCAGAACAGCACAGCACATCGTTGGTATCCATCTACTGAGACTCGGTGATGAGCCCAGTGGGTTCTGGGAGACAATGCTCACGGCAGCCTGAGCACCCTGCTGCCATCTGGATATCAACACGCAAGTTTCTACAGGAAAACAACTGGAAAACTTTGTTCTTTGTGTTCTTTAATGTAGTTTGAATGCTTTCAAATCTAAATATGTTTATATGTCAGACAGAGCCATGACTCACAGTTCAATGTGAAACTCAGCTGTGGAAAAAATGGCAAAACACTTTATCTTAACCCTTTGAACCCTGAGCTGATTTTTTCCGGTCTCTGCTCTGAAATTACATACCCATAATAATTCATACCAGATCTGTGATGGAGGGGCCTCTATTGCCATCACTGATTGGTTGATTTGAGTGATTGATACCTCTTTGGAGTCAGTAGAAACTGCAAAGTGCTTTTTGTGTTTGTGATTCTTTGGCCTCTCTCTCTCTTTTCTGTTCTGCTGTTTAATTTGATGTCTAACATCACTATATTCTCACATGATTAGTGCATTATTTCACGCTGTGTTTGCAGAGTAACATCAAAGTCCCCAATCAGGTGACCTTTGGGCTCAAAGCCTTAATCAAGTTTAATTTTTATTCAGGCTGACTGAAAATATGATAGTTTGAATAACCACCAGCAATATGTCGCTCAAATAAATGTATGCATGTTCGCATTTTTAAGGTTATCCAGGGATTGGAATTGTTAGGTCATTTGTGGTGGGCTGATGGATCTGAAATATCTCACTAATTTGCACCCCCCCCCCCTCCCCCCCATTACCAGTTTATTACTGATTTCCTAAAAAAAAATATGTCTCTGTGATGGTTAATCCACCAGGATGTGCAAGCTCAAAATTATATATTTAATTCGAAAAACATAATAATTGTTATCTATGAATATTCAAATGTATTATTTTACAACAAAGCAGAAAAAAAATTAAAGCACACGACTATTTTCTGATTGACAAATCAGATATTTACTTTCATTCATGAACACAAACACTAGTTTTAGTGGGTTTTTGTTATTCTTAAACAATCTCCACAAGCTGCTTTTCTATGTAAAAAGTATCGATATATACCGGCCCTGGATTTACTTGGAATCGGATCAGCACCAAATTTTACTGATCACTGAAAAGTTGGAGCTTTAGTCCACTTTAATTACAATTTGATGTCAGACTCAAGGTTGCACAAATCAGCAGTAGTAGTTGAGGTCAAATACAGTGGGTATGGTCTGCACTGCTTTTAATAAACATAAACAACTTAGAAATTCATGAAACAGTTTGAAGTATAAAGTCAGGGGCCATAAAAATTACCTGAAAGTTTTTACAGCATTGCTACATTGCTGAGATTGTTTGAGGTGTTTTGTTTAGTGAATCCAGCTCTCAGTTAATTGTTGTTAGACTGCAGCGCTGCAGAGTCTTCGACATTAGCAGAAACTGTTGTGATAATGATGATGGCAGCACTGATGATGAAAATGAGGACATGAGCATGGCAGTGATGCTGATGGTCATACTGAGGCCCAAATAAAGGCCTGTGGTAAAAATGCTAATGCCGGTTGCTTTCCTCTGAAGTACATTAACACATTAACAGCAGCTATCATCTTACAACTCGTCAAATGAACAGTAATTACACCTGTTCAGCTTCTTGCATTAAACATTTTGCCGGCACTCTAAATGTACCGATGCAATTAAGTGCTGACAAAATAGCCGCTCATTCTGGGCCACTTTTGAAGGGTCCTCGTTCTGCCTCTCAGCTAAACAGCAACGTGAATGAAATGCATAATACAAAAAAAACAGCACTTGAATCCTCAGGGTCAGTGGCCTTTTGGGTAGTGAGGAGAGAAAAAAAAAACACCAGATGTGTGGCAAAAGCAGCCAACACAAACACAGCATAGAGGAAAAGGAGCCCGGAGACACAGAGAAGGGCGTACCTAATCAAACAGATGTTTACCGGATTCTGCTGAGCGATGGGAGGGAGAGAAGCAGGGGGTTCATCAGGGGCAATGTAAGAAAAATATAGTCTACAAAAACTGATTGAAATTCCAAACAAGAAGCAGTGTTGCCCCCAAAGTTAAGGACCAGTGCTGAATTTCAAATCTCTGCCCCGGTTGCATCATACCGCCGGCTTCACCTTTTGACTGAGCCACTCCTCGAAGATTACAAAATTCAAACATGAGTCCTTTGACTTCTATTTGACTCTGATGAACATCCCCGGCATAATGAAGAGATACGGATGTCGTACTTTCATTATTTCTCATTTGGTTAAAATGGCTAGATGATGCAGTGTTTGGGAAGGATTCAACTTCTTTTTAGTGAAGGAGAAAAGACTGACTTATAAAACTGTGGCTACATCTTTGATGTAAGTAAACACGACCAGCTTACTTTTTGCACCATCTTTATGAATTTAAACATTTCAAACAGACTAGAACAAGACATTTGTCAGGACACACATCCACAACACAGTCCAACAATAACACTGAGAGGTTTGGAGTAAAATAATCTTAATTATTTGATTCTGTATTTCCTTTTTCATGAAAGAATATTTACTGTGAAGTTCCTTTTCTGCTCTTTGTAAGCAAAAGAGATGAAACACATTAGCCCCAGTGTGTGGATCTCTTGTTTGGATGTCACTTTACATTCTACAAAAAGTAGTCTTGATCAGAGAAAAGTAGTGTTAAAAAGATCTGCTCTCATTTCATTTGCTTCAAAACAAACTTGTCAGACTTGTCAGACTTGTCTGCCTGTGAGTGTTTTGGACAGGGGAGGGGCTCAGCACCTGCTGCTCACTGAGAAGTAGAGGGTGCTGAATTTGATAAACGCTTTTACATCAGAGTCTCCAAACTCCACAAAAGTCACAAGATTTGTCACTAGTTTTTTTTTTTTTTTTTTTTAAATAGCTAGAGCGGTCTAAAAAGTTGTTAAATGCAGCACCAGGAAACACTGTCCTGCATGCCACAACCAGATGTAACGTTACAGCCAATCACTGGTGGACTTATCACATCTTGATCATGTGATTAACCCTTCTTTAATGTTCTAACCACAGTTGGGGATTGTGCTTATGGGAAATATTTCATACATTTGTTGGCAAATCATGCCTTATCAGTTCAAAGACAACTCATTAAGTGTCTCTCAGTTTCCATTTGTTGTTTTTAAGAGGACCTTATGGAGAACAGGAGCTGTGAAGGCAACAAGTTACTGTTCATGACTTTAAAAGTTTTCCTGCACTTCTGCTGAACAACACAACACTATACTTTCCTTCCACAGAACTGAAGGAGTCAACAAACCTCACAGGAGGTAACATGTTTGTATACATTGAAAACTGGCAGCAGAGAGGGAGCGGGGTTAAATCCAGCCCACGTAGAAGAAGAAAACATGTCATGACTCTCTTTAGTCTCTGTTTTATGTGAAGATCCCTCCTCCTCACTTACATCTGCTGGCTAACAACACTTAAATTTTTAGAAGCTGCTGTGTGGTGGGAAGGCATTTCAACAGGGTGCTTAAGATTATATAAGTTTAACAAACAAACAGAGGCGGAAAAAAGCAAGAGAAACATTAAGAAGTCAGGCTCTAGAATATAAATTAAAAAACTGCAGATTTCAACTTTCACTTATTTCTGAAGACAAACTGTACAAGGTTTGACTCGACTCAAATTTGTCCTTTAAGCATGGTGTCTCCATTTTTTTTCCCAATGTACCTTTACTTCAACAATATTAGACCTAATGATAGAGTGAATTATGGCGTGCTGTCAGGATAAACGTCCACCCATCTGCAGTCAGTGAGTTCAGGATCTTCTCATGCACTTAGTGTAGTTTGGATACTACATTAGAGTTGCAGATTTTGCAAATGTTTCCTCTAAAAGAGACTGAACAGGAAAAAGAAATGATGAATATGATACACCAAAACTATGACTCCAGAGCTTCTGAAAAAAATCACGAATGTGCAGCTCAAAAATACAAGAAACAGCATGTTTGAGCCTGAAAGATGTCACAGAATCTGAGCCGGTGTGGGGAAAAGTAGGGTATCGTGAATTGGGGTGGAGTAGATACATTTGTGAAGCCAAGTTGTGTGAAACTGTGCCAGAATCCTAAGTTTTGTGAGTATTGAGGGGCTGGATGAATACCCATGATGTACGAAGCATTAACTGAGCAGAGATGCTGGAGAAAACCAACCTTTTACGTGCTGTTACCAAGATACAGAGCTTTGCAAAATGGCACTGACACTGGGTGCACACTGAGCCAAATGCAACACATTCATACAAACTGCAACGTGCACGAACACAGCTGTACCCACAGATACTATTCAGTGCCATACGTGTGTTTATGTACTTGCAAGCAAACGGGACAAATTCATTTTAAATTGTTGTAATTACGCCCAACTGGCATGAACAGGACTGAGTGTGAATAGGCTTCCTAACATGACTGTTACAGATAATCATTTGCATCTCCCTCCAATTTCACTCACTAAGGGGTTTAGTGGCTCTGGATTGAGGTCCTGCAGTTGACGTCACAGCCTCTAATAGCGGCCATACCAGCTGCAGAAAGCACTCCACTCTCTGGCCTGATATATTCAGAGAAATGCATTAAACCGCCTGCTGAGGAAGCAACTATCGCTTGATTGTTTTGTAGAAAAATGATTTGCCTCACACAGAAAAGCTACCACACCTAAAGGCTCAAATCATTCTTTTCACTCTCTCATTTGGTGTTGACTTTACACAGCCAGTCCATTCTGATCCTTTGTTAATGGTAATCCGATGTGCTCCCAGTACACCAGCTGTCACTGCACTGTGTTATAACTGAAAGGGAGTTAACCACAGAGGGGCACAAACAAACAGCAGCCAGTAGCTTGAATTAATGATATCCACTGTGACACAGAGCCAAGCTTTTCCAGGTTAAATAGACATTTTGTGTCTCTTTTACCAACATTTCTCAGGTGGACGGCATGTTTAAAATGCTGCTGGCTGAATCCCCTTTCAGAACTTGTGTGTTTTATTGATGCTGGAGAGGAAGAGATGCTGCTTAAAGCTTCCTGACAACAACAGATCCCACTGAGCCTGCGCTCTCCACAGTGTGCACAGGAACATTATGTGAGCGTATTACCATTTCATGAAATACCATTTATTTATTTATTTATTTATCTATTTATTTATTTATTTATTTATTTATTATTATTGTTATTATTATTATTATTATTATTATTATTCATTTAATTTATTTCTTTAAATTAATTAATGTTGCAAACACTCAATAAATCATAACAAGAGCCTCAAATTCAGTACATCTCAGTGCCAGAGTTCCCAATAGTTAATAAAAACCCCATATAATGGACTGGAGTTCACCAACCCTTTTCTTCTGTACAGACACATTAAACCCTTATCGAACCAGCACAGGCCCATCTCCCATGTGTGCTCTTTTCAAGCACAGCTAGACTAGAAAGTTCTCCTGTTTTTAAGGAACAAACTTTGTCTTGTAAGAAGGTCTGCAGAGTTTTGACTAGATTGTGATTAATCATGTTTAAATTTTTATTACTGCACATTTTCATCATTTGTTAAGTTTATATTAACAATGTAGAGCAGTGTCTTGATTTGGGAACCAAATGCAATGACATGTACATTATGATCTAAACCCTTTAACACCAGATGCGCTGACATATTTGCGTTGGGGCACTTTGAATTACCGTAACTCCTCTGAAAGCAGAAATGTTGTTGTTGTTGCTCTTTTAGCCGATATGTGGTTATTACGGCAATTTCACTAAGGCATTAATTGAAGCCCACAAATACACACAGACTGTGGAGTAAATGGATGACAGGAGCGCACAGAGAAAATGGAGCCAAGTTCTTCTAAAAGTGCCCCCCAAAAAAAGAAGATCTTCCATGGTTACAAAACCTCCACTAGGGTTTCAGCATGAATTTGAGACCAAAGAAGCATCAGGAGAAAAAATTAACATTGGATGAGATGAATTTTGGGATGAATGGAGCTCTCTCTGTCTAGTTTTCACTTCGTCTGCAAAATTATAGGTGTAGATTCTGGCTTGTATTGTGTGGTGCCTTCTTAGAACAGTGTGTTTCGTCTTTTTTGTACATTAAGTGCATAATTTAATGTTGACGATGTGTAGTAACCTTTTTAGAACAGAGAACCATGCTGTGTTTGTACTGTATGTGAGTATGTGTGTGTAACGCACACCGCGTAACATGGTGCATCTATTTATTCTGCTGTGTTAGAAAAGTGCAGAGTGTTCATTTCACTGTGGGAGCATGATTTGGGGCTTGTATTGTCTGATAACCTTTGTTAAATAATGTGTCGTGCCTTGTTTGTTCTGTACAGTGAGCGTGAGCAGCTGAAGGTTTTCTCCTCTACTTTCAGTTTGTCTCTGTTTTTTTAGTCAAAATAAGCAAAAGAGTCCAGGCAGGCATTTTGAGGCTCAGGTGTTAAAGGGTTAAACAAATTCTGCACTGCTGCTCCGGACTCAGAGAGACAGCTTCAAAGTGTTTGCTATGTGAAGTACAGGGTCAACCTTTTGTTTGTTTTTTGTTTGTTTTTGTTGGATGACACTGTGATCAGTCTGATGAGCTGCACCTGCTCATAGATGGTAAATTCTGATGATGTTTATGGCGTCACAATTACGTCAAAATAAGTGAGCAAAATTGCACACAATTCAAGCAAAGGAAATGATAAAAGTTTTGCTACAGCTGTTATCCACTGAATATTAAATGTTTTCAAATCCACAACATAAATAACTTTATTGTCAGCATACTTCTTTGTCAAAAGCCATTTTTGTCATGGCTCGCTCACTTTGATGGGCCTTTCCTACCCGCCCACATTGGAGTGTGTGAAATTGGGAGAGCACATTATCAGCAACACAGGCTGATGATGCAAGAGGGAGCTTTGCTTCCTTTTTAGTGAAAAAACAATAATAAATGTGATTTAAGAGCTGGGGAAAGGTACCCGATGAATTACATCCAAAAAGTAAAACACTTAGTACACAGATAAAGCTGAATGGTACAAGTGAATCATGCCTTCAAAATTTAACTGAATAAAAGACCTATAATGGTTTCAACAACAGATACTAGTTTACTGTGTTAAAAAAAATGATTTGATCAAAGCAGCAGTGTGTTTGTAACTGAAGTGTTTCAGTTGGTGAGGATGGAGCCAGCTTCAGAAGTATAGCTTGTGGTTAACTCCACAAAGCTTCATTGTTCTACTTTATATGAGAAAATGACATGAAAACAGGTGTGTAAAAGTGAAACTAAGAATAGATTTCAAAGATGTTACTGACTCTGGTGACCCCGGTGGAAAAAAAAGCCAGATCACTGTACAGATCAACCTCAATCACGCATGCACACTCTGCTGCTCCCCCTCCTCTGCTACGCTTGGTCACGTGACTCAGCTGAGCACTGCTGGCAACACCACAAATCTATACAAGTCTCTAAAACACACCAAAAAGAGAACTTTCTTAAAAACAACAATTAAACTGAAACATTTTGTTCATCAGCTGATCAAAAGTTTAAGACCATAGTTCAAAAAGAAAGAAAGAAAGAAAGAAAGAAAGAAAGAAAGAAAGAAAGAAAGAAAGAAAGAAAGAAAGAAAGAAAGAAAGAAAGAAAGAAAGAAAACGAAAGACCCTTAGAATAAAAATAAAAGACAAAAAAAAATTAAAAAGGGACTCAGTAATGAGTAGCTCCACCATTCTTGTAGATAACTCTTGTAGAAGAGCGCTCCACAGAGAGCAGACACTGTCTGGAACTGACATCCATTTTTGTAAACGTCCCTCTCCATCCATCCTCAAATGTTCTCAGTGTGATTTAGATCAGGGGAAGACGCAGGATGGTCCAAAGAGTGAGCTGATTCCTCTGGAAGAAGTCGTTTGTCAGGCGGCCATTGTGACCTGCAGCGTTGTCCTGTTAAAAATCCCAGTCATTAGCACACAGACCAGGGCCCTCAGTCATGAAGGATTCCCCCTGCAACATCTCCACATAGCCAGCCACCGTTTGACGCCCCTGAACAACCTGAAGCTCCATTGTTCCACTGAAGGAAAAAGCAGCTCAGATCATGATGGCACCCCCTCCACTGTGACCAAAACACCAAATCTCCAGTGATCTCTAGAGATCTCCTCCTCTTGTCAGGAATGCTGAAGCCATCAGGACCGTCATGGTTATTTTTTTTCCCACCAGAGAGCAAAACTTTCTATCACCTTTCAATGTCCCATGTTTGGCGCTCTCTAGCAAAGTCCAAACAGGCAGTTTTGTGGCGTTGAAGGAGACGAGACCTTTGAAGATTTTTTTTATCATTATTCTTAAAGCTGTTCTCTCTCAGATGCCGTCAGTGACTGATGGTCAGAGAGCGCATGTTCATTACCCTGAACATTTTTGTAACATCCTCTTGCAAAACAGCCATGGATAATATTTGCTACCATGCTGTGTAACTTTCTGTCAGTGATGACAGATGCTTAATTGACAGTTGCAGAAGCTGAACCACTCAACGATGCACTGGAGTCCAATGGCACAGAGGAAACAACATCAGAAGGCAGAAGCCAAACTCTCTGATACCCACCTGGCCATTCCTGGGTCTCAGTCCACAAAGAGGATAGCTAGCTCTTCTCTGAGTGGTGAGCTCCATCTTTACCTGACTGAACAGAACAGGCACCTGGAGCAAATGTATGATGCTGAACAAAGCCACCGACCCCGGGACTGCTGCCCTGGAGAGCATGCTGAGGCTGCAGCAGGAGGCTGAGGAGCAAAGATTTAATGCCATGCAAACTCAACAACACACAACCCAACAAATCTTTGTGCAGCTGATTGGAACAGTCATTAGTGCTGTACATCATCAGCCACATGCATGCTACAACTCTGCAAGCTTCATATCAGTCCTCCTACAATCCCCAGTCCAACACCTGTTCCACCTGGACCCCCAGTGGTGCCAGTGCTCCATGCTCCACAACCCCCAGTCCACCTACAGCAGGTCAGCCAGCCTGTTTAACACAATATTAACAACACAGCTCAGCAATACCTCATCTTGTAGAATTTATTAATCATTAAACTTCAGACATTTTGTTGAGCCTTGAAATGTAAAGATGTTAAAAGATAAATTTATATATCATAGACTTTCCAGGATTAGGGCCACGTTAAAGAAAAAAAAATGATAAATTTACAAGATTAATCTCATAAATTTATGAGAATGAACTCATTATTTCAGTCTATAGCAAGGCTATCAGAAGAGCAGCAGCCGCCTGTAGAAAAATTAGAAAGAAACTCCAAGAAACTTGGGCTTTTCTAAGAACTTTGGTAAAGTTAGAAAGATATTCACAGATTCCTCGATCAATAACTCATCAGTGGAACATTTCTTTTACAAAACCAGCACCTGATGAAAGTTGCGGGGTGTCCAAAAACTATTTTCCACCACTGTATGACAACACCTTGTGACAACTGGTATGCATGTCTATCTGTACCCTGCGAATCAGCAAAATCTGGCATTTAACCGAAATATCCAAACTTCCTGTTCGTATTTCATGACGGTCATAAGAGACTTTTTGTAGGCCTTGGTATCATAGTTCTGCACAAAAAAATGTCATGCATGTAGGTGAAACTAGCTGGGGTGGTGGGGGACTATTGTTTAAATCACTTATCGTCACAAAAGCACCAAAATCATACATTTTCTGCCGGGACTGAAGTGTGTGCAAGTTTGGCGAGTTTTGGTGCACTTTGATGAAACCAAATCTAAGGTTGTTTTGGTGGAGGAAAGAAAGAAAGACAGAAAGAGTAATAAGATTACGAAAAGAACCTGCAGGTGACATGAGTGTCCTCGTTGTCCCAAGTTTGGTTTTTGCCCCCAGTCATCATTTTACACATTCATAAAAGGTCAGTGGCCTCGTTGGCTGTTTTTCGGATTTTGTCCTTATTCCTCAGATTACTATCGGGTCCGCGCCAACCCCACGGTCATATGGTCAGCCAGTGTTGCTATTATTTTGATTATTTTTTCAGCTAAAGCTGACCGTTTACAGAAAGGACATTGGATGAAATGAAGGGTTATTCAATGTTAATAAGGATAAAGGATATACGTGCTTTGTTTTTATATTTGCCTTTGTGAGTTTGAGAAATTTATCCTAGGAGAGGGGCTCCCATCAAAGGCACATGCTGTCCTTTACATGGCAGAGTTTTGGAACTACTGGATTGAACTACTTACAGACCATTTGTTGACTCTGCTGCCTCCTAATTTGGCGAAAAAGAAAATTCTTGGAATGATAACCAAAAGAAAATCTGCTTTTTTTCACCACAAGGTCTTGAGAAACTACTTAACACTTTTCCTGTGACCACCAATTTGACACTAAAACCTCAACAGTTTATGTTAAGGGACTGATAAATACCTGTTCTGCCTCCTTCTGAGTGTCTGCGCAGAATTTAGACTGTCAATAAACAAGTATTATAACAGCAGAACAAACAGGTACACAAAGAGCAACAGGAGAGGAGACTGTTCACTAAATGATCAGGAGTGGCAGATATTGGATTCACAAGAATGGGACTGACAAAATCTTAGGGGTGGATCCTGTGATAGATGAGGACAAGTTTTCCAAGTTCTACAAAGGTATCACATTTACAAGAATCAGCTTCTCACATACTTCTGCTCACAAAAGCTCAGTGGTGAATAATGAAAAATGTAAAGCCGCTGTTAAGACAGAGAAGTGAATTGTATTCCATACTCTGACGCTGACAAACAGATGAGGCACTGCTTTTGGCTTAGAGCTTCCCAACCTCTGAAAGATTCAAACTAAGAGCTCAGCGTGCAAAGAATGACCAAACTAATGGTGTAAAGTGAGTCATCTCAGTGTGTTTTTTTTATTTCTTTTGCTTATTTTTTGGGGGGAAATTGTAAAATGTATGTCTCCTGTGTGCTCATTAGAATGCAACAAGAAACTGGGTTTACTCCACAGAAGCCTTCTCTTTCCCATAAAAGCTCAATGCATGCACAACACTTCACATGAACACTACACCAACAAAGAGCCTGAACACAGCCGTGCTGTCGGCTAAGTTATTAAAGCAACAGTGTGTGCAGCAGTTGTACTGAAGGGAAGGATATGAACACAACATCAAATGTTTATTCCATTTGTAATCAACTTTCCTTTATCCCTTGAATAAAAAAGGAAGGGAAATCAATGGCTCAGCAGTTTTATTGTTTGGCTGATGCCGTAAATACACTTACCTTCAACCTGCTGGCTTCCCACAGCTGTGCAGATGGATAATTACAGAGAGGATGGAGGAACGGGTGGAGAAGTGGTGCTCAGGCTGGGGGGCAGAGGGAATAGAAAATAACAAGATGAGTTTAATTACTGAAGGGTACACAGGACTAATAAGACTTCTCTGTCACATTGTGATCAAACATATGGGGGTTGTGAGGCGGGATGTTACGTTGACTGATTAAGGATGAGGCCCATGTGACAGCAGCACTCTGTCAGGAAGCTGCTTCAGTATTGACAAAGAGAGCAGAGGCACTCCCAGACAAATGCTGACAGGTATGTTACCTCACCTGAGGTGAGGTAAGGCACTGCTGGAGCTAATGAGTTACCGTTTAGCATAAGGTAAGTTTCATCAGAGATGTTAAAGCTGCATGGGTCAAGGACAGGATTGCACACTGCCTCCAATCAGGGAAAGATCTTTCATTAGGAGCTATTTGGTGTGGATGTTTGCAAACATGAGCTGCTAACACAAAGCCCTGTTGTGCCCCATTTTTAGACACACCTGTTCAACTGCTCGTTAACGCATATATCTAATCAGCCAATCACATGGCAGCAACTCAATGCATTTAGGCACAAAGACATGTTGAAGACAAGCTGCTGAAGTTCAAACTGAACTGAACATCAAATGAAGAAGAAAGGAGATTCATGAAACTTTGAACGTGGCATGAATGTTGGTCTGAGTATTTGACAAACTGCTGATCTACTGAGATTTTCACCAAGATCCATCTCTGGGGTTTACTGAGAATGGTCCGAAAAAGAGAAAATATCCAGTGAGCGGCAGTTCACAGAGTTTAGATGCCTTGTTGATGTTAGAGGTCAGAATGGACAGACTGGTTGGAGACAACAGAAACTTAAATAACCACTCGTCACAACCAAAGTCTGCAGAAGACCATCTCTGAAAACACAACACATCCAACCTGGTGACCCTCCTGTCAGCTCAGAACAGGAAACTGAGGCTACACTTCAAACGGGTTCACCAAAACTGGAAGATAAAAGACTGAAAAATGTTGTCCTGTCTGATGAGACAGGAAGAAAGAAAGAAATCCAAACCCATCACAGTTATAAAAGATCTGTTCACACTTTCTTGAATTGAATGGAACCGCCTTGAGTGAATTTATGCTGCAGCTATGACAAAACTTCCTGGTCCTTGAGGTCTTTCCAGCTACTTGTGAATGGATTTCTAAGTTGTTTATTTTCCCCATTGTTTGCATTTCTACCAAGGTCTAATAGCGTGTGAATGTTACTCAGCTGAAAGTAAAAGAATATTCAGGAAACTTTGAGCACTCCACCATTAAGAGATGTTCAGCAGTGAAAGTCTGTTGGCTGCAGACAAAACTTTTCCCTTTACTATGAACCAAAATTATTCAACTAGACCTTGGGGTTGCAGAGATATTTTTCAATTTCAAATTTCGAGCAGAGATCTGAAAAATCAGCTCAGCACATTAGCAAACTTTTCACTCTTTTTTTTTATCAGCTAAACTGCTTTTTGTGAGAGGAATGTAAAAAGTGGTGACCAGAGCAGTGTGACCACACAAGCTAGCTTGTGTTCAGAAAAGCCTAAAAATAAAAGAAGGAAAGTAAAGTTAGCCTCCTTGTTTCACCTTTCCACCATGATGCACGGACATCACTCCTCTCTCACCTGGCTAAGTGTGGTGTGCACCCTGTGCTTTGGGCAGCAGGAGAGGGAGACTGATAGGTCAGTAGATGTGTCAAATGATACAAGAGAGAGGTGTCAGGGTTGAGATATTATTTTAAGTCATGCCAAAATGTGTTGCTTTAACTCAACCTTTACCAAACAGACTGTTCCATGTTTACTTTGGGGGGGGGGGGGGGGTGTTCTTGATCACTATGATAAGGTGGTGTCAGACAATGTTATGATTGTACTTAGAAACATTTGCACTAATCTAATAAGTTTGGTACTTTTTTAGAATAACCTGACAGTCTGACATCACTCCCAGCACAGACACTTTTCCTTTTTATTGTTTTTGGTCTATTTTAAGTGGACTTTTTTCATCCAAGCCCTGTGATTGACTGGCATCCAGGGTGTACCCCGCCTCTCGCCCTAAGCCAGCTGGGATAGGCTCCAGCCACCCGCAACCCTGAACAGGATAAGCGGTACAGAAGATGAATGGATGGATGGATTTTTGGTCCAGAATGAAATCTCTCTTTATCTTCTGGACAGGTTTCCTTGATTTTGTACGGACGTTTACAGTCCCCCGGTTTAAATCTCATCTCTTGACCTTTGACCTTTCTTCAGTTTCCATTACTGCCTCTTTATGGCCCATTTTTCCCAAGATTAAATGATAAAAAATTGATGGTTTTATGGCTGCTGAGGCTTAAATGTAAAAAAGAGCAGACATCAGCTATATCTGTGAGAATCCATTGATTTCATCATTTCTACCATATCAAATACTGTGTATGCAGAGAAATGTGTAGGGATATTCCTTTTCAGGAAGTTGTGTGGCTTTAGTTATTTACTTTATTTCAATCTTGTGTTGTGTTCCTGCATGTCACACCTCTTTCTATGGACACTCTTCTGTGCCAGCTCTATTAAAAATGGATGGCAATGAAATAAATAAATCAACTGCTCTACTTGAGATTCACATGCTTAAATACCTTTAGATATACACCAAGTTACTGCGGATAAATTATTCACCCTAAATTTAATGTTTTTTTCATTTCACTTTACATCCGTATGTAGTTTTTTTTCTTAGTCAGGGGTTTGCGTGTTAGGTCCATACCCATCTGCCCAGAGGTAAACGCTCTCTCAGCTAACTCTGGGATTCCACAATGATTGTTCCTCTTATTAAAAATGTAGCTGTGTGTATCTTGGGTCACCTGGGAGGCAAAGGATAATATTCTAACATTTACTTTCACAGGAAATAGTGGAGAGAAGTACAATAATAAAAGGGCAGTGTAAAAGTCAATGCAGTCAAACTTCAGTGGACTCTGTGGACATGTCTGTTTGTATCTAAACTGTTTGACTTCTAATACACTGACCGGCATAACTTCAGACTAGAGATATACACAAATGCTTTCTTCTTCACTAGAAATCTTTTTTCTTTATTCTTTTTTATCCAGTTATTTTGAAAAGCAGTCATGTTCTGGGGTCATCTGGGATCCCAGTAAAATACCAAACTACACATACAGAATGTTTTTTAATATTAATTTTTCAAAGAACTCTTTATTGATTTCCTCTCCCAATGGTCCCAATTTAAAGTATCAAACCTTAACAGGATAATAAGGGGCACTCTGTCAGTCATTTCAGATGACAGGAAAAAGACAAACAGCAGACATCTGCTGACAAAGATGTGTCTTTTCACAAATGCTCCTCATGATATGAACGGTGGATGCCCCGAAATCCCACAAAGATGATGATGAAAAATGATGATTTTTAATAATCAATTATGTGTTGTTTTTTCATCTTTTTAAAGGGGACAGGGCAGTGGACAGAGCGGGTAACAGGGTGAGAGTGGGGATGGACATGTATTCAATAACAACTGAAAACAAGTGTAATAATTGGAACTGCTGCATTTGCATATAAGATGATAAGTTGTACACTCAAGAAAAAGGAACTCCATCATTTTTTTCCCCAGCTGACATGAACTGATAACTGCTGATAATATTTTGTGATGAAATTGATCACTTTTTAAGGATGGTTGTTTCTAACAGTAGTTCCATACTGGAGTCCTCAGAGACTCTAGTTAGTCGTTCTGTTATAGGTGGATGTGTTGGGAAAATGAGGGTTAGAGGACACACTTGGCAGGGGGTTCTCTTCATTTTGACTTCAGCCGCTTCAAAGCGCCGCAACAAGCATTCGAACAACTCCTGTGTGGGTTTAAGATATTCAGATAAGAAGTAAACTGAGGAGCAAACTGTATTTACTTCTTGCAGTATCAGTCCCGGGTGATCGACAGTGCTGATGGTTCCTGGTGGCAACAACAAATGTGTTTTAATAGCAGAGGTTCCCGAGTTCAGTTGGAGATGAGATATGTATTGATCACTGATGCAGTAAACACACCAGGAGCAGATTTGTTAGGAACACAGCAGAAGAAAAGCGGATTCACAGAGGAAGACAGTGTGTTCAGACACAAAATGAAAATCAGACAGTATGACTGAGATGAAAAAACAACGTTCTTATGAGGTTTTTCTCTGGTATGTCTGGTGAAAATATCAAGATGTCCTGCACCAATTCTTAAGTGTTTAAGAAGCAGTGACATTAGTGGTGGGTGGATCGATCTAAAATATCAAAATATCGATACGTTGATACCAACATTGGTATCAGTATTGATCGATACTTGAGTGATAATATTGATACTCAAGTTTCAGTTCCTCTTTTCCTCTCTGCACTCCTCTCGCACTTCACCCATGCACACTCTGCCCCTCCCCCTCATCCCCTGCTCCACTGTTAGTGTAGCCACTCAGTCACGTCACTCAGACAATTCTGGCTGCATAATGGCACAGAGGATCATTGTTTGGAGTTATTTTACAGCCAAATACCAAAATACTATAAGCTTCAATGTTTTCAGAGAACAAATAAAGTTCTGTGGCAACACCATAAACATTAACCACATGAACATTAACATTAATTTTACTGGTTCCTTGTCATTCTGCTTTTTGACTTAAAAAGTATCGGTATTGATATCAGTGATACCGGCCCTGTGTTTACTGGGTATCGGATCAACATGTTCATGAACAGTATGAAGGATTTCAGATGCAGTTACACCCCAGACTTACGCAGCCCCTCCACAAAAAAAAATAAAAAATAAAAATAAAGTGGAAACTGAAGGAACCAGACCAAACCAAACCAAACCCAAGCTCAGGCTTAACAACTACAAAACAACAAGCTGCAGCTCAACAGTACAGATGCCAGAAGAGGTCATAATTATACACATTTTAGTTTTTAAGATTACGGAAGATAGGTCAATTTCAACTGTCTTTTCCCCCTTTTTTTAAAAAAAAAATGACTTATCTTATCCATCCATCCATTCATCCATCTTCTAGCACTTATCCGGATCGTGGGGGCAGCAATGTCATCAGTGAAGACCAGAGGCCCCTGTTATCAACCACTTCCACCAGCTCCTCTGGGAGGATACCAAGGGCCTCCACCCATGGGGCCCGGTCAGGCCCAACCAGAAAGGATGACATGGGTTCATCCTCTTGTGGACCCACCACCCACAAGAGGAGCCATAGGGGTCAAGCGCTGTGTGGATTGGGCGGCAGTCAAAGGCGGGGGCTTGGTGGCCTGATTGTCGGTTATAGAAAATGATTTATCATATTCATTTGAGAAATGAGGCTTTTTAACCCCAGGATATTTTTCTTCTGATCTGACAATAAAATCAGTAAGTTGATCGCTAACATTAGCTAGAAGACAAGCTACTTTTAGAAAAGATTAAATTTGATTTAATTTTACGTCATCACATGTCACAAGAACAGATAAAAAATGCAGATTGCAGCAGGGAAACAGCTGATGGGTAAAACTATCTCTGAACCTTGTGGTTTTGGTCCAGAGGCTCCTGGCAGGCTCTCCTGAGACAACACTTCCTGCAGATGCACCCAAAAGCAGGACTTGAGGTGGTTGACTTAGAGGGGATGACTGTTAAATGCTGAACTAAAGTCAGTGAACAGCAATCTGCTGTATGTGTTTACATTGTCCAGGTGCAATGCTACAGAGACTGCCTACTGCAAGAACAGGAGCATAGAGACAAATTGGTGGGGGTCCAGGGTGGGAGGAAGACAGACCCTCTGCTGCTGCCCTCATGACTGAAGAAAATTAAGACTATCTCTGTTTTTTGTGCTCCTGCAATTTTATTAAACACACAAAGAAACACAGGATGGCTTCACATACCTTAGTCATGTGGGTAGAGGCAAAAAGGCAGCTTGGCATGTCATCTGCTTGTTAATGACTGAGGTCAACATACTGAAAACATTATCTCACAGTCTTGGGTTAAAAAAAAACAAAACTATGTTTTCTCAAGAAAACAAGAAAAATTAGTTGAAACTTTGAGAAAACAACTGAAACTTGTTACCTTGACAAAATGGAGAAAACAAAATGTATTGAATTTTGACCCTCTAGGCTTCCATCAAAAGCTTCTGGACAGTTTTTTTTTTTTTCTTGTTTTATGACTCTTATTCCATGATCTACCTGCTTCAATCAACAAGTCTCTTTGTTTTGAGTAAATAGAGACTGAATTCTAACTCCAGTGAATAAAAAATAATAAAGACAGAATGAACATTTAAGATTCTGTTAAGGTTAAAGCCTGCCTTACTGTTGCTTCTGCATCATTTTGTGTAACCTTGCATCAATGCAGCTACGCAAAATATAGTGTAGATCTGTTAAGTCGCACACCAACTCTGAGTAGAAATAATAAACAAATCCACCAGGTCTACAACCTTGAAAATTATGAATTTTAGAGAAATTAAAAGTTTCTGACATTAAAACCCTTCATAAATAAAGATGACTTGACCTGACATATTATCATACATCAAACCAAACCAAACCCCTTGAGCGCCTCTTTAGCCTCTTTTCCATGTCCCTGTGTCACGTTGTTAGAGGACGTTCCTGGATCGGTTTGGGACAGGAAGAGCCCATTTATCACGACATCAGCTGCCCAGCAGGCAGGGGAGGCGGGCTGGCAGTGCCGCTGATGGACTGGCAAAGTCCTTGTATTACCACAGCCCCCGGTCTCCCCACAGCATCTCTGATGAGCCCCTTGCCTGCCATCAGCCCCTGCATTCCCTTTCCATTTCTGTGAGTTTCCCAAGGGTGACAGCGAGGCGTTGGGTGGCTGATAGTGAGAGTAATTAAAAGGGCTGATTAAAGTGACGGAAGGAGGACACCCAGGGAGAAAACAAGAATCTCTCTCTCAACAGAGACGGGGAAAGACAAAAAGGAAGAGTTAGGTAAAATCCAGCACAGATATCACATCAAATCAGTCTACACGTTAACATAGTTTTTTTTTTTTTTTTGTCCTCAGTCACTGAAATTGGGGCAGAATCTCAGGGGAATCACCGTCACACAAGTCCCAGAAACACAGCGCAGAGCCGAGTCTGTGAGTCTACTGAGAGTTTCTCAAGGTAAAGCCAAGAACACGACAGTTAGGCCTACTTCTCTCTCACACTCTCTCTTTCTCTCTCTCTCTCTCTCTCTCTCTCTTCCTCTCTCTCTATCTATCTATCTCTCTCTCAAACACACATATACACCTTGAATTTCAGCTTAAACACAAAGCAAGGAAAAAAAAAACTCCCAGCTATGACACAATCATGTTAGAGAATAAATGTGGAATAACCAATCCCCTTTAAACAGCCTGTGTTTGCTTATTGTCAAGTTGGGACAGTGTGTAAAACATAAATAAAAACAAAATACAATGATTTGCAAATCCTGTTTAACCTATATAAAGTTGAATACACCACAAAGATGACATTTATTGTTCAAACTGATAAACTTGTATTATTGTATTATGTATTTAATTTAATTTTTATATTTTATTTTTTGTAAATATTCTCTCATTTTGAATGAGTACAACACATTACAAAAAAAAAAAAAAATAATAATAATAATAATAAAAACTGGGACAGCGTCAACAGATGAGAAATGCTCAAAAAACACCTGTTATGAACATTCCATGGTTGAACAGGTTCATTGGAAACAGGTGAGTGTCGTGATTGGGTATAAAAGGAGCTACAAACACCGTCAAGTCATACTTCAACCAAACTTCTGTTTGTTTGAGTAATACTTGAGTAATTACCCTGAGCCAGTGATATAAATACCAATACTGACACCTCTGAACAAATTTCACAAGTGTACCTTCTGATAAAAATAGACCTCAACGATGCAGGGATATATTCTTTTCAATTTGGGTATGTCATTTTTGTATGGTATGGTATGTAGCAGAGACCCAAAAATGAGGCCAGGGCTTAAAGGGTTAAAACTGTCATGACTCTAAAACTAAATTTAGAAACCCAGCTTCACTGGTTTCAGCTCTGTTTTTAGTCATTTGTCTTTACTTGTGCTGACCACAAGTTCACATGCACACAGTGACACCGCTCCCAGCAGTCTGAAGCTCCTATGAAAGTCACCAGGCAGATTCAGCCAACAGATGCTGAGATAACTTGCTGCACAGATGCAAACAAAGTTGAAACTCAGAACTCAGGAAAGAGGGTTTTTTTCTGGTATTGATTAAGCCTGAGTGTGTCATTTTATTTTTGAAAAGGTTTTTCCCATAAATCAAAAATGTGACTGTTGTTGAACGTTTTCCAAGGATCACAGCACATAAAAAACTGAAACTTGGTAGTCCAGTTCAGTGTCAAGAAATGATCATCCATCTAAATGCAGCTTAGAAATACTACAAAACTAGATCCAATGCCATCCCAGCAAATTTTGTACAATGATACACATTGATATTGACTTAGTCATTGTTACACTGCTTTCAGATGAAAATGCAACAGCTGTGTTATGAACTAGAATCAGCCATCAGATCATTTTCTTTCCCCTGTTTTTGTATCCCTCTGCAAGGTGATCTTGCATTTGCTGTCTCTGCTCCTTCTTCCTATGGGCCATGGGAGCATCTTTCTTTCACATACTGTATTTACATGTGTTATTTTAGTTGTTGTTGTTTGTCTTTATTCTTGAGCTTATGAAACACTTTGTTTTAAAAATTCTGAACAGATAAAGTTAAACACACTTACTTTCTCACTATCAAACTCTAAGTTGACTCATCATCCAAATGTCTCCTCTTATTTGAGCAGCCTGAACCAAGTTTGAGGACATCATCTCCAGACAGGCTGAAGTAACCCTAATTAAATGAAGTCCGCTGAACGCAATCAACGAACACAACCTGATTGCTTCAGAACTCTTACAACTTCCTCCATCACTTCCTATTAAAAACACATTCTTTAAACTTTATTATAGTAAAGACGTAAAGGTGGGCGTGTGACATCTAAATATAATAACTGACACAGAAGTAGTTAATTATTTATTTGGTGTTTATCTCTAGGACTGTTGTGATTCAGAGTGAAGCGTCCTGACATTTCTTTGGCTCATGGAGACAAACTCAGTTTGAACAGCTGCCAGTTTCTGTATAAAAGAATTATGTTACAGCGACACGAAGTGCTCTGTAAGAGTCCTCTTGGCACAAAGGCATCAAAATGTATTTCCGAATGACTGAAGGGAACTTACATACGCTCATACATATATAACATATATAAATGTGAGCTTGGATTCATCTCAAGTTAATTATATCTTCGTACCACCTACAGTTTATCTTCCTGCAGCAGTTCAGACACCAGTCCTGACTCTTGAGGGAGTGAATATAATCGGAAAATATTGAGTTAAAACATAAAAAGCTCTTCTGAAATTTGATTTTGTCTTCCAAGAAAGGTGACTATTGTTGGAAAATGTACTGCAGAAAACTGTGTTCACCACAGTGACAGCATCTGCCTCCAGAGAGAAACTGTTGCTTTGTCCCAAACCGTGCACTTTCGTTAGTGCCCTCACATGAAGTGCACCGTGTACACTCTGCACTTACTGGAATAGTACACAAAATCCTGCGGGGTAATGTTGTCCCAAACACTGCGGCTTCACACTTACCAGAAACTAGGATCGCATTTCACAACGGGGTCACGTGTTCTTCTGTTATTTATTGATTACAGCCATCATCCATCATTTGATCTGCTCCCGTCCCTTCAGCTACATAGCCAAGATAGTGACCGTTGAGTGTGAGAAGTGTCCACCGTTCCACACTCAACTTTTTGCCAGATTTCAGTGTGCCAGCTGAAAAATCAAAGTGCACCACGTTTTTCCATACTAATGCCCTCAAAATAGTGAGTGTGAAGTATGTGGTTTGGGACACAGCATATGTCTGTGTTGAACGAGGCTAAGCTGAACCACACTGGTGGGAAGATGCAGAATATCTCAGGGAATTCAATCCCTGGCCAAAACAGCTGACATTTCTTTGTTAACCTGGAGGAATATGCCTTTAAAACTACAACCAAGTAGATACCGAGCCATGGTTCAAGAATTCCAGGTTCAGTTCAGTGAGTTAGTAACCTTCACATCTAGAAAGTTGCCATGAAGTCTCGAAACATTTTGACGTGTTAAACAGATGAGGACGACGAGACAGGGAAGCTCCTGGACGTCTTCCAGCAGAAGTCCACCCATGGCAGCATGATTCTGACGCATAGTGACCTTGATTACTGCTGCAATGTGATGAGTGATGGTCTGTCAGGGCAGGAAACTTCCATGGCAGGGGGTAAGCCTGCTGCTCTGACATTATTCTCTACCATATTTGGGTTGAATTTTAAGTATAGTAGAGGAACTGCTCTACTGAGTGCTATTGAAGCCACATTTAGAGACGTAACTTCGGCACAGGGAGCTTTATACGAGCACAGAGATCTAAAAAGTGGATGTGTTATTTCAAAAATCATAGATAAACTTCCACTCGGCGAAGCAGAGCTGATGATGGATGGAACAATGGATGGCAAATAAAGTGGGGTATCCTTACCAACAATAAAGTCTCACCAAAGATCTGGGTATTGAATTACTTAAAAAAACATCAAACTATGATGCTTTTATAGGACAAAATGTAAGCTAGACTGATTCACGTGTTTAGGAAACCATCCTTCTGTTCCTGTAAAGAGTTGCAGAAAAGTTAAAACAATCTAGTTAGAGTCTGAACCGAGTGGCATGGCTGCTTTGTGGATTATGTGCCAGCCAGATTTTCCATCTCACCTGTCAGTGCTTGACCTTTCAATGTGCAACCAATGAGACAGAAGATATCCACAACAAAACTTAAAAACAACTTCTGACAACTGAAGGAAAGATGGAGAAAAGTCTGATGCACAAAAGTTCTTTTTGATAACCATCTTCCCCACAGGAGGATATTTAAAGATGGCTGACTACAGATCTCTTTCTTCTGGGCATTCTCTTAAAACTTTAATGTATCTCTTAATGGAATTAGTTCCTATTCAAGTGAAAAATGCAATCCACAAACATGGCTTTTCTTTTATCTTACAAATCTCTGCAGTACTTTCCTGCCAACCGGGCAGCACAAAGGGGATATAAAGCTACTCTGCTTTGATTCTGTGCTCTAAACCTCCCACTTGAAAAATGTGAGGTCAGCAGCAGTCATCTGAGAAATGTTTGTGTTCAGACAGAAACGTGCAGCTTTATTAATGTGTCTAGTGAACCTCAAGGCGGTGCAAAAAGAGGGAAGGAAAGGACCAATTTAAAACATCAGGCTGATCATCTGGAGAGCAGAAAAGTATTAGGCATGCTTAAGTGCTGAAGGGCCTGGTGGAGGGTCAGTGGATCCACTATGATACCGACTGTAAAAAGAGTCCGTTTTTTTTGGATGCTCCATTCATGCATGTGCCATGACTCATGTTTGTCAGGTATGTTTTTTTTTTCAAATCAAAGAATATAAAAAACAAATATTAACTGATAAACATGTTGTTATAAAGTCTTTGACTGGCTGACTGACCTTTTACTGAAACACCTCTGACTCACACGTCTGGTGTACTTAAGAACCAATGAATACAAGCATGCAGCAGTACGTATGAGGAACTAATTTGGGGACTTGAAGCAAATGAGTAAGAAATCATTAAAGTTGAATATACTGTGAAAAAACGGAACATTTCTATTAATCAGAATTCTGTCACAATTCACGGATTAGAGAATGGAGAAAGAAAAACTTTCACTTCAAACAATTCACAATCGAGCGAAAATGAGACATTGTGTCACTGAATGTTTCACTGTGACTTCGACATCAGTAGCAGGAGTGCAATAGAAGCACATCACCCATATAAAATGTAATACAGTGTTTTAGAGAGTGGATGAAAGTAAGAAAGCTATTTAGCTTACAGACTGTCATTGAAGGTGGGTTATTCTGCTTTTAAATATGGATATAAAGCAATCATGCTGGATGTTCATCAAAAACGTGTGCAGAATTTAAAAACTCCACATAGTCATATGTTGTAGAAATCCCTGAATCTGTCTGTAAACTTATTAAAACTGTTCGTTCCAAAAGCTGCACGAGGTTTTTTTACGTGATCTTCAAGAGACCTCCAACAACGATGAGGTCATCCCATAAGGATCTCCTAACTGGCTGGTTGGAGGGGCGGACCTCAAACACCAAGGTCTGCCCATAGCTCTGCTCTGACAGATCTCCAGATGGTTGGCCAATCAGTGGAAAGGGGGTTTGTGGAGTGAGGAGCCTTAAAAGGACAGGAGCTAAAACACAGCTTTTCAGACAGGGGCTGAAATAAGAGATTTCTAAAACACCAGTGAGGGAAAAAATGGTGATTTTCGTTGAGCTTCTCATCGGGTCAAGCTACTTGGGGGTGAGAGAGGGAAGGTATAAAGCCTAAAAGCCTATCCCCTCTTTAAGCGCAGTTACTTCACTATATTTACGACAAATAACATGCTTTTGACTCAATTATGTTTCTTTGACAGTTCTTGTTCTTTATCACTTTTGATTTAAAGTCAGATGATTATTTACTTGTTCGTTTTGTCTTTTCTCAAATCTGATCTGAAAGGCAAAAAACTGCTCTGCGTGTGGTTTGTCTGTGTGGTGTTGCTGTGGTGTACGTCAACCTGGAGCAAGCACTGCCCAAACATCAGGCAGTGACCAGGCAGTGTATTTAGTGCTGGTAATGATGGCTAAAACAGAGTAGGATGATGATTCTCTACCTGACCATCAATTTCCTCAGACAGTTTTTGAGGTTTGTCCAATAAAGACAGACTCATGTTGTTTTAAATATTAGCACAGACTTAATCACAGCAAACAGAAGTTTAGAATATCAAGGTATGTAGCCTAACATTTGGTTTATTCTACATGAGCATTTCAAACAAAGTTTGCTGTTTGATCGTAGCAACTTAGTAGCTGTTTTATTGTGTGGTTAGATGGAAAAATTGTTTTTCATGGATCTTCTAGAAAGTCAGGTGACTGAGTTAGGTTTAGTTTCTGTTTTATCCTGTGAGGTTGGGTTCCTGTAAGGTGGTAGCTGCACATCTGAAAACAGTGTTTTCTGGATAAATTCAACGAAAGAATTAACACCCATGAAACTCAACTGCACCAATGCACTGTGAAAAACACAGTGTTTGAGCTTTAAAATGTAGTTTGCTATATTTAATCTGGCTTGAGTTGGGATAACACTGGACAAATAGTATCTGAACTCTGGTTTATGAAACTGACCACTGACTGAAGATATGTTCTTTGTGGGCCATGGCAACATTTCAAAGGTTAAAAATGTGGAGGAAACGTTTCTCTTGAGCAAGAAACATTTATCTTTTCTCGTCATGATTCATCCTATTAAAGAGGAAATGGGCAGCAGAGTGTTTCTTCTTCTCCCCATTGTATCTGCAAAAGTGACACATTCAGAGTTCCAGACCTAACATGCAATCATTCCATTTATCCAATTAAAATGATTAAAAGTGACTTCTCTTTTTCTCTGATATTTGACGAAGTAAAAGTAATAAGTGTGTTCCATTTAACAAAGTTTGACCGTGCGTTACAGGAGGAAATGCTGCGTATACAGCAGCACTTCAGAGCATTAAGCACAAACTGGTGCAGAGAATCATAATAACACAAAGATTAAACTCTCTGAATTGAAGTCGCCCACAGAAATGAAAATGGAAGTGTTTTCATGTCAGGCAGGATCCTGTATGTCTTATGAAATTAAGGGAGACCAAGAGGGACAGGTTTGTCCTTAATTTGCTCTATGAGTTAGGCCTGTGCCATCAAATATGGTAACCCATTTATTCAACAATGGCCTACATTTTTCCTTCTTGATAATCATAAAGGAACAGTTAAGCAGTCTTACTTTCACTGCTTCTGCTCACATGCTGAATCCAATTTTTATTATTATTTCAAAACTGTCAAAAATGAAGCTTCAATCTTTCAGTACATGTAACTTATCACGGTAAGGTTATCTGACATCGTGGAGCCTTCTTAGGTTTGTTTTGTTTTTTCCCTCTTGGCTATGAGTACAGTTTTTTCTCTCTTTTTTTCCACACTCTCAGCCATGATCATGAGCTGTGACACCAGGTTGATGATGCCTCCCAGTGTGCTACTCACAGTAGTTATTACAGATATTCCACGGGAAGCAGGCCAACTCGGGAACATATTTATTATAAAAATTCCAGAACGGAAGGGCTCAGATGTGGTCAGGAGTGGTAATATATTATCATACTGACTCCACACACATGGCCCTCCACCGACGTCAACAGCGCCAAATCATCTCATCTGTCACCTAAAGAGTCTTAAACTTTGAACATACTACCCAACAGTTTGTGTGTGAGTGAGTTAATGGGTCAAACCTTTGACGTTCCAGTCACTAAGAAAACTGTTGACTTTGTAAAATGTGTAAACAAAAGTAAGCACCAACTTATAGACACATCACTAAACATATCTTTGCTTCTACTTAATAACTTCTGGTGTGCAAATCAACAAGCTTCTAAAGTTTGACAAGACCACAGTTTGATTTGCTGTTAGCATCAACAACCTGAGAAAGGTAGAAAAGGCCAATGGTATGGGCTAAAAGTCACATTTCTGATCCATTTATTGCTCCTTGAGACAGAGTTTGTCTCCTGGAAAAAAGAGAAAGAGTTTTCTGCCAGACTGCTTTGAAGGTAAACTATTCTCATGATTGTTTCCCTAAAGATCATGACATCCAGGAGTGGGTAAAGTAGTTATGATGCCACTGAGATATTATGCAACATCTGAGATGTTGAAAGCCCAAAACTTAGTAAAATACACAAAAGAAGTCTAGACAGTCTGATGTAAAAATATGAATTAAACAAAAGTCTTTGCAGCCATTGTCTGTCGAATCAGAGGAACTTGACAGCAAAAAGAAAATCAAGAAAAAAAAACTCTTAAAAGAAATAACAAAATAAAATATGATACAGAACAGTACTCCTGAATCTCGGCACCGGCGTCTGCTCTGTTTTACTGTGAAACAAAAGTTTCTCAGTAAAACCAGAGATATCATCATTCAGACATTCTTTAAAAGAGCCGGTCTGGTCCAGGCACACCCTGCTTTCTCTCTCTCTCTCTTATGTAATTTCTCTCCCCAGATACATTCATCCTATTTTCATGGGCACTGGTATTTATCACACAGAGACTTCAGTATGACAGCAACCATAAAGATTTATTCGTTTCCTTCTCTGTTTCTTTTATAGATCACTGGTGAGAACTGAGGAGCATAACACCCTCATGCTAACCCAAACCTGGACTTCATCTCAACAAGTCAGAGTCAGAGAAGAAGACACGTCATTCATAACTGAAGAACTGAAGAAGTTTCTTGGATGAGAGGTGAAACATCTTCCCAACTGTACGTAGTCCAGTTGCCTTGTTCGAGTCATCAGAATTTATAACTGAATGTATTGTTGTATCCATTAGACCAGGGGTTCCCAAACTTTTTACACTGTGACCCCCAAAATAGCCAAGGACTAGTAACACCCTGCTGATGAGCATACTGACAGGTCAATCCAAAAACAGACAGAAAAATGAAAGCTGATTGGTTACTACCAATGTGCACATATTGCTACTGATACTGCATTATCCTAGTCTAGTCATCTCTGAGGTCTTTAACAAAGAGATGTAGAAAACAGATCATACATTCTCTGTTTCCATGGTTTTAAATTAAATTTAACCTCAACTTCTGCCTGCTGTATCTTTATAATAATGGAGAAAATACACAACTGTAAATAGTATTGATTTTTGAAGGCATTCACAACCTATCTATCAGTGTTTCGCAACCTCTCCAAGAGTCCCAACCCCCATTCTGGGAACCACTGCAGAGCACTCCCTTTACTAGGAAAAGGAGCTGAATCTTGAGCAAACGTTCCACCCATAACATCTCAGAGGATTTTCCTTCTTTTTAAAATGGTTTAAAAACTGAAAGAGTCTTGACATTTATAACATAACATATTTTATTATAAACTTTTAATGGAATAGAGGAGACGAATTGTGATGTCCACGTGGTAAACTTGTTATTCTGCCCTCCTCTCTCTCCATCTCACTATTTTGCCAAAACAAATTCATAAACTCTATCTTGTTTTGTGCGTCTGACTTTTAGCTGTCATCATCACTTTATTGCGTTTAAATAGTAAAAACAAAATCTCCAAGGGACCATGACCCTTGAGGATCCACCCACCACAGGCTCCAAACTCATGTGGGAAACAAAAGCTAATGAGCAAAGTGACAGCATGCTAATCTGCTAAACTAAGATGTTTTAGTATTCGCTTCAAAGCACAGCTGTGCCTGAATGCAGCCTCACAGAGCCGTTATCCACTAACAGCTAAAACCAATCAGTTTGTTTTCATTTGGAAAAGAGAAGCACAGCTGTTGGCAGCTAAGCTGAGCTCCAGCTCAACTATGGCTATGTAAATTATGAGCTGACAAGAAACATGCCTACGAGCTTTTGTCTGGCTAGTGGGAGGAAAAAGCGAGTCTGCGGCTGTTTGTCTGTTTGTGTAAACAAGTCCTTTATTTTCTTTCTTTGTCTGAAAAGTTTGGACAAAAAATATCCAAACTAAACACAAAACAAAGGAATAAAATGAAGAACAAAGTAATTAGAACACCAAAAATCAATGAGCTGAGTAAGACAACCCTGAATCAACAACAAAAACATTAATTCACTAAACTAAATCTTTTTACTTACTATCAAATTATAAATACAGGACACTTTGCCAATAGTGTTTCATCTTCATTGCTTATAGTTTATATTTTTCATTATTGCTTCGTCCACAAGGAATGTAACCATCTAGTTAAAGGGGCTGAGAGACCAACTTTTACACTTTTACCAAGATGTGTGTTATTTTATTTATTCATTTATTTATTTATTTTTTTCTTTTTTGAAGCAAACGTTCTTTGTGGTGTTCCTTTTTAGAGTACTATGTGCTGTAAACAAATCCAGTCCTGGACAACCTGGACAGGGAAACTAAGAAACAGCATTTAGAAATTACATATTTTGATGTTGATACTCTCATTTTATATTGTGGAATAGAGAGAGAGAGAGAGAGAGAGGGAGAGAGAAAGACACAGAGAGAGGCGAGACTTTTTCAAGATCCTTTATAAGTCCTCATAGGGACTTTAAAATGTGTAACTTCTTGTAACTGGTTTTGCTACTAATGACTGATACTTGGATCATGTCTGATGATTCCCCATCTGAGTGGTCTCAGCCATGGTTTGGGGAGGTTATTGTTTCACCCAGATGGATACAGACAGAAAGACCAGCGACTACAGAGGATTAAATTCTTCAATAAAGAGCAATTAAAAATACATGAAGTTTAGATAAACCCATCAGTAGCGTTACGCTGGATTATTGTTAGCCTTAGGTTTGAAGTTCCACCTAATTCTGTTGCTGTCCACTTTTGGAGCCTCCAAAGAGAGAACAAATGAGAAAATAAAATGTGGTGTGTTAAAATATGGAGTGGATTAAAATAAGTATGGCAGGTGGGGCCTCATGGGTTATGGCCAGATGATGTAGAGAGCCCACATTCACCCATACCAAGTCTTTCAATTTGACCAAATGGACCAAAAAGCTCAAAGCCCCAAGCCAATGATGGTCAAAGTAGAGCGTGCAAAGGTGTCAAAATACAGTGGAAAAGGGTGAGTCTAGATATTAAACTGGTCAAAACACTCTAAATAACAACAGAAGAGAATGCAAATGTAACGATACCCAGGACCAGACCAAGCAGCTCAGAGGAACAGAAAACACTGAGTAAATTCACCGGGGGAGTGGAGACAATGAGTCACAGGTGAGACACACGGTTAACACTAATAAGCAAGGTGAGAGACAAGAAGGCACAAAGTCAAGAGATCTGAAACAAGATACATGAGAAATTACAAAATAAAATGGGAAATAAGACATAAAACATGAGAGAAGGAAAAATAAAGCAGCTATCCTCAACATGTCATGTTGTCCGTCAAAAGTAATAGCTCTTCCAAATGACTGCAAATGAACAGCGAATGAAAAGCTGGCTTTCACAGAGAGGTGGGAGATGCCGTATCATTTAGGTATGAGCATTGCAGAATACGTTTTCAGACAGTCTCTCCTGGAAGACGTATTAGTACGATATACTGTTATACATGGAGATTAAGAGGCAGACAGTGAAGTGCAAACAAAAACTATTTCCCCTTTCCACACAGCTGACTATTTACAGAACAGGAGAGTGAAACAACTGAGTGTGACCAGAGGCTAACAAGTGCATGTGTCAGAGAGCAAAGGTTTGGTCTTCAGGCGGATTAACGGCACTAACTGGTGAGTCTGAATAAATGATGATCCTTCACTGGGATCGGCAGAGAAGCAGCTGTGGTGTGTTTTTTTTTTTTCTTCCTGCTGACACTGACATACACTAAGCTCCAACCAAAGGACGTGAGCTGCCGCCGCAGCAGCACAAACAGGATAGACTCGTCTGAAGGGCATCAAAAGTAAGCATGTTACTGCATATTCAAAGAGATCCTCCTTATTGCACTACACTCTTTTCATTGCATACAATGCTCCAAATGGTCATTGATTTTTATTTTTCCTGTAAACGGCAAACAAAAATGAGTGTAATGTGAATTATATGGCTGCATACACATAGTTCATAAGGGACAACTGAAGAGTTGTTCTGCAAAATAACCCAAGTAGTATACCAAAGTGAAGGAGATGCTTCCTTTACCCCTCTCTTCATTCACTGTACCATTATACTTGATTTGGTCTGTTCTGTAGAGGTTCTGTTTTAATTGGAGAAAATCATGAGAACTCATTATGAGAATTGCCATTCATGAATTTCCTCTGGAATCATCTCTGAACACACCACACATCCAACCTTGAAGCTGACAGGCTACGGGATCCATTACGTCTTGTATCAATGCTTCAGGCTGCTGCACCTGCAGGAGTTTTCTTGGCACACTTTGGGCCCCTTAGCACCAACTGAGCCTGGTTTAAAGTCCACAGCCCACCTGATTAATGTTGCTGACCATGTCCATCTCTTTATGAGCACAGTGTACCCATCTTCTGATGGAGACTTCCAGCAGAATATGTCACAAAGCTCAAATCATCTCAAACTGGTTTCTTGTACATGACGATAAGTTCACTGGACTCCAATAGACCTCCACAGTCACCAGGTCTCTATCCAGTAGAGCTCCTTTGGGATGTGTTGGAACGAGAGATTCTCATCATGGATGTTCAGCGCATAAATTTGCAGCATCTGTGTGAAGCCATCATATCAATGCATGTCACATTCACCCATTCACACCACATTCACACACTGACTTGGGCATGTGGACAGCAGGACCTGATATCAAACCCAGGCCAACTCTTCTGCTGAGCCACAGCCAGTGATTCTAGATGACTGTCTTCATCTAACAGACATGTGAAACACAACCACAACATATCTATACTAAGCTTTGACACACCATCACACCTGAAGCAATTATTCGGTTTAATGAGAACTCCCTCAGAAAAGAAATCTTACGAACAGACCTCACACCTTCATCCTCAAACTGCTCAGGTAGAGGAATGTGACCAATCACATCCAATGGGCTTAAAAAGTGTATTGTGTTTGCCATTCTAGGTAAGTAACAGACATACTGCTAGATGTTTCAGGAGCTTCCCTTTGTGAGTAAATGTCTTGTCAGATGAACACCATGAGTCAATTCATCAAAAACTTTCCCCGAACTCTTCTTCAAATTCCAGAGAGGAGGAGGAGTTTCGTACTCAGACAGGAGATCTAACTCTAAAGAACATAATTGATAGTTTTTCACTTTGCCATTAGTAGTTATTGACTTTTGTATGACATCTGGTTTGGGTTTTTTGTCTTGGACTGCTCTCAGAGCTGCAGAGCTTGGTGCAGTAAATTGCCGACTTCTCACTGAATGAATGGGAGCAGAATTAGTCTTTTAGTGGATTGGTGGAGCTTCAGTCTGAAGCACTGTGAGCTTGCAAATACTGATGAATGAGGCCTGTGCGTGCTCACAGCTCTTCACAAGAGTTTGTTTGCACCACAGTTGATTTGCATTAATTTATTACTGAGAATAAATACCCCCATGCAAAGAGCTGTGCCGCTGGGCCGCATGTTTAATGACGAATTGTGCGCTTTTCAAAAAACTGCAGATATTTTAAACCAGTTTAAACTTATCATTTTTAAGATGTAATTAAAGTGAAGGATGTTTTTAAAGTTTGTGATGTCTGTAACTTTAGCAAATCCATTTCAGAGACGAGAATTACTAATGCCTCTGCAAACCACTGAAGTTCTAATTTACAACCTTCTATGTTTCTTACAGGAAAGTGTTTTCCCCCCTTTTTGTTATTCATTAATTTTATTGGATATATTCTTCTTTTTTATAAAGCGTCTTTTTTATCCCCTCAATAATATCAAACATTTAAAGTAACACCAGTCTCTGATCCAATCTACAATCCCCTTCTATCACTGACTGGGTCTGGTGCCAACCTTGTCATGAATCCAGTAAAGTGGGTGGTTAGCGTTTACCGCCTTCCAGCCACAGCTTTCTATGCCATCTGTAACGTTAGCGTCATTTTAGGTTCATAATATCACCTGGAGAAGCAGACCTTCATCTGTTTTAAGAGACAGACACTGACATACACTCTCTTCACCCTGGTATACTTCAGCAATGTGAGGCTGAAAATGGCTTTCCTCATCATTTAGTCAAATGTTATGGGTTAAGTTTGCTGAGATGACATGATGGAGTTGCACAAGAAGTAAACGTGCCACCTTTGTCAGGTCTGACCTGGACAGGATCTCTTTTATTTCCCTTATTATTATCATTACTATCATTATCATTATCATTACTATCATTATCATTATTATCATTACCATTATCATTAGTAGTAGTAGTAGTAGTAGTAGTAGTAGTAGTAGTAGTAGTGACTCCAATGGCCTCCACTACCACTGAGTTAAGGGATGTGAAGCCAAAATGACACACTTTGAGAAACAATGGATCAGAATGAACATGCGGTCATTTGCTCCTATTAAATTCATTGGTTGCCATTACCACCATTAACTGCCAATAAGGTCTGCAGACATCGATTATGTTTTGTCTGGTGAAGCTTGTCCAAGAAAGAAGAGAGCCTAATCTTTCTTTTGGTAGTTTCAGTGTTTACATAGTAATAGAACACGATATTCATGTCAGGATAGTTACGCACCTGTAAAAATGAAATATCACGGAGTCGTCCTACCTCTGTAGCTCAGGTAACAGACATGTCACGAGTCTGAATAACCGTCAGCAGCAGAGTAGGCAGGGGGCACAGCACATCATGTTGCAATGCAATGTACAATCACAAACTATAAAAGTAACACTTATTGGGAAAGTCCATATTTCAGACTAAATTGATTTTTCTCTTTAAGATGCCACTTGTCCTCTATATTGATGTGGTTTCTCTGTAATCCCTGGAAAATACTTCATTGATCCAAGATCAGCTCAACACAACTGTTAGCCAATCATGCTGTGAATACAACTGACACCTGTCATCCACATGAGCATCAGGTATACATATTCCAACACCAGGGCCCAAAACCTAAAAATAAATAAATAAATAAAAATAAATAGATCTGGTCAACAGCAAGCAGCCACAAAGGTGAGCATGACCTTACACAGCACGCTGCTACGGAGATGCACATGGATGCCATGCATGCAAATGGTGCAACAAAATCTGAGCATTTCCAGTTAATGTAAACAAAAATCAAGGGGCAAAATCCAGTTTAGAAAAGTGAAATCTATGCTGAAGTACTAAAAGTTGTAATTTATCATCTGTTTGAGGCTGGCTAAAGAAAGACCAGAAACCACAAACACAACAAGCCAAAAAAACAGACTGTTAGAGCATTAAAAAAACATATTTACAGCCTGGTTCAAAAAAACAACTTGGATCTGAATAAATTTTGCTATCGGTGTCGCTGTTGTGGTTTCAAAGATATTAGGATCACAAGTTTGTCCACTTAGGGTACAGCTCAGCTCACGTGACTGACTGACGCCCTATAGCTGTTAGAAAGGAGGCTCAACACCCGTGTCATTTTCAATATGGCCCCGTCGGAAGTTCAGCTTCATTTCACTCTATCAGGAACACACGTGACGTAGCAGAGACTACGTCCATATTTTATACAGTCTATGAACAAAATACACATTTACACACATTTGCTTTTGTGTGTTCTGTGTGGAAAAACAGGCCTGTAAAATAAAACGTATAGATAGTGTGGAGACTGGAGTTCAAGCATTGACTTAAGAGGAGACCCTGGGCTTTGTCTTTACCAATAAAGACCCGAGGACACTCATGTCAACAAAAATATAGCTTTTTTTATAAGTGTTTTTGAGATGGAATGAGTATGTGTATGTGAATTATGTCGCTGATGTTGGCCTTTAATGAAATCATTAAAAAAAAAAAAACTGCGTCCATGATCATTTTCTGCAGTGAGGAACATGTTGCGTATTGTGTTATTGTGTCTTAACCAAAGTCAAAGGCACACACTTTTGTATGAAATTTCCAATTGATTATCTTATCGCATGAATACTTAAAAGATTCCTTTGGAAAAAAAAGGAGTATCAAAGGAAACATTCAAGCAGTAAACAGAATTTCACCCACTTGTGGATTTGCCTGCACCAAAGCATAAATAATCTTGCAAATGTTATATCAAGTTGTGTGCACAGCCTCCGATTACTTTGCTACAACCATCAAACGACACATTGTTAATCAGTGTATGAGTTGTGTACTCTTTACCTCTGACAGGATGACTCCTCTGTGCTGCAGGTGAGGCTTTGGGTTTGTGGCTGAGACAGGATGCACCGGCTGCTCTCTCTCTCTCTCTTCACCTGTGGGAGGAGAAAGCAGGATAGACGTGATGTTTGATGTAAATGTAAAAACCACAGAGGAGGTAAGGCGAGGCATTGATATTCTGCTTGAGGTCCGGCCGAGTCCCAATCTGTACACCTTGACGTTGACCTTACGACCTGGCACTGAAAATCATTTGGCAGTTTCTCTGCCCCCCAGCAGTATGCATGCATGTTGAGGAATTTTCACCCCAAGAAGCCACTCTCAAACTTTCTGCTGCCTCCTTTTTATACAGTATCAATGACCAGAGACCAAGCAAGAATGCAAAACACACTCAGGATTACAAAGTTCACAGATAAAAAATCATCAGTGGTCTAATTACTCCAAATTAAATCCTCTCCTTTCTCACTTTCTTACTCCTCCTCTACATATCCACCATTTGTTATTTTCACATCTACAAGTATGAGACGCTGCAGATTGGTGGTCTGGGAGCACTGTACTTTATGAAGATAGATCTGAGACATAAACCCATCACCTACACTGAATGGTAGTCTCACCAAGATGGCAGTAATCAAACTGTTGACTACATACTTGGGAAGCTCTACAATGACTTGTTAAGTTACTTAAATGAAAATGTGATTTCTGACTAACCAACTAATACAAAAATGGCTTAGAGTGGCTAACATTAGTAGAGCTAACACAACAAGCTATAATAATAATAATAATAATGATGTTTGTTGATAAAATAATAGGATGGCAGATAACCCAGGGAGAGACAAGATGAAGATTCTACAAGAACAGAGAGGCAGTCCTGGCAAGACTGAACAAGTGGAATTTTCAAAATAAAGATAAAAAGCATAAAGGTGAAAAACAACAACAAACAAAAGAGACTAACGATCTGCCATGCAGGTTGAGGTTCAAATCACCATGGTTGTTGTTCCAGTTAGGGAGAGACAGTGTACACACAGCTCCATCTTCCTTTTTTTAAATAAAGATGCTGCCAAACCTTGCAGTGCAACTGGATCCTATCTGTTGTCTGTGCTTTTCTTCAGCTAAAAGGGAGACTATTACAGCATTACCATGGTCCACACTGACTGGGACTTTTGAATAGAATAGAATAGAATAGAATAGAATTTAAATTAATAATAAACTACCAACTACCAACTACCATCTTATAAAAAACAAACATTCTTGACTTTCTCTTCATTTTATATGTGTGTGTGTGTGTGTGTGTGTGTGTGTGTGTGTGTGTGTGTGTGTGTGTGTATGCACACACACACACACACATATAAAATGAAGAGAAAGTCAAGAATGTGTGTGTGTATATGTATGCAGTTCAAACCGAGCATCAGAATGGGGAAGAAAGGTGATTTAAGTGACTTTGAACGTGGCATGGTTGTTGGTGCCAGACGGGCTGGTCTGAGTATTTCAGAAACTGCTGATCTACTGGGATTTTCACAAACAACCATCTCTAGGGTTTACAGAGAATGGTCCGAAAAAGAGAAAATATCCAGTGAGCGGCAGTTCTGTGGGCGAAAATGCCTTGTTGATGCCAGAGGTCAGAGGAGAATGGCCAGACTGGTTCAAGCTGATAGAAAGGCAACAGTAACTCAAATAACCACTCATTACAACCGAGGTATGCAGAAGAGCATCTCTGAACGCACAACACGTTGAACCTTGAGGCAGATGGGCTACAGCAGCAGAAGACCACACCGGGTGCCACTCCTGTCAGCTAAGAACAGGAAACTGAGGCTACAATTCACACAGGCTCACCAAACTTGCACAATAGAGGATTGGAAAAATGTTGCCTGGTCTGATGAGTCTCAATTTCTGCTGCAACATTTTGATGGTAGGGTCAGAATTTGGCATCAACAACATGAAAGCATGGATCCATCCTGCCTTATAACGGTTCAGGCAGGTGGTGGTGGTGTAATGGTGTGGGGGACATTTTCTTCTTCACGCCTCTTCTAGATCCCCTCCAGTTCGCCTACCAGCCCCGACTAGGAGTTGAGGATGTCACCCCCTTCCTGCTAAACCACATCTATGACCATCTGGACAAGCCGGACAGCACTGTGAGGTCCATGTTCTCTGACTTTTCCAGTGCTTTTGAGACCATACGACCGGCTCTGCAAGGTGAGAAGATGGCAGAAATGCAGGTTGATGCTCCTCTCATCTCATGGATTGTTGACTACCTGTCTGGCAGACCACAGTATGTACGCCTTACACACTGTAAGTCAGACAGAGTGGTCAGCAACACCAGAGTCCCACAGGGGACCGTCTTGTCTCCCTTTCTCTTCACCCTCTACACCACTGACTTTAACTACAACACAGAGTCCTTCCACCTTTAGATGTTTTCTGATGACTCGGCTGTGGTTGGATGCATCAGTAAGGGTGAGGAGGCCGAGTACAGGGCTGGGGTGGGTGACTTTGTTGCGTGGTGCAAGCAGAATCACCTCCTGCTCACCGTAGCTAAGACCAAGGAACTGGTGGTGGATTTGAGGAAAAAAGACGTCACTGACCCCTATCTCCATTCATGCTGTGGCGTGCTGGGACAGCAGGCTGAGGGTGTCAGATGCCAACAGACTCAACAAACTCATCTGCAAGGCCAGTGACACTATCAGGGTGGAGCTGCATAGCATCCTAGACAATGTCCGACATCCACTCCACAGTGTACTGGTCGGTCACAGGAGTGCTTTCAGTGCAAAACTGATCCCCCCACGAAGCACCACTGAAAGACACAGGAGATCATTCCTGCCTGTGGCCATCAGGCTTCATAAAGAATCCCTTTGAATTAGACAGTGGATTACACTTCGCTAATCCGTTAATATACTTTGAAATATCTGTTACACTTCACAATATCTGTTAAAGCACTTGCAATAGCTGTTTGGATATATCAGTCTAATGTGCAATACCTGTTCAGTGCAAAATTTGTTAAAAGTGCAATACTTGTTCAACATAATCACTAAGTGCAATATCAGTTTGTTCATTATGTGAAATATCCGTTTATTACTGTTCATTAAGTGCAGTTTCGGTTTAACACATCACAAGTGCAATACCTGTTCTCGCTGTTCTTGCCTTACCCATAATGTAAATAGTTTCTTCTATCTTGTTAATCTTGATTAGTACTAATTACTTTTGCTTACTCCTGGTACTTACCACTTATTTTTATTTTATTCTATTGCTTATCTTATTGTTTATCTTATCACTTATTTTACTGTCCTACTCCTTCTTACTCCCAACTTCTGTACTATGTAAGAGCAACAATAACACCGAATTTCCCTCTGGGATTAGCAAAGTATTTCTGATTCTGATAGATGGGGCTGGAGCCTATCCCAGCCGTCAATGAGAAGGAGGCAGGGTACAGCTGTACAGATCACCAGCCTATCATGTTGCAAAATACAATAATGGAATAGTTCTTAAATCAACAGTATAGTTGTCAAACATATTCATAATCAAATCCCCATGAAGTGGTCGCTTTTTGAATAAATGTATATTGATTAGTTATAGATGGTCAGAGCAGGATAAAACAATCACATACGCATGAGTCTGCTCTGATCAAACAGGAAATAATAAGCTGCTGTTTCTCCTGATCATGATTTTAGTAAAGAAACAAAACAAAAAAAACTTCCTTTGGGAAAAAAATAAATAAATAAAAAAGTAGTTCTTTAAAACAAAGTTAAAGCTTTAAAAAAGTAAGCAATGGCAACCCACGGCGCCTGTACAAGTGAGTCAGCCTCCCAGTGAACAGTGCTGACAGAACGGGCCCTGCAGGTGAATTTCATTGCCAACCCCCGACCCACTGTATGCTGTGGTTCGGTTTGAAGGACTTATTTTCTAACTCAAATGTCTTTTTAATTAAAAACTGACTTTTAAAATGCAATGCTTCAAGACAAGCTAGAAGATATTTCACTTTGAAGAAGAAAAAAAAAACTGTTATGTCACTGACCTAACAGATTTTGACTAATATGTAAGCACTACTGCCAACATTATTGTCATAGTATTTCAGAGGACTCATCCTCTTGCAATGTCAGATGTCCAAAGTCAAACTGAAGGTTGACTTTTAACTTGCAATGAAATATTAAACTTCCTTTCAGGTATCGAATCAGTTATTGGTCGAAGCTCTCATTTCACCACATCAGCCAGATTCAAGGTGTAATGTATGTAAATGTGATAAATGAACCTGGACCGGTGTGAAACTGCTGGTTCTGCATCCCACATGCAAACAGCACGCCTCTTTCAAAAGTCAAATAGGATAATTTATGTGTGTCAGGGACATAAATGACGCACAACAATGCACCAACACAACGTCTGCACGTTGGGAAAAACAGCGTTTAGAGAAATCAAACGCCGCTCTATTGAATTATACATGAAGCAGGAAACCAAATCAATTGTGCGAGGTATTGTTGTGGCATGAAGAAAGGGTGCATAATTGATACAGGCTGGTTTACATTGTGTGTCCCTGTTCACAAATCTCTGTGTGGAGTTATGACGCAGAGCCGGTCAGGGGATCTGAGGGATACAGTGTCACTGATCTAATGATGCACACCGTTAATGCTTTATGCAAATACACACCCTGGCTCCACCAGGCTTACATGCATCAATGCAAACAACTACTGCACCAAACAGGGAAAAAAAAGAGCAGAGGAGAGTGAATTTATTTTTTTTCCACCAGGGTTTGGATAAATCAATTAGCTTGCTTGATGCTCAAGTCCACACAACTTGTTATGATTATGAAGACATGCATGTTGCATCCCTTGAGGACCACTAACCGGTAACACCCTTATCATTGGATGTTTGCAGAGCTGTTTACAGGAATCACCAAAGCAGTGTATAATTACAGCCGTAAACCCCAGGGCGACTGTGACAACCCCTGGAGAGGACACTAGTAACACAACAGAGCAAAGTATTCCTTCATTTCAGCCAGCAAAACAGTGAGAATTTACTCTTAGCAGCACTGGAGGAAAAAAAAACCCTGACAAGCTGGTAATCATCTATCAAATCAGTGGCACGGCTGGTTGCAATTAGACACGAAGGAGGATCTGAGCCCCCATGCACCTTAAAATATGAGGGATATCTGTCAAAAACCTTGAGTCTATTTTTACCTTATGGACAGATGGCTGACATTAGGAGGCAGAAATCCTCTGAGCTTCCTTAACAGCACCAATGAGGTCTAATTAAATACTTTTTGGGAGAAATGATTTTTTTTTTAAATGATTTGAATGAACAGCTGGTCTCTTCAACCCCCTGCAACTCCCCTGCACTTCAGCCTCAAGACATACCCAAAGTCAAATCCAGTCTGAATTAAACACAGGAGTTAAGGACACTGAAGTTAGAAAGAGATAGGAGTGTGCTGAACCTCCGGCATCTTGTCATACAGCACAAGCTTTATAGTGAGGCCTGTGGTGAAGAAAATCACTGTCTGCTAAGACGGATAAGAGCCAAAAGTCAGGCAAGCTGCTGTGTAAGATTTAACAAAGGTACGACATTATTTTGACCTTATAGCTGTGAGAAAACAGAGAATCACCCGCATAACAATGCTGATTGATACACACATTGACAAACCCGTTGATACCTAAATTGAACATGTTTCTAACATGGTCCAAATATTTTAAATCTTTTCTCAGGCCACCATCATTTTTTGTCTAGACCAACTCAAAAGCTGATTTTCATCAGTTAATTTATGAGTAATTTTTCATGTTTTCATGTTTCAAGTTGTTTCACTGGGTTTTTATTTGTGTAATGTTAAGTACCAAAAGTTTTGCCCAAATATGTATAGGGCTGGGTATCAATCAAAAATTTTTGATTCCTGTACTGATACCAATTTCTTCATTTTGATACCGCTTTCTGAACGATACTTTTTTCAATATCAATTTTTATATCAATTCTAACAATAGGAAAATTTCATTACATGTTATGGTACAAATGTTGAGTTTTATTATTCATCCAATTTTGTATACTCTGAGCAGTTTTCGTACATAAAGAAATAATCTAATAATTGCCAGTGCAAAAGAACAGGTGCAAACAAGTGACAGGTCAGTGTAAACAGAGTACACAGTGAATGTATTTATAACTATAAATAACTTTTCTTTTGTCGATTGTTTTTTTATGTTAGAATAAAAATCCTCCTCCTTTATCCAGGCTTTTGACTGGCTAAAGTGACCTAAAACAGACAAACATTAGTGTGATTCATTTGCATGCAGGAGCGAGGAGTCTGTGTTTTGGAGTTGGGAGGGGCTCAGCGCCCGCTGCTCGTTGAGAAGCAGCTGTTGAAGACCAAAACTTGCTTTCACTCCGTCCCACACACAACACAAGAAAAGTCGCAAGACTTGTCGCTTTTTAGAAAAAAAAGTTGCTAGAGGTCTGAAAGCCTTTAAATATAGCGACAGAGTCACTATGTTGGCAACACTGACTTGGATACCACAACCATTACAGCCAATCACCAGTGGCATTATCAGACCTTGATCATGTGATTTATTCTTTAGGTACCAAAACTTGGCATCGAAAAACGAGGCGTTAGTCAATACTTGGTACTACACAAGCATTTCAGTTGGTGTCAGAAAAGAACTGAAGTTCGATGCCCAGCTCTAAGTATGTATCACTGAAGTTCTGCCAGATCACACGTCACATCATGTGAATCTGCATACCCAAGAAGTTTGACATGTTTGGCCTCTCCTCAGCCTGTTGACAAACAAAGAAACGGAGAGAGAGAGAGAGAGAGAGAGAGAGAGAGAGATGATAGTGCAGATAGCTTAGTAGTCCAGGTCGCACTCCATAAGGCTAAGCCCTCGAGTGGGCGACCGGGGTTCGAGTCTAGCTGGGGTTGACTTTCCTGCATGTCACTCTCACTCTGCTGTTTCCTGCTCTACACCATCCTATCCCTTCAGATTAAAGGCATAAAAAGCCTGAAAAATAACTTTTATTTATTTATTTATTTATTTATTTTTAAAAAGGATCATTTTTATCTTTTAATATCTTAAAATAAGAAAAACATTTCCAATAAGTTGATTTGGAATCACATTTCAAACCAGATCCAGACGTGGCTCAGATCTGATTCATACTGTTTGGAGGGTTTTGTGAAACCATTTGTATGAGGCATTAAGAGAAACTTCTTTGGGTGGCAGTCGGGACAAGAAACATTCATGGCAGGGGGTACCACACATGTTGCCAACTAGTCAGGAGGGCTTAATTCAAGATGTATTCAGAGCTTTGAAAGAAGGCTCTGCTTCCTGAAATCTCGTCAGTCAGATAAAAGGGGAGTTTGTATGTGACACCTGGCTTTGCATTTTAAAAAAAATGTTTTACCACATGCATGTCTTAGAATGTTGGCTCAGATTTGCAAACATGTTGCATAAAATATTTAGTAGCCCAGTAACAACAAGTAGCAGTGATTACATTCAAGAGCAGACGAGAGTCATTCTGGGTGGAAACCAGTGAAGTCAATTTATGAGATTAAGAGCACAGAGCTTCCTCTGGGCATCAATGACATCACGTATGAAAGTTCTGCCCTTTCTACAAATTACACTAGAGATCCTGTAAGCATGGTTTTATCTATTCTTTATTTTTTTCAATTGTAAATGACTTTTGATTTTGGCAGACCCTCACTTCGGTAACCACTGGTTTAGACGCAATTACCCCTTCCTACCCATAGAGCAGTACAACAAATAGCCACTCACAGAACAAAACTGGTGTTGTTGTAAAGGGTCTTACATTTTGGTGTTATAAAAACAAGATATACCACATATATATATATATATATATGTGTGTGTGTGTGTGTGTGTGTGTGTGTGTATATATATATATATATATATATATATGTGTGTGTGCGTGTGTGTGTATATATATATATATATATATATATATATATATATATATATATATATATATATATATATATATATATATATACACACATAGAGAGAGAGAGAGAGAGAGAGAGCTGGGTTTTGTTTAGGGTTAGGACAGAGTTTAAACATGGCAACTCCACTGGGCTGCATAAGGAGGAGTCTTTACAGGCTGCAGGCAGTTTGAAAGCTCAGCTATCATTCAGCAAACAACCTCAGTGCGATACAAACTGCTTTTAAAACCACAATACCTCACTGTTTCTCTTTCGACACCTACTCAAAAACACAGCACAGTTTGAAAGGTGGAACTGGAGTGGGCCCTCTCTGACTCTTAGACTCTTGTGGATTTCCCTCTCGAGCCATTTGAAAGCACTAGACCTCCCCCGTCCTCTTAGCTGTATTGACATTACTATTCTCCACTGACTCAAAACAGAGAAGAATAAGAACAAGGGGGGGTTACAAAAAAAGTCAGCATCATTCTGTGATCTCACCTACAGCTGGTCCGGACATTACACACTGCTTTTCTGAAAGGAATTTTCAGCAGTACGGAGACTCAAGGCCCAACATCCATAACACTCAAGCCAATGGGAGAAGAGCTGGAATTATTGTTTTATGTGATCTTTTTCAATAATTTCATCCGCCAAACACCTGAATATTAACTTAATAAAGTACATTTAACTTTGGGTGGGAAAAGTTGTAAGCCAGTTTCTTGTGTGTATGCAGTGTTTATAAATGAGCTCCCTGGTGCTTTTCTGACTGTAAAATATGAGTACTTCTTGTGGTCAACACTCTGGCATTATAGATATTAACTTTCATCATCATCATCCAAAAAAGGCTTCACATTGGATTTAAAAACCATGGAAAAATTAAGTTTTAATACAATTACAAAAGCAGTGCAAAAAAAAAAAAAAAAAAAAAAAAACAGACGGTATAAAATATGGCTGTAGACTCTGTGATGTCACCCGTCTGTTCCTGATACACTCAAATGAAGCCAATCATTGGACAGGGCCATCTTGGATATGACACAGACTTTGAGCTTCCTTTCTAACAGCTATAGGGCGCCCATCAGTCACATGAGCTGAGCTCAGCCTCTGATTGGACAAACTCCTGCTATTTTCTAAATGTGTTATGTTTACACTTTAGTCTGTTTTAACCACCCATGTGTTACTTTAATTTTATTACACAAATTCTTATGTTTGTATTTTTTTTTTACTTTATTAATTTAATCAACATTTATCCCATTCTATTTTATTTTTAATCATTATATTTTAGTGTATTATTTTATTCATTAGCTCTGTTTTGTTTTGTTTTTTTTTTTTGTCTTGGCATTTATCATTTTATCTTGCCTCAGCATACCTTTTTAACACCTTACACACTGTTTTATTCAGTCTTTTACTTTGAAAGTCTTCTTGAACTTTATATGCATTGTGGGATGGGAGGGGATGGATTGTTCATTTTACTTTATCTCATCTTAATTATTTTTTTTTTCAACCTGTTCATGTAGTTTGTGGTGTATGCAAAGTGCTTTACAAAAAGTCTGATTGATTGATTTCAGTCTTACATGCTTTTCTTGTTTGGCTTTCTTCTTCTATCAATAGTTTTAGGTCCAATATTTTATTTTTGCATCCTTAAAAATAACTTTGAGGATTTGTATGTCACCACTGTGTCCTGTATGTAGATTATAAGCAGAGACATTACAGTAAATAAAAAATAGTTCATTTTTAATGCACGTTACTATGCCTGCCCTGTCAGTGTCATTAATGCCTGGTTTGTGCTTACAGACACGTGATGATGTAGCGTAGAGAGTGCTTCACCAAACTCGATTAGAAAATTATATTAGCTTGTTGCTGTTTAGCATCATGGTGGATATAATAAATTAATCATACTAAGGTCAGATAATTATGCGTCGCTGCAGAATTCGGCGTAACGTGCCATCCGTTTCTCCGAGATGTTTGCCTTGGTAGATGCGTTTTATTAACAAGCATCGACACACGGCAGCGCACGTGTTCGTGATTGCTGGACTCACCTCTGAGCCAAACCTGCATGAGCGGAGACGCTTTTCTCGCGACGCTGACAGGCAAAGAGAAAAACGGATATGGAAAGTATAAAATATATTCTGGGGATGCATTAAAGTGGAAAGGATTCATCTCCTTCATCAGTAAGGGGCACTTCAGATTCTTCTCCACATGCTGCACCAAACAGTTTACACTGTGGGCTCATTTAAAGGGACTGACAGGCTCCCGGATGTCTTCGTTAACCGTCTGTTATCGCACATTGGAGAGAACACCAAACGCGCATGCTCACTGTCATCGATATTTCACGGTTAAAGAACCAGAACAGCTAAACGGGAGTGACTTTTTAACGTCTTGTTTAAACAGGAATTTGACACCACATCTGACAGCACGTTCACACAACAAAACACACGCCACACACTCACCTTCTACGTCCAGCAGTATCACCGCTTTGCATTATGGGAAATGTTGTTTACATGTACACGCGGTTACATGGGATTTATCGCTAAGCTGCTTTACAAAAACTACAAGTACCACAGAGCACGGAAAACAAGCTATATGGTGCGTTCATGACGAATGGGATTTATGAACAGCTCTGACAATTAAAATAAAAAACGACTTTTCAATAAGTTTAGCTTTGTCGTTATAAAATCTTCTTCAGCAAAAGGAAATCAAAATGAAAAAAAATCGTTCTCAGGAAAAGAGATTACTTTGAGAAAAAGGAAAAAGTATGCACAAATTTATGTGCAATTTTTTAATCCACATTTGTTTTACAAATGTCAGATGTATAATTTCATTTTAGAGCCGTTGCCTTCCCTGATTAATGATTAAAATCCTTTGACCCTATCTGGTGAATTTGATTTCTTCAGCTTTTAAGCAAAAAAATCATGTGCAGTTCAAATTCAAATGTATTTATTTATTTATTTATTTATTTATTTATTTATTTATTTATTTAATTATTATTATTATTATTATTATTATTATTATTATTATTATTATTATTATTATTATTATTATTATTGGTCTTAATTCTAAGCAGCTCCCGTCCCTTATGGCCCTCATGATACATTTAAACCAGCCCAAATAAATACATAAATAAATAAATAAATAAATAAATCAGAATATCCCCAGTATTTCCCCATAGAGTGTGTTGCAATGTAGATGAAGTCATCGACCATATTAAAGTACAAGGTTGGAACAAAATGTCTAACCCCATGCACAGTTGCACTTGACAGCCACCATGAGACACATTAACAACCCTATTAATTTAAAAAGAGTTAAACAGACAGGGTGATTATGGACTTGCCCAAATTGTTGAATGATGGCACTATACATGAACAGCTGCAAAGTTTATGAAGCTTTTTATTTCACCAGTAAATTAATTGCCATGGATGTGAAAAAAGAGCATTTTATTGCCAGACACCCCTGAATACAAGACTTCTGTCATATAAAAGTAACAATTTGTCAGCCTCTGCATGAGAGCTTGATTGCAGTAGATATATGTATTGATGAATTGTCAGCCAGATGTGAGAGGAAAAGCCAGACAGGAATGATCCAGCATCTGTGCTCCAACAGACTGACACACAGTTAAAACGTCTACTTGTTGAAAGAATCACGATCCTGCCTGTTAAATCTCGGTCTCAGAGCACTCCCTCTGAAGGGGGATCATCACTCTGATCTAACAAAAGATTTTAACACCACTGGAGTTTAAAGACAGGCATATTTTCTATTTTCCACAAGTTTAAAGTATTACAGTAAAACCCTGCTCAAAGTATATCCATGAAGATGTCATCCTGTTAGTCAATGAAGTGGAACTTAAAAAAAAATACGATGCACGTGTTGTAAGGGAAAAAGAAAAAAAAAAAAAAAAAAGATCTTTCCAGGGCTAATCATGCCCAGAAATCTTTTTTTAGTTTATAACATAATATAACAACATGTGCGCCACTTCTTAATACTTAATACATACAAGCGAACTGTTTTGGATTTAAGACTTTTAAGTGGAATGTAGAAAAGTGAAAAAGGGGACAGTTGCTTTTCTCCATCTGGCTCCACTAACCTGAACAAACAAGATCATGCTAAGGTATCTTGTGGTGGTCACCAGTCCAATAAATCATCTCAGACGTTCACATTAACAGGCAGGAACGGTTTGCCAGCAGCAAATAATCACATTTTACTCACAGCAAATTAAGATATCGGAAAAATATGACAAAGTAAAATGAACATAGCTGCTTTCCTTTAATAAAGGAAGAAGAAAGCGAGAGTGAAAGCTTAAATATAAAGCTGATGATCTCTTTCTTATCATTACTGCATATTAAACTCGATTATAACTCCTGTAGATTCATCTACACTCATTTGTCACTGACGTTGTTGTTCATTCCTGTGACACATGACAGTTTAAGATGTAATCCAATGTCATCAAACAATTCAGTATGGAGGTAATAAAAAATAAATATGGAGACATGATTCAAAGCATTAAATGTGCCGTTTTACCAAATACACCTGTGAGGCTCCATTGTTTCTGTTTTAGTCTCAATGAAAGAAAACATCAGGAAAAAAAAACAATAAACATATTTTCATTAATATATTTCCTTATGTCAAATAACAAGTGTAGAAAAAATTCCTGTCAGTCATTTTTTGATCATTAAGTTTCCCAGACTCTGGACATGTTTTTGCCCAGATGTTTTAAAGTATGACTTCCTGTTCACAAGATGAAATCTGCAGCGGATGCTGTCCAACCAAAATGCTGTCAAATGATTTAGCTAGAGTATATCTACACGTATCTCTTGAGTGGGACCACTGTGATTCTATTAGGATATATTTTTTAGTTTGGTAACTAACTTTAGTTGGTAAACAATTTCAGAGGATAATCTCTCATTCTGGACACAACCTGCGCTGGATAAGGCTCAGTATTAAGCATCAGTTAGGATGGTGTCATGTCATATCATTCATTTTAAGTTCAGACTTTTTAGTTCAGTCTTGTCTTTTGTTCTTTTCTTTTTTTTTCTTCCTTGCTGTTTAATTTTGTCTCGATGTCTCTTCTCTTGTTCCAGACCACTTCTGCTCCTGCCTTGGTGTGCTTCCTGCCTTTGTGATTGTTGTCCCCGCCCTCATTGTTTCCACCTGTGTCCCATTACTATGTGTATAAATAATCTGCACCTCCCTTTGTCCTGTGCCTGTTCGACTTATCATGTAAAGTGTTTCCAGAGGTCTGTCTTGAGACAAAGTTATTCATTAGCAGTTCGTTTGTTTAGTGTTCATCATTTATTGTCCAGTAATCTAGTGTCAGAAAACAAAAATAAAGACTTAGCTATGGCGCTCAGCTCATGTTTCCATCAGGTTGCACCTCAGGCTGAATCTCTGACAAATATACATCTTCCACTGGGCTCAGGGCTGCTGCCGGTGAAGCTGCAGCTGCCTGTATTGACAGGACCGCACCCTCCATCAGTCTCACCCAGACCGGCTCAAGTATAACATCCTGACCTCCATGATATCAGCAGGCACATAATCTTCCTGCTGAAATGGGCACCAGTCAACCATGTTTTTGTGACCGATTAAGAAATAGAAAGAAATAAAGTCCCGTCTCAAAAAACATGCAATATGCTCTTTAAATAGTTTGTTGTTGATGTTGTTGTTGTTGCAACTTTTGATTCATGCACCCTGATGTTACCTCAATAACTGCATGTTAAGCTTCACAGCACAGACACTAATTGTTGGATTTTACCAAAGAGAAGATCTGCACAGTTTGTTTCTCTTTCCCCATTTCTTCTGTCGCTTTACCTTTTGTTTTTCAACTTATGTGTCAAAACGAATTCCAATTAGGTACCACATATTGTTTATCTCCAGTTCTAGCTTTTTTCCAGTTCTAGTTTTTAGTTTTCAGTTCCCTTTTAACCTGCATCAGTCATTTTAAACTGAGCATTTCAATAGCTCTATTCATTACTGTCCTTGAAGCATCAGGCTGTATTGTACTCTTAAATTTCATTACTGTTGTTCCAGTCATGAAGACAGGGACAACAGCATCTTACATTGAAAGAAGTGTTTTTTTATGGGTTTGTAGAACTCTGCAATGAGCCACAGCTCTACGGCTCTGACTTGCATCAAATGCTGGTCGAAGAATGGGATGCCATCCCACAGCAGTGTGTGACCAGGCTGGTGACCAGCATGAGGATGAGGTCTCAGGCTGTTGTTGTTGTTGTGTATGGTTTTTCCACACAATACCGAGGCTCCAATTTGTTCAATGAATGCATTTTCAAAATTGCCAATATGTCTTGTTTCTTCAATCATCCAATCCACCAAACAAGAGTCAATGGAGGAATAATCTGTTTGGCATTAGCAAATTTTTCATGGGTCCAACCCACATACTTGGCTCTGCTGCTCATCCCACATGTTCCTTACAAATGTGGCACCATTTAAAAGGGATATTCACCGGCTTTTCAACATACAAGATCTGTTACCAAGGAGCTTTGCTACAGCTGAGAAAAAAATCTACCACACCAAAATGTCTTTACTTTTTGTGCTAAGTTTATATTTACCCATACTGGTGGAAGACTGGTTTCCCAGGATGACTGAAAACAACAAAGTGAGCTTACTTAAGAATTAAGAGCTTCCTCTGTGGACCAATAAAAACAGTGTACCAAGGTTTTATTGCAAAATATTTTATAGTTTTTGAACATATTTTACCCAAAAGGACAGTTCTTCACTTCTTCTTGACACTCAAGTTTGAAAACAGGGAATCACAAACTTTCTGTAAGAATCCTGTGAGGCACAAAAGTACAGAAAATTACCCTTTGGTCTGCAATAAAGTGTTGTATATTATACACATGGCTCTAAATTCAGCGATAACACCACCAGCTTTAACCCGTCTCACCATCCCGGCCTCACACATCAGACGACTAGTGGCTGATTTTGTTGGTTTTATGATGTCACATCTAGCCAACATTTGACACACATCCAGAAAAGGAGAAAACAAGAGGGTTTGAGTGTTATTTCAAATAATAATAAAAACCTCTCTCTCTCTCTCTCTCTCTCTCTCTCTCTCTCTCTCTTTCTCTCTCTCTCTCTCTGAAGCTTAAATGTGGCTTTGATACAGCATCGAACGTGCAGCGTCGTCTTTGTTGCTGCAAACAAACACTTTAGACAGTAAACCCAGTAAAAAAAAACGCATCAGATAATCCACTGCTAAATTTACCCACACCCCAAGTCTTGTTTAGAAAGCTCTACAGCCCAAGCCAAATTTTGATTTTCACAGAAGTGAAGTGAAAAAGAAATGCTTCACTGATATTCCTTATCCAGTATTTCTGTTGTTACATAAGGGTTGAGTCATTTTTTTCATGGTTCTAGTATAAGAATATTATGTTGGTTTGGTGCAGGTAATATAAACACTCTTCAAGCTGCTTTGCAACCAGGGATCTGATAAGCAGACAGCCTCTACTGATTTCAAACCCAGCATCAGAAAACAGTCATTAGACGTTACTAAGTCAGAGCAAAAACCAGGGCCGCTCTATCATCTACAGGATGTGTGGTCAGGAATACGTCAAGCCTCACAATCCAGCTCACAAAGACAGCTGCACGATTAAAACTTTACATCATATTTCATGAGGTACAACTGTTTACCAAAGAAATATATAATATATATATAAATATATAATAATAATATGTTGTTGTTGTTGTTTTTAGGGGGGAAATGAAAATAAAAGCACAAAGCAGAACTTAAAGCGTTATCTTTACAAATGATAACAGACAGGCCAAAAGAGACCTCCTCTATATTATTATTATTATTATTATTATTATTATTATTATTATTATTATTATTATTATTATTATTATTAATAATAATAATAATAATAATAATGGAATAACTTTGGCCTCGGATCAATTTTTTTTCTGAGCAAGTCAGTCATGGTCCAAAATTTCATTTTTCATGAGAAAAAAACCCTCTCTCCCACTAAAAAAAAAAGAAAAAAAGAAAGAAAGGAAAATCTAAAAAAAAAAAAAAAAAAAAGAAAGAAAGAAAATCTATAACTTTTTATATTTTGTTCAAAAGTCGAATTTCACAAAGTTCGTCATTTGTTTTTTTTTCTGACTACTGCTTTGCCTCCGCACTGTGTCTGTGTTCTGATGTGTTGTGATGTGTCTAGCCATTAGTAACGCAACCTATTCTCATACGACATCCTGGTGCTGTTAATGTTTTTATGCTGTGATAATGTGTGAGACACTAGCAAGACAAAATATTACTGTCCAAAGCAACGAAAAGGAAAGTGGACAGCGAAGGACGTAAGAGTCATCCAACATGATTTTATAAATGTCAAGCCAGTCCGTCTCATCTGCAACAAGGTTGCTGCAATTTGCAAGGAATACAATATCCAAAGGCACCACAGAATGACGCACGGCAACTTCAAAGAAACATATCCACTCCAGACATTTAGAAAATTGCACTGACAGCTGGATATGTGCGAGTGCATGTCTTTATTATTATTATTATTATTATTATTATTATTATTATTATTATTATTATTATTATTATTATTATTTAGATATTTTTTTATCGTCATCTGGGAGCCAGGTATTATTGGAGGTGGTCCAATTTTGGCCCGCAGGCCACCAGTTGCCAACCCCTGCAATAAAAACAGACAACAAATGCAGAAGAGCAATAAAAGCAAACAAACAATGAAAACAAATAGGTAAAATTTTTAAAAAGTGAGTAAAATCATAAATTAAATGCTTTAGTCTAAAAATGTGTCTTGAGTTTATAAATAAAATGAGTGCAAGCCTTACTTCCTCTGATGGACTGTTCCAAAGTCAAGGTGCTGTAACAGCAATAGCCCCGTCACCTTTAGTTTTTAGAGCAGCCAGCAGAGCACTGCCAGACCATCTGAGACTGGCTCGTGGGAGGCTGACTCATTGGGGGATAAAAGCTCAGAAATATATTGAAGGGCAAGTCTATGTAGAGCCTTAAAAGTGATTAGAGGGATCTTAGAATCTATTCTGAAAAACCCAGGTAAGCTAGCCAGCATACAGATGCTAAAATCAGGGTATGCAACAGTGTCTGCAAACAGACGGATGTCCAGGTGTCTTTGTTGTTCTCATCATGAAAATGATTTTTCTTCTGATGTCCTTTTACATCCTGGGCTGAGTCATTCTTTCATGTTTACAACATATGTCACATCATATAAATGTCATCGTTCTGTCCACTTTCTCCAGGTGAATTTCTTCAATATTTCCTGCTGCGTTCTACCATCATAACTTTACACAAGAATTTTACTTGAAAAGCTGGAAAAGTGAGGTTGAAAATGTAAGCTGACAGCCTTCACACATGAAGCTAAACTCAAGACTTTATTTTCTTTGAGGTTTTGAGTTTATAGTGATAATGAGCAGATTTAAATGGAATAAATCTTTTAGATTTTTTTTTTCATTTGGACGGACGGACGGACGGACGGACGGACGGGTAGGTAGGTAGGCAGGCAGGCAGGCAGGCAGGCAGGCAGGCAGGCAGGCAGGCAGGCAGGCAGGTAGGTAGGTAGGTAGGTAGGTAGGTAGATAGATAGATAGATAGATAGATAGATAGATAGATAGATAGATAGATAGATAGATGGGTTGTTCTATGAAAATAGAGGCTTTCCTGTCACTGCATTATTCAACAGGAAAAACATTCAAAAGTGTTAGACAGTGACATAAAATAAATATGTTTTGTTGTCACTGTGTTTGTGTTAATGTTATTAAACCATACATAAGCCAGTTTTAATGCACATTCTTTTAATATGTATCTTGAAAAGCGTGGTTAGTGCCATGAATTTGGCATGTCCCTCAGGTAAGGAGCCATGGTTTAATGAAAAGATTATCTTACAAAGTCAAGAGTTATACTTACTTAATATAATACTTCAGACACAAAAATATCAACTTGTAATTTCAAAATAGTTTACAAAAAATAGCTGACCCTTGATTTCATGTAGCTGGTGTTACAACTTGTAAAAACCTTTATTTTGAAAAACTTATTTTGCATCCCTGCAAAAATCTTCTTTGGGCAAGAGATCATTGGAGGCATGTCCAGTTTAAAGAGCACGTGGCAACACAGCAGCTTCTCTTCATTAGTTGACAATTTTAAGAATTAATTAGCTCTTTAATGTGGATATTTAAGATGTGTGACTAGTGTCATGGTGTTCAGAGTGAGGGGGAAATTGATTAAAATAACTGATCAAATTTTATGATTAGCTGGTTTTGCCTGCAATGCCCACCATCTTGATTAGGCCACCTTCTTTAGTAGATTTGTCACTGATGATATTGTGCTGGTTAGTAAAAAAAAAAAAAAAAATAAATAAATAAATAAAATAAAATATATATATATATATATATATATATATATATATATATATAGGATGGGTGTCACTTTGTACTTCTTGGAGTTTGATAAGAAGGGAGGAAGAGAGGGACTGTTTATTAAACCTGTAGTTTTAAATTAGTAAAATCATATTCAGATCGATACTTTGGGTCAACTCGCTGTCTTAAGTTGGTAGCTGGGTAATCATCAGGATAAGGTGAAGTCAGTGGGTTATAAAGTGCTGGGGTCTTGCTCCCTTTACTGAACTTCTGATCCACACAGTCACCTGCTCAGGGCTCATGGCTCAGGGCTCAGTTACATATCACCCAAACTGAAATGCTGGCTTCAGTGGTTTCTGAAAAAGGTGGTTTTACAAAGCTGCAGTCCCACAGAGAGGAATATGTATTCATGGAGAAAATGTATTCATGAGTAATTGCTACTACAGTTTATGACACAGAGACGGTCTGCCATTGGAAGTGAAAATGAGGGATCCCCGGTCCAGAAGGGCCCTTTGGCTTTTGTGAATATGGTGGGCTGGCTCTCACAGGAAACAACTGGGCACAAATAATCTGTTATATCCTTTCCCCTGCAGCTACAAGTGACTCCTACGCTCACTCTCAGCTCACTCAGTGACAGGCTGGACTGTTTGATTGGCAGCTGATAACAGCCATTGCCAGTGGTCTTTCAGGGCCTTGGGATCTGGCCCTGTTTTAATGCCTGGTTCTTCTGTCTCAACTGATGGGCAACAGAGCCCCTCTGTCAGGCTGCTGACAGAGTCTAAGAGCCAAACTGAGACTAACATACTTTACTTCAGCTTCACTGCACAACTTTTAAATCTTAGAGTCTGAGGTTTACCTTCCCTGGACCAAAGCAGCATAAAAAACAAGATTCAGCTACGTTTGTTACTTTACATTAGTTTCTGGACGTGTATGACCTCTGGATGAACTCAGGGGATTTGAGTTACAGTTGAATCTGACTCAGAATACCTTCTGAATCACCACTTCTCTTACTGTCATTTAGTATTGGTCCTGACTGGAAATGAAAAACAGAGGTAAATCAACAGAAACAGATAAACAGTCCACTGCAGGCTGTCTTTTACTTCAACACAGTGTTTACTGACTCCACTGTGGTGAACCAATGAGGTGAGCTGCAAGGATGTGTGGGTCCAGTGGAAGGCTCTGTGTTGGACCCATTTAAATGTTGTCATCTTCACAGTTTCAGTCCAGAAGATTGTGGTGACTAACTGCTATAAACACAATCAAGTTCAGTTTGAAAACAAAGATGAGTCCCTGTATCTGGAGTCCTGCATTGTGCAGTTTGAGAAGTTCACAGATGGATCTGCTCATGTTTTGTATGGAGAGCCAGTATTGTTACTTTTTATCCATTTTTAAAATACAGGAAAGCACAATACTTATCTCTTTTATCCCTGCTATAGACTTAAATCTTACCACATGTATTTGGATCATTTGTTAAAATCAGACGTAAAATGACACAGCCAGAAATAAACCTGCAGCAGGAACTGAATAAAAGTGAAAGGGCCACGCAATTCATTTCATAAATAGCACAATAGAACTTAGCCTTACAGTAGGCCTACAAATTCCCCTCCACACATCCTCACCTGCATCAGACTAACCACACTAATAATATATTGATTAACAAATTTTTTTAATTAATTAATTCAGTAAAGAAACAAAAAAACAATCATACACGCCTGTTTAAAATATCTCCTGACAATAAATATAAGTTACACTGACCTTCCAAGTCCAGATATACACCTTATTTCAAGATGTTATGTCTCATAAACAATGGTAGAATTATTTGTTTTAAGCAAAATTTTAAAAAAGAAAAAAAAAATAAAGAAATAAAACAGCTGCTAATGTAGTGAACAAAATTTCTTCCAAAAAGTTGTTTTAAGAAATGTATAAAGACATTTTTGTTGTTTGTTATGAGCAAATGATTTCCTGTTAAATTTATTACACAAAAACTGAAATCCAAGTGAGTGTTTTAGTCCCATTTATAGTGAAAAAAAAAAATGAGCCACATTTACCTGACAAGTCCAGAAAAATTTCATAGTTTAAGAAAAATAAATACAGAAATGAAAAGTAAGCTGCAAAAGAATCTGCCTTTGGAGTACAAAAGAAAAAAATAAATAAAATAAAATTACTTACATTATTTTTTTTGAAGTAATATTAAATCTTGATTTTTTTTCTAAACAATTGAGGCATCACATTTGTCTTTTAAAATATGTCTCTTTTAGATTTGAGTATTTGCAGTGAAGACAACACATTTACAAAGTCATGTTAATTCTAAACTCTAAAAATGAAAGTGAATGGGAGTGAGTGGGCTGGGGGTGGGGGGCATCATGGCCATATGAAATAACACAAAACATTAAAACCACCAAACAGTAAATATGAATCAAAGGGTGAATCTTTATTTTAATAAACAGTCCCACATATCATTGAATTATTTTATCACTTTGAATAAGAATTTAAATTAGCATTGTACATGCCTTGTATCCCTTTTATTTCTTCACGATTGCTGCTAACACATGACCAAGCTCTTTGATACTGCTCCACATGTAAAAACAATTTCACATGAAAATAAAGATAACAGAAACATGTCGAATCAGACAGGTTTGGGTTTTTTTCTCACATATTTTAAATGAAAAGTGTTTTAACATTGTCAAAAGTGTTTCATTTATGTTAAGCTAAAATGTTATCACTAGTGTAAATTCAGATAAGATCCAGACATGGAAAAGCCATGACCAAATAAAAAAAAATAAAATAAATAAAAAAAAAAAAAAAAAAAAAAAATGGCTAACCATAAAGAGGTACATTAATGCTAAAGATTATTATGTTAAGACTTTGAATATGTGTAACATTCAGTGCATTTCTGGTATCGCAAAGCAAATCCTTTCCTTTGCTACAGTGTTTCACTTTCTCATTTTGGTTCCCTGGGTCTGCCTGAAAACTGCCAAAAAGAAAAACAAAAAACGCTCAAGTGAGCAGGCAAAAATTTTGGAAGCAGGAGGTCAAAGAAGACGGTACTTTTTTAGGCTCTGAATTCTTGTTTGACTCGCATGCACGGCTCCTCCGCGTCCTTACATGTGGATCTCATCTGCACTCGTGGATTTTGGCGGTGAAATGCTGCCGTACACTCTCTCGCTTGTCTCTTGGGTCATGGCAGCTTTAAGGACAGTGGAAGGGTTTTTGATGATGATGATGATTTTTGGACTCCAGCTCCACAGAAAACTCTTGTAAAGCAGAGTCACTTATATCTCCACACAGTCCTGTTTCTTTAGTCCCTTAAAGAAGCAGTGAGCAAAAAAATACAGTGTGTCAAACAGTGATGCTTACATCACAGATGCCTCTTAAAACTCCACCCAGATATAAACAATCTTTTCTTTCAGCGAAATTTGAGGAAAAAAAAATAAAACTGGTGAATCAATATGGTTTATTTTTAACTCTGACTTTAATGTACACTGAGGTTTTGTTTTCAGGCTTTGTATGCCTTTCATCAGAGAGGACATGACAGCGGGCCGAGCAGGAAGCAGTGTGAGAGTGAGGAGTGACAAGCAGGAAAGAGGCCAAAGACTGGATTCAAGCCAGGGTCAACTGCTCGAGGGCTAACACGCTAGGCCATACAGACACACCACATAAAAGGCTTTTTAAAACATGTATATTTTCTTTGTTGTTGTTGTTGTTGTTGTTGTTTGTTGACTGGTATTACAAGCATTAACTACATCATATTATAAGCATAGCAAAAAATGTATTCATTAAAATAAAAAAGTTAATAATAGATCCACAAAAATCTGTGAGAGTTAAAACTTGAAACTCCCCAAACTGATTGTTAACCAACATTGACTAAGCACCGAGATTTCATGCATGGTCCCATCAGGGGCAGCCATGTTTAAGTTAAGTTTCTTATGTAACATCTTGAATGCTTGGTTTAACTGGATGTCCTCAGACCGCCTGGATATATACAGTATCCAACAGTCGACAGAGCTATTACACCAATGCATATACTGAAAGGCCCATAAGGTATCCAGGTCATATGTTATATACTGAATGTGACATATGACATCATGATAGTTGCCTCAAACATCACAGCATATGTGACAGCCTCCATATTGAAGAGGGTGGGCTTGTTCAGCTGGGGATCTTGGGGCTGCGCTGGAGGGGAAACGTGTCTACAAGAACAAATAATAAAACCATCAACCAGAAATGGTGGCGACTCAGAGGGCTGGAGCGGCAGCAGCAGCAGACATTCATGTTTTTAGATTGTGTGCAAACGCTTAACTCTTTGCATCTTTTCTCCCTGAACCATGTAGGTTTAACACCTAAAACTGACTGGGTGAATGAGTTTGCTTAACTTTGTCAGACACAGAGGAAGCCCTCTGTTTTGTGGGTCTGCAGCTGCCTTGTTTGAAACACTAAATAATACCTTGTGAGCTGGCAAAGCCTTGTTGTTGTTGAAAAGGGATGAATGCATGTTTGGAGGACATTGGTCGCACAAAAAAAAATCAACACAATAGATTATAAAAGAGAAAGAGAGAAATTCAAACACTGGCTTCTCTCTCACCTCCATTCAGCTCACCAGTTAGTGATTTTTGGACTGTCGGATTATTGCTCTTGAAATGTAGAAATGATTAAACACAGTTACTCAGTAAATGACATATTGTCAAACTCTAAAAAGGCTCATTTCATGGTTTGTACCAGCCCCTGTGTCTGAGGGCTCAATCCATCATTATTTATCCACACTTCTTGCTTGTCTTTTTTTGTACTGACAGGAATTAATCACCATAGCTCTGCCAAGGCTACCTCAAGAGGAGACTACAACACCTTGGACTGCCTTAACTGATGCTTCTGATTGATTCAATAGACCTAATAAATCATATCTGAACGCACTTCCGGCCAGGATTTCGTTTTGAACAAATTGCTGGTAAAATATTGCTTCTTTATCTGATTTAAGTCTAATTTGAAGTCATTCTTATGCCCAAAAAGCGCGAGGACCGCCTGCAGAGCGCAGATCTATTATGACTTATTATTATGGGACATGTGTGCTATTAAACTGAGCGGCTGTGCGCGCTCTCGCAGGCGCTAGGATCCAGAGGAATGACCCCCTCTCATCACTCCCCCCCACCCCATCTCTCTCTCTCTCTCTCTCTCTCTCTCTCTCTCTCTCTCTCTCCTCAAGACTGTTTTAAAGTCACTGCCAGACTTGGGCTCCCACGCTACTTCCTGGACTGACGGAGGAATGGAAAGCCTCCAGCGTCTCTACACCACCTCTACCGACACCGACTGTCCCCTCTCTGTGTGCCCGACGAGCGCTGCCTCCACCACCGCAGCCGCAAGAGCGACGACGCGCTGTGTGGACCATCGCTGCTAGTCTGCCTCCAACCTGCTCTCCCCCTCGCTGCACTCTCACGCTCCTCCATCACCAGCTGTATCCGAGTGTTATGCTCTTATCCAGGAATATCGGGGGGATTTTGGGACTGAAAGACTCTTTCTGACTGGACCTCTAACAATTTCTCTCCGCCCTTCACCTCCTCTGTGTCCAGTCTCCGTCTGCGCTGCGTCTCCGGCGCTGCTTTTTACGCAGCGAAGGCGTCGCTGATTTGCCTTCAAAAGGGAGAAACTCAACAGTTGTTGCTGCTTTTTGTTTGCATGTCGACGTGCACATCACTACCATGTGGAGGCTACTGCAATCGTGCTGTTGCTGCTGGTGGATTTTCTCTCTGGTTTTGCCAGCCTGCGTGTTTCTCTGGGCCGACTGTCATCCTGGTAAGTTTCGTACCCATGCAAGTCAAACACTGGGATTTACGTGCTGATCATGTATGTGGAGGAGAATGGCTTTCACTGTGGAATGGTCAGGAGGAAGAGAAGTCTTAGATATGCTGGTAGGATAAAGTCAGGTTATTGAATATCCAGTAACGGGGCACTGTCTGGATGTATTTCATGCCTTGTGACTTGACGCGCTTTCCCCGGCACCGGCACGTCGACTGAAAGCTGCCGGGGAGACAAGAAGCAGTGAAAGATTTGTTTTTATTTATTTTGTGCAACTGAGTGACCTCTCCGAACCCCTCCATGCCAATTCAAAGCAGAACTTAACCACACGAGAGTGTTATCCCGTGAAATCCTTCCACCACTCTCTCTAAAAATTCCCCAATTCCTCATTTGTGTTCCTTTTAACCCCTAAAAAGCAACCAGACAGGGGAGACGTTAGGATGCTCAAGCGTGCTGTTATTAGAGCAGCCGGATCGGTAGGCTGGTAGCTGGTTCAGCGGTGTGGGTGCATTAAAACAGAGAGAAAGATGTGATGTCTTGTCAGCCGGCGGCGCGTAAGCCAAAGCCCTTATCTCACCGCCTGGAGCAAGACAGCAGGGCTGTGAAGTCTCTTCACACACGCACACACAACCCGCAAATTGCAGCTGAGGCTCAAATCCGTGCAGAGGGGGGAAAGCAGACCTCGTGTGTGTGGCATGAAGATCCCTCAGAGGAGACCCACAAACAAGAGCTAACTCTAGATTTTGTTTGAATGATGGGAAAAAAGAAATCTATCCTGTCTGTCTCTAATTGGGCTAATCTCAAGCTATTATGTAACACGCCTGAACTTCTGTTTTCCAGTACACCCCCTCTCACAAAAAGCCCCCTGCTGCTCTGACACCAAGCCTCAAAGCTGGAAAACCTCAAGCAGCCAACACCTGAAGAAGAATTGTTTCAAACTCATAAGCAAATCCAATCAATCCTATTTGACCTTGACCTCCACCACCACCTTTTCCTCCACCGGAGGAAGACTCTACTCTTGAAGTGTCACCCTGACGCCTTGACTTGCCGTCCACCTCTGGAGTTTAGGTGTCCGGATCCAGCGATGGTGTCTTAATCAGTCACCCAAATGTTTGAATGTGAGGAAATGTAACAAAGCTGATCCATCCATCCGGTTCTAAAGCTTTTTTTTTTTTTTTAAATCTTTTTCTTTTTTTTTGTCAGATGGATTCAGTCACTGGAAATTTAAGATGAAGCTACTGAAATGATCTTATTTCAGTCAAGATAGATGCGTCTGTAGTGTGGTCGTAGATCGACAGATAAGTGTTGACTGTTTCTTCCTCTCGGAGCAGTTAGATAAGCTCTGATATGAAACTAAGACGACTGCACAACATGTTAAAAAAAAAGAGCCCTTCACATGTTGGTAACAGAAAACCCCTGACATCCAGAGCAGCGTCAGATCGTGTTCTCATCCATCACCGGTTCTCCTGGTTTGAGCACAATCGTCCCCACTGTGTCTCCATCCTTTATCAGAATCAGAGTGTGGAGTTAATGACTCCATTAGACCCTCTGATGGAGTTGTGGATTCTTTTTTCCCATCCCCTCAAAAAAAAAAAAAAAAAGCCCACAGTCTGAGGAGCCAGTCTGGTGTTAAAATTCAGCCAGCTTGTGTTGGAGCCCTGTAGCTGTCTATAGATATGACACGTTATCACAGAGCCGGTTAGTCAGACAGTATTAGCCTACTTTTCAGCTGCGCCTAGATTAGCACTTATATTTCTTTTTGAGCCTGAGAGGTTTCATGAAACTCAACACACATATAGGAGAGAGAGAGAGAGAGAGAGAGAGAGAGAGAGAGAGAGAGAGAGAGGGGGTGAGAACGAGAGATAAATCTGCCCTATTGACCAGAGAACGCAGTCACTGCTTAAACAAATCACTGTCAGGATTAATACGCTCTTAGGACTCAGACGTCCAGCGAGGGGCTCTTGTTAGTCTGTTTTTTTCGCTCGCATCCTCCATTTTTCTTTACCGCACGTTCGATCTGAACACGAATCTGTAGAGAAATCAAGTCAAGTAAGCCGAGGAGTGATGGAGAGAGCTGCTGTGAGAGATGGATGGTACTGATGCAGAGATAGACGGACGGATGGAAATAATACTCCCACAGGTTGAGGATTAATTTGTACACGTCTGTAGAAGTCATGTTAGTGTGGAGCTTTTCTCTTTCTTTGCGGATTAAATCCGTCAGATGAACAAAATCAGATTGCAGCCGCACATATTAGCGAAATATGGAAGTCAGTAAATCATCAGCAAAACTGTTAAAGTGTCTTTTTAAGAAATCAACAAAAATGATCCAACAGAAAGTACCTGTGTGCCACGTGGAGGCTCGATTCAAAAAAGATCCAGAAAGTTAATGAGTGATGAGCCGTTAGAGAATAAAGACAAAACAATCTGTTAAAATCACCTCCTGCAATAAAAGGAATTAGCAAGAGGCACAAACAGATGACGTGGACATCAGACAGACGATGCATGGATTGATTGATTTACATTTTAGCAAGAGAAGGTTCAAAAAGACAAAGCTCACAGCGGTGGATTGATGGATTGATGGATTGATAGATTGATAATCAGCTGCTTGTCTGTGATGCTTTTCTAACCTCTCTCTGGCAAAGTGGGCATCGTCACTGAAATGCAAATCCCGACTCTGGACGTCAAACACTGATAATCTCCCTCCCTTTCCACTTGACCTTCTCTCCCTCCCCTCGCCTCGACTGCATGCTGTCATCATATCGGCTCTGAGTGAGCCCAAGGTGGCCGGTTGATGTCAGCGGCTGGCATATGATGTAGAGGCAGAGATGAGCGTGCGCTCCTGCTTACCTTCCGCCCGCTCTCCTTCTTTACGAGCACGGCTCTTAGAGGCAGGAGGAAAGGGAAAGGATCAGCTGTCTGTGAGAAGGTGTCAGCGGTGGATCACATGTGAATGGGGATGAGTCTGATCGTTGATGAGGATGATGGGTAATAAAGACAGGTCGTGTCAATTACTGCTGTAAGCGTCACTGGTGTAGTGGACGTCTCTTCATGTTGAGTGAAGATCATGAGGGAAAGGTTACAAAAGATTCTCACTGATTAAAGACACATTTTCACATGTCATTTATGACGTCATGCATAAAACACTGGATGTCTTATGACTTAGTTTTCTTCATTCTTCACTCCTTATTTTTTTACTCTTAAAGACGGCAATGTTTTATTTCTTAAGAACAAAACGCAGCCAGTGGGATGCAGTGGAGTTCAGGTAAAGTGTGAAATTTGATGAACACATTTACAAAGTGTTGAGGGAAATAATTTTAGGATTATTCAGAAATTTATGAATTTCATGAAGCAGCTAAAACTCCATTAGCCTGTGACGTACATATAAAAAAAAAAAAAGAAAAAAAAGAGCAGTGATAATAAGACTCATGTTTGTTCCTGAATAAATTAAGGCTCCGGTTTGGTAATGTTCAGTATTTCTGCTCAACAGAAGTGGGAGGAAAAAAATGTTTCTTAAAGTATTGGGAATTTTTTTTTTTTTTTTACAATTTTAAAATAGATTTTTTTCCTAATTTAGATCCTTCATTTTAGTCTTTGTTTATAAGCTGGGTTGAATAAAAACATTACCGCTTTTCTCCAGCAGAGGGCCAAGTGTTTTTCTTTGACTGTCGAGTAACGTGATGTAAAATCCCCTGAATAAGTCTTAAAAACTGACTCACAACTGGTGTCATCATCATTCAACTTTACACGGGCTGGTGTTAAATAAGGGGCGTAGAATCGCAAAAAAAAATTGCAAAAATCGAAGAATTGCTATTAAAATTGAATCGGCAACTCAAAAATCTCAAAAGAAATGAATCAGGAGAAAATTATATTGTCCCAGCTCACTTTTAACACTGCAAAGACTGGAATCTAAGCACATGTTTTTTTTGTCTTATTTTTAGTAACAAGGGAAAAAAAATTTTTCCAGAGAACAAAAAATGTACTTGTCAAGTTTAGAATAACGTCTTAATACAACAAACTTTCTCTTACCCTACTGGCAGATTGTTTTTTTACTTTTTACAAGTAATTCAGACCTTGAAGTAAGACATGTTTTTGGACTGGTCTGGTGAACGTAGCTCGTATCAAATCTAAGAAGACGGTTTTCACTGAGAATAAGACAAAAAGCACTTGATCTTGAGTTAAACGCCAAGAATTTTTGTGTCAGTATTTTTCAAGACAAGCTGAAGGAAACAAAAGCAGGAGCTACCTCAGAGAGGCAGCAGTTATTTTTCTCTCTTCATGTATACCCTGCTGATTCATAAAGCATCCAGCTCATCTTTGAAGCTGGGAGGCTGTGATGCCTGCAATTACTGCCTCTGCACCAACCTGCGTTGCTGAAGGAGCATGGGTGAGCGCTTTCTCCTCCAAGCTTTCCAGGAGCAGAGTGGATTGTTTACTCTGGAGTCCACCTTAATAATGTCATAGCTCCCTGCAGAGCAACAGCTGCAGTGATTTCGCCAAGGAGTGTTGATAGAAATACGGGAAGTTTGTGCTGCGCTGTCGTGTCTGCGAGTGACCTGGCTGCTGCCAACACGCCCCTGGTCGCCCACATAATGGCCAGTTTGCAGCCTGGCAAACATCTGTTTTTTTTTTTGGATGGAAAGCACTGAACATCACCACGGGGCGTCCGCTAAAGCTGACACAGGGCATCACTTTTCCTTTTCCCGTCTGCAGCATGCGGTGTCAGCATCAAGGCATCACGCCCCTGTCACTGCGCTGCACTTCAGCCCTGGGTTAACCAAACACACAAGAGTGAGGCCTGAAAAAAAAGGAAAAGAAGGAAGACAGAAGAGACGGGAGAGAAAGAGATGTTTGGCCTTCAATCTGTCGCATTTTGCTGTGAAAAATGAACGGGCTCCGTCGCTCCTGGCTGCGAGGAGAAACACAACAGTCATTGTAATCTCACAACAAGCGCCTGAGCTAGCACATCATTTCACCCCCACAAACATGCTCACCCCTCCTTCCATCCAGCCCTGTCTCCCCCCCTTACCCCTCGGTTTCTAATTCAGCATATTTTACCGTCTGTTAGGGCGTCCACGCACAAACACGTGCGCCTCTTTATTATTTTTTTAACATCCCAGATGAAGAGAGTTGGTTAAACATTCAAAGCAGGCCTCCCTGTCACAAAGCTTTCCTCTTAGCCGTTTTGTCACAGCGATAAGGGGGAAGGTTGACATTTAGGGACGGGATTGGATATGCTTCGTGGCCCTCGGTTGCCATCATCATCATCATCATCATCATCTGGGTGCTCACCGAGCTATTATCTGCCCTCCTCTGTGGCTGGAAAAGAACGCTTGCATGTCGGCTCACAGTTCACTTTATCTGTGAGCGTGAGGCCAGCCGACGCCACCCCGGCTCTCCTTAATAGATTGATTTAAAAGATATGGTGCCATGTTTGTTTGTGTGTGTATGTACGAAGCAGTGGGGGTGGGCGAGGCGGTGTCAGGCAGTTATCCGTGTAGGATGCTGCTTTGGTATCTGTCGGCTTGTCATTAGGAGGAAGCTGAGCGAGAGGAGGATCGGGAGCCAGATAACTATTGAAAAAAGAAAACAGCCCTTCTGTTGTGCTATCGATTTTTAGCAGGAAATGATGCCGCTTTGTTGCACAAAGAAGGAAACTCAAGATAAATGGGTCCGATAATGATAACAATAGTAATGATGATATTAAGTGCAGAGGCGCTAATGATATCACAGAGATATGATGCGTGGAGCAGAGCACGGAGCATCGCCTTTTGTTGTTGTTGTTTTTTTCCTTGTGTTCATCTCTTTTTTTCCCCCTTGCATCTAATAATCTCATGCAGCTTGAAATGAGGAATACTAAGAAAGTCGGAGCAGCCTGGCCTTCATCTCTTGCCGTGCCCCATCGCTCCCAGACTTAATGGGCTGCTAGAAATAAGGCGAACACTACAACCACTATTTTCCTGCTCCTCTACCTCTCCATTGTTCCACTTCATTGTTTTAATCAAGTCCACTCCAGGATTAAAAGAGGGGGAGGAAGGTGCACCCTGGACTGCAGCTCACTCAGACCCGTGAGATCGTCTTTCCAAACACATCACCCGTCTTCTTTTTATTTCCGTCCCTCTCCACTTTTCCCACTCTGTCCATTCTGCTCTCTCGGTCTCCCTCGCTTCGGGCATGGTTTCATGTTAGCTGCCATATGTTCTGTTTCCCTCTGCCATTACCGCCATCATCCTTCTGACGCAGGCATTTCATTCACACGGCTGAGATCTGGCATCAGACCTAGTTTAAAGCAGTTTCTGCTGCCGTCCCAATTGCATTTTTTCTTTGAAGGAAAACAGTAACGGCTCATTCTGCGAGGCTTATGTGAGGGATTTGTGACCATCAATGAGTTTGATGTTACTCCGAGCTCTGCATCTGGGACGACTAAAACCACCTTTACTCTTTGGTGAACAATTTCTCGTAGACACATCTGGCAAATGCTAAATAACATTTCTTTGGAGCTGTTTATTTATTTTTCTTTGCACCAAGAACTTAGTCAAGTGTCTATTTTTTTTTTGTAACTCCTTTCCCAATTCTTGACAAAAACTAGACTTTACGGCTAAAAAACTGTTTTCTGCTGCAGCCTGAAAATGCTTGAGAGGGAACTTTTCTAAAACAGTGATTAAATAGATTGAACGCTTTGTTTTTTTTTGCTCCAAATAAAGCCATTAAAGCCTCTCAGAAAAATAATATGTAAGAAAATAAAAGCAAAATTTTGTGCTGACAGAGAAAGTTTAATACAGACTTTTGGTGGAGGCAGAAATGTTGTGGGACAACTTATCCAATTGAGTTCTGACCAATAGCAAGATCGTTGGCACTGCCGGCAAAAATAAATAAATAAATAAATAAATAAATAAAAAAATTAAAGATTTCTTGTACAGACGATACATCATCTTTTTGTCATGCTCAATCTGTGACTTTCAAGCTTATTTTGGGAACGTCTTTTTTTTTTCCAGCCTATAAAGTTTCTCTTGTTTTTATTTACAGCAGTTAGCAAACGGCTCACTTCAGGAAGCAGGAATGATTTGTTTCCTCGTACTCTAACCCAGCGTCAAACAGCAGACAGACAATGTTTCAGGACAAGCTGTTGGAACATTCAGCAGCTAAAGAGCCGAATATAGTTTTTTAGGTTTTGTTAAAGAATCTAACGGATCAGGGCAAGAGTGGGAAGTAACATCAAGGATGGAGGCCACAGGGAGCGCAGCGCAAACTGCTCGGCATCCTGATATTTGCTCCTAATGATTGAGATTTTACAACGAAACAAAATAAAAGAAGATTATTGAATGCTGTGGCTTTACACGTGAAGTTTTACATCATGAAACAAATGTGAAGATTTCTCCATCTGCACCTCCACCGCTGTCGTCGACAAAACTCATATGATGCTGCTTTCTGATTGGTCAGTAATGGAGAAGCGATATCGCACCAACGTTAGAGCTGATGCTGAGGGTGCAGAAACATCTACTTTTTTTTTTTTCACATGCTACTAAAAATAAGACAAAAAACACGTGCTTAGATTTCAGTATTTGCAGTGTAAAAAGTGAGGCAGTTAAGCAGTACGGCTGGGATGATAAGTTTTTCCCCTGATTTGTTTCTTTTCTTTTTGCCGATTCAATTTAAATTGCAATTTTTCAATATTGCAGATTTTTGCGATTTTACTTCCTTTATTTAACCCCTGCCCATGTTAAGTTGAATAATATCTACAGACTATATCAGGAGCCATATTTCCCCAAAAAATGAACATCACATGTGAGTCAGTTTTGAAGACGTATTCATGGGATCTGACATCATGTTACTGGATAGTCAAAGAAAAACATCTGGCCCTCTGCTGGAGAAAAGTGGCAATGTTTTTTTCAACCCAGATTTTCAACATAGACTAAAATAAAGGATTTAAATTTTGAAAAAAGAAAAAAAGAAAAAGAAAAAAAAACATTTTAACAAAAAAAGATTGATTTTAAAATTGTGAAACAAAAAAATCCAGATACTTATGTGAAATGATTTTTTATCCACCCGTAACAGAAAGAAAACTTTACTCTATTGCTAACCAGGCTACATCACAGACACTTTTGCTAGATGCACCGTGCAACACAGTGAGCTAGCATCTTGAAATATTATTCTCAGAGATTGTCCCAAATAGAACCAATGGATTAAAAAAAGTACTTCACAACGATAAAAAAAAAAAAAAAAAAAAAAAAAAAAAACATTTTACGGTGTTTTAACAGATATGAAAAGTTTACCTCCCGTGAGAACTGGATACAGTTGAATGGCAACAATACTCAGGTCGCATTGCTCAACTCTGCGGCAGTAACAGCAGAGGGAGCTCTAGTTACACTTGAAAAAAAAAGAAAAAGAAAAACAGTGGAAAGCTAACAGGATCACATTACTGATGTTTTATCAAAGACTGTAGTCATTGTAAACGTAGCAAAATAAGTGAAATTTGTTCGGAAATTATGACAAAATTTAGCAAAAGATGACAAGTGAAATCATCAACAGACACATCAGTGCTCATTATGTCCTTTATTATTAAAGTTCTTTGTTGAATAGTTTGATATTTATTATTTTACTCGTCAGCTTGTTTTACCACATAGTGTAGGGTTAACATACCAAGCAAGTTATGATGCAAAAAAAAAAACCTGCAATGCTTCACTGTTGGCCCATAAAGAAGAAATATTCCAGCTAATTCTGCTTTTTTTAAAATGCTTTAAACCAGACAAAGAGACTTCCTACCAGATACACCAGTGTTAGAAACCCTGCTCTCTTCTTTTGTCTTCTTTCCATTTTGGTAAACCATTAACCGCTGCAAGGTGCCCTGGCAGGCTGAGGTTGCGTGCACACAGAAATATAACAGTGAGGGGGGGGAAACAAAGAGAAAAGAGGAAGACTTGGAAGACAGCTCGAGATGCTGATGAGAGCCGAGAGGTGTACACAGCCAAGCCCCCTTTTTTTCTTTTCATTTTGCTAAGCACGATGCCAGGGGAGCTTCTGTGTCACCGTGCAGGGCTGCTGAGTGTTAAAAGGAGCTTAGACTGACAGGCTGTCGGCCGGCGTGGAGCCTGACGAGCCTAACCCACGGCGACACTAAACAAACACTGCGAGGTGAGGCGAGGGGAGGAGGGGGATAAGATGAGAAAACAAATGGACACGATGAAAGCCAAAGAAAGAGTTTGCAGTGCATCTGTCCCCCATATCGACACTCGTGACTCCACCAGTGCTGTTGGGAGCAGGGAGATGCAATTTGACAGGATATTCCTGACAGAGAGGTGGCATACGGTTGCCAGGTGGTGGTTATTCTGACCACGGGCCCTCCTCTCCCCTCTGTGCCGCCACCTTGGCACGTCAGGACTTTTAGACACTTTGTGTTCTTTTGTCAGGCTTGATAGGTGGCCATTCACTCTGGAGCTATGACAGCTCTCCAATACACTGGTGAAAGGTGTAGATGGGTGTTCCTGCCATTTCCCAGAATGCTTTCTCATTTTGAATGGTGAAATGCACTTCACTCGACTTCCATCAGTCATCCCTGCTGACAGAGGAATGGAAGCAGCTGCTTTCTCCCAGAGAAAGGTGAAAGAAATGTCACCATGGTGCTATGATATTTAGTGGGATGGTTAGGAAGCGGCCCTCATGTTTTACTCAACGCTTTAGTTAAATTTTCACTCACCGCTTCACCTCTAACTGTCCATCTTTGGCTGGCTTTTTAAAATCTTTTTGTAGCTCCCAGTTTTGGGCTTATTTTGGCGGCTCTTGTCAGGTTAAGTTGTTCTGTTGTTTATATCCTGTTCCAACATCTTCTGTTTAACTTTTTGTGTCTGTTTTTCACCTGAACTCAGATTTTCTTTGGTTTTCTTTCCATTTTGTTGTTTTATTTTTATCATTTGTTTATCTCTTTTTAATCATGTCTTTGCTTCCTCTGTTTGAGTCTTTGTCCTCATTCCTTTTTCTTTTTTTTCTGCTTGTTCCCCAACAATTCTCCTTTCAATTTGATTTTTTGCACTGAAATAATTTGAATCTTTTGTTGTTTATTGCCATTATTTTTCCCGCATTCTACTTTTAACGTCCCCTGTCTCCTTGTTTCCTTTCCTTCACCTGGTTTTCCATTTTTATCAACCCTGTTTTTCTTTCTTTTTCATTCATACGGCAATATTTGCCGCTCGTCTGAGTTTCTCCCCTCTCCTCTTACAGTGACTTCTTACTGTCATCATGGGTTATTATTCTCAACACAGCCTAAACTAATGACCATAAAGTTTAATCCCATTATTCACCAGGATGGAAAAATGTATGTGCATGCAACACTCACACACGCCCACAAGTGCACACACACACACACACACACACACACACACACACACACACACACACACACACACACACACACACACACACACACACACACACACACAGCTTATTTTACAGTTGTTAGGTGCTCACATTGTAGAATTTGCAATAAAAGTCATTAATAAATTAAGCAATAAAAATACAGATTCAGACTGAATCTTAAAGTTGATACAAAGTGTTGAGGACACAGAAGGACACCCCTTTCATATTTCCTTCCTGGCTCTTAATGACAAAATAAACAGGATATTATCATTTTATGAAGATAAACGGGCGCTTTTGGCAGAGATACAGACACTGAGAGGACGGCAAGCTGTAGCTATTTACAGCCTGGATCTTATTTTGTAATGTTGGCCATCATTTCCGTCAGTGATAATCATCTTTTTCCCAGTGGGTTAATTGCTGAGATCTGGCTGCTGTAAGAAAGCAATAAAAAAAGAAACCCCTCAGGAAATAAAATATTCACTGCTTTTAAACAAACACTGCGAGTGGAAGATTCAAGTTCAAGACCAGTGTCGTCTTTTCAAGAGGACTGCACTCGCAGAAATAATTTGTCTGAATGGGTTGACAAAGTGTTGCTTTGTGTCAAATTTGAGTTGAAAAGGTCTGTGCTGAAAAAGGAGAGGAAGGTGTGTAAAAATCTGGTTGAAGAGTTTTTGAATGTATTGTGAAGCACCTTTGATATTTCCACAGATTTTTTTTGGTTGTTTGCGTGGACTTTATGGTTAGAAGTCATCACTCCTGCTTGTTAGAATCACGATTACTCTTCAAGCAAACTGATCTTTCTTTTCATGCTGGTCAGGTGTCTTAAAGAGGTACACACATAACAGTTATCAGGCTGTTTTTGTCCCGACTTTCCACCATCCTGACCAAGGACTGACAGCGCCTGATTATTTTATGTCTCATAGCAGCACTTCCCAAAGTGTGGTATATGGAGGGATCACAGAATTGACGTCAATGTCAGCAGCTGTTTTGTAAATAAAGTGCAAGACATTTGAATGGAGTAATTTTTGCTGTGTGACATTTAAGCTCAGTGTTAATGTTCACACTGTGTATGTTGTTTAAAATAATATACTTATAAGGAATAAAAAACGCCTCTTTATTGAACTGTGCAAAGATGTAGCTGAATACTCAGGCCTACTACTCTACTGGATTAATATCAGTCATCATGGAGGTACTTGGTGTAAAAGGTTTGAGAATCACAGTTTGAAAATTATCCTATCAGATTATCCTGTTGTCTGAGATGTGTTAAGATTCAATTTGCCCAGACAATCGGGTTCAAAACAGGTCGAAGCTGACAATCATAAATATCAAAGTTGTTCAATATTTACGACCAAAAATTTTCATGTGTGAGGAAAAGCTGACGACTCCTGAGTCATGACTCTGTGAGCTGTGACATATAATGGAATGGAGCCAATCAGGGGGCGAGCTGACTGAGGATCAAGCATGGCTGACCTGACATGGAAAGTTTGTGAGGAAAGTCTGTGTTCCTGCTGTCTCCAGGATTTTTTCCAGTCTTTTCCTTTTTTGGTTCAGGAATTTTTCCATTAAAAATAGTCCCCAGACCACCATCATTCCCTCTTCTGTGTCCTCTTCCATGTTGTGTTTGGTGTTAGCTGGTTGCTACTATCTGTTGCTATGTTTCTTCTTTTATGTTTTTGTAGATCACATTTGGTCACACAAGATTTTTGTCTTGTAGGACGAGATTCTAGATCGGTGGTGGGACAGAATCGTTATGTGTGTGGTGAGCTGTGTTGAGACTATCGGCGCACACCACACACAGTACAATCAAAACTGTTCAATGCCTGGTTTTTGGTCTTCATGTGTGGGGTCTCTTCAGATTTTGAAAATCCTTGCATGTGTCCCCCCCTTTAGCTGCAGTGCAGCACTCATCAGGCTGGAGTTCTGGTCAATGGTTACTGCTCTCCAGTGAGGTTGATGGCTGGTGAGGCACTGACATCAGTCAAATTTGAAAATTCATGAGCCAAACACAGTGACTTATTTGCATTTCAATTAGCAGCCTGACATTAAAATCCGGATAAAAATGAATATCATTCTTTTCACAACACGTTTCATTTCAAGTGGTTTGGTGGTTTATTTGCTCCTGCAATTTCGTACTTTTTCAACACTCATTAAATTTCTGAGTGGCGTCATCTGACCTGATCTTTAAGCTCTGTTGTTGGTCTTCCATTATTAATTAGATCCTGTTTTGATTGGTTTTCCAGTTCTGGGAAATCTTTAAGGTTACCTCCCATGTTTAGATTTTAATTTGGACAAATTTTCAGATTGAACAGACTGCAGCTGCGCACTTGGTTTTCAAATAGCAGCTAGCAATGACTGTGTTGAAGAGCGGCAGCAACGTGAGTCTGTGAGGCAGAGTACATGCTACAGGCACATGCTAATTAGTTTGTGAGGTACTGTGCAATCTGAAGAGAGGTGAGGCTGCTTGCTGCCGCACTTTGTGCCTCGTCAGTGTATTGAACAGCGAATATACAAATTAAGCAAATTTTATCATGCAATTATCGACAAGATCAAATAGAAAATTTAACTGAAGCACAGATCAGAGAAGTAAAATTGAGAAGAATTTCATTTAGTCATTACGACCCTCATATGCCTTCCCTGACTGCTTGTCCCTGTTGCCATAGGAATACACTGCAATACTACCTGGATGTAAACAAGCACAGATCACAGATAGCATGTGCATACTTTGTCAGTAGTTTGATTGATTTTGTGGGAAATAAAAAAAAAAATACACAGACAGAAAAGAGAAACTGAAACTTCACTATGGTCACAGATATGAGGTGCTGTAGGAAAAATATTTAAACCTTTAATATACAAGTACTTATCAAAATTTTATGTAAATATTTTTCTCGGCAAATACTGTAAACATAAAAAAATCATTCTAAATAAATTTGACTTATAGTCCAGTGTGACTGACTTTCTGCAACGTTTTGTCCATAGTTGAGTACCATATTTGGGTACTCAACCATGTCATGCAGCTTTAATAAGTTCAGCTTATGACCTAAAACGTACCAAGTGAAACAAATTTCCATCATTAAGTTTCAGGATTGGTGTGTGTTTAATATTATGAGCATATTATCTCAATAAAATGAAACACAGTGAGTTTAAAAAAAAGAAAAGCGTGAAGAGAAAACTTCTCAGACACCACAATGAAAACACTGTTTCCCAATTAAATACATTTACATTGCTCTGCTTGGTCTTGTATTTTTACTTGTGGTCTCAGTTGCTGTTGAGATAACTGTGAATTGCTTTCATCTGACTGGTGTTTACCCAAACGTTTGGCTGAAGACATTTGTCCCAGTTTTACTTGGACAAACTTGAAATTACTGTGAAAACTGTTCTTGTAACCAAACAGATTATTTAAGAGGGTTTTTTTTTTTCTAAAGGGAATGTAGAGGAGTTAGTTCCTTATTTAACAGGCAGACTGTGTTTGAGGGTTCAGCTCGGCTGTGGCTGTCAGTGTGCTTTCACTGGATTATAACCAAGCATTAATACATAAGGCTTGTTTTACCACTCAATCAGCCCAGTGTTGGGAATGTTCATCCATCACCCCCTTCCCCCACTTCAGACACAGACTGCCCCCCTTGCCTGAAAGCTTTCCTGCCTCCTGCTCCTTAAATTAATTTTTTTTCACCCTTCCCTCCTCCTCCTCCCCCCCCAATCTCACATAAGCAGCTCCCAAATAAAAGTCAATGCCTGCACTCCAATCTCAATTTCATGGCGGTCCAGGATTTCTACCTTGATCAAATATTTACAGAGGGAGGACAAACCTCCGATCTGGCTCTGTTTTTTCATTCCTCGTGTTGTGCTCGGCACCGAAGAGTCATTCAACTGTGATCCGTTTAAAGTCTCTGTGGGGGCTTTGGTCCAATGCAGTGGAGCTGGTCAGTAGTAAATGTATTTGTGCCAGCAGCAAGGTGAGATAGAAATGAGGTTTAGATATAGCTTAAGCAAATCTGGATTTCTTCATCTTATCCATGAAGGTCATGATGTTGTTATAGAGGGCGGTGTGTAGGAGCATTATCGCAGTGACTAAACCTTTGACCTGTCCTCTTCACACGTCTGAGGTGTCCTGTGGGATAATACTGCAGAGGAACATCCAGGCAAATAATCCTCTTTGTGTTGCACCTCAAGTGTAGTCCAAGAACGACTGGAGAAATGTTTGGAGGCTTTTCCTTTGAGTGATTCGACTTAAAGCTCTGTGTGGACTTTTTAACTGGTTATGAAACACTGGAATTAATACTGATGCCTGTGTATGACACACAAAGCCGAATCAGATCAGGACTGAGTGTTTTTATGGCCTCTTAGTGCTGCTTTTTACATCCTGAACGACCTATGTTGTTTACATTTTCCAAAGATCTACATTTAGTGATGCATCTTCCAGCTTAAGGAACAGAATGAGTTTCTACTTCATGCACAGGTCAGGATCAGCAGAGATGAGACTTTCAGCTACATCCAGGAGAATATTGATAATGATGCAGAGAAAAGGTCCTCTTAGCAGCTTTGAATCAAATATTGCAAAGAAAATAAGTAGAAAGGCTTGGAGTTATTATCGTTATGAAACAGTCCCCATGTCTCTCCGTCTTCTCTGTACATTATCAATATCACTTAACATGTTCAGGCTCTCAGAGGAATGGGGTTTAGCTCATCTGTCAATGGATAAAGCCTGGTTTATGCTTTACGCATCTGTGAGGTCTGTGTGGCTTTGTTTGGATAAATGACGTCATTTTAACAGTCTCGCGTCACGCACTTCAGAAAACTTCTAACTTCCATGTGGAGATGCGCAGATGAACAGGAGCTCCTTGTGTCCAAAGTACAAAAAAACCCCTGACATTTATATGAATCACCACACAGAGATCATCGTGATAACCGTGTGATGAACAATTCCTGCTGTGAAATTGCAGTCAAACTTGGCAGAGAAGAGGAACTTCTGAAACGAACAGTGTAAACAACTTCTTCTCTGGTTTAGTGCTGTGGTAGACGTGTGTTTGCGATACACCACCCCCTGCGGTTTGGGAACGGACGCCGCACCGAGTGTGAATAAGCATAACAGCCACACACGTTCTTTCGTGTGAATCTCGCACGTCTCATCTCTGTTTGTCACATTCGTGTGGAAGCATAATCAGCCCTTAAGAGGAAGGGCGCATTTTGGGCTGGGCGATCACAGGACGGACAGAGAGAGCCCCAGAGCCAGTCACACTTAAATGTAGAAACAAATTGGAGTCAACCAAGCATGCATGTCATTGGACAGTGGGAAGAAGGCCACATGTGCAAGAGGAGGACATGCAAACTCTGCAATGAAACCTATCACATTAGGTGCAGCCGGAACAGATGTGGAGGGTTTCGGCTGTTCGGGTTTAGAGCGAAACACTAAAAATGTAGTCTTTGCCAATCCACTGCTTTAGGTGGTGTTATCACAAACAGAGCATGTGCCCTTGCCATTGCTGAAACATTTTGACTCTTTCTAAGAGTTTAAAAAAAAAAGTTGTATCTTTTATATTCAAGAGTGATAACACGGGACTGCTGCTCTCTGTGTTCACAGTTGGGGTTCTTGAATTGTTTATAGTGAGTTCACTGAGAGTCTGCAGAACAGGCCTAGTTCTCAGCAGAACTTGTGTGATGACTGCATGTAGCTTTTTCTTCACTGCCTTTAGAAACTACATGTAACAACACCGTATGTGGAAGAGATGTGTTGTACTGCACTGCAGTGCTTCATCCATGATGTGCATCTCTAGTTTGTTTCAGTTTGTATTTTAAACTGTGATTCAAGGAGCAGATGTAATGCATTATGCAAGTTATCAGAAATATCAACTCAGTTAAAACTTTCCGAGAATGGGTTAGCAGTTTTCTTCTGACTTGTGTTGTATTAGTGCATCCGAACGCTGATGCCCGAGTTGAACCTGGGAGGATTTAACCCTGGATATCCACTCCATCCCTGCAGCGTGGGCAGCAGTAACAAAGACAGCAACTAAAGAAGGGAGAGGGAGAGAGAGAGAGAGTGAAATCCACTACATGCCAAGAAGTGTTGTGTCGCACACTGAGCGAGGAGCAGTGCAGAGCCGTCCTCATTAAATTCTTGCAGTGGCGTTGGTTTTTCCACTTTAATGCTTGGGAGATGCTGGCTTCCTCCTCCGAGAGATACAGGGACTTGAAGGGGCCACTGAGACTGTACTGTAGCCCAATTTGTCTTAGTTCCAGGGGGATGTGGTTTAAACAGCAATGCCCTCTCCTCTTTGGTAATCTCTGGTGACCCTTCAGTCGCTCTATCTTACATCTCTGTTGTGCGTTAAGCTGCTTTGCTCTTTGGTGTTTGACGTCTTGGAGCTGTCCGATCCAACTCCATGTTTTGATTTTGTCTCTCAATCTCTGAGCCAATACTCCACTCGTCCCCTGGTGAGATAAAGCTCTTGAAAGATTTTAGATGTAGTTCCTCTTTTAATTACTTCGGGTCTTTGTGGTGACACAAATTGGCTCGAAAACATTTAACAGGTGAATTGCTGCGCTGCATGCTTGATGACCATGCTGTTTTTAAAATCAAGGAGATGCGGATCTTTTTCAAGTCTGGAGCTCAGTCTTAAAGTTTCCCATGGGCTTGTGTGTCTCATTAGGTAAACTGCATTTAATTAATGTTGTACTGTTGCTATTTATAGGAGAATGTTAGAAATGAAGCAATTACGAAAGAGAGGAGAAAAACCAGCAGGTACATCAAACGTGTGGACACTGTTTCAGTGGCTTTATGGTAACTTTAAGCATCCGTGCAATTACTTTAACAGCATCATGAAGTTAAACTACCTAAAAGAGCATAATGATGAATACATTTCTCTTGGCTCTCTGAACCTGTAGGTAAGTGCTGAACACTGAGTCCAGCATTTATAGAAAATGTAACGCAACAGCACAGCTATGCTGGAAGGTCATCGAGGTCATTTTCAGCTCAAATCAAAGCTGCTACTGGCTTGAAAATGTTACAAATAATTCAGAGCGTCAAAGTAAACAAAAGTCTAATTTGATTTCAACTCTGGGACCAATTTCTGGAAATGCAAACATTGCCAGTGGGAAGCTGATGTGTAGTTCATTAAAGAGGGGGTACCAGGCATATTTTTAAACTTGGATAAAGCAGCAATTCTGGTTCATGCTTAACATGAGGAAATCTTCAAACTGTTACATTTACATGCTGAAGAAATCCATAAATCTGTCCGTAAACTGATCAACTTAAAACAGCACAAGATCATCATGAGATCCTCACAAGACTTGCTGAAATGATGAGGTCATCACATGAGGATCTCCTAACTGGTTCATGACACGTTGGAAGCGTGGGCCTCAAACACCAATGTCTGCCCAGAGCTCTGCTCCTGATATTCTCCCAGAGGACTGACCAGTCAGAGAGAAGGGGGTTGTGAAGTGGGGAGCCTTAAAGAGACAGCAGCTCAAACAGTGTTTCAGACAGGGGCGAAATAAGACATTTTATTTTAGCTTTAAATCATGTACAGCTACTATGGGGATACCAGAGGAACAGCATAAAAAGCATAAAAAACACAATACCTCCTCTTTAAGATGCATTATATCTATTTGCCATTGTACTGAGATTATTTGTTATGGATTAAAGACAGATTTTCTCATTCCCCTTAACTTAAACCAGACACCCATCAGTTGTTGAATCTTCTGTTCAACCAGCCCAACCAACAAATCTGTCCTCATTCCCATCCAGACATGCTGCTAACAATCCTTACAGTATAAGTTCCTGGTTGTTTGACTGTGAATTGAGCATCTAAGAGTTTATTTGATACACAGAATAATCCAGCTACCTGGGAAGGGGAGAGAGGGAGGAGATGAGGTAGTGACTAAGGAGAAAATCTCCACCTGCAAAGTGAGCCAGACAGCTGAGGTGAAATCAGGCATGAACCCTGTCAGTTCCTTGGACATGCTACGGTTGCATTAATGAACAGGTTTTAAGCTCTAATAGCAACTTTGACTTTTACTTGAATGCAGTCACACTCCAGTTCTCAAGGACTCCTCACCCCTTGTTATCACTTCCTCGTGTCTTTTTCTCAGACAGACAGAAACATCAGACTCTGACAGTGAAGCCAGTGTTTCTTGGATTGACATTCAACCTTAAAGTCTGAGGTTATGATAATTGATCAAAAATATTGTTCATAGCAACTTAAGATCGAGTGCAACTTGTCATACATGTGAGAAGTTTTGTTTCTGCTGCTGATGAACAATCTGCCTGATTATTCTGCTGTTAGATCACATTTCTAATTCAACCATTGTCATCACTGTGATTTGGTTTCTGTCGATAAATTATCCAGTTACTCGTCAACTGGGCTGACTGATTTGTCTGAATGAAGTATGAGTGTTTCTCAAATTGTGTTCTGTGGACCACTAGTGGTCCGCCAGCACCTCCTAGTGGTCCGCCATGACAGTGAGTACATTTTTTTTTATTTTCATGGAACATAAAAAAAGACAAGTTAGCCAGGACTCAAAGAAGTTTCCTTTAATTCCCCCAGCTAATGTTAGCTAACGTTCCTCCATTAATAAGCCTACAGGCAAAAACCTCATGTATCGGTGGCTTAAGACGGGGACATTAAAAGAAAACCAAAGAGGAAGAGAGAACCGGCAAGTGAGAAGGTGCAGCAGCAAGATGATTCAGCCACAGTGAGCATTGTGGACACCGTGGAAGCTAACATTAGCTCCAGTACTAGTAGCCAGTACATGTATGATGCCAGTTTATATTATATCAGTTGGTTATCTGGACTGTTGTTAGCTTGGTGGTCCGTGAGGTTTTTTGTGGTTGATAAGTGATCCTTGGTCTGAAATAATTTGAGAAATACTCCTTTAAAAAAACATTTAAAATAATTCTCTTTCACACACTTGTGATAGCTAAATGGTTAGGTTGGTCAGTATCAAGTTTCTATTTCCTTTCTGTAAAAAATTACTTTGATAATCAGATAAATTAAGTCATTTTTGGAATTGTGTCCAATGTGAATTAATTTTACAGCTAGAGTCTGTTACAGGCACTTGTGGATGTTTTGATATTGTGTGGGTTAAATTAATGATTGATTGAATAAAAACCTGTCTGTAATAAAATGACTTTCTGTCTGCAAACACTCTGTGTTGGGCTGCTGTGCCAGGCAGATGATGAAGGCAGAGTTTTCCTGGCAGTTGTCTCCATCAGAGGCAGCAGGATGGAGCCTTGTCTTGCCCTCTGTGTGCTTGGCTTCTAAATTTAAGATTTCCTGATCTTGCTGCTCATGTCTGGCTCCTCATGCCAGATGTTGAGCAGATGGGGTTCACTAATATCACCCCAGGGTGCAAAGGTTTTCACTCTAGCTCTTGCAGCCTGTGTCACACTTTTTTTTGGTCGTTTCTATAAGTGTAGCTTTCTGTCTGGCATATTTAAAAATATCCTCTTGAATTCCCCATCCCCCTTCTCACTGCTGCTCTCCTTTGTTTAAAGACATTTAATGCCAGAGTGAGGACAGAGAGGGAGAGTGGTTTTCAGTCTTGGATTGGGTGAAACCTTCCCCCATTCTTCACCGCTAGACAAGCAGCCGTGTTCCACCTGAAACGCCTTTGGATTTACGCTGCAAACTGCAGCCATCTTTCTTCTGTTAATCACCTCGGGGCTGGGCGCTCCAGCTCACCACGTCCCCAGGCCGATGGATGACCCGTAGGGGAAATCGAATGGAAACTAGCCAAGCCTGACGCTGGTGTGGTACTTTCTAGGTAGCACGCTGTGAGGGAGAGAGAGAGAATAGGGGAGCAAAGCAATTCAGCTTGTGCACAAGGGACCAGAGAAAAAAAAAATCTCTGCTGCTAATTCAGAGCTTTCTGTTTTCTTTTTTTTCTTTCCCAAACACGACTTCCTTCTTGTCACGTATTCCTCTTCTTGTTGAGAATCACTTGGATTTGGCCTGTAAACATGCAGGGTCAGCTCTAAATTTGGCACACCATGATTAGGCTTCATTGTTAAGTCTTAAACAAAAGAAAATGCCAATCGAAGGTGACGACTGCAGAGGGCTCGCTGCGTTTCACTCACACATCAGACTTTAAGGGATTTAGCGACTTCATTAGGAAACTTTAAACAGGATTGGCTATTATTTAACTTTTCTATTTAAAATTCAATGGCCAAATTATCACATTTTAAGGTCCCACAGGTTAAAGCTCCCCTGTTCCAGCCTCACCAGGTGTATTTTACACCTTTCACTCAAACACAAGCTGCAGATGACTCATGGCATCCTAAACTGAAAGAGTAAACACTTAATCTTAATAATTTGCCACCACAAAAACTTCTCGACAGTTATACTGCAGAGAACTTTTTTGTTACAGCACTTTTTGGCTGAAACAGTAGAGAATTAGCCTTAAGTGATGCCACTTTGGTCGAAATAAGTTCAGGCTGAAGGCTAAAAACTCTGAAATTTAAAGAAAATCAGAGGGTGGACAGTTCAAGGGGAGTGAAGTATTTGCCTGTTCTTCATTCTCCTGAAGCATGAGGCAGGATGCGATGTTAGCTGCGACTAGCTCTGCTCATCAGAATCAGTAATTAAGTTACATCAGGGGTGAAATGAGTGCGAGTTCCTTTTTTTAAACCATCGTAGCCTGACAGTTTTATAGTCCATTAAAAACTGGATGATGTGTCTTATGGATATGTTGAGTCAGGGCTACTGTATCGTTGTTTTCTAGTTGTGCATATTCTGAAAGTTGGAAAAGAAACTTGCATGTGATTAATTTGCTACAAACCAACTGACAGAAGTGAACCGAGGGCGTTCAGGAGAAAAGGACCCATGGGAGTCTTGGCTGCTCAGGCTGTTGCTTGCTTTGCCTGATTAGTAACCCAGCCTTGTTTCTTCTCATCAGTTGCCAGTACTTCAAGAAAACCAGAAACACTGAAAACTAATCATGCAACAATACAAGAGAATGACACTGTGATAGTGCCACTCACATGAGCAGCAGAAGCAGAGCTGGGCCTGTTTGTGTGTGTTGAATTTTCTGCATGTTCAGAGCCTGTAATGATGTCAGCAGAATCATTACAGAGCCTCTCTCCTCTGCCAAGTGCTAATGAACAGTGTTGGACGAGGAATTATCTGCTTGAGCCATTTGGGTGTGCTTCCACAACGGGGTATTAGCATTCATGTTTGTATTTTTAAGCTTCCTGGGTACTTGCTCATCATTTCAGTGTGAGACACAGAGAGTGCCTGTAGCCTGTGGTTTTGGATGCATTACCAGAAGAGAAGTGAGTATGATGCAGTGGTGAGGCACATGTCGGAGTGTTTCATGGGTAGGATGGGCTCTGTGTAGATTAAAACTTAAGCACTTTTTCCTGATGAAAATGACAGACTGCTGAGACACTTCAAAAACTCTTGATTGCGTCTCTTTTGAATGCGGTTACTGTGAGTTACTTCAAAGAAAAAGGTCAGCTGAATAAATGCCATGGACTTTCTCAAAACCACAGATTGTATAAAAGATGGCTGTCATTTTAGAGACGTCACCCGTTTGTTTCTGTTGTGGAAATTTAAAGTCAAGACGAAGTGGAGGTCCCTTTGATGGCACTACGCCATCTGCAAAGTTTAGCAGTGAGAAGTGAGTTAACCAATGAGAAGCAAGATCAAATGTTTCCCTGCTGTCACCTTTCAAACAATAGTGCTGCATTACTACACATAAACACATTACCTCGTTGCGCTGTATCCTGCAAGTAGAGTTAAAAAGAAGAACTGCTCTTTATTCCTCTACTTCCTGTCACATCTTTACAAAAGTGGGTGATGGTGCTCATGGGAAATGGAGTCTTCATCCTAAATAAAGACAACCAATGCCAGTTACAGGTGTCATTACAATCAACTGGATAGTTGCGATCGCAACGTTTAACACAAATTCAATCAATCCGCGTGAATTCTGTCCGACTGACATTTCGTCCAATCACTGCAAGTTATTTGCACATTTGACTAATCGTAATAGTTTTACCCGCCCCCTCCAGTTTCTCCAATCATAGGAGTCAGACCCCCATGAAACTCACTTCTTTGTTTATGAAGTTGACAACAGAGACACATCAGAGTGACAGAAGCTGCATGCAGTCTGTCTGAAACAAACAAGGTGTGAGTGTGCGTATGTGTGTGTGTTTGTGTGTGTGGGGGGATTAATAAAGTTTTGTCTTTTTTTTTAGGTTTTTTTAAAAGATATATATATATATATATATATATATATATATATATATATATATATATATATATATATATATATATATATATATATTTACTTTTGAATGTGTAATGATATTAGATGAAGAGTGTGTCTGCGAGAGAGAAAGTAAGAGGGAGACGACACTAAGTGACAATTAACTTGCCTGTTTTATTCTCAATGGATCAAGTTGCCTTTGATTTCAAATGAATTCTGTTTCATTACAATAAAATTGCAACTAGTTTTGCCATTTGTGCTAATTGCCCGCAGTTTTGTTATTACAAAAAAAAAAAAGAAATGAAAACATTACAACATGAACTGCAATTTTTTTCAAGAAACTGCTGCAGAATCAGCCATTTTAGCGTTAACAATACAAAAAAAAGTCTGCAAAACTCTAGAGGGACCGGTTTACCTTTTTTTTTGGCCTTTAACTTTTGATCACGGATGATGGAATAAAGATAATCAGATATTGTGTAATATCTCCTGTAGTATTAACATCATGTACTGATGTGAGATTGCAGCTCATTGACTCATCAGTGTCAGAACGTTCATCTAATCAGTAACCTAATCAGAGCATGTAATCCAATTCACTGTACTGTGATTCACCAACTCAAGAGTTTATCAGAGACACACACCTCTGAACAGCAGCAGGATGGATGGAAGGAAGTGAAACCCTGAAGTAATGACTGGGAAACATCCATCATGTCAGAATGAGGCCCACTGGAGAATGCTCACATATCAAATCCTTTATTGAACCAGGCTGTTAATGTGTTCATTTTGTTGAATGGGAGTTAATGGAGTCTTATTGGCATTTGCAGCCAGCCTCAAGTGGACAGTGAAGGAACTGCAGATCCAGCCACTTCTTCATAGGCTGAAGCTTTAACACTTATCGAGATAAACTCCCGTGATGTGACCAGATAAGATGCTGCTGTGACCTTTTGTGAGCTTAAAAATCAACATTTCTTTGACTTTCAGAAACAAAGACCTGATTCATTCATTAGTCTGAGCTCAATATGTTCCTCTGGTGCTGACCTGTCAGTACGGACCACGAGCATGAGAGTGAGGCTTGACTGAGTAAATGACAACACCATCCCTGCAGTTTCATGTCACACTTGGCTTCCTATCAAATTTTGACTGAAGGGTTTTCTACATTTTGAAAGGACATCGATGTCCTTTCGTGAAAGACGTTCATCACATTTAACACTGGTTGGTTATGGATGTGTCGAGTATGCTGAATTCAGCACATCATACTTCTTCTTAGATTTGATAGTTGATGGTAACAGCAAATGTGTATTTGTCCAGTATTTTGAATTGAATTGAATTGAATATTTTTATTTAAAAAAAAAACAAAAAAAAAAACAGAAATAGCCACCATAGACAACACATGCATCCATAAAAAGCAAAACAAAGAAGGCAAACTTCCTACCATAGCGGAGGAAGTAAGGACTTAGTATTAAAGTTTTAATAAATCTGGAATAAAAATAATTGTCTTTATAAGAACCAAAAAACAGAATCCATTAAGTCCAAGTTAAAAAAAAAAAACGCACATAGCAGTGCAGTAAGTATTACGTTTATCAGTTTTTTAACCTCCTCATTAAGATTTTAAAATCCGATTCATGAATCTGAAATCTGAACTTGTTTGACTCAGATTGTGTTTGACATGTGTCAGATTCAAAAAATAAATATTTACTCCCTTTGTACACCTGCCAAAACCTCGGTCAGTATATCACTTACACATTGATGGCACCTGACACTGGCACAGCTCAAAATTACCCAGCCCTATTATCAGCGCCCGTCATTTCTCACTAACATCACTTCCTTTTTAGTTCTGCCCTTCTCCTCGCTGTCTTTGAAGTTGTGTGTCTTGCGGCGCTGTGTGATTTGCTCTGCCTCCATGCCTGTGGCCCGATGCTGGGCCCTGGCCAATGAAGAAAGCCTCTCAGGCAGTGTCACTCCAAAAGACCACTGCTGTGACATGATGTTGACAGGGAACGGGCGAGGCAACCAAAAGCAAAATCTAATTACCATTAAACCAGGGAGCCGTGCTGAAGCCAGCAACATCATTTCCAGGCCTATTAGCCAAAATTAGCACACACTATAAAAACACACACTCTGCCTTGCTTGCAGGCTCTACACAGTCAAACACTTTCCCTCGTCCTTGCCATGAGCCCCCTTTTCACACTCCTCTTCACTTTGTTTCAACTTACAGGAGGTGGGAATTGGAATCTTTGGTGTGGGGAATGCATGCCATCCTGTCTTGGGGGGTTTTCTTACTTTAGTCCTGGTAACGTTTGCCACATTGATTCTGATATCCCTTTCGGAGCTGATACACAGTTTGTCCATTATGAGATGTGCCGAGCTTTGATCCTACCTTGTTTAGAGCTGAGCTGTAGGTAGGTGAGGATGATGCATTACATGTGCAGCCTGGAAGAAACTGCAGAATAAAGACAGGCCTGCATACACACACACGCGCACGCGCACACACACAGGCGTTTTAGGTTGCAGGCTTAGTGATTTAAGCTGCACTGCAGATGGCTGGTAACACAATACCATCATGTTTCCTCTCACCACTCGCGCTGGCAGCGTGGTGATAAAACAAGACTTTGAACTTTGCAGCAAGGAGAGCAGACCACAGGTGTCTTATCAGGGACAGACGCTGCAAGCTTCTCTCCTCAGGGAAAACACTCGCACATAGACATTGATTGTCATATTGATTGAGACAGATACAGGATTTTGTTTTCTCCAAGGGCTTTTTCAGTCTACCATTGTTTACCTTAACATCTTTTTAAAAATGTGACATTTGCTAGTCACCTTAAAATGAGGTAATTCGGTGTAACTAACTGGTTTATAGCAGAGGAGTAGTGGTTCCGTATGCTGGTTGTAACCCACCATAAAGCAGAGGAAGACAAAGAAACAGCAACATAAGAAGAGCTCGATAACCTGCATAGCCAGTGAAATTGTCTCATGGATGATATCTGGCGCTGACAAGAAACAAGTTGGGCAGTAAGGCACTGATTGGTCACCTGCTACTTCAGGCGCTTGGGAAACTTTCTTGTGAGCCACAAACTGTATAATTAATGGACGTTGTCACAACGACGTCACCGGTCTGTTTCTGAAAGAGATTTTTGAAACAATATGGCCGCCCTGGCCAAATCTTCACAATAACAGCCATAGGGTGTCCGGCAGTCAGTAAGCTGAGCTGTGTCTCTGATTGGACGAACTGGATGTCTTAATATCTTAATTGCAGAGTTAGTAAAAATTCACCCCCATACAGTGCAATTCAGATGGGAGAATTTTTTTTTTTTTTTTTAACAGGCTGTAAACACATTTATTTCATCTGTGAAAATGACTTTTTTTGGCTTGGTGTGAAAGAAAGCCACCACAGGTCGGACTACCTGTTCAAGGGCTTTTGTCATGTGGACTGCAACCTTAACCACTCGGCCATCTGTGCTTCGTATTCAAATATATTTGAATGAAAAACGGTTCATTTAAAGTCATTCCAACTTTATTCTTTTTTAAAAAAGTGACCTAATATGCCATGTTCTTTATGAATTTGGTTAAAAAAGAAATGAAAAAATGTTTGTGGACATTCCAGTCTGTAAGACATTCAGAACAAAGACTCACTGCAACATAACAACCTCAAAAGGGCTGATTATGCTTTCTGTACAAGCATGAGACATAAGATCTGCACTCTGTGTGGCATCCGTTCCTAAACTGCAGGGGGCGGTGAATCACAAACATATATCTACCCCAGTACTACACTAGAGAAGAAGAAGAAGGTGTTCACACTGTTTATACAAATTCCTCTTCTGTGCAAAGTTTGGCCGATATTTCAAGTCAGGAATTGTTCATCACAGAGTTATCACGATGACCTCTGTGTGGTGAAGCTTATAAATGCCAGTATTTTTTGTACTTCAGATATGAGGAGCTTCTGTTCGTCTGCCAGCTCTGCACGGAAGTTAGAAATTTACGGAGGTGCGCAATGTGGAAATTTTCAGTGTAAAAAGGACAGCGCGAGAGAACGAGGTTGATAAAATGACATCATTCATCCGCATGAAGCCACGCGGACCTCGTAGACCCGTCAAGCATAAATCAGGCTTTAACTGACCTTGCATACACCAACTTGTGGATTTCATCACCCTGGAGAGAGTGGGTTGACGTGAGCACTGCTTGTTCTTTCTTTCACACTAAAGAAAGAACAAGTGAATAAAGTTGAAAATTAATTTGGCAGGTAAATGGACGGATTAAGTTGGGTAGCGAGTGAGCATTTTGTCCTTAAAGTTGACGTGTTGAATCAAGAAAAATTGGCCTGAGTGAGGACGTGAATTTTAACAAGGACCAAACTGTGCTGGTTAGAGGTTTGTGTCAGAGAATCTCTGAAACTGCAGCTCCTGGGGGATGTTCCTGGTCTGCAGAGGTCACTACCTACCTGAGAGATCATTTGAATTCATGAAATGTCTCGCAATCTCTCATTCACATTGTGCTTGGATGGTCCTGTTTCTTTACTTGTGAAGTCTGACTTAAGTTTGTTCCCAAATGCAGCTGCTGCATGGTCCAACGCTGGACCATGTTACAGAATTCTAAGGTTTTTGTTATATATACATATTTATCTGCTTTATTCATCTGCAGCATATCAAATTGGCAAGCTGTGTACCAGAATGTTCCAAGACTTCAGCAGTTTTGGTTCTGACTTTGGGGACTTTCACATAAGTTTTCCAAGTTGGACACTGGCTTGTTCTTTTATTCCACAACACCTGAATGTTTTTTTTTTCTCTTCACTATGTTTTTGTTGCCACAGCAGCTGTATCTGTACCTGTTGTATGTTTTTCCCTGGAATATCCACGCCCTGTTGATGCTGTTTTGTGGCTTGTTGAAAGAAAACTCAATAAAAACTATGAAAAACATTTTAGCAAAGCATGCAACCATGATTATAGGGTATATATAAAGGTTTCTGTGTAGAATATTTCATCATATCAAGACTTGCATACAGAAAATCTCCAAGTAGCTGTGACTATTGTGGTTATTCTGTCCAACAGTGAAAATGAAAGTATTTAAATGCGTCACAGTTTACGTCAGCACACGATGAAAGGTACTTCACAGCGGACACTAATAGAAAATCTGTCAAACCAAAACAGTATTTAGCATGAACAACAAAGGCAGTGGGAACACGGAAAACAAAAAGCAGATCAGTCCTCGCAGACATGCCTTTGAACATTAAGGGTTGAACAAAAGGTATTGACACCATCAAGTGAGAACATAATATCTCCAGTTTTGACGATGTCATGCTTTCAAATCAACCAAAGGATTACACGCTCTTTCATGAGCTGGGACCATTTTCCAATCCTTTCATGCTCATAAAATCCTTTCACAATCATTTGCTTCATGTCAGAAATGCCAAAAGAAGACTGTTACCTACGTTTGATGAAGAGTCTGTACTGTACCTGACAGTACGTTATGAATATGTGAGATAACTGATGTCTTAAACCAGCTCTCACTGTGCCCTTCACACAGTATTCAGTGGTCAGCACGTTGTGTTGGTGCGTAAACATTTAACACAGATGTGAGACTGTGCCTCAAGCAGCTTGATTCAGAGATAGCACCGCTGTATGGCACATGGAGAGGAGTCAAAGAGAGAAGAATAAGTGGGTGGGGGTGCGGGTCATCATTTGTCATCTTCTTGGTTGCTATAGCTACCAAAAGTTATTACCTTCCATTAAACCTCCCTCCGCTCGCTGCTTTGCAAGCAGAGAAAGTCATTGTTCCGAGGATCAGTGATAATTGTTGGAATAATAACAGTGAAAAATGTCTTCTCTGTTCTCTCTGAGACCGTCTCTGAACTTCAGAGACACAGCGTCAGATTGATCCTGTCAGCAGTGTCATCCTGAGCCTCTCATCCTTCTCCGTCACCACACAGACTTACATCCAGTTTACCCACAGAGGTACAAGAACCCGGTCCCTTTTAAAGCCAGTGAGGTCTGTGTAGAGTTAACAAGCTGTTTTAAAATATTCATGATGGTAGGGGTGTGCTTGTGGAAAAAAATAGGACAAGACTGTCCAGAGTGTTAGGTGAGTGTATTAACAGTGAGTATATCTCTGCTCTGTGTGCATTATGGCTGCCATGCCGCCCCGGCATTGGATAATACATCTACTGTGCACATTCTTATAACATAAGAAGTATTCAACCCTGCCAACCTGTGTTGCATAAACTGTCAAGTTTATGTTGGAGTGCACCAGATCTGTGTCCATTCTGCGTGTAAAACCTGAAACCTTTGGACTCCTGTTCTGGCCTCGCTCTTTATATTGTTAAACAGTCAAGTGAGATATGGCCTGGTGTTGACATGGTTTACTTTATTTTGAAAGTCAGCAGGTGTTTTAAGCTCCATTTCCACCAAGTCGTTCAGTTTGGTTCATCTTGGTACAACATGTATTTTGTGACATTTTCCTTTGACTTAAACAGGGACAGGTCCTCAAATTACCAACCTGTACTGTTCCTACCATTGGTACCCTTCTGTTGGGGTGCCAGACACACTGTTCCGACCCTAGAAGGTGGAGCTAGAAACACTGCAGTCCATTGATTGGGCCAAAGAATCGTCACTTCCTGTTCGAAAGCAGTATTAAAGAACAACATAACCCTGCCTTGTTTAAATCTCTGAGTGACTTCATGAAGATAATTTTCTTGTTTGGAAAATGGTGTCACAAAACAGTTTACTGTGTTGCTTTTTATTGGAAGAGTACACTGTGCCATGCTGCTATGCTGTCATGCTATTACGTTGCTAACACAGCTGGCTTACACACTGCCTTCAAGTAGGGCATGGTGGCTGTCGAAATGAAGACAGGGTCAGGCTTTAACGATCCAACCCGTAACAAACTGTACTGATCCATACCAGACTACTGGTGGAAATGGGGCTCTATCGTGGCTTCACTGCACAACTTCCTGTCTCACTTGATCTGCTCTGTGCAAAGCGATGTCTTTGATCCTGCAAGCATCAAAAATAGGAGGCTTTGTGTCTGCTCCAGAGGACTCCGACCTGCCGGAGCTGAGACGCAGCCAGAACGTGCGAGTTAGCACATTGACTTGAACAGAAACCCATCAGATCCTACACCATCATGCTAATCGACCAACTAAATTTCAAAAGCTCAAAAAGCTATTAACCATATTGCTCTGGAGGCAGACCAACAGCGATGGAGGACAGACTCCACTCTCCTACTTTTGAAAGTTGAGTGAGTTACTTTATGATCCGATTTACTGCAATCCAGCCCACCTGCACAGAATCTTAGAAAAGAAAAAAACAAAACAAAACAAAATAAAAAAAACAAGCATTGCAGAGTTTTAGTTTACGTAGAGTTATGTCTGTACAGGGATAACATAGAAAGTGTTTGAAGTTGAGATGAGCCAAGGCTGATCGTTAGAGCTGTGAGGCTCAAAGAGGAGTTAATTAAGGTGTTGAACTGCATAAAAACAGGACATTTATTGGGCCTGCTGGGCTTCAAATGGTAGATTTTAGAGGACTTTGTGTCAGTTTTTGACTGCATTTCCTAAAAAACTAAATCCCCAATGAAAGTAACACAAAATAAGTTTTTTTATACAAAAACGAAAAAAAAAAAGAACTAAAACATGAAAATGACCTTAGAATGTGTGAATTAAAATTCATGCTTCCAGTCACAATTTGCAACCCTTTTCTCTCTTTCGGTCATACCTTCCTGACAAAGATAAATCAGGTATTACTTTAAAACTGGCAGCACCCACAGTTTTAAATCAGATTGATACTTGTGCCCCCTTTAATTTGAATCTTGCCTCATTATTTATGTCTGAAAGAAAAATAATCCACTGATTGTTCTCCGTAGATTTGTGCTCACCGTACAAACATGCTCCTCTGGCAGCTCGGGCAGCATGGCTTGTCATTTGATGGTGATTTAACTTTGCATTACACGCTCGCTGTGCGAGCAGCAGACCACACTGTACAGTACAGTACAGGATTAAGTTCTGGGATTTGGCCGTCGTGTTGTGCAGTGTATACACACACAAACAGCAGGAGACATTCCAAGGCTCAGATTTTTGGCATTGATAGACGCCCTGCCTCGTTTTTGCTGCTGCTGGGAGGATGTGCTTTTTTTTTTCTTTCAGTTTTTCCCTAATCCTGAGCTAACCCAGTGTAAGCCATCTGGAGCGGCCGACATGCTTATCAACCAAAACACACAAATGTCATCTTTAAGCTGGTTGTGTGGACCTCGATTGGATCCTAATCTTTATTTTTATGAGTCTTTGTTGAAGTGTTCATCCGTTGCCATGACTATGAGCTGAAAAAAGTGCATCACATAGGGCTGACATTATTGGGGTTCATCTAAACCTGTGTTTCATGGATTTGTGCACCCCTCAGATTGTGCTCAAATGTGTGTCTGGGAAATCATCCATTTGATCGTGGAGGGGCTGGATTTAAGCTTCTATCCCTGACAGGATTTGGGTTATTTCACCAAATCAAAGGCATGACGTTCTTCTCACTCCAGACTCCAAACTCTCAGCTCAGACAGGGAGTGAGGCTGAGCACCTTATCAGGTTGACCCAACCTCCGACTGCTGCAGCCTCCCGCCTGAGCAGCCTGGTGCCACCGAGACTTTGCAGAGGTGCTTTGAAAGGCCTCTCTCTGATGTGGGACTGAAGCTAGTCTGAGCTATTGATGATGGAGCCGAGTGGTGACTGCTGATACTCGCTTCCACTTGTCGAAAAAGACCTCCACCCAAGAGGGAGTGGGAGTTTGTGTCATATCAAGACTTCACCTTGACAAAGTCCCTCTCACTGCAGTGATAAAGTGAAGATGCTGTTTTGTTAGTCAATGAATTCCTGGTGGAAGTCTTCCTGGAATAGTTTTATTAATTTGCTTAATTTAAGCACATGCTATAAGTTTTATTGCTAATTTGATTGTCCAGCCCACTCGCGTGTGTTAAAGTATTATGCAAAATCAGCTGTTAGCTAAATGTGATCACATAGCTGCAGACATATTTCAGGCTAGATATCGCATTAAATCTCATTGGTTAATGTGCTCATGATAAAAGCATGAATTAGAGGATACAGGGAGGAGAAGTGAAAGGCCAGATCTTCAACCATCCTCAGGTCACATCTGCACAAATTCTCCTCCTCATCCAAAGATGTGAAAAAAAAAAACAACAAAGGATGACATTCAGCGGTAAGTGACGGCACGGAGGGGGGAGTGAGCACAAAGAGGCTAAAGATAATGGATGTGAATTGGATTAAATGGGCTGGGTGGAGAACATTAGCAGTTAGGTCAGAGCTGCTATTGTAGTGTGAGTCACTCCCTCCACTTCTAATCTCTCTAATTAGGCCTCATCGGCGTGAGCCAGCAAGCCCCCTCCCCTCCTCTCCTTTCCCCTCCCTCCCTCCACATCCATCCCCAAGCCAAGGAGGAAGGAAGCAGAATGGACAGCTCCAAGGTGGACAAAAGTTATATGGGTGTCCATTAGAACTGAGTGTGGAGCTTCAGTACTTACAGAGTAGAGCTCGCTCGATAAATCCAATGAATGAAATGACCAACATTAGGGATACTACACCGAAATTTACCCTGTTATCCTGATTGTTGAGCTCAAGTCTCCTTTTCTGTTGATTATTTAAGAGTTAACATTACAGATCGTCAGTCATTTCAAGCGTGCAACTGCTGCTCCTCCAGTGTCCTCTCAAGGCTGGCTGCAACAGCCAAGGGATCTTCTTCAGATCCCAAGATTATATATATCAAAGTGTCCTTTTAGAAACCAGGTGACATCAATCAGTGGGATTATTTCCCTGTTTGTACAGTCTGCAGTAACTTTTTAAGAAATACCTGAAATAATTAATGTAACCTGAGAAAATCAATTAATTGTAAAACTATGGATTTAGTGAAATGTTAAATCTAGCAGACAACAGAATGACACACTTGATACTAGCAGCTTTTTTCGCAGTTAAATGTGCAAGCATCACAAAAGACTTGAAATTATGAATTGAACAGTTTGTTGCTGAAAACGGTCTGCAGAGAAAATCAGCCCAACCCTGCAGTTTGTTGACGTAGTTTAGGACTTTTAACTTGTTAATATGGTTTGAAAGTGCTTTGACAGCACTGACTATAGGATTTAAGATGTTTAATAGCCCATGTCACAGATCTTGTTAGTGTTGCAGGGCTATCAGTAGAAGTTGACTTTGTGTTGAAAGCCTGACAGTCTATTTAGGTTGAAAACCCGGTGATGTCATTGCCTTCAGCCATGCTTGTGTTTGTGTGTGTGTGTGTGTGTGTTTGCATGTGTGAGGAATGCTAATGCAGGGGCTTTCGATCCCATGTGAACCAAGCAGGCAGTATTTATTATGCAACTGGCAAGCAGCAAGTCTGAGCTCTGCTTACAGAGCAGGAAAGATAGACAGAGAGGTAGAGGGATGAATGGACGGATAAACAGCGAGGAGCCACTTTGCTACCTGAGTGTGTGCAGTTGGGTTCATACAGGATGCAAACATTTGCATATGTTGTCTGGATTAGGTTCATCATTTGAACATCACCTCTATTCTTCACATTTGTGGCTGCAAATGCAAAGATTTTAAAGTCAGACACAGTTCAAGACTGGGATGGTTGCTTAAGTTAAACTATAATGGAAATAATAGCATGAATACTATTATCAATCACAAGCTGACTGAGTGATATGAGACAGACATGTACTATGGCCTTCAGCATCACCAGGCAAATTCAGAGATGTTGAAAAAAGATGTGACTGAATAAAACCAGAACAGCTGGGGTGCTTTGCACTCAACTCATGTGTCCCATGTACAGAGGGTAGAGCCCTCAAACAGCAGCCCTGGAATCGAGTCCCTCTATCGGCTCCTCATCTTTCATTCCCCACTCTCCTCCCTGTTTTCACCTCCATCTACTATCCTACCCTCTCAGTTTTTTTTAATACATTTGAAGGTTGTTGGACTCAGTTGCCAATAAATGGAGAGCAACACCTTCTAAATGATCAAGAAAAACATTCCTCCTTCAAAACAAAAGCTGAAGTCCCGGTAGTATAACTGCACAACACAGCCTGAAGAAACCAGTGAAAGGTGAACACATGAAAAACACAACAAGTAGTTTGAGTATGCTGGACCATACTTACAGTCATCCTTGCCTTTGGCAGAGTTGAAGACTCTATTGTTGTGTTCACATCATGTTGTTGAGCGGAGAGAGATTCTAACATTTAAGAGGCTGTGAAAACTATCAGCTTGAAGTGGCTCGCAGCAACAACTTTTGGCTGGAGTTGCGCACACCGTCGCGATGACATGACTCTAAAGGAGGTGTGTTTGTTTTGGAAATGAGTGGAAATATTTAGCGCTGTTGTTTGAATCATGACAACAAGCAAACTTTGTCAGTTTGTACTGTAGTTAAGTAGCCAGCTATTTTTGTGCTACTGGCCACCCAGTGCTATGAGACATATCCGTAGGCTAATGTGTTATGTTAGCCTATGTGTAACGTGCAGTATAATTGCTTCATGTGGGTTGAATTGGACATCATCACAAAAAGCTTAGCTCATGTTTTATTTTTTGGCTTGTGTTTTAGCCTTTAGCTCGTGTTTTAGCCTTGAGCCTGTGCTCTATCACTCTCCTGTTTAGCTTTCTTCTGCTCTGACAGTTCCATTGTCCACCATCACTAAAAAGTCCATCTCAGAAATAGTTTCTAGCAGAGAAAAAAAAACAGATATTTTTCAAGATCACTTAGAAAGTCCTCACAGTCCATTCAAAATAAACTGACAAGTGTTGTAATTTGCAGGGTAATGAATAAAGTAATGCTGCTAAACAAAGTATGTGACCCATTTTGTTGGATTATATTATGTTGGACTGACTTTAATTTGATGTTTCATCCATCTATGTGTAAAAAAACAGGATATGATCTCATCATGAGGTCAACTTGGCTCTTTTTTTCTACATCGTAACTCTTGTAGTTCTGTCATTCCATTCAGTTTTTAAAATCTGCTTCAGGGCAGAGTTGTGCAACTTCAGTCAGTCTGGACACCTGAACTCATGATGATGATGATGATGATGATATGGTACCTTGAAATCTAAGGAACCTCAAATAATCAAAGCATGTTTGTCAGTGAGGAAAACCCCCGCGTTCCATATGTAGTCGCTGCAATGCACAATTTTTGAAATTCATTTACTTTTGTACTTTGTGAAAGTGTTTATTATATTTATCCCGGTTACATCAAAGAGAACAAAAACTGTCTCCAGGTTTTGTGTAAATCCTTTGATATCGATGAAGTACGGCGCAGTAATTACTGTAATATACTAACATTAGATCTGAATCATCTGACCTGTAAAATAATGGCTCCAACATATTGATATTCTCCTGTAATGAAACATGGAATTAAATGTACTTGAGCCACTTTCATTAACATATAGATTTAAAGTTATTAGAAAAACCCTTTAAAGATGGATTTTCACACATTAAAAATTGATGAGTGGAGGATGAATGAGGAAGCAGAGTTGACTGAACCGCTGTGGCCGAGTGCAGATCTGCAGCCGGATCAGAACTACTGGAGCTGCATATATGACAAGATGATTTCATTTTTGCCAATAACAGAGTGCGGGACAGAGTTGGAGCTTGTAGAGGGGGTGAAATGGGATTTGGGGCCAGTGCCAGCTGATGATAACCCAGTCCAAATGGATTGGTAATGGCTATTCATCGGGGTGGCAAGCCGCTCTGCTGTGCTGACACTAATATGAATGCAGATTGAAATGTGGCCGAGGGACTTTGGCTTGAGGTAATAGCGGGAGGGAGAGTTTGTGTCTGTGTGTGTGTGTGTGTGTGCATTAGAAAATGTGTCCTTTAGAATCCGTGCACATGTTGAGCTCCGGCTAATGTGGGGTTGCAGAGGCTGATAAAGCAACGGATGGCTTTGTTTTGCGGTCGCTGATAAACAGCGCTGATGCTGAGTTTTGTACATGCGGCCAATTTTCCTGCCTCTCAAATGAGAAAATGACCAGAATGCGTAGATAAAGCAAAATAATGGAGGAAATGTATCATCACATAACTAAACAGCATGTCCGCAAAATGTGAGGTATAAAAAAGAAGTGTGATTCTCAAACTGGGAGGTGTGACCCATCAGGGAGGGGGCTGCAAGGCCCAACGAAACACATAGATAATTACAAGTCATGCATTGCCCACACATAAAACCATTGGAGGTGCACCCTGCAGTGTCAGTTTGCAGAATTTGATTGTTGGTTTTTAAGTTTGGTGTCACACACTGGAGCCACAGGTCACTTTAAGCTGGCACATTGGGATGTCTAACTGTGGAGGCTCTGTCACACCATGTTTTTCTAATGTCCCTGTCATTAAGGGGACTGTATAAAATATTTGCTTTTTCACAGAGAACACTGCTTAAATTATCAGCTGCGTTTTACCAAAAAACACTCCAGTGCAGTTGAAAAGGCGCCGCTGAAACCGCTGAAGAAGAAAAGCGGTAGAAATAAACATTCCTCAGAGCGCGTCTGGTTTATGCGCCACAGGCTGTCTGGACTGACGGCTGTGTCCAAATGTAAACATAACACGCTTTGAATGCACCTTCAACATTTCTTCCCAGGGATTGATGAGACTCTGAATCCTCCAGAAAATGAAATCTGACAGTCATTCAGGAAGTTTCAAACATTCATTGTTTATCTAAACTGTTCTTTCGTTTGTAAAGAAAGTTTTGTGACAAATTGGTGCATTAGATTAGAACACACTGTAATACAAATAATACGTTTGGTGCTTGAAACTTTGCGATGGAGGACCCTCAGAAAATGAATCATGAATGATGATCATGACACCGTGAGTATTTCTCTCACTATAATTGTACTTACTAAATCTTAAATTGTTGCACTTCTACAGGAAAAGGTTACAATTAATTTTAAAGGTGAGTAAGTTCTGCCTTCAGGGACTGTCTGATATTTGTTTCAGTGTGTCTAGGCGTACATAAGAGGGAGAAGAGTTTCAGAATGTTTTAATTTACCAAAAAATGTTGTGAACCTCTGAGAAAGAACATTCAGTAACGTTCTTTTCATTAAATTTGTTCAGGCGATGTGAGTAATGTTGCATCACATGCATTTGTATTTTGATTGCATCTCTCATCGCTCTCACTTTAAATGTCACTTCAGCTGATATCTCCACCCACAGGCCAGCTGACAATGAAAGTGTTATCAGTGCTGGAAACTTTCTGTGCCTCAAACAACAACAGACCAACACTCAAAGCCTTTTTTTTTTTAAATTATTTTTATTTTTACAGCTCATTTTCTTCTTTCATTCAATACAAAGAGTATCCACTCGTTGTATATTGTGTGTCCTTTCAAGTGGAGTCTTTCCATGAATGTACAAATATTTATGCTCACATACATGATATCCATTTTCCTGCCAAGCCCCTCCAGGTATGACTAAGCTGGATTTACAATCGGCGTGTGAATTGACAGCTCCGCCACTCTCACTCGGAGGTTAACATCCAGAATTTATTCCCCATCATGGCTGTACGCTGTCTGACATGGTGAGAAAGGGCAGCAGACAGCTTGAAGTGGCCTGAGGAGAACAGTGATGCAATGCTTCCTTCCACGTCATTGTTTGACAAAATCTGGTTCACGCACAGCTCTGCTCCCTCCCTCCCTCCCTCCCTCCCTCCCTCTCTGCAGTATCATGCGAGTGGCTCACCAGCTTCCAGAACATATTGATCTCAAAATAACATCAAAGAGGCTGGCTGACTGACTTAAGATGTGCTGGGAGGGGAAGACAAGTGCTGAAGGAGTAGGAAGAGGAGGAGGAAACTAGATCCAGCTAGAGGGAGGATTGTACCTGGACAGCGGCTTGGAGCCAGAGCTTTTACTTTCTTTGCTCAGGGTTTAGAATTTTGAATGTTGAAGTGCTGACTTTGAAATGTGGCCAAAAGGTAGAAAGTCATCTTCCCTTTTTTTGACTATTCAGCATGTAAAGTTTGAAGTGTTGGAAGGATAGATTATTCATGATGAGATTCCTCATTTCTGCTTACTGTTTTTAATACTGAGCCCAAAGGAGGCTTAAGGCTTCAGGAAGCTTTTGGGACTCTAACAGGAAACTGAAACTGTTTGACCTTTGTACCTGCAGCTGTAACTGAAGGACGAGACATCTGCTAGTTGAGTTGAAGAGTCTAAAACTTAAAGGATGGTGGCCTAGATCATAACGTGTGCTATAATAGGATCAGCTGTTGTGAAAAGGGCTTTTTCTTGTATTGTGATGTATGTAAAACTTAGGGAAATAAAATATACATATGATATACAGATACAATGAGACACTCTTTACTTTTGGATAGGGGTGTCCTGATCTGATATAATATTGGAAATCGGTCCCATATCAGCAAAAAAAAAAAAAAAAAAACAATATGGGATTATATTAGCCTGCATCTAAAATCTCCAATACAAGCATTCTGTACCAGACTCCACTCGAGCATGTCTACCCAGCATGCAGAGCCTACTTGATCACAACAACAACGGGTACTAAGGTACGAACAAAGTAGCAAGGAGTAGGAGTGATGTCGTCTGTGTGGCAGTATTTTTCGTTGAAGTCCAAAAAAGACGTTGCAGCTGAGCGCAAAACTTGTCGTGGTGGCACAGAACTGGATCAGTTTAATACATATGAACTTTAAACATTCTCCCCAAGACTTATTCAAGCCTTGAAGACCTACAAACAGAGATGAACGTCACACCATTTGCGCTGATATCGGATCAATATCAGTATCGGCCAATACTCAACACCGCAATACAGGTATCGTATTAGAGGTGGAAAGGTTGTATTGGCACACCCCTACATTTGGAGCATCTTTTCTCCCTCAGAGAAAGCAAATTTGTTTTCCCAAAGGGGAGCAGTGTAAGATTTCCATAGAACTGAGGAACACAAGTGAACAGAACATCAGAGTTTGACAGGAGCAGTGGTTTGCTTCTTGCCTCCATTATCACAATCTACTCCTGTCCTTTAGACGTTCCACATGATCACATTTTTACCTGTTTTTATGCCTTTACAATCCACAGCTTCTTAGTTTCTAACCTCAGTATCCATGTGGTGATCCCAGTGGGCAGAGTTGCTATGACAATGAGGGGTTGTGTTGATTGGCTGCCTGACCGCTGATTGAGGTGGTGAGAAAGCAGACTGGTGCAGGTAAATGTAGAGGTGGAAAAACACCAAATCAAATTAAGCGAGCACCCCTGAAAAAAGATGTGATGATACACCAAACACATGACTGTGTTGACACATTACAGTTAGGACAGCATGTCACTGGATGGTTCACTAAAGTTCAGTCTTATTTCTTCCTTCTTGCTGTTCATGTGTTACTTGACTCTGCAGCACTGAAGCAAAACCTCAATAGCATGGGAAAAAGTAGAACCGCTTAAGGAGTGGTTTGCATATCTTCTTACGCAAATCACTTCTGGACATGATTTGAATCACCTAATGTGATGTATTTTGTAAATATTGCATGTTTTGATGGTCCAGTTCCAAACAGTTCTCATAGTGCAGTTCCACTTTGACCACCTTAGCACTCTAAGTCTGGACAGGTTGTGGACAGATGGAGCCTGTCTGCATAGATCAACCAGTTGGAGTCACCAGTGCTGCATCAAGGACATGATCCCTCACTGGCTTCCGACTTGTCAGCTCTGCCAGCGATGTTAAATCCAGGAACAAACACCATGTGAAATTGAACCCTTGTCCTTGTGATGATTTAGGATTTCCATCCTGCTCCAACATCCAGACAGGTGTTCAAATAGTCCATGTATTTTATACTGCCTAACGTCAGGTCAGGTTCAACCTTGCACTTTAAAAATCATTTTATGAGTATTATTTCCAGGTTTGACACTTCTTCAGTATGTGGGGCTTCAGCGGTGACACGCCTGAATGAAACATTTAGTGATGGATAATTGGAAAAGATTCACATTTAAAAGCTTTTTGAACTATATCTCACTCTCCGAATAAAAAGAATTTCAAACAAAAATTTCTAGTTATTTGGTCAGTTAAAAGGCAGTACATTTTGATAGTGGATCAAAAAGTAGACAACACTCTCATGGGGGCATTATTTGTGTCTCTGTGGGAAAAAGTGCTTTAATCTTCAGCATTGAAAACACTAATAGGCCACTCTTTCTGTGCTCCCACTGTAGAGTGTGCATAATTATCCCCACTATCTGGTTTAACTGTCTGTCCCTTGTGCTCACAACAACAATAACACAAAAATAACATGATAGTCCATGACTGTACTTCAGAATATTGATTCTAGAGTCATCACGACATCATGAAAACCTCTAATGATAAACTTTAAAGGGACTGTGAGGACTTCCTAACTGATCTTTAACAAATCTCACTTCAAGATATCTGCCTGATCCTAATCCACAACTTAAAATAAGATTGTCAGCATCAGTATAGGTTATTTCTTAGTGCTATTTCTTAGCTCCACGATCAGGTCAGACAGGACTAAACTGATTTACGGCACCTTGGAGTATCTAGGTTGATGAAGTTTATAAGAGAAAAAAGAGATCTGTGTTTTTCTCTCTTGAAAATGATTTCTGGGATTAATTTTGTTGTGACACTGGGGCTGAACTGTCAGACAGAAAAAGGACAGAAGAGAACAAGAAAGCTAAACAGGAGAGCGATAGAGCACAGGTTAAAGGCTAAAACATGAGCTAAACTATTTGTGATAATGTTAGTTCCAAGTGAGTCAGGTTATGTTAGCTCTGATTGGTAGATGAGGAGATCATAAGGATTCGCTAACGTTACAAATTAGCCTGCAGATAAGTCTCATAGCACAGGGCTACCAGCAGTGCTAAATATAGCGGGCTACTGAACTATGGTATAGACCGACTAAGTTGACTTGTCGTCATGTTTCAAACAGCAGTGCTGTGTACCTGTTGATAAATACCTTACCTTGATGCATTGTGGCCGGTAAAAAGTTGTCTTGAAGAAAGAAAAGTAGTGTTATAAAGATCTGATCTCCATTCATTTCCAAAACAAACACACGCCTTGTTAAGAGTCATGTCATCATGACAGGGTGTGCGCAATTCCATTCAAAAGGTGCAACCCACTTCAAACAGAGAGTCCTCAGACTCTTTAAGTTCATATTGTTTTATGCTGTACTCCACTGAAACAGGTTTGTAACCAAGCAAAAGCAAAGACAGCATGATTTAAATGATACAAAGTGAGTATGGATTATAAATAATGACAGTATTAAATGAAAAAACTTTTTTTAGTTTTCAGTGAACTGTACCGTGTTATTTCAGAATAAGAAGTGTCTTTCCCCTTTATTATTATTATGATTATTTTTCAGGGACTTCCCAAATGTGGGTTGAATTCCAAGTTTATATTTCTGCATGAATACTAAACAGGCTTAGGTGAGAAGCGAGAAGCGTTTGCCACTTACCAAATGGTTTATTTGGCAAGACTGAGGGTTATGTGATGCCAAACAGTCTAAATGGAAACTGAAGATTATAAACATTCAATCTATTGGTTTTCATGTCTGTGACACTGTGCATTTCTCCCTCAGTGTTACAGACAGCATCACAGACAAAGAGACATTAGCCCACATTAGAGGAGCTGTAAGGAATGGTGCTGAGCATCATTGGGGAGCGGCGTAATGTTGAGATTGAGTTACAGCCACTGCTGTGCGAAGTGAACTTAAATGTGGAATATGCCTTTAGTCAGACAGCACTTAGGAGGCGTATCGATCCAACAGTGAAAATCAAGTGGGAGAGGATGGGTGTCAGAGCCTGAAGAGAAATGAGAGAAGCAGAGAGGGTCACCGACGGGAGGCAAAGCCAAAAACGGTTCTGTGCCAGCACTGAACACGGATTTTTACCGGATTAATCTGAGGTTGTTCTGTTTTTACCGTGAAGGGCCCTTCTTCGTGAAATACTGCAAAAAACCTAGCTAAGGAAAAATGTTTTATTCATGATCTCCTCAACAGTTTCTGTTTTGTCTTTGAGGTTTTAGGAGTAAAGTCTCACCTTTGTTCAGCCTCAGGTGAGGTGTTTGTGAGCTGTTCAAAGCTTTGCCTCAGATTGACAGCATATTTAGTATCGGTCTATAGAGGATCTCTGTTATTGATTTCGTCGACCCCCCTCTGCTTCAGTCATGGTGGAAGGTCAAAGGTTTTTATTCAGAAATGTCACTATCAGATGACTGCATTGCCATAACACAAATCCCCTGAGGAGGAACTATTGGCTCTTTGAATGCTCAGCAGGCCATCACTGTGCGAAAGACGAGTGAGGTTTGATCAGAAGATTTGTCATAATAAAGAGAGGAGATGGCCACTGAGCACACCCTGCGTTCACAGAGACCACCTACACATAATGACTCTGTGGTTTATTTCCCACAATGCAGAGGGCGTTTTAGTTTAGTCGAGCCTGTGAGTCTTTCTGTTACCTCCAGCAAATTATTTTCTGTTAGCATTCACTAAAATCGGTGTCAAGTCATTAGTCATTTATTTTCTTTCAAACAATACATTATATGGAGAAGGTTATCCAGGGATGTAACTTTGCTAAAACCTAGCAGAAATGTTAAGGTTAGAGCATATGCACATTACACAAAGGATAGATTTACAGGAAGCAAAGCATCACAGTAAATGCAGACATGCATCCCTTGACATTTGACAGCAGCTGTTATTTAAATTAACTTCTATGTGAAAAATATACAAACATGCACGAGTCAATTAATAAACCCATTACTTTCAATAGCTACCTGAATTAGAGATGCACCGATCCGATCCTGGTATGGGGTATCGACCATATTGAGCCCCTCAAACTGGATCAGGTATCATTGGGATAGGGTCGATCTGTGGTGCCAACCAGCTACCAGATCCACTTCCTTTTTTTAGGGATATTCCCATATGGAAATTTTGTCTAATACCGATATTAATATTTCTGTTATGGTCGATTGCAGATATTTACTGATATCGATATATGTTAAAAAAATTCTGAGATGATAAAATTTTGTTCAAACTGAAAATCATGCAAGCTGTTTTTTTTGAGTGTCCTCCTTTATTTTCAAAAGGTGTTTCACTATCAAATGAGAACGTTACAGGGCTACCATAAACACAAGTTACCAACAGTGTTACTTTTTAGCAACCCACACAATTGATCCAACAAAAGTCTGGATCATGAATTACAAAAAGGATCATAAATCAAAATAATATCCTGGCAAAGTTACCTTAACAAACCAGTATCCGTTGCAACCCCCTCCTGACACAAACACAAACAGCAACTAGACGGATATAAACACTGGTTGTTAATATTGACCCAAATCAGTTTTGCCTTTGACCAAAATATTAAGAATGCAGGTTATTATTTTAACACTGATATTGGATTGGGATCGATATGAGACGATACCCAAGCCCAGGTATTGGCATCGGTATTGGGACCAGAAAAGTTGGATCAGTGCTTCCCTTACCTTAATTTAGAACTTGTTTCCTTCCCACTTTATTCATCCTCTGTTTCTTATCCAGCTTGGATAATTTAAGGTAGCATTAAAAGCACCATATGAGAATTAAAAAATGACCTTTGGAACAACCCCAAAACACACAATTAGCTGCATTCCAGCATGTCTCTTGTCTTGTTGGTGGGGAGACTTATTCCTCTGTGATACTGTCCACTTTGTCTTTGAACCACTTAGCTCCACCTTCATTTGATTTACCTCTTCCCCTTCACCCCCCCCCTCTCCCTGCTCCTGCTCCGTTCTTATCTTGTCTGGCTGCCTTTATTCATCACATCCTTCACCTCACCATCACCTCCACCACATCCATGAAATACACTCTGCCAAAAAAATGATCCAAAATCAATAACTGGGGCTGAATGAGAGTTGTGTTCGTGCTATAACTCTTTTTAATAGCTTGTGTTGGGCTTTCCATGTGAGCTTCTCTCTCGCACCTTCCTCATGGTCAAAAATATGTATGTGTTTAAATATAAATCACTCACGCAGCCACTTAACACATCCTCTTAAGGATTCCTCGCCGTCTTACTCACTAGCTCTGGACAAAGAGCTGTAAATAAATGCCTTAACGCTCTTTGACAAATGGCCTCAAATGCGATGCAGGCATTCTGCATGTGACACGATGGTTTAGCTGAAAGGCAGCAGCAAGGTCTAATCAAAGACGACGTGCTGAATGCAGACCGCCAGCCTTTCCTCGCATGCTTATGAGTAATTGGTCCGAGAGCCAGGGTGTGTGTCATTAGGGGGAAAAGTGTCTGTGGGCAATTGTTTTAGTTAGCTAATGGTGCGGCTGCTCCAGCTTGAGTCGTCCTCTCACCTCATGTCCCCCATGCCCCGGTCAGCCAGCCAGCCAACTAGTCAATCAGCTCTTTGGTCAGAGGATGCTGCAGCAGTAATGGCTGCTAGATACGCCCTCTCAGCCAATGCCAAAACTAATGGGCCAATTAGTGAATGAGGATTGTTCGGATGACTGCATGAGATAGAGACCCCTGGAACATGATGAGCTCTGTGTCAGAGTGTGTGTGCATGTTCGGGTCTTGGATTTGTCTGATTGGAGATTATTGAAGCAAAGTCTAAGTATCTATGTTGAGAAAAAAAAATTACACAAAGCAATAGCAATATATTTGGGTCAGCCTGTTCTCATCCAATGTTTGTCATACCTCTAAAAAAAGTAATGCACTGTGATTTTTACGTAACCCATTTAATGGTGCCAAATTGGAAAGTCTCCTCCAAGGTGCACAGAGTTCATGTTCAAGGTGCCGTTCCGCAGCGTTTGTGTGGGCGACATTAGATGCTCAGAGCAATTACTGCTGAGGTCTCACACGCGGGAAGTAAGGTGACATGGTCCAAAAAAAGAAAACTATCTAATTTGGGTCAAGGTGGGGGAGAAGGTAAGGGTCAAAAAAGCATGATTTCCAGCAGGACTCTGGGGTCCAGAGTCAGCAAAGTTTTGAGTTTTTATAGCAACTCCAAGTTTCCTCAACTAAACTAGGACAGATTCTTTTTTTCCAACTATGAAAGAAAGATTTATTTATCATAAGTTTAGATGCAGTCCCATCAAATCATACTATCCCTTGTATTGGTTTGTGTTTTAAAGATGGACAGATTGAGGACATCGTGGACATGTTTGGAGACTTGTTTCAGCATTTTTCAGATACTGTTTAATGTTTTTCTTGCTGCTGACTCTGCTGATGTCATAAAGTTTATGCTACATCTGGAACATTTATAAGTCTGAGAATATTATCCCCATCCAGATTTAAGAGTTATTAAGGTTCTTAAGGTTCAGGAGCCTACAGTGCACTGATCACATCCATCAAATGACAGCTTTCATCCAATCGCAGCCCCCCTCACATGCAGCAGATGTAACTGTAGCATTAAAGCCCCATGTCCTGCAGAGATAAGTTTCCATCATGAATGGTGATGTTCTGTTGGCCCGTGGTGCGCAAGTTTTGATAAAAATGGCTGAAAAAAGAGGTTTTGCTGTTCTCAGCCACTCAGGTGAGGATGACACAGCATGCAGCTGAAGAGATGAACCAAAACACCATGCTAGCTAATAGCTACAGTCATGGTATCATTCACCTTCTATAAAGAAAAGAGAAATAAAAAATAAACGTTATAAATCATTCTCAAAGGGAGGCCTGCTTTGTTCATTGATTAATTGATTCTTTTAAGAGAATAATAATAATAAAAAAATAGAAATACACTACTTCCTCGCACACCCATGTGACATTGAGCTCCACATACAGTATTTTGTCCTGGATTTGGTAAAAATAATGAAAAACAGTTGCAATCCTGCATGAAAAGTCCAACACTGTGTCAGGTCTGAAAGAGTAAATATAGACTCAGCTCTCAGCTTTAATAAAGCTAATCTCATCTGTGAGTAAAAGTCAGAATGAGTCTCTGCTTTTATTTTTTTATTTGTATCTCTTTAAAGCCCTCAAATCATCAGAGGTTTCCTCCAGTACCATTAAAACGAAGTCTACAGCAGCAGTTTTTTTTTTTTTTTATCTGGGTGTCATGGGCTTTTTTTTGTACATACACATAACATTTGCCACGCTGTGTTGTGTCACAGTAGACACTGACAGTCTGTGATTTTTACATCACCTGGAGCACCGGGGGGCTCCTTTAGTGTTTCTTTGGACCGGTATATAACTGTCAGAGTGGAGAGTAAGTCAGGAAGGAGCAGCGTGAGGACGACAGAGGTGAACAAGTAAAAACAACTCTGCCTTTTACGGCTCCCTCATATCATCTCCTCCTCAATAAAACCCAGGGAAACTGTTTTTGCTCAGTGTAGTGGAAGTGTGTGCGAGGAAAGTTAAATCTCAGTTATCTCTTGTTGGTTTTTTTTAATGGCTCCTTATTGTTGGAGTTTTTATTCAGTGTGAACCGGTCTTAAAGGTGGGATTGTTATTATTTCAGCTCGTAGCAGATTAGCATCAAAAATGATTTAAAGGAAGGTACTTTTATTCTGCTCTTAACTTTGATTGCTTTAGTATTCCAGTTTAGAAGTCAAACTTCTAACCATTCAAATAAACTGTCACCTTCAGGCTCAAAATGACCCCTGAAGTTGCAGCAATCATCCTGACATCATGGATGAAAATGCCAGTGCCGCAGCGTCACTGAGATGTCCCTTTGATTATTTAATGAAAGGAGCCTAAGTGGAGTAAAAAACGTTTTAAACATATTGATGACGCTCTGCATGACTTCCAGCACTCGACCATGGGAGGTCCACTGGTTTCTCTTCCCTCTGGCTGCTAAGGCAGATCAGTTTCCCTCCGGCTGAAGTCAAATAAATCTATGAGCTATTTATTTTATTCAACTTCATTTGGGTTCCTGGTGCACTGTAACCATCTTCTATTATTTCATCATGTGCAAAGTATAAATAGCCACTTCTAGTTTCCTGAAAGTGAAAAGGCCACTGGTCTGAACTCTTTTGGGGAATAGGATTTAGACGCAGCCTTTGAGTAATGATTATTTATAGTTGAAAGGAGAGGCAGGAAACGCGGTGAAAGAACGGACAAAAGGGAAAATGCTGGGAGCATCCCTCTGTGTCATAGAGCTCAGCTGTAGCATTTTAGCTGCTGGCTGGTTTCTCATCAGGTTTTTAAATAGTTTGATGTGCTGTGTTTTTATCATGTTAAATTCACAGCAGTAACTGGAGGAGAAAGAAAACAAAGATGTTAACATTTAACTTCACAGCTGGAAACCCTTACGGTGCATTTCTCATTGGTTACCGGTTTCTATAAGTTGCTTATTTTTGTCCCTGCTGTATGAAAAGGATAATTCCTGTGTCTTTGAACATGACGTTCATGTGTTCACAATCAGGCCGCAGCATCATGGGATGCGATGTGACATACAGAAGTTTTATTTTACTTTTCACCATGTATGAATGCTTATGCACGGGTGCAGCTAGCTTTAGCACCATTCAAAGATAATAAAAAAAAACAAAAACAAAAAGAATATCTGTCCTCAAGCTTTCTGTGAGGCAACAGACATAAGTTAAAATACTTTATAAGATACGCCACTTTGGATGACAATGACTGGAAAAGCAAAGGAGCAGTGATTCAGAGATCATTGTTTTAGTAGCAGGAGTTTCAGAGAAGAAGTACTTTATTTATCCAAAATGAAGTCTCAGCTGCTCTGTCTGCTGTCAGGCTGTGGTGGTGCTGAGAACATCCAAAGCTCTTGATGGGTTTACAAGGAGGTTAGGGGTCACGTTAGCTCTCAATCTTAGCTCCAAAAAAAAAAAAAAAAGAATACTGTAAGAATAATGTCTTAAAACAAGAAACTATACACGTGTGACAGCTCCTGCCTCTTGAAGAACATGTTTGGCATCTATTTCCAGCAGTCTGGCCAATGAACTGGACGGTGTAGAGCTACACGCTAAGCACGGGTATAAACATAGCAGCAACTCAGTGCTAGCTTAAGTTTCTGATTTACTGTGACCAAATTAGTAAAAAAAGAGTCCACCGCTCTCTCTAAACACACTCACCCAGAGAGGAAATACATCCAAGAGAAGATACCAGAGAAAATAAATGTATAATAAAAATGTAAATAAGAAAGATGAGAGTTGCAGATTACTCTGTAGCTTAATGTTGTCTCTACTTGTGTATCAGTGCCCCACTTAGCCCAGTCCTGAATGTGTGGTGAAGCCTGTGACCCTCACTGGAATCAAAGTGTTACAAACTCAGAGTGTCTGAGATGACAGTGGTTGGGGAAATTTAGGTTTGAGGCCTCACAGTCTTTCACAGCTGATCAATATGAATGGCTGGTTTTGTTTCTCATCGTTTCAGGGTGTTTTGTTCCGTTCTGGTACTCCTGCCTTCTTATACCACCGCTAGGATTTGTTAAAGTAATACTCAGCGACCTGCCTGCCCCTAAAGGTGCATAAAATCCTGCATATTTTCTGCATAGGGCCAAGTTTTTCCATAATATACTTTATGGAAATGTATGCTCGGCTAGCAGCAGGAGTTTCTGGCACCATTTTAATCAGTGTCCCCTGGGTTCCCCACCGTCGACTCCCTCCTGTTTCCTGCTGCCTGGTGCCACGGCGCAGCAGAAAAGGGAAATATCCCCAAGGAAATGCTGCTCTCGTCTCATCTGAGCAGAACTGTGGAAGCCATCTACTCAAATCTCCTTCCTCATGGGAATTCACCGCCGTGCCCTCAGCCAAGGGTACTTAACCCTGAAAGGCTTAAACACATGGAAATAGATAATGGTGGAATTATCTAAGGATTCTATGGAGAATAGGTGTGTGGCGTGTCCTGACGAGATAGGACAAAGTTCCTAGAGAGGCAAAAAGTCGACTTTAAACACTCTTCCTCTCTCGCCTTATCTCCATTCAATGTCTTTGTCGTTCGCCCTAGAGTTTGACCCTGATGTGAACTGAGAGTTCTGCACCTGTTCTCTCTCTGTTCATGTCCCTCTCTGACTGAAGCTCTTCTAAAGGGTTGGTATGTGCAAGAAAAGTGTGTGTTAGTGTGTATATGTGTGTTGGGTTTGCAGCACATCTGTTTCCATTATTAGCAGCTTCATTTGTAGGCTGCTTAAGACCGGGTTCAGATCCCGGGGACTTTTCTTCCTGGCAGCAGACTGACCGTCCATCATGATTCAGCGAGATTCACTTCACATCCTGTAGCTAAACTCACTGGACCTCATTTGTCAGGAGTTGCAAACACTTGATATGCAAAGGTCTGACGGGTCCTGGACCAGAATCTAAAGTGTTGTTTATGTATTCCCCAGTCTCCGCCGCTCTGCGCTAATTGCTCCAGTGTTTTTCCGCTGCACCTCTCTGTGATCATTTGTCAGTCAAGAGTCTGAGCAGCGCCAACTTTACTTCGACAAAATAAGACTTCTGGTGATAAAATTCAGTTTCTGCTTGTTTGTTTTCCTTCTTTGGTCATTCAGGATGCTGGAGCTAGTGCTCGCATGCACCTAGTCTGTCTTGATGAAAGGCCCACATCGTAAAACTCACCTCATGCTCAGAGCTCAATACCTCAGGAGTGACATGTGTCAAAATATGCAGGATGAATTAATAGGGTTGTAAATTTCAGAAAGGCTCCACTGGTACATCGACAGGCTTTTTCTCTGCTGCATGTCTTTAGCTATTATATAACAGGATGCACTTTTGAAAAAGGACGGACAATTCGGTCTCCCTCTTAACCTTACACAAGAGTGTTGAGTGTAATTCAATGTTTCCCACAAGCCTCAGTCAGTCACTCCTTAAATGTCATTGTTACATCTTCTGAGGCCAGCTGAGTGTTGCGTCCTGTTATGGGCAGAGATGGACAGGAGAGGGATTTCATAGAGTGCATGGATTGGTAGCTAAAACTATGAGAGATGGCATCATTTTTTATTTATTTATCTTTTGACTTGTGTTGCACTGTAATTTTTTTTTCCACAAATGTTTTCTTTCTCCTTTGATATTTTTACATTTGAAACATTCTTTTATACTAGACTTTTATACTGATGTTTAATATCTATACTTAATGTTTACCAATTCACCATGGGCCCATGAGTATTGTATCTTCAATCCTCTGTATGTGTTACACATATATCAGGGTTGACAATAAAGCTACCTTGAACCCTGAATCAGAAAGCAGCAATGTTGTTGTCAAAGTTTAGAAAATAGATTTGTGAGTTTGATTTGGAAGTTTTATCTGTGGGGTTGGTTTTCTTCACAAAACTGAAAAATTAATCTTGTTAAAAAAAAAACAAAAAAAAAAAAACAAAAAAAACACAAAACAAATGGCACTAACAGGTTTCATGGGAGATGACTGGAAAGTGACCATGTGGAACATATTTGACTTCTGCAGTAAGTTTTTTTTTTTTTTTTTGCTTCATTTGATGCTAAACCGTCATAAACTAACAGGCTATAAGGGGACAACTCCATGAGCTGCAAAGACTACATGGAAATGATTACAGCCTTTCTCTAGTGCAACACTTTGCAAACCAATGGGTGAAATCTTCAATCCAACAGATTAATTTTGGCCCTTTTTGGAAATAAAATCTTTGGAGATCATTTGGATTTTTCAAGGTTCACTTACAAGTTGAGTTCACAATGTTTGGAATTTTTTGAGGACTGCTTCTTCAAGAACTGTGACCTCAAACATAAGTCTCAGGGTCTGAGGATGCCCTGTAACATTAATGACTGCACATCTGATGAATTTAAAGTACAGTTTTTTCACATTGACAGTTGCACACTTGCAAAGTTGCAGAATTAATAATTACCATTGCACTTATTTTCTCTCCAACTCTACCTTTTCTTTTTCCAACTTCCAGGTTTAATGAAACACTTGTGCCTTTACACCTTAATTGCACTTTCCTTTTTGTTATTTCTCCTTCGTACATTTACACATTTGAATGTGTAAATGTACGACCCTGCTGCTTGTTACATTTTTTCCTTTGCAGGCTAATTATCTGCTGTTCAGGTTCTGTCTAATTTTAAAAGGACTCAGGTGGTTTGCAATTTATTCCTTTTGTTGAGGTTAGCATATTTGTAGTCCCGACTCTAAAGTAACAAGACCTCTCATTTCCTCTGCCCACTGCTGTGCTGTCAGCAAATATAACACAGAGGGAAAAGGTGATGCTAAATAACAATTAAGGTAAAATAACATTAGAGATCTTGATGGTATTGTAGAGTCATTTATCTTACAGTTTGGGATTATTTGGGGTATGTAGTCAGTGTATGTAGACATAAGAGCAATTCATACATGCTAAACCAAAATGGAGCTTCTTCCTTTTTTTTAAATTAGTCTCATTAAATAATGAGAAATTCCAGTTTGGATAACAGAGATGGAGTTCATTAATGTAAATAAATAAATACATAAATTATATATATATATATATATATATATATATATATATATATATATATATATATATATATATATATATATATATATATATATATATATATTTTTTTTTTTTTTTTTTTTTTATATTTTTATTTATATATTTATATTTTTTTTTTCCTTTTACATAAAACTATGTTCATAATTTAGTCTCCCTTACTTCTTCACCAAGCCATTCAAGTCTCAAAACAACAAGAGAATTCATTAGTCCTGTATTTTGTTCCAGTGTTTGTTTGTTTTTTTCACTTTTTAAATGCAAAGAATATGAAGTCGATATAATGTTTAACTTTTTAACATTCCATCTAATAAATTAAATAAATGCATGAAATAAAAATAAATAAATAAATTAAAAACTGATGTTGTGTTTTTTTTTTTTTCATCTTGTTAGCGCACTAAGATCAGGAACCACAAAATTCAAAAATAATATTTTTAGCTGTAGAGACGATCCAATCAGGTGTGCATCGGCATTTGAAGCATCTTATAAAGTAATTTGGAGTTTGCAGATGGTCTTGTACACATAAGTCTACAAAATAGGCTGTAACCTGTAATTTATTGGTCAGGGAAATGAAATAGAGGCCCATTTACCAAACTAACCACTTATAACTCATTTCTGGAGTCTTTCCTCAGAGTCCTCTGATTTTACCAGGTGAAAAAGATTTCTAAAGTGATGGTTCTGACTCAGGGTGACACTCATCTTCCCTCAAAAAACAGAGACAGATAAAAAAAAAAAAAAAAAGAAATTAAAGATATTTGAAAAAATCCTTGATCTTGAATCTTTACTTTTTTAATGAGCATCAGTCTTCCATTGAGTCTGAAATCAGAAAGAATTATAACTTTACACCTCCCACTCCCCCACTGGGGCAGAATGATGCATTCAAGTGCGAGATTCAAACAAGGTTTTCACACCGTGAGATTCTTTTGCAGTAAACACCCTTGTCACCGGTTTGTGTGTTTTTTTTTTCCCTCATCAGGTGTGTTAAATCAGTGATGGGTGCTCATGCTCTGCAGATTTTCATTTCAAGCAAATGCCACAGAGGCTTGTTTCACTGATTACTTCTACCTCCTCTCTGGTTGGAAGGTAATCAGTGGAATCAGCTGGTGTGACACATGGCTGTGGCTCACACATTGTTGCCCATCTTGAATCTAAATGCTGGTTTAAAGCCTGAGTTGGTCGGATAAGTTTAAAAATACACCAAAAGGAAAAAGAGTTTTTTTTTTCTTTCCGTATTTAAATGATATTCAAACATGTACCACAATCCAACCACTTACATTACTTGCTCCCTTTTTTCCCTCACGCAGAGTCTGATAACAATTCCTTTAGGGTACAAAACCTACAGTCATGGAGCACTTCTTGTTTTCTGCTGTCCTCCAAAACTTGTTAGCATCAGGATGGGTTTAAAACCACCTATCTTTGCTCCTCTTATCCCTTCTTTTTCCTCTTTCTTTCTTGCCATCTGTTCTCCTTCATTGACTTTTGTTTTCCCCCTGTCTACTGTCCTCTTCAGCGTTCCCTCGTCTGGGAGCGTTTCTCATCCTGCTGAGCTCGGTGCACAACACCAGACAGAGATGGAAGAGAGGAAAGAGAGAGAATACACAGACAATTTGTTTATGTGTTTTCCCAATGTTTTTAGAGTCATTACAACACACCCAACCATCACAGATTGTCAAAGATGATCAATTTACAGCTCCTGTGAGGAGCTTTTAGTCGGTTATGAAACAGACACTGAACTGTCTGGATAACTTGCAAACAGGCTCAATGGGGGAGAACCTTTATTTCATTTTATTTTATTTATTCCAGTAAAGTTGTTTTCAATGCCTGAAACTGCTGCCAAGGGTGAAGTATCACGCAAAAAAAAAGATTAACATTTTTTAACACAAAATACTCATTTTTTTAGTTTCATATTCCGTGTTTGAAATATTGAAGGATGAATGTTTTGTTTTGCTTACATGTGCAGGACTGTATCAGTGCAGAAACAAATCATCTGTTTTAATCTGTACTCACAGATTTACATAAACATTAAGAACCTGGGCACAGGGTCTGGATTTTCAGCCTTACAAGCTTCCTGTTGTTGCAGCTTTTACACTGCAAAACACGCCAGAGTGGAAACAAAAGCAAGCAGAGCACAAACTGCCACAACAACATCTTGGCCTCTATCTAATAAAACATTAGAACTCAAAGCACAAATCTGTTTGATGCTAGCTTTCACAAACTTGTCTCAGTGATTAGATTTAAACCTGAAATGTATCAATGTGATTTATCCAAACTACGTTCAGCAATCATTCTTTAAGTTGTTTTCTCCTCTGGAGGACAGACTTGATAAAGTCTGCATTTATCTCAATAAGTTGTTATTGAGGCCTACAAATTGTGAACAAATTATAAGAACAATGGTTTCATTTTGTGATTCATACAACTAAAGTCAACCACAGTGAAGCGCCTGTGTGTCCAGTGACAAACTTAGACCAGGACTCAACTTTACGCAGACGATGAGGCCCTGTCCCTGAGGATGTAAAGGACTGAAAATGATGGCGTCTGTTCAGATGATGATAGCTGATGATTGCTGATTGTGTCCTGCGACGGCAGGAGCTTTAAATACAAGTTCAATCATACACCAGTGTTTAACTGTTTTTGAATGACTTAGCCAAAAATATATGGATCCCCTGTTTATATACTTGAATATAGGAAAGAGGTGATATTTAGGACGCCAAATCCAGATAATGTCTTGCAGATAAAATAAAGCAGTGTCATCACCAGCAAATCTCATAAATACCATTGAGTCTGAATGGGAGTAAAGTCCTGCAGCTAGACTCAAGAAGTTGCTTCTAGAGTTGATAATTACACGATCTCGTGTGAGCGTGTTGATAGTTTTACTCCGTGCATAAAAATAAACAGTCAAAAACTGGCTACTATTCTCACATTAAAGGTTTGCAGGTGAAAATGTGTTGGCGGGCTCAGCTGGTCTGGTGCGATACAAGTCTTTGTTAGGCTCAGAGGGTGACGGGGAGAAACAAACCAATGGTCTGGTGTTGCTTTAGTTGGTTGTTTGGGGACATCTGTATAACACTGAGACTGTTTCATAACCAGTTAAACCCTCACAGGGGTTTTAAATTCAGACTTGTGAAATAAAATGGAACTCATACCCCAACAAATCAGGGATAAATTCTGCCAAAAGTGAGCTGACACAATGATTATGCACTCACAGGGCCCTGGGCGGTTGCCTGAATGGCCTCATCAGCCCGTTGCTGTTTTACATTATTGGCGGCTATGGCTCAAATTTGAAAAATCACTGCTACACTTAGTTACAGTAGGAGTGTCATGGCTGTACAACTGCACAGTGAAATCAATAGGGACAGACTGTCTGCACTCACACATACTACACACTCCCCACTCCACTCCAATCACAGTCGACTTGTTCTCCTTCATTACTCTCATCCAGGCAGCTGCTTCTCTTCCTCTCTTCTCCGTCGTCTCATTTGTCCCTTGCTGTCTGTCTGTCTGTCTTCTTCGCTCCCAGTTCTTCCTTATGTTTCATATGTGTAATCTCTCAGAGTTGGCTCAATCCAGGGAAATTGAGTTTTGGTGCGGCTGGTGGTGGAAAGGTTTCTGGAAGCTGTAATCAATACTCGAGAGCCATGGGACCATTATGGAAATCAAGTGGCATTTAAAGGTGCAGTGTTGGATAAATGTGACTGATAGCTCAGCAAAAGACCTCAAAGCTGTGTGATTTTCTTACCTTGTCAGTCAGTTTCCTGCATCCTGATTTTACCTTCATCCTTGAAGTGTCAAGAGTTTGCTGTGGTTTCTTACATAGTCTAAGTATACAAAGAAGAAACTGGTCACTGAGCAGAAACTTGATTTATCACACTTTAAATATATTAAGAAATTGATATATTGCTGTGGTACCTTGTCAAACAAACAAACAAGAGAAAAAAGTTCATCTACATCTTTTGGAACTTGAAGTGTTTTGGAGATTGGCCATCTTGGCACTAATGATTCGCTGAAGAGCATATTTTTCAACTCTTGCAACAAGTGAATCAGCAAATAAAAGCGCTGAAAGGTTTTGCCCAAAAAAAAGAGCTTCAGAAATCGATGGATGGCGTCAATTAAACTATGTCCATAGTTTACAGTCCATGAACTCATACAGAGATATACTGCAGTACTTGGTGTTGGTTTAAAGGTGCTTTCCTCTGGAACTATGTGCTTTTCAACAGGTGGATATAGGTTCTAAATTTAGTTCTGGGGTAATAAATTTACCCCTGAAAACAGCCCTGTCTGATGGGTAGAACTTTAAAGATGTCCTGGAACTTTTGGGGGCGGGGTCTGCAAGCTGAGCATCTCTGATTGGTGGAGCTCCTACAGTGTTTTATTTCCCCCTCAGTCCAATAAAAGATCACACACAGCTGTGAGTGACTTAGTTTAATAACTCATAAAAAATTTTCTCCTTTGGGCCTTAAAGTGTGAATCTTTAAAGAGAACAGTGTGTGTTTGTGTTTGTGTTTGTGTTTTTGTGTGTGTGTGTGTGTGTGTGTGTGTGTGTGTGTGTGTGTGTGTGTGTGTTTCTCCCCATCAGATGTGTATGTAGCTATAGTCTAAATCTGTTTAAACTGAAACGTGGGTCAATCTCTGTCACCTTTATCAGACCGGACAGCAGAGTGGTTCAGTGTTTTGTCAGTCGAAGGTGTTTCTGGCTTTTTGAAATGGCTTTAACCAGTAACGGCTTTGTGTCAACGAATCCGTCTGCAGTACAGTGAAGCACGATCAAATCTAGCGCAGGCTGAATATCCTACATATAACAGTGCCGGCCTGTCTGTCTCCTTTTATGATGTGGTTGTTACTGAAGGGCCTGTGTTGTTTGCTTACTGCCCTCTACTGGTCTGGTGGTGTGTTGCAATGACCTTTATTTATTTTTCTCCATTTGTTACTGTCCTGATTGCATAATGTACTTGGATTTTGGGCCTGTGGTGGAAATGCAGAATATTTTTCTGGGACCTAAAAGTTCTTAGACCTTCTGGTCAAAAAAATACAGAAAGTATATAACAACCTTTTTTTTTTTCGTTTTCTGCTTTGATTAAATTAGTATGAATTAACCAAAAAGGAATCAGGGTGAAACAAATTGAATAACTTTTGACCAACTAAAAACTATGAGTAAGAGAAACTGGGAAATTACTCCACACAGAACTGACAGGCCAAGGATAGTTTTGCTCTACATATCATCCATGTGTTCTCTCTTCCAGCAGCCACTGGAAAGCCACAGGCAGGTTTTCAGTCAGTGTGAAATGAAGCATTTAATGTTTTATATATTGACGGTATGTTTTCTTCAGATCCACTACCTTTTTTTTCCTCTGTCTGAGCTAAGAGCTTGCAGGCCCTCCAGGACTTGAGTGCCTGTTTGGATTTGCGCTGCAGCCAATGAACAAACACCTCTACATGCATGTACACACAGAGAGTTCTAATCCCTACACGCACTGAGCAAACCGTGGTCATAATGCACAGCACACGGTAAATAACAAAAGGGAAGGAGATGAGAGAAAAACTGTCCGAGAGCTGCTGGAAACAGAACGTTGCATTCTGCCTCCAAGAGCTAATATTGAGTGTGTCGTCCTGATGTTTGAGGTGCGAATACCAGTACACTACAATCAGAAACACTAAAAATCAATGTGAATGAAATGTGAATTGCAGCAGCAGCAGCAGCTCTGAAAGGATGTGATGATCATGATGCAGTGTATTCTGTTCTGTGACAGTGCATGAGTTATTTGTCAGCCATAAAAAGTTTGAAAAGCCTCCTGGATTTTCATGAAGCTGCATAAAGGTGCACAAACATCAGCAAAACCTGAGATAAAACGCAGAAAAAAACAGAAGACCAGATTTTCATCTTTTTTTTGACAAAACAAATCACGGGCCGGTCAAAGCTGTGCAGCCCTCACAGTCCGATAAGGCTTTACAGCATGCATCAGCACTCTCCAGCAGCACTAAAGTGCAGTAAAATGTTGAAAATTGTCCCTCACACTGTTTCTAAATGATGGACCGACTGCTACAAATGCTGAGTGTGTGTCTGCCTGTGTGTGTGAGTGTGTATTTGTGCATCTTTTCTTGATTCACTTGGGGGTTTTGAACTTCAGAAGTTGAACATTAAGTGGACATTAACAAGGACCCCTTTGAGTCTCTTTTTTATGTAAAACTCAAGTCAAGATTGGCACCCCAAGAAACACTTATAATTTAGAGAGTCTATTTATTAAACAAATAGTTGACAATTTGAAAAAATAATCCTAATCCAAACAGAAATTCCTTTCCAAGACAGTCTCAACACAAGGAATTCAAATTTAGAGAGAATCTTTAAAAAATAATTAAAAAAAAGGAAAAAAATCAAAGTTTGGAGAATGACGTGTTGTGCCTCTTGTGCCTCTTGTCCTCATTATGTCAAACAAATATTCATAGCATTAGAATCAATTGAAAATAAACCAGGTGGATTTTTTTTTATTCCCCTTTTGTTCCTCTTCTGCACAATCTCTGCTTGAAGTTTATTATTATTATATCTTTTGTGAAATAACCTGTAGAAATCAAACATTTCCTGTTTTGCATTTAATAGACAGGAGACAAACTTCTTTAAGTACAATCAGGCCCAGTTTTACCTAAAGCACATAATGCTAACATTATTTAAGCTGCACTATTCTTAACAAGGTTATCAAATGAGTCAAATAAATACTGAGTGTCTAATATGATAAAACCTTTGATCAACCAAACTGAAATCAGTAACCGTTGAGTTGTTTGATGTCCTTCAGTATTTAAAGCCTGTTTGGTCTCCCTGGAAAACCGACAGCACGCTCATAACTGTCGTCTGTTTATTGCTGGGATGGAAATCCTCACATAAACCCACAGGATGTAAACATCCCAAACCAGCAGTGTCTCACTGATCACCCCTGCTCCCTCTCTGTTTGCTCCTTCCTCTCGGCTGTGCTCCCTTCTCTCCCTCCTAGCTGTTTGTACGCCTCTGAGCTGCCAGCTCTACACAACATAAAGAAAGACTACAATTGTCACCCCGAGCTGCCACCGCTCTGTTCTGACATTCCTGCAACCACAGCCGAGGCCTCCGAGTCTAAGGTGACATCTCCCTTTCAGTGAAAACATACACCGTGAGGCTACAGATAAGATGGGATGTAGACTAGAAGAACGCATAGATGTTGTGTCTGTAAGTTAGCTAACTGATCTCACAGAGCAATGGGAAATAGCTGTAACCTCTTCACTTTGTACTGCAGGGGGTCGGGATTTATTCTGTTAAAACAGTGTGTGAGCTGAACAGAAATGATGGCAGTGCAGGTAAACTTTGGAAACAAAAGAACTTCCTCTTTGGTCTGTTTAAGGACACATTTAAGCGTCATCAGGATTCAAGTGCACAGCACAGCTCTGTGCTGCAGAGAGAGGAGATCCTTACAGCTCCACAATGTGACACAAAACAGGAGCAAACTGCACAGAGCTGATGAACTTTGTGGGTGTTTCTTTGCTTGAGTGGCAGGATTTGCACTGTATGTTTTTTCAAATTTGACCTTGGGATGAAGTCAGATAGAGATGGCAAAAAATGCACCGTTCTTGATGCTATTGGCTACTTCAGCCCATTCTTAATGGCATCCATCCATCAGTCCATATCCCTGTGGGTATCTGGAGCAAGTCAGTGCAGGAGCAGGCTGAGCAAGTAAACACCTCGCTCCATCAACTTTTCCCAGCTCCTTATTGACATGATGAAGGTTAAAAAGGTCAACTTTGACTTTTCCTATTTACTGGAATCAGAAATCCTTGAATGAAGTCCTGTTTGCGTGAGCCATCAACTGCAGTGGTTTCCACCACAAGTGTACTTAAGCTGTGACTTATTTATTTTGGTGATGTCTGTTACACATGGGTCGCTAAGTGTGGTCAAACATACTTGCTCCATCATCACAGACTGATGAAATCAAAGCTCACCTGTACCTCAGGTGTCTCTTGATACCAGATGATCAGTGGTCAGTTTTCTGCAGTGTTACCTGCTGCGTAAACAGCAAGGAAAATGTTCTCCATTAGGGGGCGATATGGGGTAAATATGGCAGGATGTTTTTATGTTAGGATCAGGATCTGGATTATATCAGGATTGTTTTTCATAATGACTATTTTGACCTGAAAGCAACATTTTTATCCACAAATATTTCTTATCCTGCTTCCTTAACATTTTTTTATCCACCATTTTTCCCCTTTTCTGCACCACCTCATGATTTCAATCTAGTTTTGTGTTCTCTGATGTGTTCCCTAGAACACTATCACCAGGTAATTTTCACCAAGCAAATGTATTTACATGATTTTCATTATGTTGCATTTGTCTGAGTTGCATGGGTCCCTGGGTAGCTTCAGGCCACTCACTGATGCCATTGAAGGTAGGTGTGTTTTCCTGCTTCCATCCCTTTTTTTTTTCTTAGGTACGTGTTCAGTTGATTTTCACACGATGTTAGTGATAATGGGTTAAAATATTGCTACCATTTGTTATAGAAGAAAAAAAAAAATTGTGGCAACCTTGGAACACTAGACCAGGCTCACATGTCCAAGGAATGGGTAAACCAAAGGAGAAGTTCCCAACTTTTTTTTTTTAATCTTTTTTTCCAGTGAGGACTCTCTGATGTTTCACAAATTTGAAAGCCTTACTTTTGGGTCTGCTTATGTTACTTTATGTGACTTTATTTACGAAAAAGTAAAAGAAGAATACTTCACTTTGCCATGTGTTGTTGTACTTTATTATTTTCATGTGAATTTTTTTTTTTTTTTTGGCTATTTTATGTCGGGTAAAATATACCCAACGTTAGTGATGGTGTTCTAGGGTTAAACACACCGGCTGTACGGGTTGTTGAGTTTCTGCATGTACAGAGCAGAACAAGCAGACTATGCACAGTCCAATGTAGTTTAGTGAGATGTTTTGAGATATACTTTGGGTTTTTTTGACAGAAAATGTAAATGTGCACACAATTCAGAACATGATTCATTTCAGTGACATAATTAATACATTTTAAGATGAAAGCTGGGGGCCATATGAAAATTGACCTTGGACGTTAATTGGCCATTTGCCTGGTTATGTGCTTCTAGTTTCAGTGTACCGCTTCCTTTTATCTAAGCAATGACAGATATCCATATTTGGTTGAAGTGAAGAAGTACTGAAGGTGTTGAGGAACATACTTCATCTTTGGAAGTTTTGTGCAGATTTTGGAGGCCAAACACTTTTCCGCCCACCACAGCAGACGCTTCATCCAGTTTTCATGAGTCAGCTGCCCTTTCGTCCTAAAACTCTTTGTAACCACGTTACCCAGGCTGTCAGTGGAAGAGAAGCAGCTGGTGACTGCATGTGTTTTTGAGAACACACATGGCGGTCTTCACCCAGTCTCCTCAGGCCAGCAAAGAAAGTTGGCAGACATCAGAAAACAGAAAACTTGGAGGAAAAATGGAGACCTTATCTCGTTTTTAATTATATTTATTTGAGCTTAAACTCTGGTAGATGTGACTGAAATTGCTGAGTGCACTGACACAGTGCTCTCAAACTGTTTGGGACTCTTCCTGTTCGCACTTTTTGTCAAATTAAATAAGTGTATGATTACATAAATATAATAATTTTGTCAAGCAGTGTTGAACTCTGACACCAAAATACTCACAATGCAAACTACAGTGCGAAAAACACTTCATAGAGTCCTACCATCCTGAAAGTTTTTCGCTTTTTTTTAAGTACCTCTATTAGATTTTTATTGAGTACTTTGTGTGGGATGAAACCAGAGCATCCCAGAGGGAAATCTGAAATAATTGAAAAATATGATCATACTTCAAAGAGCAATGATGACTCAGCATTTAGTTTTTTTAATTATAATTTTTTTAAATTTTCAACTTGATTTTATTGGTTTTGCTTTTATTGATCTATTTTTTTTCTTTTTCTGCTTTTCTAATCTGTTTTTATCTTTTTACTGTTTGCTGTTCATTTTTACCTGTTTTTACTGCTTACTATGATGCACTTTGTTACTTGTATGGAAAAGTGCTATTTAAATAAAGTATTATTGAGTGTGCCTCCCTTAATTAGTAAAGCTATAAAGTTCAGCGTTTTAGATGAGTTACTTTTCATAGGTATGAATAAAGAAGTGAGTGACAGTTTGATGACATGGTTGTGTTAGTATTATTGAACATGTCTAACTGGAACTTATCTCTAGATCTGGGGCAACTTCAAAACAGTATGCTATGTTTACATATAGAGAACACATCAATAAGTACTCATCACATTGAGGAGCATCTTTAACTGTCACCTTAAATCTGTGAAACAGCTGAGCAAGAATAACTCTGTGCTTGTAATCTGACCTCTGCTATTACGTTTTTTATTTACGTGTGTGTGCGTGTTGTGGTGTGTACGTGTTTGTGTGAGTTCCAGTGCTCCTTTTGTTCCACACTCTAAATAACAGCCTGTATGATTTCTCTCTTTCTTTGAAGCAGGCTCCCAGTTGTTTTTATTATGCAAGAAAAAGAGTCTCATAATTGGGATAGATATAAGATTATATTGTGTTTCAGCAGAGGCCTTTGATATCACTGATAGTAACTTGGCTCTTTCGTCTTTGATTAGACATGAAAGCGCCATCGGCACTATGTGGCACAGCAGCGAGCGCCGGCTTGTTCTGCTGTTTTTAATGACCATTTGCTTTCCATTTGCATAATATGTGGCAGTAAATAGAAGCCTTTGCTTTAGATCAAGAATGTATTCATGCATTTATGTATATCTATCACTGACTAGACAGAAATGGGCTGTGATGATTAATCTCTGAGCCGACATGAAAGCCCAAATTAAAGTTTGATTACAAAGCTTGACAAATCTCCGTGAGGGCTTGTACCTTCTTGAGGTTTGGGTTTGACTCGGTAAGCGGTCACATTGGAAAGTAAATTGTGTTCTTGTTGTTGCTTTGTCTTTGCTATTGACTCGTGTGGCCTTTTTGAAGGTTTCCAGGCTTGTTAAACCCACACATGCTTTCGACAGTTGGCTAATCTAAGCGGAGACCAATTGGAGGGATGAACTGAAGCCAAATCTTCTTCTGAGTCTTTTGTTTCTGCTCTTCCTCGTTTCTGTCTCTCCCACTACCCACTCTCCCTCCTCAAACAGAGCGAGTTTGTCATTGAGCATAAATGGATTGTGTAAATAGTGCTTGGAAACACACTGAGGTTCTGCCCTCTTTCCTGCAGCTAGAGATGACTGAGGTGAAGCTGCTGAACCTGAGAGGAAGTGCAGAAGCTACAGCCAAGATTGCTGCGCTTTGTTTACAGCTTTAAAGGAATGTGTGCGTGTATTTGTGCGTGTGAGAGCATCTTTTTATTTAGTTCTTTCGATTAACCCCAGCACACCCGTTTAATACCGGGGTCTATGATGGATAGAGTTTATTTTCTGCTGGGGGATCAGGAGCCAAGTTTGCAAAGTACAACAGCTCCTGTGTTGGATTGTTTGTTTGCTGCTTTGTTTGTTGGTAGAATCTCAGATCTCGTCAGCTTCTGTTTGTTCACGATTCTTCTTGCTTTATTGTTCTTGTGTTCTGCTTTATATGCTCTGTTGTGTGTCGGTGTCGACGTGTACACAAACCTACAGCACTCCTGTCTGTTCCATTTCCTGAGGAGCTTCCTTTAAATCTGACGAGTCGTGTCTGTCCTCTCTCTGCCCCTCAGTCGAGCCTCCTCGGCTGCATGCTCCTCCGGTGGTTTGTAGACGTCAGGCCACCTGATCTTTATTTTTCATCTTTAGATTTAGGATGACTGTATTTTTAATTAGGGTTCTTGCCTTTGGCATCCCAATCATGTTTTGTGAAAAGAAAATGTGATGTTGTAATGGGGTCAGTCAGTTAGCTGAGGGCTACACTTGAGCCTAATATAGTTTAACATTCAGTGGATATACACTTCAGAAAGTCAGGTTGCATTAGCTCCTGCGTTTGGGCCAATTGATGATGCCGTCAACCATCCCTGTTGGCCAACAATCATCAGCTGAGACCTCTCTGCAGTCACATTGTCACTGAAAACCACACTTCTTAAATACTAAACTCCTAAATCTGCACATGTCTCGTGATATCATTTTTTTCTGTGGTCAGATTTCGATGCATCACTGGTCTTCTTGTTGTGATCTCAGCCTTTCTGGCAAAGTCGATTTGAGTATAAGATGTCTAGTTAACCAAACAGTGATGGGGATTTTAATCCAGATAAAAGAAGAAGAATGTAAGAATTGTTCATGAATATACACATCATGTTCAAAAAGTGTTTTTGACCAGTGGTTACCTAATTAGGGATCATAAAGAAACCTGATAGACATGTCTATTACTCATTATTGTTAAAATTTAAACAAAAAGGGAGTTCAATTTTATTTTATTATTTTAAACCATGTAAACAGAGACAGTTTGATCTGTTTTCACCATTTCTTTGTTGAAGGCTCCCGAGGTGACAAAGCCAGGATATCGATGGTATCAGTGGCCTGCGAGTGTATCCCCATGGCAAGGGGTCGTCAGTCTCCGGCACCAATATTTTTGGGGCTCTGAAACCTGTGGTTTTGACACACCCATCCCATATTTCAAGAAGCTTAGGATCAAGCTGTCCTCCATCATTGTCTACCTCCTCTGTCATCTGTGGTCGATTTAATCAAACAAAATCTTCTCTAAAGTTTGCAACCTGTCTCTTGCCCCCCTTCAATGCTGTGTGCATCATGACAGAGCTAAAGTGTGGAGAAAAACCTGTCCATTCCTCAGGCACAGGCTATTTCGTCCATACATTTTTTTTAATCTCCCAAAAGCATCCCCCCTTAACACCAACCAGGGGAAGCTTTTAAAAGCTGTTATTGTTTTTTAACTCGGTGCACCTGCAGCGGGAGCGGCCCTTCTATTTGTTGACATAATTGAACTTCCTGGGTTGAGCCTGAAGTGCAGCTCACCTTAACGCTAAATGGAGTAATTAGCCTGTGGAGACCACCTCCTCCTCCACCAGGCTACAAATAGATCCTAACCTACAGAGAACATTGAGCATCACACAGCACTGAACCACAGGTAGTCAGACCTAATGAACAGAGACTCTGTGTGAGTGCGGGGGGTGGGGGGTGGGGGGGCAGTGCGGGTAGTACCACACTAATATCTGGTGTTTTCAGTTCTGCTTGATGATGCTTAACTTGGAAATATTCATCGAAGTCATTGCTATGCAGATTTATGTTTTTCTATATGAAGTGCCCCCTGCAATCTCTCATTTGTAATTCAGCCAATATTTTCTTGGAGAGATGCATAATTCTGAATTATCCTACTTTGCTTGTGCATCTAAGACCCCTGGGTCCTTTAGGGTCAAAGGCTCTGAGCTTTCCACATTGTATTTCTTAACAACCTTAGAATGTCCAAGAATAGAACACCCACTCGGACAAAGCTGGCCTCGGCTGCAAATTCAATCTAGACTTGACTTTGATTTCATAAACATCTCAATTGAGCAGGTTTTTATACTGATTTATGAATCTGTTTAGCATTTATTTTCACTGCACACATGGAGGTATATACACAAGCATTTTAATGATGTTGTAGTATTAACAGCAACTGCTGTGAAAAGCAGAATTTACTGGCGTGCATTTGTGCAGGAGGCTGATGCTTGATGACGATGAGAGCAGTGTATAAACAAGATGACAGAGTTCGGTATGATGGGCAGTTCTTACATCCAGTGTGCTTTACTGCAACACAGATGTCTGATTTAAAATATGAACATTACTGTGATGTTCAGTGAGTCTGTGTGTCTATGACAGTCCGTGTCAGGTGTGGGGCCGGGGCATCGTTCATGGGCCTGATTGCAGAAGAGCACTGTGGTCTTGATGGACGGCGGCCTCTCATGTCTCATGATTGTTCTGTTATTTTCATAACTGTTTTTATTCTGTGAATTATCCATCCATCCATCTTCTACTTCTTATCTTGGTCCGGGTCGCGGGGACAGCAATGTCATGAACAAAGATCAGAGGCCCCCGTCCCCAGCCACTTCCACCAGCTCCTCTGGGAGGATACCAAGGCGTTCCCAGGCCAGCCGAGAGATATAATCTCTCCATCGTGGCCCTGGTCTACCCCGGGGTCTCCTCCCAGCTGGGCATGCCCAGAATACCTCCCCAGGGAGGCGTCCTGGGGCGTCCCACCTCATCTGACTCCTCTCGATGTGGAGGACCAGCGGCTCTACTCTGAGCCTCTCCCAGATGTCAGTGCTCCGAACTCTATCTCTAAGGCCCCATTGATATGACAACGGTATTGGGGTGAAACGCAAAAGTTTTGTTGCATTTCGGCCTCTCGTTTATATGGAAATGCCGTTTCAGTCAACCTAAAACGAAACTTTTTAAAACACCCTCCAGTGTGGAATTTTTTCTGAAACGCGGCAGCCTCCGGACTTTCCAGTTTTCAGATCTTGTCCTTTCTGTCACAACCCACAGCTCATGACCATAGGTGAGGGTTGGAACGTAGATTGAGCAGTACATTGAGAGCCTTGCCTTTGGCTCAGCTCTCTGTTCACCACAACAGACCGGTATAGCGTCCGGCATATCGTGAATCATGTTTATATTAAATGTGTATTGTGGTAATTATTAATATTCTCCTTATAATGCTCAGTGCTGCTTTGCCTGGCTAGATTGTTCTAAATTTGTCTATTAACAGCATCGCTCGTCTTTGTCCTGCCACTTCATTTGGGCTGTTTTGTTCTTGTATCAGTGTTTTCCAGCCTCCTGCTGTGCTGTGGGGCTTGTGATAAGATTGTGCTGTTATTGTCTCTGTGGTATGTAGCTGTCTTTTTATTTTTTGTCATTATACTGATTTTTTTTTTTTTTTAGATCTCAGGAGTCACATATTTAATATGTTATTTGAAGTAATTTCTGACTTGCAGGACTTTTGGAGTTCTGGTCCATACATATGTGCAGAGGGATTGTTACTTCTGAAGCAAGTTTTACAAATAGAAATTTCCGTATTTTGTCAATTGAATGTTTTAGCTTTAAGTCACTTATTTGTTCCATGTTCCAACAAATGTTTTGGGACTGATGGGATTCCTGTTGCACCTCATGTGTTGTCTGAATGTCAGCATCTGCTCAATTTGTTGGTTTCTTTGAAAGTCTACTGCAGTGTACTTAAATATTATGATCCTCTTCCGTCTCTCATCAGAAAACTAAATTCAATGACTGACAAAAAAAAAAAAAATGGAAGTCTTTTGACTTTGTATCCCACCAATCAAATTTTCTCCTTTCCTTTTCTGTTTGTTTCTTTGATCTCCCATGTGTCCTCTGAGCTGGACAGCTGACCGCCTTCAGATATTTTCTTTCTGTTGTTTGCTTTAACCAACCTATCAGCTCTGTGTTTATTTTTTTCTTTCTTTTTTTTTTTGGGTCGCCTTCATTTTTCTCTGAAGCTAAAAGAAAGCTGAAAGCTTTAATGCTTTTTTTACTCACTGACTCAGAGCTGTTTTGCATGAAAAGATTGTAGAATGTGTGTGTGTTTGTCTGTCTGTGTGTGTGTGTGAGTGTGTGTGTGTGTACCTGTTTTATTTGTGTCCATTCATATTTATGTGTTACACCGCCGGGTTGAGGTGATAGAAGCCTCAGCATCATGTTTTCCCGATGAGTGTGTGTTTCCATCTTGTTCAGCATCGTAGCATCGCTGTGGTTTACACCTTTGTGAGGACACACACACACACGCACACATACACAAACACACACCACAACACACATAACAAAATCCGGTCACATCAACTGATTCACAGACAGAAAACACTGCTCAATTAGTTTGAGCTGTGAGTGTGTGTGTGTGTGTGTGTGTGTGTATGAGCTTGTTTGTGAGCTGTGTGTTTGCGTTGGTGTGTATGTGGGCCTGCATGGATTCAAGCACAGGAGTGTGAGACTGTGGCCTGATGTGTTCATCAATCATGCTGTAACCAGTCTTTGTTTATTTGCATTTAGCAGACTCAAATGGAGGATGGGTTTTATGTACTTGGCAGTTTCTCCCCAATCTCCCCCTCTCTCTCTCTCTCTCTCTCTCTCTCTCTCTCTCTCTCTCTCTCTCTCTGTTTCCCTCTTCTTTTTCCCTCCATCCTTCCTGCTTTTTTTCCCTCCTCCTCCCTGAGGAAACCCCTCCAGTTTCCTCTTTATTTACTGCCATGTTTAGCACCACCGTTTTGCCCCTTGAGTAATTTTAACTTTGACATTTTCCTTCAATAATAAGGTGGAGGAAACACTTGTTTTATTTTTTAAGGGGTGTGACTTTGCAGCTTGATTCCTCTGTTGTTTAATACAACCACACTTCAGCTCATTCAAATGCTAAAACGAACGCATTCGTTTTGCAAATCTATGTTAAGACACTTTACTATGTGTCAAATGTTGTGTAACCTGAACACAGAATTCAAACAGAAAGCCTTGAATACATAAAGATGCTGCCTGGTTGATATCTCGATCTGATCTGAGGCAGGTTTAATGACATTTCTAAAGGTTGGTTTGATAATGAGGGGAGAAAAAAAACACTATACATGTTGAAAGGCTACCTGACCTGATCTGATATCGGTCTCAACCAGTAGAAACTCCTCCATCTCTGCTTTTCTGTCACAGAGAAACAACTGATGAGCTCAACAGCAGCATCAGTTTAAAACATCACAAATGGTGGCAGCACTGACACAAATAGAGCCTTTATCAGTACTGGAGTGGCTCAGCAGAGGGTTGGCCATCCGTCTCTGTGTCGGCAGCTCGATCCTTGAGCAAGACAGCAGACCTTAAAACGCATACTATAATCTATGTAGTCTCTTGCATGGTGACTTAAAGTGTTAGTATGTTTGACTAATAGAAGAGTGAAAGTGCAACTTCTAAGAGCTTTAAAGGCAGTGTTGGTAATCAGATTTAGACAGACTTTTTGTTATTCTGGTTAAAATGATTTTATGTCCTGATGTCAATCAATGCATGATGTGTTTTTAAAACAGAGTGAAAAATATCTGCTGTCTACAGCAGGAGTAAACCTGGAAACACCAACCAATCCTAGCAATTAGGATGCAATTTGTTAAACCAATCAAATGCCGTCTTGCTGTTCTGCCTGCCTCCTGTGTGCACTAGCACAGGGATCCAAGTACACTGGAGAATGGTAGAAAAACTACCTAAACCCTGATTACTGGTTACGTAGCGCAAACAAAAACTAAAACTATGAGCTGAGGACCTGTTTGAGTCTGTGGTTTTGAATCAGTCACGATCATATGATCGCAAATCAGTGGCGGGGGGTTAAACAGAGTCCTGAGGAGATGCTACATTAAAATTCATACTAGACTACCAACCGTGCCTTTAAATGCAAATAAACAATCCACTCATCAATCTGTATTTATTTAGCACCAAATCACAACAATGTTACCTCTAAACACTTTACAAAAACATGATCAGGTCTCAACCTGCTGATGTTTTATGATTAACAGACCCAACATGAAGACAAGATAAGGAGTCTGATCTCATCTTAACCCACCACTAGAAGAGACCCAGGAGGAAAACAGACTTCCTTTACCAGATAGAAACCTGAAGCAGAAACAAACTCATGTTAAACAGACATCTGCTGAGACCGTGTTGGGCTCTGAGAGTAGAGAGAGAGAGAGAGTTTTAAAATGAACATGGACATTAGCTTTGGCAATCCAGAGGGACCCACAAGGCAAGAGAGAGCTCAGGGACTCCCAGAAAGATCTATGGTTAGTGACTTTGGAGGGACATTCAGGGTTCGAGTTAGTCAGACGGAGGAGAGAAGAAGAGCTGGTTCAGACCTGAGGCAGCTCTAACTATAAGCTTTATCAAAAGGAGTTTGAAGCCTTCTGTTAAAGTATAGAGGTTGTCTGCTTCTAAAGAAGAGGAGCCTGATAACCAAAGGCTCTACCGCAGGGATCTAAACGGATAATGAAGAGCAGAGAGTTATAGCACAGCTTAAGAGCTTTTATTGGAAGCGAAGCTGTATTTTTGTAAGTTTTAACCCAGATGTACTTGCATATAGTAGACCACATGGTGATACCTCGTGGAAATGGTTTCTGTTAACTTTGAATACTTGAAAACCATTACATAAGATCTCCAAGCATTGTTTCAACTCATCCTATAAAAAAATAAATCATGTATATTATGATTTATGAGACTCTAAAAAATAAATCAGTTGCATTGTTGATGAATAGTTATGTTCCACTGAACAAATGATTCGTTGTCAGATGTAAAACAATGCGTCTTATGATTTAATTGATGCTAAAATGGGTGTTTTAGAGACTGCTCATTAAAATTGATGAGCTGGAGCAGTTATTTATACGCGTGTCACCTCACCCCCTGTCTTTGCAGTGGCCACAGCAAACAGCTTGTTTGGATTTAAAGAGAGCTACCTCCAGCATTAGCTGTCATATCACATAGATGAAGTAATAATCCCAGAGTCCACTGGGGAAAATAAAAGCAGCTCACTGCTAATGCCTCTCAGAGGATTCATATTTATATCTCAAATCGCTTCTTTTGTTCCCCGTCTTTTCTCTTAGTGTCAGGGGAACTGGTGGGCGGGTTAGGTATATAATTTACTCCCCAAGTCATTCATCCTGCACTTATTGATTCCATCTCAAATTTAACTTTCAGATTGGCACCGACTCCATTAGAAAGTAATAACCGGCCAGGTCAATAAGTGGGAGCTGTACCAGTAATGTGTAGATTGAATGTAGGTTTATTGGAATGCACCATTAAGCACTTGCGGGATAGTGGGGTCGGGTGTGTGTGTGTGTGGGGGGGGGGGTTGAGGAGGGTTTGGACATCTATCATCCTGTCCCGTGTTCAGCCAATGGTGATGGGAACAGAATAGGGGACAAAGCACTCCACCAGTAAATTCATCATCCCTTCATTTTTATTTCTCCTTTAACATCCAGTCTCAAGGAGGAGACGTATTCAGGTGTGTGTGCATGTCAGTGTGCATGAGAAGGTGTGTGTTTGTGTGTGTGTGTGTGTGTTTGTGTGAGATGTGGGTACCTGTGGTGAATTATGGTCCTCCTGTCAGTCTGACCCAGTCAGGAATGAGACGTCACTCTCCTCTCTCCACGCTCCACGCACCGTCGATGGAGAGATTGAGATACGGCAGGTGATGGCTGTTTGGCCATGAGTCATTTATATGTGTATAAAACTAAAGTGGAAAATGCAAAAAGCAAATCAGGATGGAGAGTTGAGGTGAGCTGAGTGGTATTCAAATGAAGCCCAAAGACAGGTTTTCATATGGGCTTGGTCTTCACCAACAGAGCTAGCTTGGTTGGTGTCTTTCTCCTGGTCCTGGTTGATGTCATGGTAGACAGACTTCAGGAAAGAGGAAGTGATTTTGTTACCACTGGGGAAAAAAAAAAAAAAAAGGTAAATAAATAAATAAATAAATAAATAAATAAATAAATAAATAAATAAATAAATAAATAAATAAATAAATAAATAAAAATAACTAAATGGAGACTTAATTCTTGTAATTTCTTTCTTATGATGCAAAATACCCTGTGAGTTTATTCAGGATTTGATTAAATCTACCTGGCTTCCTTGAGGGCTATCATCTGTTTTCAAAAAACGTTTGTTTTCAGATTTATAGTTTGAGGAAAATGAACATTAACGTTAAATTTCACGTTTTAATCTCAAGCGTCTGAATCTTTTCCCTGCAGACATCCTGGCATATATTTCAAGTTTACGCCCCTGAAAGTGTAACACCAAAATGTCAGTCAGCATGCTTTGATTTGCTGCACAATGCTTTCTGGGAAAGTGAGCACACTACCAGCACTGTTGTTCAACAGCATTTCTCTCTCATAATCAAACATTAATAGGAATTTTTTATATACAAATATATAAATAAACCTTGAGATGAACAAGCATGACGAAATGACTCGTGACCAGCAGGGCTGACTAAAGTGTGATGTCGTGAGCCTAAACTCAGGTCAAATGAACACTGTTTGCAGATAGCTACTCTTATTTCAGGGTCTGTAGCAAAAGTCCTGTGTAGACAGACAGTTGTAACCAGGTCCCTGATGGGGAAAGCACATATTAATTTATATTTAAAATGAAAATGTTGACAAAGAAGCGTAAAAAGAAAAGAAGAAGTGTTTCCTCCATGAGTTAGACATGCTTTTGGTACTCCCTTCCACAGCTCCTCTTGTTGCTAACAGGATGCAGCTGTTCTTTTTCATCTCTGAGCCCTCAGTGTGATCAGGAGAATCTGCCTTCTGGCCTGTCAGGTGTATCAAAGTGAATTTTTCATCACCTTGAATTTGGATGTCAAATTACAATTGGTGGTATACTGTATGCAGTCAGATTCCTTTCTCATTGCATATTAACCAAAGATATCTGAAATCTCCTGCTGGCAGTGCTAAAACTGAGTCCATACAGTCACCTGAAACCCTCTCCAGCTCAGACAGTTATAGCTCCAGTTCTTGATGGTTTGCTTGCTTAGCTGCAAAAGCCACCAGCTAGTTTTGGTTTATCCTCCAACACAGAGGAAAACATAAAGCTGTCTGTAGCATTCTACCTAGGGGATTATACGACTCAAAAAGAGCTGGATATCTTTCAGCGCCCAGGACTCAGACAGAAAAATAAATGAAACGTTTCAAAGCAGAAGTACTAATCAAATTTATTTCGTATTCCTTTTTTTTTGCTCTGAATCTCATAAGTTGTTGTGACATACCTGGGTTTGATTTGTTGAACTTGGAAATAAGCTTAAAATAATTTACTTTTCCCAATCTTCTTTCTGCACCGTACGTGTTTCCAAAGTGCTGTTGTTGTGGGCACAGTGGAATTTAAGCCTCCATCACTTCCTCCCTCGTGCACAGATGTGGTGTGTGTGCCTGTGTGATATTTGCCTCTAATCAGTCTCTTCACCACTCTGGCATTGAGTGTTAGATGTGAGGTGTTTAATTCCATCAGACAGGATTACACACACACACACACACACCTACACACACCTACAAACACACACACACACACCTACACACAGACCTACACACACACACACACACACACACACACACACACACACACACACACACACACACACACACACACACAGCAGAGGAGCAGCTCTGTTGGTGGGCTGACTGATAGGTGGGATTTCATCTATCATCAAACTGGAAACACTAAACTGGAGTTGCTCACATCATGACAGACGAGGCAGCTTTGATCTCAGCTCCCGTTTTAAACGACAGTTTCTATCCATTACCTGAACTCGGTAAAGCTGCGCTTTGTCATTCTGTGCAGCTTCAGTCTAGACTTTGCTGAAAAAAAAATGCTTTCATCTGGAACTGTTTTTGAATGTGCTGCAGTTTCAATTAAACAAAATACTTTTTTTTTTATTTTATTTTAACACACTTTTATCTGTGATGACTTTGCAAAACATGACTGGCTAATCCCAGTACAACTGCTGTGTGTTGTGCATATGAGACTGATGTGATATGACTATGACTGCGTATTTGTTGGTGTATGGGATCTGTGAGTAAAACTTGTTTAGTATGTATGTGTATTTTATCTATCTATCTATCTATCTATCTATCTATCTATCTATCTATCTATCTATCTATCTATCTATCTATCTATCTATCTATCTATCTATCTATCTATTTCATTTCTATTTGGTTTACCTTGTATGTTAATAATTGTTTTTCTTTGTTTAAATTGCACAAAAACTGAAAATTGCAGGGGCATTTAGATATTTCTTACAATATATATTTCAATAAGATTTTTCTTTTATTGAACAGGCTAAATAGGTTCAGAGGTTACAGAGGTGTGGTCATGAAATATTGTGTCTCTGGAACCCTCCTGTTGGGGATGCAGACCCAGGGATGGGAAACCACTATATTAGATAACTAACGTTAGCTCATAAAAGCTGTGAATGCTCTCAGTTAAGCATCTGTTTAACCATTATTTTTAGAGCGGCAACAATTATTCGAATGATTTATCGATTACTAAATTAATTGTCAACTGTTTGGATAATCCATTAATCGATTTAAGTATTTTTTTTTAGTAAAAAGATGTCAAAATTTCTTTAATTTCAGCTTCATGAATTTGAATATTTTCTTTGATTTCTATGACAGTCCTGAATATCTTTGGTTTGCAAACAAGGAATTTGATGATGTCATCTTGGACTCCAAGAAACATCAACATTTTTCACCATTTTCTGACATTTTATGGACCAAACTACTCGATTAATAGAGGGAATAATTGATAGATCAATCGATTATGAAAATAATCGTTAGTTGCAGCTCTAATTATTTTTAATATGTATTAATTGGAGTCATTTCGATTGCTGTTGAGGAAGTTTTTTTTTCAATGTTTCCTCCAAAACCACCTTCACGGTTTCTTAGTTCTGATTTTCTAATGAAAGAGGAATTGTCAGTCTCGTCAGTGAGGGTCTTTTTTTTTTTGCTTTTGTAGGTCATTAAAATGCATCAATACTAATTTCAGTCTGTTTCATAACCAGTCAAAAAGTCCTCATGGGGGCTTTGTAAATTTATTTTCATTTTTTGAATCATTTCTTTAAAATCAATATTAACCTTGGGGCAATCTTAATACTTCTAAGACTTTGCCATGAACCAGAGGAAGAAAGCAGCTCGTAGAAGGGGGCAGCAGAAAAGGCCTCTCATTGGTTGTGGAGCAGATAAGAGGGGTTAAGCTGGAAAGGAGGGACGACTTGACTTGATACTCATTCCTCCTCAGTTGCTGAAGGTCTGACCGCACCTTTAGAACTGCTATACTCCCAAATGTTCATAAAACCTCACCAGGTATCTTTGAAAGGCAAACACCTGTGAGACACTCAGGAGCCTGAAAAGGCAGCTTTTATCATTCTGCTCTTCAGCGGAGCATTTAGAAATAGAGAAACATAAATAGAGCTTGTGACCTAAAGTGTGACAAGGATTGCCAACTCTTTCCTACTCACTCACTCTCTCAAGCATACACACACACTGTCCCACCTCCACCCCTCATCTCCCTCTATAATTAGATTGGGCTGCTCCCAAGAGAAATACATTTTCCAGGTAGCTTTTTTTTTTTTTTTTTTTTAAATCGTTCCGAGGAGTGGCTCCAGCGGCTCTAGTCATTTATTAGCTGGATTCACCTCACCACTCCTGTACCTTATCACAAATTTCTGGGAGCAGGTTAACACTCAATGTCTAATTGACAGAATATTTTTTTTTGCCTCTCCACCAGTCAGTCTGGCTGTTAAGGGCCGCCGACTTGTCCAAGAGCCACGTCGTGTTGAGACGCGTCGCTGGCAGCTAAAAAGACAAATTTGTTTTTCATGCTACAGTGCTTTTCCTCAGGTTAGAGGATGTTTAATTTCTTTCCCCAGAAACATCTTTAGTCCTTTTTTTTGGAGCTGTGTTCGATGTACTTCTCTGAGATTTGGAATCTGGAGGCTCAAATTACTTTTTCAAATTAAGGCTGAACGGCCTTGAAAATCTCCGAGGTCAGTTCTTGTATATTAGTGATAATTAGCTGGGGCCAAAAGAAGCACCCATAATCATTACACAACCAGCGAAAATCTGCTATTAATATTTATTTCCTCCTGGACTTACACTAAATAAGTGGTTTCCATATTTGTGTGGTGCAAACGTAACTGTTGATCAGCAGTCTCTCAGTAATTACTGTGCAGAAGTGTCAGCACTTGTGTATGAGGGCATTTGTGAGGAAGACAAAACAACACTGAGCAGCTCCGTGATGTTTTAAGACAACACCAGGAAAAGTGTTTTTACACAGGAGTGGAGACTGCTGAGAGTGTAGAAGAAGACTGAACCAGTATGTCCCAGGGAGCTCATGGGTTTACAGCTAAACAGCACTGAAGTCAGGGGTTTCTCGTGTACTGTACTCTTTTTGTAATCTAAAATTTCTAAGGTCAAGTCCCGGTTTACAAATCAATCGTCCTCCGTTTGTCTCAGCCCCTGCTTCACCTCTCCAAAACACAGATTATTAGGGATATCCTGATCCCGATCTTTGCATTTTCTAATTGATCGGTGATTGGGAATATTAGCCGATTGTTTCAACCGATCATTTACGTTAGTTGTCATTGGACAAAAATTGCTGCTGAATCCTGATGTGTCAGTGTAACGAATGCTCTGAGAGCGCCTAACCTCTTAAAGTTGGTGGAAGAATAACAGTAAGGTACACTGATGTGGAACAGCAGCCACACTGAGCTTTATTACAGACAACATGAGCACAGCCAGAGACATTACAGCAATAACATCTGCTTTACTGCATCCTACGGTAACTCTCCAGGGACAGACGGTTCAAAAGGCAGTTTTTGGATCGGACAAATAGTTTGTAAATGCCGGTCATTTATAAATAAATGGCATTTTGATCCCGCCGGCAGGGTTAGGATCCAGAGGGTTTTAACATCAAAACTAGCTACATTAAGTTAAATACACTGAACAAGCTCAATACATATTTTAACTACTTTTTTTCTTTTACTATTCGTTATTGTTAAAACACTTTCTGCAAATTTTATCTCTGCAAACCCAAAAATCGTATCAGGAATCAGTATCAGCTGATACTTAATATTAAAATAATCCAGATTGAGACCAAAAAAAGCTGACCAGAACATCCTTACAGATTATGATCCCACTAACTCCTGAGCACAGCGCACAGAGAGAACCACAAATGCAGACTTTCATTGAAACGTGCTGGAAAGCTCCAGTGACACTGACACACCTCCCACTGCTGCAAGCTGTCATCTTCCTCATGGTGTCGCCGATGAAATGATGTGTATGAAAGAAGTTTACTGATGGAGGCATGTTGATGATATCTGTGTGGGTTTTTGGAACGAGCTATCAGCAGATCATCCTTTGGAGTGGTGATGTGGGACTGCTTCAGATTAAACTGGGGTTTGGTCAGCACAGCCTGCAACTGGGTTTTGTATTCTTCATTGGTTTTTTGGTTTTGAATAATTAGTCTGTGCATGGATAAAAACACCTTCCTGTACGATAGGACATGTTCAGCCCTGAACTTTGCATACTCTGCATCAGCCAGATCCTTCCCATTACTGCAGACTACAGCTCACTGTGGACGAGAGCACATTCTTCCAATGAACATAAACCGCACACCCATTACATTTTCACCAGGACGTATTAGCAGAAACCATTTAGGAGTGCAAATGCACAAATGTAATTTGTTAGACAGGGTTGCAATTCAACATAATCCTCCCCCTGCCAAATTTGCAGCACCATTAGAGATTTATTTTTTGTGTTCATTTTTCTATGAACAAAACTGACTGGAGCCATCGTCGGCTTTACCAAATCCAATAAAAACATTTTAGCTCCAGACAAACAGGGAGAAATATTTTTATTTTTCACAGATTCATGGAGCAGGGAGCTTCAGGATCCCCTCTGCTTTCAGAGGTACCGTGTCTGAAAGGGTGGACATGAGACAAGTTCTAAATAGAAGTTAAGGAGATAAAGCAGCAAGGTGTAAAGTCAGTGTGGGAGCTGTCTGCTCCTTGCACACACCCCGTCTGGATCCATGCGTAAAAGTTAATTTGTGTCTGTGTATCTCAGTGTGAAGCACCGGAGACACGTTGCACTCACGCTCTGGTGCTAAAGCGTGTCTCCGCTCGCCTCCCAGAGAGCAGTTTGGATGATCCGCTTTTTCATGCATCAGCCTGGCATTAACACCTTGAATTAATGCGTTTTTTATTTTCAAGAAGCTGACTGCATTGTGATTACCCCGGGCACATGTAATTGTCAGGTGTACAAAGTTTCAAAACACACATTTGTACACAGATGAAAACACACCAGCGTTCAGTAACCAGCCAGCCTATCAGCTCTCTCTGCCAGCTTGAAAGGCCTGGTCACCAGCAGATGGTTTTCAGGCCAGAGAACATTTATCATTAGCCAGTAGCTGCTGAGGAGGTTCATATCCAGAGCTGGATCCAACCCTCTGCAGTGGGGGACGGGTTCAGGGGGAAGAGGAAGACCCCGGAGGAGGCGTTAATCGAATTTCTCGCTGTCCAGCACTCAAGCGCATCCCTACCGTGAGAGATTATGCCCTGCACACTTGCATTGCCTGCCAAAAACTCTGTTTATCAGCTCACCGAGGCAATTTCAATTGAACCTTCAAAAGCCCCAGTAGCTACCGGCAGCGGCAGCAACAGCAGCAGGATGGCACGCTGGATCTTATCCATTGAGGTGTCTTAATCTTGTCAGGAGACGTGCACCCCAGGTCGGTCAGATCTCCATGTTTTCAGCCTCTTTCTTACATTGCTGCATGTGTCAGGTTGAGGAGGGGTCGAAGGAGGGATGTTGAAGAGTAGAAACAAAGACGGGTGAAAAAAATATACTTAAAGAGAGGAGAAATCAAGAAACGGAGCGAGAGAGAGCTTTACTGTCGATAAGGAATCACCTGCTGATCTGCAAAATCCAATAACAGGGCAATAACAGAGAGAAAGCAAATAAAGTGTTGGAGTTTGTTTCAGGTAGTAGTGAGGCAATAAAATGCCATCCAAGTGTCCCAGTTTGAGTGACAGAGGAATGACTTTAAAGGCTTTAAAGATGCGGCGATGCAGACGGAACATATCACTCTATAAATGAGCTCACAGATCAGGCTCTTTCCGCGATATGTGTGGTAACAGTATTGAGTCTGGTGTGATTCGGCGTACTGCTAGGAGCATCCTGTGATTCTATAATAAGAGCCAGAGAATGAAACCCTGAGGGAGGCTCATGGGGTTTACAACAGTCTATGGACACAACTAGCCTGTGCAAAGACTTTAACTACTCTTAAAATTTGATAAGTTTTGTTTTTATTTTTTAAATCCATTTTGTTGCAGTTTAGAGGTGAACATTTCAGCCTTTTTTTCATTTTTATTATCGTTGAAACCTTGTGTTTGACATCGCAGTGTGGCAAAGTGTCTGTTTAATGTTCCTTCCATGTACAGCTACATGGAGGGGAGTCATGTTTTTGTTTTTTACAGCTCCTTATATTGTTAAAGTAGAATCAGAAGTACTTTGATCCCCAAGGGGAAAATTCATATCTAGAAGACAGCTGGAAGACTTTCTGTTTAAAAAAAAAATGAGGTTATAAAAAAAAAAAAGCCAAGCTTTTTTAAATAAGCTCTTCTCTCTGCTGTGTAACGCTGGGGGGGTGTCAGTTAGAGGGGCTGAAGCCACGCCCACATGCAGGAGGGGAGCTGCCTCCGTGTACTGTACAAGGACGTTACCTACAGTAACAATGGAAGCTAACGCTAGCAGCGTGATGGGATGGACCCAGCCCTACCTGTTTGAACCATCAGAGCCAGAAACTGACTCTGAGTCAGACACTGATAGAGCTCAGCCTCGTTCCTCACAGTCTCCATCAGAACGCTCATTTATTTCTCCATTTATCACATTTAGCAACATGGATTACTGACTAGTAACATTTTAGCCTAGACAAATACAGTTAGGCTATCAATCCACCCATTTCTTCAGGAGCCTGTGGGTGTTGACATGACAGATAACGACTTCTGTTGGTGGTTATCAGTTTCCGGTTGTCTTGCAACTATATAGCTGACCTCCACCAGTAGCAGAAGGGGCGAGGTTATTCTACTGATGGCTCAGTGACGTAAAGTGGCTATGATTTCTGACCCACCCAATAAATCCTGAACACAGAAATTTGAATCACAGTTATGAAGCCTCGCTCCACAGTTAAATCCTAAATGGTTGAATGGATTTGACATATTGTAAGGAAATGCATGTGTGACCTATTTAATGTAAGAATGTGGCTGATTTTTCTTTACAAAGACTTTAGATTGGATGGTGCAATTAAGGTCTAAGGTCTGAAACCTACATGGTTTTAATCCCATGTTTTTTTGTCCCATGTGGTCATTACGCTGGCACAGCTCCTCCCCTGTTTCCATTTGCCTCCATGATAGGAAAAAAAAACTGATGTGCTTTTGTGAAGCACATTTTAGTGTTTAAGTCAAAGGTAATCTGCGTTTTTGTTTCAAAAACGATCAAAAATCTAACCAAAGTACTTTGGGTTGATGCATCACTTTGCACAGGAGTGGAGGACACACTGTATATTTGACATGTATTTCCAGTGTTATTGTCATTGCTGCAATGCTTCACTTTGTTTTCCAGTTTTCAGAAATAGGACCTTTGTGGAATGTCATTTAAATTATTGCACAACCTCAGGTAAGGGTAATAAAAAGCTTAAATCAAGCAGCAATCCCTGGCCGTGACAAATGAAGCTCATGCAGAAGTGCTAAAACTGAAGCGAGGCTGGCTCTGGACGTACAGAAAACCTCATACATACCCATTCAAAACAGCTGATCTCTACAGCAGATATCAACATGTTTACTGCCTGGTACAGAGACAGTTTTAATCTGAGTGCTGTTATTTTAAAACTCAGCAATTTAGAAGGTATTAATATAACAGCTTTTGCACAATCAGAGGTACAGCTGACCTGACTGACAGGCGATCACACTGTAGCTGTTAGCCAGGAGGCTCGACTCCACCTCTATCTCTCTTGGCAGATCATTAGGTTGAGTCAGCATTTCCAATAGGGCGCCCGCTGACGATAGGCTTCAAAACTCTGCTTCAGAAAGAGATGGGTGACATGAAGTCTATGGCCTTAATACTACATGAAAAAAGAAAATGTTGAAGTTGTTTTAAATTATTTTTATTCCACAGAAAGAAATCAGATGAGGTTGAGAAACACACAAACTTTGAAACAAAAAGCAAACCGCCTTCAGCCTTTCAATACCCATAAATATTTGCTGGATTGTTTTACACTTTGGAAGAGTAGAACACAATACTTACTCATCCGAGTGTTGGGGATGCATCACGGGGAAGGGCAGGGGATCAGGAAAACTAGGTGTAGAGATGAGTAAAGTTAAAGGAAAACAAAGCCTTTGTAGTCTAACATGGAGGGTAGAAGCAGTGATTCACTAATGCTGGCCTGTTAATGAAGGGGTTTGTGTGCCTCCGGACTCAAAGGCATATTGGTAGTGGAGGCGTATTGAATCACCGTGACCCACAAGGTTAACTCTTTGGCGAGGGAGAGGAGAGCAGCGTGCCCAGAGGCTATCGATTCACAATCACTCATCCGCTTGGCCTTTCTTATCTTCAACTCCGACACCAGTTCAAGTATGCATTTGATTTTTCTGTCCCTCTCTGTGCTTCACTCACTGTCTTTTTTTCCCCTGCTCTGTTATAAGCTCCAGGCACAGCTTTTTTTAAAGTCACTTAATAAGCTGGCCTGTTTGGACGTCAGATAAAGAGCGTTCTGGTCATCATCGCATTTTATTACGCCGCCTCTCTATAATGCTACATGACACACGTCTTTCTCTGCATCCATCCAGACAATTCTCTCCATTCATCTGGGTAAAAGTAAGCTGCTTAACTCCACATTCACTCCCATTCTTCAGTTGAACGGGTGATAATTGCCGAGCGGAAGGTGTCCTGGCTTGATGCAATAGGTGTTAATCCGTTCACCATCCCAGATGACGCAAGGACAAAGTAACGCATGTGGGGTTTGATCTACAGCTCTTTGTTCGATACTTCAATGTTCACAGCTCGCGCACAAATACGCTCTCATACATGAGCAGAGCACTGGTGGGTGTTCTTTCCCTCTTTTTTCATTTATTTCTGCCCTCAGGCTCTCTGTCCTTCTGGTCAACCTCTTTCATTGTTTTATTTTGATCTAGTTCCTCTTCTGCAGTCTGATCAAGTTTGACTGCAGAGTTTAAATGGATGCTGATATTTCTTTCTTCATTACTTTTTGTGACTTCAGTCACCGTCATATGAGGTTTAATCTGGAGCTGGTCAGTATATATTAATTAAACCAATTAATTCAAATTATTTTCTGCAGAAGATTCAAAAAATTTAAAATTGAGATTGTTTTCCTTGCCTTAGTCCAATTGTAAGTTGTTGCTGTCAGGTTTTGCACAAGGACTTTTAAAGGCCTGTTTTGTTTTTTGTTTTTTTTTTTAAATGAGATTTAATATGGATCAGAGAATTTCATGTTAATATACTGTGAAAAAACTCAGCCTTGGTATTTATGTCCAACCTGCCTACATTTGAACTACATAGCTACACAAACTTTAACTTTAAAAGGGAAATTCAGTTTGATTTGGGAAAATATTTTGACACATTGAGGCAAAACTCGATTCTTGTAATTTGTGTATCACTGGATTTTTTTTTCTCTCCATCTCTTTTTGAGATGGGAAAAAAAATCAATTAAAATTGTAAATTGAGTGTTATGGGGGAAAAAAAAATTGAGGATTTTATTTTTAGACCTTATCAACCAGTCATAGTTTAGTTGATTTACATTAGAGGAAAAAGTATATATTTTCTGAGTTAATGAGATAAATATCTTGGAATTCATGAAAACACACCAACAGGCTCCAGTTTCTGAATAAATGAGATACAACACCTCCGTTCTCCTCGATGTGGATCCAGTATTTTCTGCATCTCCCCATGTTACCAGCCTGAATGCATTTCAGATGCATCATCTCATATCCATGAAGGATGCTGCACCAGTTTAACTGATGCAACATCCTGCAGATCAGATCCAGCTTTACATTCAGTTCAGCTGCAGAGTTGGACTGTGCTTCTGCAAACCAATAAACTAATAATGCCATCTATGTCACAAGACAGAAGAATCCCACAGGATCTCCAACCCAAACCAACATAATGATGAAACCAGAGAGTTTGGGCACATGTGCTTCCTTAAAGGAGAGCGACTTTACAGGGCTTTTGAGATACCTGTCTGCTACCAAACAAACAGTCTGATACTGTTCAAGAAGAGATTGATTTGTATTTATAACACTACTGTTTCAAGCTGCCAACCAAAAACAAGAAAAAAAAAAAAATCAAAGTGCATGAAGGCCAAGAAAACAATTAAAATGATGTTATTAAAAAAAAAGCCTAAATAACCTGAATAAAATCCATCCAAGATTAAAATAATGATGAAAAATAATAATAACAACAGAAATTAAAAAAAAAATGATATTATAATATACAGCAGTGATTATGGAGCAGATTAAGAAGCTGAATGTGCCTCACTAATCCATCAAAGACAGAAATGCAGCAGGTAAAAACTCAAATCGAAGGCACAGAAAAAGAAAAACTGGTTTTCATTCAGATTTTCAAAATACCAAAATTGTTTCAAATTTGAGATGATGAGGAAGTTCGATTAAGATGTTCTCGCTGATTTGTTTTGCTTAAGGTTCAACCATCTGATTGCTTCTGAAGGGTCCTCAGTCACACTGCCTTCAGTTTTTACAAAGAACACTGTAACATATTTGCCATGTGATCATTTGCATGTCTAGCAGTTTGAAATCAGTTGTCACCATTTGATCGAAGTCAGTAAATGTTCCTGCTTGATAGAAGAAGAAAGGCCAATCAGTGTCTCTACAGTTGTTGCTTCAAACTGGGCCCCTAACAAGAAACATAATCACCAGAGCAAGGCTGGTGGCGAACCTGATACCTGCTGTTCTGGATGAAAAGCATCTATTTGCCTCACTCTGTATTCAGTTATTCATGTTCTCGGCACATTTTGAATAAATGGTGGTATATGTGAACAGAAAGGCAGTATCAGTGAGCCAGTGTCTCACCTCATTGTCAGAGCTGGCCTTTTAGTCCCCCAGAGTGAAGACTGTCTGGTCCATTGACTTGAAAAATAAGTCTCACAGATGGAGGATTTTGTTCAATTGTTAGCAGCAGATAGACCATATGTCTATAAAAGCTGCATCTAAAAAAATGTGCCATTGTTGAAGGTTTTGGTTGAAATATCTGCAGACAATTACCACCTGAAACTGCAGCTACCTTCAGCTTTTCATAACGCTCAACTCATTGTTCAGATGCAGCAAAAACAACAACAACGAAAAAAAGAGCCAAAAAGCTGTAAAGTATCTGCTCTGAAAGTAAACAGTCATATGTACACCAGTGGCCCTGGTGCTATTGCTTGGTCAGATTTGGCTAAATTTGTGAACTATCCAAGAATTTCCCCTTTTCCCCACAGCACCACAGAAGAGCCATGTCATCACATCACTGAATGTGTCTTTTATTTCCAAGAAACACCAGCAGAAACAGTAAACAAAAAGAAAAAAAAACAGCTAAAAATATCAGTCTAATTAAGATTATTAGTATTTTAAAATACATGAAAATTGGAAGCATCTTTTAACCGGGGTCTACACTTTTACATGCCATGAAGTACCTGATTTGTTTCACCCTTAGCCAAATGCCCCACGTCACATTGCTGGACAATAAAGCAGGCCTTTAGGACAAACATGTATCTGTGAATACATGTTTAAATATATTGATAAATAAATGTCTTAACTACATCTCTTACAGGATAGTAAATAATACATTGGATGCATTATAACAAGTTCAACATGTAGTAAATGTTAGGACAGCTCAATGATGCTATGGAAACCCTGATAGATGAATGTATTTAGACGGATAATCGTCTAAAATATTAATATTTCCCCAGTAATGAATAATAAGAACAAGTTGAGACTTGAACATTTTTAAAGCCACAAATAAGTTTTGGGTGGTAAAATATTGGACTAGATTACCCAGTCTCAGTCTCAGAGCGCCAGGCCGAGAGTAGCACTGAACAGAGAGTCTGCTCACCTTCTGGATAATAAACTACAAACTGACTTTACAAAGTTTGATTGTTGTCACTAAAAACAGATTTGGAGCCTCAAACATCACCGAATTGATGAGGAAAGTATAAAGAATCCTACGATATTTTTTCCCCCATCTGTTGGAAATTTAAAAAAGCAGTGGGATGACGTGGAAAAGCAAAAGGTGACAAGATTTCTGTGTTCACAGCTTGTTTCCGCTGCTCTGACTCAACAAATAATAACAATAAAATCCCTGTGGCTTAAAAATGCATCGTTATTTGATTTGGGAGGGAAAAAAAAGGAAAAGCAACATTTACTGGTGCTGCTTTTTTGAAAAGATTAACTAATTTTCTCCATCTCATAACTTTAATGTCACCACTTCTTTTATTTATTGGATGAAAAATCTGAGAGGCCTTCACTGTTGTCGAGTGCTTCCAGTCAGGAGGCTTCTCCTCTTTACCTCGTCAAGTGGCTCATTCGGAAAAAATGACAGATACTCCAACTTATTTCACATTTACAAGTCATATGTTGTCCTTAAGTACTATATGTTCAATGAAATGTTCATTTTGAAGTGTTTAGCTGATCCTGTGACTGTCTCTCTGCTTTTATGCCTTAACTTCATTCCTTCAATTTCAATTGATTATGCCATCATCCCTCTTTTTGCAGCTGTTTGAAAATAATAAAAAAAACCTCCACCCTGAGTGTGACACGTCTTTGCTTTAGCATCAACATTAGAGCCAAAGCAAAGCGAAACAGTCCTGTAAATTAAGCAGGTGTCAAGCAGAGACATCACAAACACAAGTAAAGGCTGCTCTGAGCGGCGTGCCCTTTCAAAAGCGTACCGATTAGATTAAAAAAAAGACAGTTAGGCCGTCCAATTAAGCCACATTTGTTCTGTGTGTAAGGATTAACAGAGTTGTTTGACTTAACAGTGTCTGCTGAATGACTGCACTATAAAGTTTGTCTAATTAAAACAACCACTTAACCACAGGAGCTCTAAAAAAAAAAAAAGAAGAAGAAGACACAAAACCACTGCTCCTAATCGAGCACACTCACTTGTCTGAAAGGCACGCTCTTTGTGTAACATCAGCCATATTGTCGTTTTCTTGAATGTAGCTCAAAGTGCATTAGCTCATGCAGCTTTTATGGGTGTAAACTGTCCCACTGGGACTTTCTGAAGGAGAGACACCTGTACATGGCTGCAGAGTACAGCAGAAAGCAGACAATGGACACACAGTGCCAGGGCTGTTTCTGACCACTGCTGTGCCCTGGGCTGGAAACCCACAGCCCCCCTACCAGCCCCAACCCCCAAAACATAATGCACATTTGGCATTACGTGTCCATTTAAATGCCAACTACCCAGGGCTATTGCTAACATTGAGGATGTTAAGGTCATGTCTGCGGTGTTTTGTCTGGACTTCTGGAAGTTTTACCAACCTAAGGGGACATGTATATGCTGCGTTAGTTTACCAGTTTAGGTCAATGTTCACACAAATTCAAACTTTTAATAGGACCAGAGAATTTAAGGTTGTGGAAATCTTTTATTTTGTCAATCAAAAAATACTTTTGGTCTCAAATAGTTCATTTTTGGTCATTGGAAAATGATGGATTGTGCATCTGAGCTGTTGTTGAAGCCCAATCTTCACTCTTGTCTTAAGAATAATTTATGTTTTCATGACATGATGACATTATATCAGGTATACAGTGTTTTATTTATGTAATTAATACCCAGCTTTGTTTAATACTTGTTTCTGATTGGTCTAAATTTCTTGACCATGGCTACTGATTGTGAATATCAAAGGCGGAAACACAGGTACCTGATTAACACATAAATTCTGTGTGGCTTCTTTACTCTTCACTGATATTTCTACTCGTCCTGTTGACACTGTGATAAAAAACAGCATATAAAAACAGCGTTGGGGATATTTTAGTTGTCACTCTGAATTTATTTTACTTTTATTTTATTATTAAACTTTATATTGGTAACTGATCAGTCACTATCAGAGGAAAGAAGACAGGAGGAGAAAAACCAGAACAAAATCAGGAAGAGATTTTGAAAGCTAATAAAGAGCTGAGGGCAAAAGTTGTCAACTAAAGACACAAAGCAAGAACTAACCACAACACTGCATGGGTGTAGGGACTACTTGGAAAAAAAGATCAGAATCATAGATACTTAATTCATTCCAGGAAGAAATTTAGTGTTACAGTTGCTCATCACATAATTACAGCAGTTGGAAATAAAATAGGAATAAGACAATAAAATAAGCAATAAGTACCAAACAAGATAAAAATATTAAGATGGAATAAACATACAAAATAAAATCTATTGAATGAATGAGTGAATTTGACAAGATAAGAGGGCAATTTAGAGCGCTTCACACAAGACATAAAAAGAATCAAGATCAACGAAACATGTTGAAAGAAAACATCTAGAAACCAACTAAAGAATAAATTCAAGTCCAGATTTTAAAATATAAGGATAAAAGTTACAGTGCAGAGTTAAAGAACAAACTTATATTAAAATAATTTGGTAAAATATTCTAATAAAAGGCACCTGGAAAAATGTGAGTCTTCAACTTGGATTTAAAGGAACAGGCTGGATATTTTCTGGGAGTTTGTACCAGATCAATTTTAAAACTGAACGCTGTGTCTCCAAACTGAAGAGTTTAAAGGAGAGGCCCTTGTACAGGCGCTGCTTTTATTTTCTGTTCAGAAAACCAACATGTTAATCTGAAGACTCTGATGTGGAGGATGTGAAGTTTACTGTGTTTTGTAACAGTGACGCAGAACAGTAGGCTCTATCAAGAATCCAAATGAATGGATCTGAACAGTGGATGCATGGGGCTCTGAAAAATGATTATCTTAGAGGACTGAGTGTTAAAATTTATATTTTGAATGTGTGAAAAGTCTGTGTTGTAAGTCCAATAAACAGTAAAATCAGAAAAGTTAGGCGCACAACATGCACTCATTTTATCAGACACAGTTAGTCAACATGTTGTCATATCTGTGACTGCGTGACTGCTGGCCCTCAGTGACATTGAATTGTTTGCCCAGTCCCAAAAAACTGCCCAGAGTACAAACAATATCCCCACTGTGCATCCAAAAAAGAGGGCAAGCAGTGCTATGGGCCACATGAGCGTGAGGCTGCAGCCTTGTCAACATGTCAGTGCGCCCAACGCATTGACATTTTGCATGTGCTGTGGCTGGACAATAAAGGAAGCCTGTAGGAGGAACATGTATCTGTGAATATTGAAATGTCACTTGAGAAGGCAGTGAGTTATTAAGTGAAAAAGGCCATTTTAGAGAAAGCACGAATGAGCAGCAGATGCCTTTTGTCCTCTCAGATTCGGCACAGCCACATCTGTTATGGATTGTTTCGTACGCACTGACCTTCAAGCCTACTTAGGAAAGGGAAGAAAAGCGATAAAATGTCTCATCTCTTTTTTTCTTTTGCAGATTTTTTCCTTTCATTTTTTTCCCCGAGAAGGTGACGCCGACAAATCACCTCTGCCATCCTACTTCAATCAGCTGGAACATTACTAAAGATCACCTACAGGCCCTGCTCGGAATACTTAGAGAAAGAAAAGGTGCCCTCTGGGGCTTTTTGTCCGCTTACGAAACTGACTTAAATTTCCAAACACACAAGACCACCAAGGCTAAGACCTGCTTGTTCTGTATTGTAGTGTTTTTTTGTCAGTAACTGCAGTTAGGGGACAGTTGTCGGACAAAACCACTTAAAGGAACAGCCTTCTTGAGATTTTCCACTTCAGATACTTACTGTGAGTCACATTTTTGACCAAAGTAAGAAAAAATTCATCATCATCATGTAAAGAAAAATGTACTGCTTTGTCCACAGGGAGCAACAAAACAGCCAAATAGAAATGTCCTCACAGGAGCTTTTGTTTCATTTTATCAGGGCCATAATTTAAGTCAGAGCTGAAGCCAGAAGATCATTTGTGTTGTGACAGAGTCTGGAAAGTGTCCCCATGAGCAGACTTGATCCAAGCTTGATTTTCTCCCCTGCCTCGAGATGATGATGAGTGTGACTTCTGAAGCCAGTCAGATGCAGATCACACGGGTCTGGTACTGTAAGAGCGTAACTCCAGTGTTGCTCTTTCTTGTAACCCACCTGGACTCATCAGTGTCATCACCTGCACATTTACACTTTGTTTGCTTTGTCCCGCAACATTTACACCACAGATTTGACCAACACATTCCAGTCTTGTTGTTGTTTCAGGTGATGACTTTCATTTAGTTCTGTGTTCGTTTAGTATCGATGCTTGACAAACTAGGGTCAAGACCACAGACTGTACCGACATCACCCGTCTGTTTCTGAAACGGATTTTTGAAGCAATACGGCCAGCGCAGCCGTATTGACATGGGGCAGGCTTTGAGTCTCCACAGTAACAACCATAGGACGCCCGGAAGTCATGTGAGCTGAGCTGTGCCTCTGATTGGACAAACTGGCGATCTTAATATTGTCTAAACTGCTGAGTCAGAAAAAAAATCACCCCCATACAGTGCATGCCGTTAGTGAAAGTAGCAATTCAGACGGGAGACATTTTTTTGTACCAGGCTGTAAATGTCCTTATTTTGGCCGTGAAAATGGCTTTTTTTTTTAAAAAAAAATTGGCTTGGTGTGTTTGTGACTCCCAGTACTTCTGGAGCCAGCCTCAAGCGGACACTCAACAAACTGCAGACTTTAGCACTTTTGCATTGTCTCATATTTTCAGACTGGAGATTGCCGCTTGGTCAAGACCACAGACTGTATAATACATGGACGTAGTCTCTGTGACCTCACCTGTTTGTTTCTGATACAGAGTTTTAAAGCTTATTGTAGGGCTGAACGATTAATTAAATTTTGATTGTAATTTCAATTTTGGGTTCTCATGATCATAAAAACATATGCTAAAAAAAAACAAAAAAACATATTTTTCTTTTGTTTTTAAGAATTTTTTTTGAAGAATCCTCAAAGAGTATTTTTGGGTTGCATTTTGGCTGTTATTAGTGTATTTTGCATATTGCAAATTTTACAGAAGTGCATATAGATAAGGTCATTTTTTATTCATATGTTTTTTTTCCTATTATTTGAAATTATTATTATTTTACTAGATAATAATTTGTTTGATTGTTCTTTTAAGTTTTGGTTCAATAAAGTTATGAAATCAATGAATAATTGTGTTTATAAATCAGGATTTCAAAAGCAATCAAAATTAAAGCCACAAGTGGCAACAAGTGGGTCCTTGCCAATGTGCGCCAATTGTGAAAGTCAGACACTTAACACCAATTTCCAAACTTCCTGTTCGGAGTTGACTATGGTCACAAGAAACTTTTTTGTAGGTCTCAGCATGATAGTTATGCCCACCAAAAATCAGGCCTGTAGCTCAAAGTAGCTGGAGGGGCTGCAGTTTTAACCAACTAGGGGGTGCTGTGGAGTACGTCTCTGCACGCAAACACTGGATTCATAAATTATTCGCTATGACTGAATTTTGTGGTTAGGTGTGCTCATGTTTATTTTGGTGGGCTCAGGCCGTTATAATCGTGATTATTATTTTCGCCATAACCATCCAGCCCAAGCCTAACATCAACAAGGGCCATTTTGGAAAGATTAATCTCAACCTCGCATTGTTAGAGTGCCCACCTGAGAGCCAAGTCAGTCATGCCCTTATATGGGTAAAACTTGTAAGTTTAATAACTTTAAAAATAAAGTTAGAAAAAAAAATCTCAGCCTCCATGCAGTGTGTGCAGATAGAATAAAAAAATAATTCAGGCTGTGATCATGTTCGTTATTGCTGTATTAATGTGCTTTTCTGGCTTGGTTTGTATGTCCCTACTGTTTCTGCAGCTTTAACCTTCAAGGACTCTCAGAGAACTGTGGTTTTTTGGAACTTCAGCATGGGCTGCACACAGCTGGAGGTTGCAGCTTGATCAACACACACACACACACACACACACCCTTGAGACAATTAATATGTCTAGTGTTCATTCTAAAATGTATTTCTTGGTTTGTTTCAGCCCCCAAAGTTCGACTGAAAACACACAGTCAAACAATTCAAATTCATTAAAATGATAATAAAAAAGAAAAATATAAAATTGAAAACCAGAGAGGAAAGATCAAATCAAATGGAGGACTTTGAAAGAGTTTGATTATTTTATTGGTGGGATGTTGATACTTCACTGCTCTTTTGTAACTTTTGCACGTTGAAGGAAAAAAAACTATGATAATTTTACTTAAATTGATGAAAATTTGACTTCTGATGATTAAAAAACTATATTAATAAGCAATAATCTGGACTGAACACCGCTTTGCTTCTGTAAACTTTCTTTTAATTCACACTGCTCTGCCCAGTGGATGCGCTCCATAAAAGTTTTAGTATAGCTGTACAGCAGGTGTGATAGTCTAATAAAAGATGCACTTTTTGTTCTTAAAAATGAAATCATCAAGGCTTAAATGAAACTTTCTGAAATTAAATTTTTCTTTGATTCATTACAGTTGTAGTTTTGTCTTTTGGACAGGACTCACCATATTTGGCTGGTAGGAATATTTTCATTTGTGTTAAAGCGTCCAGATACATGGCTTTAGATCCAGACAGATACCGGGGGGAGGACTGTAACATGCAGGCAGCAGATGGTTACACCCACTTGGACCTGATGTGGGATTTAATGACCTTCACAGCACTGGAAAAACAATCTCTTACTGCTTTTAAGAGACAAACACCAATAAATCCCCTGAAGAAACAAACAAAAAATAACCTGAGGGTGGGTGGGGGTGGTGTGGTGCGGAGGAGGCTGTGGATGGGGATGGAGGACATCGTCCACAGGGATGAGACAATGGAGGAGTTCATTGACAGATTCTGTCTTGTGTCCCAGCAGAGGTGTCAGCTTCATGGCATTGTGTTTAGCCCCCTGGCAGCATGACCTTGTCTCACTGAACAGTGGCTATTAATTAGCCGAGCATGTGTGTGTGTTTCCGTGTGTGTGTGTGTGTGTGTGAGTGTGTGGAGGCTGATGGGTAAAAGGTGGGTGGCTGCAGGGACAGAGGGTGTGAGTGTCATTGGTTAGCAGCGAGTCTGCCTGCCTGCCTGGCTGTCTGTGTACGATCAATGAGCTGGAGGAAGGTGAGGAGGAAGGGCGGGAAGGGCGGATGGTGCTGTGGAGATGAGGCATGTCTGCGAGGGCATTTTCCATGACATTAAAGAGCTCTGTGAGCTATATGTTGCGTCCAAGCTTCTCCTTCTCCCCGATGCTGCCTGTGCGGCATTGCTTCTCTGTGTTTCTGCTTCATAGACGATGATGTGCCTTGTTGGGCTCCTCTTGCTGTGTGTGTGTGTGTGTGTGTGTGTGTGTGTGTGTGTGTGTGTGTGCCCAAGTCTTTCTGTGCCCTTGGCCGAGACTCCAGAAAACATGAAGTCATGCTGGGTGGACTCCATGAGCAAGTGATTTCTCTCTGCTTTGCTCCGATCGACATCCAGCCAGCCACAAAAAGCCTGCCATCTCTATGCTCTGCCTCCCTCCTCCCCCTCTGCCCCCTCCTCCCCATCCTCTTTGGCTTTCATTCCTTTTACAACCACCCTTGCTCAAAACTCCTCCTTTTTCTCACTTTAACCTTTCTTTATCCTGATTCATGGTCCTAATCCCTTCTTCAGAACCTCACCTTCCCTGTGTCTTTTTTATCTTTTCTTTTTTTTTTTTGTCGGTCTCTGTCCTTGTAAAACTTTGACTGAAAACCACTTTTAACAAAAACAGTGCATAGTTTTATTCTGCACACATTAGACTGATGTATTTATAAGCTTCCTAAAAGTTTTTTTTTTTTTTAATTGCAGAGGTGCACATCCAAGCTGAAAGATACACAAACATAAACAAAATCTGTCCAAACTATTAAGAAAAGTCTATTTTAAGGTTTGGACCACCTCGAAGACTGTTTTACTAGCTTTTTCAGCATCTTCCTCACCCTCTGACTAAACATATTTTCAATGGGTTTTTCTGCCTCAACTATTTAGCAGTGCTGAATTCAGTTGCTTTATCTTTAGTTTGTTATTTTCATTACTACGTTTGGTCAGACGTCTCTATTTTCATTGTATTTCCTTATCTCTACCTTTTTGTATTTTTTTATTTATTCAAATATTTTTGCTTGATTATTTACTGAGGGTGAAATCATGTGCTACCCGTATGTATGTATGGGCTAGTACTGTCATGTGTGTGCGGCCAGAAACATCAAGGGAGGACCCAGGCGCAGAATCTAAACAAAAAGATTTATTAAACTAAACCTCAGACTTACAAAAATCCAAAAGGGCGAACTCAAAGCACAAGAAACACTGATACTTGAAACGGGGAAACCAACTGAACAGACAACAGGAGTGACACACAACGAACTGAAACACAAAATGAACTGACAAGGAACTCAGGAAGCACAGAGACTAAATAGACAAGGAACCAATCAGACACAGGTGCGTGACGAGACACAGGTGAAGCACGTGAGGGGCAATCACAAAACCAAACCCAACCAAACACCAAAAGACCACACTAAGAAACAAGAGGAACAAAAACAAAGGGAACAAGGAATCGCAAAAAAAACAAGGAAACCCAAGAAAACAAAACCAAACCCTTACAAGTACGACAGTAAAGCTCCTTGAATCCTTTTCATCTCAGTAGGTCAGTAACAAAATGCTTCACCGTCTGTACCATGGATAGAATTTAGTAAACACACTCTTTATCTCAAAGCTAGGACTCTGATATACCATGGCTCTGTAGTATTATCCAGTGCCATTTTATTACAGAACTACACACCTGCTACTTTATATAACTGTAAATAGACCAACAATGTGGAAACTTAACACCAGCTGCCCTCACATATTTCCTTGCAGTCCCTTTTGCACTGTTACACCCTTTTACACTTCTGGTATTTAAATAATGGTGATTGATTAAGTAATGAAAAACGTTTTTAACTCATTTGATTTCATTTCCATTAATGCTTTAAGAATGTCAATTTCTCTGTTGTTGTAACATAAAGAAAAGTCACTTTAAGTGTAAAAGACTGATTTAAGTTTATATATATATATATATATATATATATATATATATATATATATATATATATATATATATATATATATATATATATATATATATATATATAATATCTACACCAAAAATAACCTATAGTGAAAGTGGGTAGAGATGTTAAAGAGGTCAAACACTAATGCTGACTGGTGTTGCTGCCCACATTGTGCCACCCCAGTCTCATAGTCTGAACACGCCCCTGTTTTTCACGGCTGATTTTTAAAGACTGAGAGGAAAGATAGACTAACTTCAACATCTGTCCCAGAGAGACAGCAGAAGGCTGATTTCCAGCGGAGTGGGAGGTGTGATATCCAGCGATAAATCTGAGTAATTTGATGAATTGTTTCAGCAATGGCCTGCGATGTAAAACTTGCAAAGGTGAAATGTTTGGGTGAAGTTGTTCTGAGCTGCTGTCAGAAGTTATTACAGCACGGAAACCGTGGCACTGGAGCCAGCAGGAGGACAGGACAGTTTCTTTTAGTGATGTCACCGGTTTCTCACTGCATTGTTGGTGTAACATAATAAAAAAGGGCTTTGACCAGGTTTGTGCTGAACAGTGAGAGCTCAGACTGGTATCACCTCTGATGGATGTTATTATGTGTCGTTGTTCTTGGTTAATGGACAATTTGTCTGGTTAAATCCAATGACAAACAAAACTCTGGCATGCTAACTAGTTACATGACCCCTTATGGTCAGTGTCAGACTTCTTGGAGGGACTGCTGGCTTCCAGCCAACAAGACCGCACAATAACAGGTCTGTGATGCTCTGTTTGGTCCAAAGAATGAAAAAAAAGAAAACTGATTTTATGCAAAATTGTCCAGAACTAGACCAGTGTTGATGTACTCTCTGATCAGAGTCTTTCTCCTGGTTTTCAGAACTGGTGTTTTTACTTTGAATTAAGTCATCCATCCAAAGGCCCAAATGACTGAATTACTAATTTATTTGCTCGGGCTGTTGCTGTCTGTTCTTTTGTTTCTTTGTTTTTCCCTGAGACTCACTGTGCTCTGCACTTTCCCCTTGTGCTCGGCTGTTAAAAATATCATCCCTCGTCTTGCATTTTGATTATGCAGGACGATCACATTGTGTTTTTTCTTTGCAACGGCCTGTTGTCCAACTTGTGACTCAAAGCAAACTATAATCAAAGACATGGCAGTCTGTGGGGAGCTGCTCGCAGAGCTTTATACCTTAGGTTCTGTTTTGAGTCCAGACCCTTTCCTTTACTTCAACACTCATCCCATCATCCCCACACCTTCACATACGGAAACACACACACACACACACACACACACACACACACACACACACACACACACACTCCCCTCAGTTTCCACTGCCAGGGAATCTGGTCGGTAACCAGCATGCTGCAGGATGACCATTACCACCCGCCTGCCTTCCTGCCAGCGCGCTGCAGCACGACAGCTGCTACGATAAAACAGCACACCTCTCCCAGAGAACAGCTCCACACTGGAAGCTGAGCTAAGGCTAGCTTTGCGTCTGTGTGTGCTGTGTGTGCTGGTGTGTGTTGGTAGATGTCCTTCAGCACTAAGAGCATTGGAGGGAGATGTAAAGAATGCTAATGAAGTGAATCACCAGAGTAAGGACTGACTTGGCCAGCCTGGCACAGATACACCGTATCTGCTTGTGTGTGCTTGTGTGAGTGTGTGTGCGCGCACGTGCGTGTGAGAGTGTGTGTGTTTGCTTTCCCATGCATTTGAGCGCCCTAATGTTCGCTCCCTCTGAAGTCAAGTGAAGAGAGAGCAAGTGAGAAGTGGGCGAGCCAAGGTTAAGCACAGGAACACAGTGACGGGCCGTGCATTTTAATTGAGGCTTGAGCAAACACTTTGCAATTCCCCTAAATGCCCCCCTGTGATGGATGACAGGAACCAGTGTTGTCTATTTTTCTTCTCAAGAGGAACTTTTGTGCGACTGGCAGTGTGTCTGGACACAAAAGACCAGGCCAGCCAAAGTCCCCCGCTCTTTTAAGCTTTATTGACTCCTGGCACCACACAGCGAGGGAGAGCGTTAGAGAGAGAAAATAAGTTACCTTGGTACACATCCCCCCTGCATCTGCTATGTGTACATCTGAGAGTGTGTGTGTGTTTGTGTGTTTGTGTGTGTGTGTATGAGTAACAAGAACCTGTCCACCCAACTCACCACTGTGCACCTGCTACCAAGATTTGCCTTTTCAAAAATGTTGTAAACCCAGCTGGATCCAGCAGCTTCTCCATCCTTCCTTTTTTTTCTTTTTTTTTTTTTTGACATCCAAAACTTTCCAGTTTCTGAATTTGTCAAACTGACTCTGTGTGCAATGTAATGAAAATAATAATAATGCAAAAGCTTTTCCAAAATAGTACGATGATGCTCGGGTCTAAAATATTCTTCCACTGAATATTTAACTCTGGCTCTGTCTGAAATCACTAAGTTGTTTACTCATCTATGGTCTCATACAAAATAAACACTCACTGAGCAGGAAATAATCTCTCATTTTACCCCATCACAAACACTTGGTGTGTTGTAAAGACAAAGATGTTGTTTTTTGAGAACAATCAAGGCCTGCACACACTGAGCATCACCAAATCATCCGATTGCACTGAGGATATAAAATATGATTAAAAAAAATAAACAAGCTGTGCCCCTTAGCTGTCATCATCTCATAACTACCATGAGCAGCCTGAGTCGGACACTAAGGTTTTTTTTTTTTTTTCCCACAGTGCCAACAGGCAGAGTGTGAACTGTCTTCATATTGATTCAACATGGTGTGTGTCATCAGGTTGTCTCTGGCTTTGCTCTGGTTAATGAGAATTGATCACTTCAGACGGTGTTTAAACCGTTCATAATCGAATAGTGTTCAAAGCAGGTAATAAATGGTGTGAATTCTTAGTTTAAAACCATAGACTGTATAATTAATGGACGTAGTCTCCGCGACGTCACCCATCTGTTCCTGAAACGGACTTTTGAAGCCAAACCGTCGGCGCGGCCATATTGGAAATGAGGCGCGCTGTGAGTCTCCGCAGTAACAACCATAGGACACTCCACAGTCTCGTGATCTGAGCTGTGCCTCTGATTGAACAAACTGGCGAGCTTGATATTGTGGACACTGCAGATTTTGAAAAAAATTCACCCCCCCCCTACAGTGCGTGCCGTTAGTGAAATTAGCGATTCAGATGGGAGACATTCTTTGTACCAGGCTGTAAATAGGCTTATGTTGGCCGTGAAAACGGCTTTTTTTGGCTTGGTGTTTACGTGACTTCCGGTACTTCCGGAGCCAGCCTCAAGCGGACACTCGAGGAACAGCAGACTTTAGCACTTCCGCATTGCCTCATATTTTCAGACTGGAGGTTGCCGCTTGTTTAAAACCTATAAATGATTCAGACCTCAACAGTGTTTTCAAATGTGGCAGTGAAAAGGTGAAAAAACAAACAAAAAATACCATAACTTCCCCTTTAGCTGAACTTTTATTGAGAAACATCATCAACTCTAAAATAAGAGCTCAGATCATGAAGAAACCATGGGTTAGTAATCAATTATCGCTGTGGATGAACTTAAATAAAACTAAGTGGAGCTGTGGTCCAACGTTGCCGCTGTCAGTCAGTGACTCCACTCCAGGGGCTGACTGGCTGCAGGAAAACGTGGTTTCACAGTTTTACCTTCAGGAATATGTCGGATGCGTCTCCCATGCGGCTCCGCTGCATGTTGCCTGCGTGCTCTCTTATCTGTCAACTCACACCAGCTACGTGTTTAGTCCTTCCCCAAATGATGATCCTCTCCTCGTTCATGTTGGGCTGTGAACCTCAGACCTGTTGACCCCTGGCCTGGCTCCGCTCATTGTGTCTGTTATTTGTTATAGTCAAGCTACATAGGATCTGGTTTTGACATATCGCAACAGAGTGGATCCAGTCTGAGTTGGCTCACTGACTTAAGCAAAAACCTATCTGATAATTACAATGCAGGATGAGTGTATATGTGATGAGTCTTTGTCCTTCTTATTGCATTTTAATGGATTAACTTTGATTCTACGGCCAGTTTCTGAATAGCTAACTCAGTGATCAATACTAGCTGACAGAATATTGATTTACTGTTGACTTGGTTCGTCAATAGTGGACTGACATATGTTTGTCTGAGCAACGACACTTAAAACAGGAATAATCACTTTAATTATAACTACAATTTTTCCATCCTTTCGTTTGTTTTTATGCTACAACGTTCTGATTTGGCGGGAGAATGGACCCAAGAAACTTGAGGAACAGCTATGTACACGCATTTGCATCCATAAGTTCAATGACTTCTTTCATGTAACTTGATTTCCTTTTACACAACCTGATCCATATGCTCTGTATACAAAAGTCCAATCTGTCTGTGTGGAATGCACTGGAGTCATATCTAGAAGACGTCTGTTGTAAAAGATCATTGATTCCTTTTTTTCTTCAAACAGATAGATTGAAGAGGAAAAACTATCTTTCTCTCTGCCTTTAAAAGTCCATTTTCTTTTAATGTGGGTACCATGAGGACACTCCTCAGTGCTGTAAACTGCTTTGCGACAGCCAAGTCTGACCACTGGCTCCGCCGCTTCACAGGGGACTTGTAGTTGCAGCAATAACTCCACAACCTGCGCGCTGTGCTGGGATGCTGCACAGCTCAACGAGCCTCTGTGGTGGTGTTAGAGGAAGAGCATTTTAATATGTCTGATGACGGAAAATAAAACACGGGGACGGTGTGTGATAGTGTGGATGCCAAGCCAGGGAATATATTTCACTATGCTCACAACAGTGGGTTTTAAAAAGTGTCAGGCTCTGAGAGATGGTACTGAAGGCTTTGGTGCAACAAATCACGCTCACCTCTTCTTCAGCAGAGATTTATTTTCTATTTAAATCTTGGAACTGGATGTTTAAACCGCATCTTGTGTACATGAGCAACTTGGTGTCTGCTGAATCTCTTTTATCCTCTGTGTGGATATCCAGCATTAGGACGATACATATGGTTCCATGTTTGTCTCAGAGGTGGTCTATATGTTGTAGCTTACACTCTAGGTCTGCGCGACCTTTGCTGACTCTGACGCCTGTGCACATAGTCTGATGTGCACCTTCTCCCAAATGTAACTATGCCTCAAGACGGCGCAGACCACAAGCCCAGTGATTGTTTTTTTTTTTTTTTTTTTAACAACATTTGTAGAACCACCACACATCAGCTGTATATTTCATCTCCAACTAGATCTCCTCTCTATCCTTCCTTGTAAAAGCTGCTGTATGAAATATGTCAACATGTTTCGGCTTCGATATAACATAATACCCTCAAAATCGTTGTGAAAAAGCTGAAAAGAAAAGAATTTAAAAAAAAGACAAATCGGGACAGGAAACAGTCAACCTGACTGTCATTCTGACCATGCTGCAGTCTTCTGGAGGAGTACAGCAGAGCGATGTCAACACATGGACGTAAGAGTGAGTTGTGCTCTCATCTGAGTTGGCCATAACAGCACAGGGTCAACACAGAAGTATGAACCAGGCTTAACCATAGACTGAACAATATATGGATGCAGGCCCCTTGACATCACCTGTTTGTTTCCTGTATGGATTTTTGCAGCCTATCGTCAACAGTGGCCTTATTGGAAAACCTTGCTCTATTCAAGTTGTGATGAGGTAAAGAGGCGGGAGTTTCGCCTCTTTGCAAACATCTACAGGGCACCCATCTGTCAGAAAAACTTGATTATAGTAAGAGTTCAAAGGGTCAGTCTGGTAATGAATTTCCAGGTGTACTAAAATAAGAAAAATAATCTATAATCCCATCAGGACAGGTAGCCTGATCCAGCGTTATTAAAAATATTGTTTCCTGTTAAAGATTTCCAAACTGAGTCTTGCTGCTCGTAAACTATTAGACATTCAATAGATTTCAGGTACTTTTAAGGACACGTTTTGACAAAGTGATATTCATACGTCTGTTTCTTATATGATGGCGGGCTCTGTCATTGTTTGAATCTGTAGTCTCGAGCTTTCTTCTTGTGACAAACACAGACGTAGGTTCAAACTCAAACCCTCCTGTCAGAACAGCCACTTTACTTTTGTCTACTTTTTTTTTTTTTCAAAGCCCAGCAGACAGTGAGGATGACACAGCAGTGTTAGAAACTTCAAACTTCCAACAGTTTCCTTTGAGCGTAATGTCTTCTGTTCAGCAGAGAATAAAGTGTTGTTGTTGAAGGGAGATCATCAGCTAAACGCCTGTGATTTTAGTATTTCTGTAAAAAAAAGAAAAAAAGAAAAAAAAAAAACAGAACGATGTATTGTTCTGTGGTGAAAGTGTTCCCCCTGACACCATCACAGCTTCCTTCCCTCCCTCTCCTCCTATTGTGCTATTCTTTCCTCTCAGCTCAACACTAGGCCTCTGTTCATCTCTCCTCCTCTCATCCTCTTCTGCTGACTGGTTGCCATGCAGCGGGCTGTCCATCAGTGACCCGGTAACTGTTGCTAGGAGAGCAGTGTAATTTCATAGACGGTGCTTAATTCCTCTACAATTTATGCGCTCTCCTCACTCCATATTCCTCCTCTTTGGGCTTCTCCTTCACCCCCTCTCGAGCTCACTTTAAGCTCATCTCGGTGCTTTTATCCCCATCTTATCCTCCTCCTGCCATTCTCATCTGTCATTCCTCTCCTTCCTCATCTCAGCCCATGTCCTTCACCTCTGTTTTCAATCCGCCCGTCGTCTCCTTTTGCTGTCACTGATTTAAACATTGTTATTCTCCTGGTGGAAGCCCATAGGAGAGCCCCCCGTCTGTCTGAGAAACACTCAGTACTGGTCCGACCACTCGCTTTAATGGGGCATCAGCTCTGGATAAATAAAGGCTGTTAAATGGACGGACACGTCTGAGCAGCAGCGACCAAGATGTAATAGTAATGTGGGGGATGGGGGTGTGATCCCTCTGGGGTTATTGGGGGAATAAAAACAGAGATGAAAGACGTTTGGAAGGAGAGGAAGGCACTGAAGAACAAAAACTCTCTAACAAGTTATCTTTTTATTTTAACTTTTTCAAGAACAAAAAAGAAAAACGTTGTTAAGATAATTATTATTATTTAAATGGGCAAGAGAATTTAAGCCAACATTTTTAAAGGGATAAGAAAATAACTCTCAATTGGAAAAGTTTATTTTCCAATGACATGACTAGTTTTTAATATTTACGCAAGTAACACATCAAAAGTTTAGCTGGACTGGTTTAACAAAATATATCCCCATTAAAATTTTAAAGTAGATCAATCAAAGCTAGTTCATGTTTTTTTTTTATCTCACTACAACTAATAAATAAAGTTGCTCTTTTAAAATCCACTCCTCAATTGACGGTATGAAATTTGAGTCTGCTCATATTTTACCTGCAGAAAGTATCACTTTTTATTTTTGTATCTGCACCGTTGCACACAGAGTAATTCAGGAGCCACAGTGAGGCAGACATAAGCTTAACAAACCGAGTCTTGACAGAGTGAGTCTAACCACCATAGTAACTGTGGTGGATGTAGAGACGGGCAATGAAAACTAAGGGTTACAGCTGAGTTAGCAGAGTACCAGAATCTTCAGTGTTAAGTGTGGCTAAGCTAGCTGCTAATGGTGAGTAAACACCTCCTGGATCTTGGCCCACAGCTGGCTGGGCTATAATTCTTAACCTCTTTATGTGAAGGATGTAAAATGTTATATGATGGTTCCTGAGTATTTAACAAAGAGAGTGCTTTAATCTCTGCTCTTAATCAGAGGAAAAGCAAGCCAGTGTTTCACTGAAAGGTTGCAGGTTTGATCCCTGGCCCCTCCTCTCCACATGTCCAAGTGTCCTTGAAATAGTCCTTGAACCCCTAAAAGCTCCTAAATGCAGAGCTCCTAGATGATCTACAAATGAGGTGAATGATTGGATTAGGACCAGATTTCATCTTGATGCTCCAAAAAGTAGACTGTGTTATCTGTTTATGAAAGTGTTCATCATTCATGTTGCTGACAAGCTGCTGGCTTGAGCTTTTATATCGGCATCACTAAAGAGGGAAAAGAGTGAATTCAGATCAAGGCCCCATTTATATGACAACATTTCACTCAAAAACGCAGAGAAAAAAAATCTGTGTTCACATGGAAACGCTGAGGGACTGAAAACGCTGTAGTATGCATACCAGGCCTATAGTTGGCGACATAAGTGTAGAGTCTTTTGTTAACCCTCCGCTGAGGAAAAGGTGGTCTGATCATCTGGCATAAATATTAAATGCATCTTATCTGAGTGCAGAAGTGGAGCAACAGATGAACATTTTGTTGAAAGGCACTCAGCAGCAGGAGCACAACATGATAGTCCGCCATTGAGCTGTTGTTGTCGTTTGGTTCGCGCGTGGGAATTAAAAGTTCCCACAATGAAAGTGGAATGGGCAAAACTCTGGCTTGCTGTTCACACGGCAAAAGAGGCTACAGCATTTCAGATAAATTCCACTTTGAAAAGTTGCGTTTTAGGTTGGCTGAAACGACGTTTCCGTATAAACGAGAGGCCGAAATGCAACAATACTTTTGCGTTTCATCTCAAAACTGTTGTCATGTAAACACCACCCAAATTAGAAATTATACTGATGAGGATGATGATGATGACGATGATGACGATGATGACGATGATGACGAGTATGTTAATGGTGGAGCATTTCCATGATTTAGTTATTCTCTATATGTTCTCAGATTCACAGGAAAAGGCCGCCGGTCTTTGGCTTTCGTTTATTTATTCTTATTTATTTTTTTTTTCTTATTCTGAGCTCTGGTGCTCTTATGGCGAGATGAAGCTGTAAACGCTTTCTTTAAGGTGTTCTTGCCTTTCTGGATTTTTCCCTCGGATCTTTTCAGACCTTTTCAGCGAGGTGATTTACACAGTAGCTTTATATCATCTTATTTTTTTCCTCCTGATGAGCAGGCCCCTGCAGTCTGGTTGTGCCTGCGTATGTTATTTTAGTTAATCTTTTCTTCCCTTTTTCCTTTCTTGACTCGAGGAAACAGTGAAAAAGCTTCCATACAACAGATTTAAAACCTCATCCACAATCCGTTCTGCAGTACTCACGCTGGTGTCTGTCGTTTTTCCTGCACTAAACTAAGACAGAGAGCAGAGCATAGAGAACTGTTGGACTGATGGTCTCTGGAGATCTCCGCTACGCTTTTTGATCAGAAGACCTATTGTTTCATATCCTCAGGTCCAGGACTGACCTCACATAACATCCCTAGTCATCTGAATATTCATGATCTTGATGAACGACAGTCAAAAAACTGCTTCTTCAAGCCATGTGCAGTTTCGTCTTTGCACTGCCTGTCCGCCTCTGTGTCTGATCAGACTTGAAGACATTTATTGGGACTGACTCTTGTAGCTCTCCTCTATACAAAGCCTTGCTTGGTTTGTTATAGTTTAATTTAGCTGATGTTTGCGTCCAAAGTGAGGTAAATCACAGAGAAAGTAAGTTTATGAAAGTTGTGGAAAATATGGTTTGCTACACTCAGTTTTTAAAAGGGCTTTGTTACGAAGATGTTTGTACCAATTTTTAGGTGATTAAAATGCACAAGTGCTCTTTAAATTATAAAATGCATCCTAAAATCTGACCTGAAAACAGTTTATATGCAAATGTGAGGTTAGGTAAGGCCGAGCTGTTTAAAAATCATACACTATCCCTCCATTTACTTCTGTGACAGTGGTCTTTATTAGTGAAAGACAAAGTTAGAGGAAAACAAATTAGCATTCAAATCAAACTGGTTTAGTTAAGGACAAGGCGGGGGAATTGATTTTTACTGGATGTTCTTCAGACTGTTTTCTTTGTTACAAGACAAAATGAGCTAAAGTGTGATTTTCAGGAGTTCATAATGCCTCGAACTGCAGAGCATTCTGGGTGAGCAGTGGCTGTCAGGACATGATCGAAGGACAATTCACTGAGGGGTTTTAAAGAGGTCAGGTGATGAGAGGGAGGGAGGGGGGAGCAGTTTTCTGAAGGCTCCGGCTAAAGACAAATTGATGGAAACAGGAGCCACTGAGTGAAAGACAAGGAAGAGAAAGACGGAAGAGAAGATGTGTGTTTGGTAAGGATGAAGAGGGTTAGGGTGGGGTCCTTGCATAATTACATTTTTGTTCTGAGCAGTATTGGAAATCAATAATGTAATTCATAGAAAAGCCATAGAGCTGCCTCCCATTGGCATTCACAGACATGAGTCACGCTTACATCCCAAAGAATTAAAACAAGAAGAGGAGGAAGAGAGGGCGGTGGGAGGGGGAGGAGAGATGGTGGCAGTGTCTGTCATTGGAACAAAGACTCACCCTCTGTTCATCCCAGCCTTTAAATCTCCTCCACAGGGCCTCTCCAAGAGCTGGAGACTTTACTCTCCAAATCATTGTGAGTGATGTGTTCTGGTTTGACTGGTGACTGGATCACTACAGCGGCTGCACAGGGTTTTGTTCTGTGTTAGGATGAGATTCATAGAGCCTCTGAGGTCCAACAGCTCATATCTGGACACGCTTGTGACATGGAAGAAATTGAACAAGGTGAAGCATAGCTACCTCACCTCATTCATGCAAAAGAAAAAAAAAATAAAAGAAAATTGGAAAGTAAAGCCCCTCCGACATTCATCAGCCATCGAACCAGTTCCCATGCTCCCCTAAAAAAGATAAAAGCCTAAAGGGAGAGTCAATGTATCGCTGCTTAATGTATTGCCGATCGTTTATGAAAAAAAACCCCAATATCATCCAACAGTAAACCAGAATGACAAGACCAACAGCTATGTCAAACTAAGCAGACAATGAAAAGAGAATCACTTGCCAAAATAAAATAAAATAAAATAAATAAATAAATAAACAAATAAATAAGAACTACACACTACAAACGCTAAGAAGGATCTGATTTATCAGTTTTAGAAAACTTTATGCAAAAACTTTATCTGAAACACTTTGTTTAAGCTGCTGTCTCTTTAAGGCTTCCAGCTCCACAAACCCCCTTCCTTCTGATTAGCCAGCCCTCAGGAGGCTCGTCAGGGGCAGAGTTATGAGCAGACCTTAGTGTTTGAGGCCCTGGTAGGCCCTGGTAGTAAAGTTAGTCTTTGAAACCTCTGTATTATCCGCATGTCTGAAAAAAAAAAAAAATTGGAAGGGGAAAAGTCAGACAGGTAGGATGCAGAGCTCCAGGCTATTGAAGCTTAAAAATTTGATCAGCTAGTTTTAAGCCAAACTTATTAATATTCACCAGCGTTAACAGATGGACTACTTTCTTCAGGTCCCTTGTGCTTTACTGACTGTTTTCCTGTGCTGATGGGGGATTATTAGCTTCATACTGTGGTACAGTTTTAATGTAGTACAGGTGAAACAGTTTGGCTGGTTTAAAGCTGTCATTGTTGGTGTTTTTGGCTTATTTGCTGAAATGTTACACAATGTCAGCAGTTACTTAGTCAGGCCAGGTACTAATTATCATTAAAAATGACTTTGTTGGCAAACGTTTGTCTGTGCCATTTTACTTTATTCAAATTCAGTTTATTGTAAGTGTATCTTAAATTTTCTGTCCCTCATTAAAAGACAAACCAGTGTTAGGATGAGGAAACTGGGTTCAGTTTCATGTTAACAATAACTGTAGGTCAGAATCTGATGAACAAGGACCACTAAGCTGTGCAATTTAGCGACAGAGCTAAACGCGAGTCCTGTGAACTCAGTTTTGATAACTGTAAGAAAACATGAAGCTCTGTGAGTTTAAGTATCATGGAGTCTTCTGCATGAGTTAAGGTAAAGAGGATAGACAGGCAGGTTGGTGCTGCATCAGCAGTGAAGACCGCTACTGTCTGTACTGGATCATCTAATGAAGAGGGAGCTGAGCCAGAAGGCGAAGCTTTTGATTCACCAGTCGATCCACGTCCCAACTCTCACCTATTGTCATGAGCTTTGAGTAGTGACTGAAAGAATGAGATCAAGGACATGCTGAGATGGGTTTCCTTTCGTAGGGTGGCTGGGCTTAGCCTGGGGGATAGGATATGGATGGATGGATTGAAAACAAACAAGGCATGCTTCTCCAAATGGAAAATAAGTCCATTTATTTAGCTGTGTTGTAGAAAAATGCTGGAACCAAATAAACGTTTTTAGAACTAACTGAGTAACATCAGGTCAAGGTCAAGCTCTGATTCTTCAGGAACACCTCTCCATTAAGTCTCTATATGATTCCACTCCGTCGTTTCTGAGGAGAATATTTGATTCATAAGAGCCACCCTAAAAAAACTCAGCAAATATTTGGTGAATTTTAAAAGATGTGAAAGTCAGAAATGGCCCCTCGCAGGAGCAGAAGAAGCTTCAGTCATTTCCTTTTAACGTGATTTTTGTCCTGTAAGAAATCTTTAAAGGCCAGAATCAGAGAGCACAGTGGAGCCATTAGGCGAGGAGCTGTCAGAAATCCTGTCCTCCACTTTAAAGAAGCAAAGCACTCCATCTCTGCCTTTTCTTTACTTGGGATCAAGAAGGTCTCTCTGCCCAAGAGGAGGTGATTTTCACTTTCACACACACCAGGCTGGCGGAGGGATTCTTTCATTCTTTCTAAAACTCAATATCCCAAAAGACATGCATGAAGAATTAAATGCTGCTTTTCTCTAATGGGTCTATAATAAAAGCAACAGTATTTACCTGTATCACACTCCATTATGTTGGATGGAAGAGAAGATGCACATTATTAAGATGCTGGATTAAAAAAAAAAACAAATAGAGGATTTTTTTTTTTTTTTTTTTTTTTTTTTAATTTTGATATTTCATTTGTGGTTTTTAGTATTTTTGTATGTAAGCCACCTGAGCTACAGTATGCTGTCATTGTCCATGTCAAGATTCCTTTATTTTTCTTCAAAGAGATTTGTTTTGAACAAAAGACTGCCAAATAAAATAAAATAAAATAAAATTACATAAATAAAAAACATACAAAATAAACAGGACAAATATATGAATGCATGACACAAATTAATTCAAATCAGCAAACTCAGAGTTGAAAAGAAAAGCCAGCTCAGCCCAGAGCCCAGCAGGCTTAAGACCCAAAAAAGATGGATTACTTCTCACAGGTGTTTTCCAGACATGACCTGAAAATGATGAGCTGCTCAACCTGCATTCATATAGTTTATTTATATGTTGACAAAACTCTCTATGATGTTTTTGTCAGCCTATTGACACACGGTCAGCCTTGCACATCTTCTTATTGTACCTTCTATATTTGTAAAACAATACAGTTATGCAAGAAAAAAAAATCAAAACAAAAATATGAAATTTTCTGTCTATGCAGATAAATAAAAAGTAAATAAATTTAAGAGAAATGGAACACAACCAAAAAAAAATATTTATCTACATGCCTAAATCAAATCAGTAGGGTCTTTTTTCAGGGGGCCTCAGAGGTAAAAATGTTTAAAATGTTTGCAACATAAAGGTATTTAGCAATGTATAGTTTCTATGCTGGTGTGGGGCTCTCTCTGTTATCGCTGTCATTTTAGCTACCAGTCCAGTATTTGAGCTCAGCCTGTGGTGCCTTTGCTGTATTTGAGTGATTTACTATTGACAGCGAGTCTTATGAGACCCTTCAAAAAGAGAGGAGGAACGTTATAATGGTTCGCTTTCTTTTCAAACACTGTGAACATACTTCTTTCACTTTGTACTAAACTTTGAAATAAGTTTTGTAAAATTTTTCTTCACTCAAACTGAGGAGTTCCTCTGCATATCTGGATCTCTGTACTCTCGTCCTGCGGTGGAAAACCAGCTGCGAGCTGACTGAATGAGAGGATCAGCAGTGATCGCCCCTCAGGTCGAGCTCCCAGCACCGTTCTTAAGAAATAAAGAGCCTCAGGCCACACTGTATTAAATAATCACAATTACTGAGTGAACGCTCACATCTACACATCACAAAATCTAATGCACGACTTTTACCCAAGAGGATGTTACTTAATTCAGCCATCGAGTGTATTGCACAGTACATCAAACACTTTGAGCCTGTTTATTACAATCACAATAATATTCAGAACCTCTCGGAGAAAATCCAGTCTTAGCTGGCATTATTTCTGTTATTCCCTTCTGTTTTTTTTTCTTTCCGTCACTTGTGCTTTCTGTTTCTTTGTGCTCATCTGATGCTGATTAATCTTTTTGGTTTCACTCTTGACGTTAGGGACCGCAGTTGTTCTTAAATGCAGGTGAGGTTCCCTCCGCAGTGTGGTTATTCTTTGTTGTTGACCTTTGTCCCCTCTGTGGCTGGTTCTATGAGGCAGCTTGCGTGGTAAGGCAGCTAAGGACACAGTTGGCTGTCATCCTGCCCAGCAGGTATCCAGGCAGGGCAGATGAATGCTGCAGAAGCTCTGCTGCTGTTTATTCTAACTCGTCTGTCCCTGTGTTCTCCTCCCCTGCAGCGCTGACAGGAAGCCAAGCAGAGTCCCAAGCCCCTATCCAAGGCCTTCACAGTGCCACGATGGGCGCAACACGACACCGGAGAGCTGCCACGGAGGAAAACTACTGGGCCTACTCAGGTACGAGTCTATGTGTGTGCTTCTGAGAGGCAGTTTGAGTCTTTCTTGTGTGAACATCGTGGTTAGCCCTCGGACTTACACATGTCATGGAATATTTGGAAACTTTTTAGACCTGGCAAGAAAAGTTAGATATCTGGAGAAATCTTTGCTTGTTTTTTGTGTTTTCTTTTGCCAACATCGCTGTCAGGAATACACAAACAGCTACCAGCAGCAGGGGATGTGTTCAGGATCAGATGTGACCGTTTATGGGTCAAGTATTCCAAATGGAAAGCTTTTGGGAGGCTCTGAACTCTCAGGATGCCTTGAGCTATTGAGTCACACACACACATTGGGGTAGGTGGTCGGTTCATGCAGCAGAGCAACAACGATCTGAGAAATATCTGGAGGGTAGACGAGAGAAACTGAGATGTCTCATGAGTGGGATCAAAACCTTGGAACAAGTAGAGTGGAAGAGCTTTTGTAACAAAGACAGAAAGTCAAACAAAACTATATTGACATGTTGAAAATGACAAGATTGTAGAAAAATCAATAACACTGCACACACCGAGAACATTTTTGTCATGGGGGTGTCATAAAGCCTGTTACTGCTCACACCAGGACTATAGAGGGGGTTTGCGTGTGATGTTACGATAGACGGGGTCACAGAGGTCACCACAGAGAAGAAGAAAGCACGTAGCTCTGAGGAGCAGTTTCAGCGCTCAGCCTGAATGCTGCTGAGACATAAAAACAACTTCTCATTAAAGAAGGAGGATGCACTATGAATTATAATTAAAGGGAACATTTGGGTCTGTGGATTCTGGTCAGAGGTCAGAAGTTTAAATGTAATGAAGATGACTGTCCTGAAATCTGGCTAGATCCAACCCGAACCCAGATGGGACGCTGTTGTGTTCAGGATTTCGACCTTGAATATGCTGAAAAGTACCATCCTTTCACGAGTTATGACGGTCAGTGTTACTGACCTCACCTCCTGTTCTCTGCTCTCAGTTTGACCGGTTTGATGCAGATAAATTTAACAAATTTAATTTAAGCAGATAATTTGTGGCTGCAGAAAAAGGACAAGGACACCAGATTATATCCTAAAGCTTGGTCTTGGTACTCTATTAAGTCCCTTTCAGGCTAGTTTTGCAGTCAAAGATAAAAAAGTTAAGTCTGTAGGTCGATATCAGAGATTAAATCAGTTTAATGTGATTTCAGTTATATGCATGTTTATTTTTTGTAAAGTGAAAGTATCAGAATTACAATTCATACAGCTAAAACCATGTGATTACTATAGTTTGAGAGTACCACGTTGTTTAGTTCATTAGCGATAAATTCAATGCATAAATAAATAAATAAATGATGTAAGTAGAAGCTAGAAACATTTTTGGAACATATTTATGTGTTCCAAAAAACTGAGGATGGTCGGAGATCTCATCCTAAAACCACTATGACATTTGATCCCACTTTATCCTGCCGGAGGGAGCTGTGTTTGAACTAAACTTGGCACAAAAAGTCAGGGAATTTGTGTTTGGTAGATTGTTTCTTTGTTGTACAAAAAAAGCCTGTTTTTCATTTTAAATGGAACCATATCTGTAAGGTACAGACATTTGTGGGATGGACAGCAGAGCTGAGGATGTGGGATGCTCCCATGAAAAAGTTGCCAAATCTTCTCTGCCAGTGCCAAACAGCTTGCGGCTACATCAGATGCATCTGCAGTCTGTCTCTGCTCCGTCATGCCACTGAATCAGATAGGTTTCCATTCAAGTTGATGCATCAACTTGCACTGGATCTTTCCATCCTATTTTTGCCGGATTTATCCTTTTTATGGGTTTTACAAAGGGTTATTTTTGTTTGTTTGTTTTTTGCAGTAATATCATATAATTGCTATCAGTTTGTACAAATGTAGCTTTTTGCCAATTGTTGTATAACCAGTTTTAAAGCAGTGTGCTCCTAAATGGAAGAATGATAGCAGGCTGTCTTTACGCTCTTGTTTCTTGACGTTGCTGCCCCTGCTGGAAATTTTTGATATTCCATAAGAAATTGGAATCGGTGTGCAGCTGCTCTATACATAAGAGTCCAAAGACCATGGTAAATTTGGTTGTCTTACAATGCAGTGTTTGTGTTGCCCCAAATGCAGGAAAAATAGTGTCTATTTTTTTCCATTTCATGCTCACTGTCTCCATCTCAAGCAGCATATTTTACTCTTCCAAAACTAAGGACATGTTGAGTACTTGACCCCCTGCAGCCCTGAGTTTCTCTTAATTTTCACTAATTTGTTAAGTGTTGTTAATGGTGGTTTGCAGTTATTTCGATTTGAAGAGACCGCTTTCAAAACTCAACAATTTCTGCACAAAACTTCAGCAGGCAGTGTAATGTCACTCATAGTTGCTCACTGTGATAGAGAGCAGGAGAACAGAAAAGTCGCATTAATTAGAGGGAATTAGTGAGTTCATTGTGTCAGCTATAATTAAACACTTCAGTATTATTGAACACCAGCTTTTATTTGGGAACATACATGTTCAAAGGCCCGTGCTTCGGGTTTCGGCTTAGATGACAGAGATTTGAGTAAGTAGAAGGCTTTCTGAGTACAGTAAGACAAAGCTGTGTGTGGGTGTGTGTCTTTGAGAGTGAAAGCATTTATGTGCAACTGTCAATGCAATATGTTTGCCTTCCTCTTTCTCGCTCTGTCTTCTTTTCTTCCTCTTTTAAGCAGCACTCATCCTCATCTCTCTTCAGCGCTCTTCTGGCCTGGAGGCGTCTCCGGGCCTGTTTTTTATTTTACCAGTACTTCAGAGGAGAAAAAAGCCACTTCCTCTGTCCCTTTGGAGGCTTTGGTTTTTCAGAGGGGCAGCATTAATCTTTCACCATGCCAGCAATGCGAGCCCCGGGCCACGAATGATCTTTTAGTTTATTTATTTCAATATTTCCGCTGGCTCGTCTAACCCTAATTGGTAGCCCGTTGAGCCTGCGAGAGCGCACAAGCTTGTGGATAAAAACGGAGCCGGTGACAGTTTCACTTAGTGCTGCTGCTGCTGATGCTAAGATCTGCCGATGCTCTCCTGCCGTCCCCCCACATGTTTGATCGCTGCTCTTACATAAGATGCTGATGTAATGGTGGGCTGAATACAGGCAAGAGGGGAAAACAATGGAGAGACAGAAGGCTGACAAACTGGTGGATGCTTCAGTTTTTATCTCACTGTAGGATGAAGTTGTATTTCTGGCATGGAGAAATGACTGACCAACATTCTGCGCAGACAAGCCGGCATCAAACTACGCATATCGTGGAGCGTGTGGACCAATAATACATCAAACACAAATCCTCTGTTCAGCCAACATGTTCCCAGTCCAGACTCATCTGATAGTGCAGATCAGTCGGTGGCACGGTGCCTACAATATATAACCATTCTGCGCCTTTCTTGGTTGCACTAAATATTATTTTGCTGGACTCTGGATATGAAGCAATCAAATTACGATCAAGACATGACAAAGAAAAAGGAGAATACTTGGTTCATGTAAATCGTGCAGAAGGCGTCCTAGGGTGTAGAAATAAACTACAAAGATGGCCAAAGCCAACTGATTTCACTCAACAAACTTCTCCCAGGTACAGTAAAAAAAAAAAAGCCTGCCTACCGGTTACCTGCAGGGAGACAAACACAGAAACAAGAAAGGGGAGAATGTGTGCTGACAAAGCAGCAACCTCATGTGGAAGTGCTAAAATTTGCAGTTCTTCAGTTTTTATAGCAGAAAATAACAACAAGAAACACATTAATATTCTGGTTAAAAAAAAAAACAAAAAAAAAAAAACTTGGGTGTGAAGAGCTCATTTGTGTATCAACAGACACTGCATGAGGGATTTTATTTTTTAACTAATTTTTTTTAAGATATTAAAAATTTTGCCCATATAAGGGCATGGCTGACCTGACTGACAGGTGGGATCCCTGTATCTGTCTGCAAAGAGGCTAAAGGCCCGCCTCTTCACCAAATCAAACAAAGCTAGGTTGAGTTCAGCATTTCCAGTAATATGATGATGATGCGACGTCATGGAGACTACTTCCATGGTTTTGACGTTTTTTCACATGAATCAGATCTTGTGCAGATCAAACTTTAAACTGTCTTATTTAATGAGTTGGGGTTGAGTTATATATAAATTTACCAATCAAAAGCAGAAATGTTTCTTTTGTTTACATGGTTGTCGAACAAAAATAGCTGAATAGATTTTAAATTTTCATCATTGTGTGTGCAGTTCGAGAAATGAACTATTCAGACCAAATGTGTTGCTTCTTTCCAGGCCTGATCATTTTTACTCAGAGGGTCATTGGATCAACGTTTTGTCACATTCATTTAGGACCAATCAGAGCAACAGAACATAGGATGTAGTCGTGTGTCGTAGAAGAAGGTTCTCATGCATGAAAGGTTTTTGCTCTTCTTTTAAATGGAGATACCAAAGTCACATTTTTCAGTATTTGATTCTTGCCCTTAGATCAGTGTAGAGTTTATCAACATAAATATAAATATATATTTTCATGAAACTGGACAAATCAGGTGTGTGTGCCTCAAAAAACTGAAACTAGTCCTGTTCCTCAACAGACATTCTCTCCCCTCTGATGACTTCTCCAAAGTTTCCTCAACTTTCTCTCTCTCTCCTAATTAGCTTGTTCTAATCATGTCCTCCAGAGGTCTGACAAACTCCAATCAGGACCTCAGCAGGGCCAAGGCTGCTCTGCCCTCTGCCTGATCAGAATGGCAGATTAAAAGCAGGCACAATGCTGACAAGAGTTATCTAGGGACGGCCCTATACCACCAGAATGAGAGACGGAGACAAAGAGACGGAGAAAGGCAACGATTCAAACAGTCACCCCCGCTGCTTGCTCTTACTATCACTACAGTCCACAATTAATCTGTGAAGTGGTGTGCTCAGTGTGCCAAGAGGGAGCCTCTGACATTTTGTCTTTTGAGAATATTAATACAAGAAAATTAGAGACTGTAGAAGCTTTATGAAATACATACAACTCACTAGCCATGAAAATTAAAACTAAAAAAAAAAAAAAAATCAGCTTTTTAAATCTGATGTTTTTGGGTTCTGGCTCAACGAGTTTCTTTGTCGAACAGCATGAGGCTTTGTTGAACCTTTTATAAAAAGACACACTCTGAATGTGCTCAAGTTCTGCCTGATGGCTCGAAGATTAGACGTCATAAGAATACTTTGTTTTTCCAAAAGTACTCAGCAAAAACTGAAACTCATGACATCAACAAAAGTTTCCTCAGATGGTAATGTTAGACGAGGAGAGCGAGACATCTGCTAGCTTATTCAACTCAACTCAACTCAATTTATAGAGCATGTCTCAAACAACCGCAGTTGACCAAAGCAAATAAAATACTGGAATACTAAAGAGCATAAAATACAAAACAATGCAATAATAAAAACATTAAAAAAAATAAAAGGATGATTTAAAAACCTCAATTGATGGTGCAGAGCGGATACGCTGGGATAAGTTATTCCAGAGCCGAGGGGCAGCCATCATAAAAGCTCAGTCACCGTTGTTTAGTTTGGGGAGTGACCAACAACAACTGATTGGATGACCTCAGTGATCTTGCGGGGACGTGGAACTGGAGAAGCTCAGTCAAGTACAGGGAGGTTAGGCTCTTCTTCGTTCTAGAGCTTTTCGGGTTACAAACCTTTAAGCAGGAATACAGAACAGCTTTTCACATTTTCACATTCTCTGCCACCTGTGGTTGAAGTTACTTTGCAGCTATCAGAAGCTAAGAAATGTTCTCACCAGCTCTGCTGCTGTTGTCTGGATTTCAGGACTGAATGTTGCTCTGTTTTTCCTGATAATTAAGAGCACTGTTGTTGATCATTGTCATAATAAAATGCTAGAAACGATCAGGGCAGCCTTTACACTTATTAACAAATCATTCATTCATACTATTATGTAAACTTTTCCTCTCCAGAGATTTGCTGTTGTCTCATCTTAACTGTCAATTCGTAATCATTTATCCAACGTTATGATGCAGTAATGTGACACGATAATGTCCATAAAAAGTAATCAAACTTATTGGTATGTGAATGTAACTTTAATTTCTTCACTGGAAGTCATTATGAGGTTGGGTCTCAAAGTTTAACTGCTCACGTTAGCCTCCATCAAGCTGCAGCAGCCAAGCCTTTTCATGGAAATCTGCAATATAAACCATGTAATATACTACAGCCCTCAACGTGATATATGCTCCCCATTCCATATAATCAAGGAGCTTTGCCGTATAGTTTTAAGAGGCCATCTTCTGCGATGGGCTGACTGTGACGCTGTGAGGTCAAATTGATTGTCTCTTCATCCCTCGCTGCTGGACCACTGAAATACCTGAGTGCCTGTTTTGAAAGACTTTTCATTTTTCCATTCACGATATGACCCACATGTTGGTATTAACAATCCCCTGTCCCCCATTTTAAACCATCAATACACGCACACACACACACACGCACGTGCACACGCACACACACTTGACTGGAAATTAATTTTCAGACCTGCACAATGTCAAGACTTGCTATCGACGGGAGAGGCGAACCTAATTTGCGTGCTCCTCGTCGAGCTGTTTTACCATTCAGCACCAGCCCCCATCAGAGAGCTCTCAGGCCTTTGTGCTGCAGCCTTGAAGTGGGTAAATGAAGATGGAAATTGAAGATATATAGTGCAGTCATTTTACTTGTGAGGGGATGCAATTTTATTAGCCTGGCAGTAAGTGGTGTTTTCTTTTTTTTTTTCACATCTAGAAATTGAAATGCAGACGTCATTAAGCGTTCAAACTTGAAAGCGAGAAACCTCAAAGTAAAGTCAAATTTTAATACGTTTTGGAGCACATTTCTGGGCATTAAAAATCTTTCTCTTGACTCTGTGTGTGATAGAATTCTTTGACTTAGAAATACGTACATACATATATAACTACAAAATTCACTATAAATAAAGCCATTAAATGATAGGCAGGTGTTTCTTGTGTGAATTTATTGTGAACTAAAGTTTGTTACAGTATGAATTCACCTGCTCCTCAATTTTATCTATTTTTTTATCAGTATTTTTTAAAAACGTTGAGTAACATTGGCATCCATAGTGTCATTTTTAGAGAATTACTGCCTTAAACCATATCTGCAAGTAGCTCACATAAAACAAGCATGCTCAACCATATACAACATCAAGATATACAAGAGAAAAAACATAGCTGTGCTCTCAGCTCTGTCTTTGCAGATTACAGCGTTTTGTCTTGGACCATGACGCGTCCAGTCCACAGCCCAATGAACACGAAGGAGGTTTTGAGGAGATTGTGTTCCCCTATTTCCTGCGTTGTGTATAGATTCCTGTGGAGAGGTTGCTCTTTTCTCCTGCCCACCTCCCATTGAGGTGTCAGAGGTCATGCTTAGCTACAGAACAGAGCCCCGAGCTGATGGAGATTTAGTGGCACTTCAGCAGAATAAGCTGAGTCATCTAGCTGTAGGACTGAAATGTATTTCCACCTTAAGCTGGAGTCTCACTGAAAAGCATAAAGCATTGCAATAAAACAAATCTAATAAATTATTTAGCTTGAGGTGTGTAGCCTGTTTTTGCAGAGCTGATGTGCCGACATTGAGATTTTAAGAGAAGCATCTCTCACTCCCTGACGTTTAAATAGCAGCAAATAAAATTCAAAAACAGTGATGTAAAGGTCAAGATAAAATGTGGAAACTTTTAAAACATTTGACAATTCAGAGCGTTTGTTCTCACAAATATCAGATGAAACAGCTCTTTACGTCATCGGTGGATTGTGACCCTCTTGTTAGAGTGTTCCTGCTGTCATTTTTGTTCACAGCACCTTCAGAAAGATGTGGCATACAGCAGGAGAACAAAGCTTCTCTTGCAGCCTCATGTTCTCGCTGTTAAAGTCAGAAGTCTTCCTGCTGTCGGTGGATTTCTGAGGATGCTGTGGCACGAATAGAACATTTCCCCTCTTCTGGAGAAATGATGAAACTGTGTACAATTACTACTGGCAATGCCTTTTCCTTTCAGTCCAAACTCAGTTTAATCTGATCAAAACCATGCTTACTCTTTGATGGAGTTATGAGTAGCTTTCAGCATCACACGAACAAAAACAACAACTCAATCTAAGAGGCCTGTGTGCTGTAAAATTTGATTATATATGTCTGGGGGTCAAGTAAGGACAAATAAATGGGAATACTTTACTATAAAAAAATTGAAGAATTAACATCTTTGTATTGATTATGATTTGATTTGAATAAAAATATATGAACATCTTGGATTAGAAATTGCACTAAATAAAACTCAAGCTTAATCAGCTGTGAAATGTTTGTCTAGGACCAAAGTAAGATCATTTAGTTTACTGTATAAGAATCAGACCTTATTTCTGTTTTGTTTTGTGTTCAGTAGGCCCATACATTTAATTTATAATTCATAAACTCACTGCCTGAATTCATGCATTCATCCATTCATTCAGTATGAGTTTCATCATTTTTCAGTTGTTTGACATTTATAGTTGAAAATGTATCAGTTGAACACTGGGTGTGGTTAAAACATTACGCTGGGTGCTCTTAATCCAGACTGTGAGCTGAAACAGAGCTTTCTTTGCTTCATAAACTGCAGCATGTGGTTAGGACTTGATCACTTTCATTGAAGGACTACAAGCTGCTGCCTGAACTTGGTTTACTCAGTTTCTTTTACAAGGTTACATTGTTCAGGTGTCTTACAGAACACACAGAAGTTTTTCATTTTATTAATATGGATTTTTTTTGTGTGTGTCTTTATGAGCGTGTTTTGTATTGGAGTAATCCAAAACTAATTACATTACTGATTACATTTTTTAACAGGTAATTAGTAACTAACCCCCCCCCCCCCCCCCCCCCAAAAAAAAAAAAAAAAAAAAAAAAAAAAAAACAAATCCTGGTCATAAAGTATGACTACCTCAAAACATAAAACACATTACATACATGCTTTAACTTCAAGTATTTATCCCCCTTTTTCATCTAAATCACAAAGGAAAAACTGCGCTTCTTTTTTTTTTTTTTTTTTTTTTTTTTGGTGCAGCCCAATCACACAGTATATGCTTATTTGAGGAAAAAAACAACTCAACTTTACCAGTCTACCACAGCAAATTATGGAAATAGTACCACTAAATTAATTCTATTATTATTATTATTATTATTATTATTATTATTAATAATAATAATAATAATAATAATAATAATAATAATAATAATAATAATAATAAATTTCCATCTTAAAAAATTACTTGGCACGTCTCCCAAAAATCATACTTTTAGATAGCATTAAGTGCAGTCTTAGACAGAGGAATAGAGCTTCTTCTCAGCTGAAAAAAATCTAGAGATTGTATCAAAATACAAAAACAATTGAGGATAACTGGGAGAAATTACAATTAGGAGAACAGTAGTAGGAATGTCTAAAAAAGTAGGAGTGCTGACAGCTCTGCATAAGTGAAAAGGAAACAAAAACAAAGGCAGTTCAACGAGTGTCCACTTCAGGTTAGCTCCTAAAGCCAAAGAAGCCCCCTTACAGTCTATTTTTAAAATATTTAAAGAGCAGTTTAACAGGCTGGTACAAAAAACACTTTCGGTCTGAATATTTTATTTCTTTGTTGTATGCTCAACAGCGGGGTGAGGGTTTTTTTTTTTTTTCCAAGTCTAAAATTCAATATAGATTTGCTAAATTGGTGGCTAATTTAATGGCACATGGATGAAATGAAGTTACCAGTCAGCCCATACTTCACCTCTTCGCCCCTCTTTGCCTGTCTGTCCTCACCTGAAGCTTGGTCGAGTCAGCACTTCAAATATGGTTATCGCTGCCACCATCAACATTCAACGAGCCTCCTCAGAATCCAATGCATGACGTCATCTACCAGCCAATAGAACTGTCACATTGAATAAATCACTGATGAAATTCTGTAACAAAGCTTTGCTGGGATCTGATGCTGATGATGAACTTTTACACATTCAGGGGACGCAGAGGACAAAGAAAGCTGCTTTCAATCAACCTTGCTCCTTCAGCACTGTCGCTGTCAATACATGAATACCCATTCTGTATATGTGTGTGCATACGGTCCCATGTTTGTGTGGGTTGATTAAATGAAAGGCAGCAACCAATTGAGCTGTCCGTGTGAGGTGTGAGGGGTGATGCATTATAAGAGTACTCTCTGTGATTGCGTCAGTGGCTGCGTGTCTAATGCAGGATCAAACTGACCCGCTCTCCTGGAAAAATACATCAATTGGGTGCCCTTAAAGCAATCATAATATTTCCACACCTCTCAAGTAGTCCTTGAGTAGCCCTGGCCTCTTTCGAGGACCGAGAGGCTAATTTCCATCAAGTGAATATATATCAGGTAAGCCAGCTCGTCAGTGGTGGAGCACCTGAAATAGGTCTGTCATTCAGCTGGACACACAGGTCACTTCACTTCAATAACACTGTAGCAAGCTCCATCTGAACAACAAGCTGCAGTCAACAGTGCTTAGTAGTTTTCTGCTGAGACACACAGCACTTTAAGTGGGGTGACGCCTGGATAAAGCTGTGGAAACATTGGGAGGCAGAATACTTCATTCTGCTGTCAGTACAAGGGGTCAAGATTTATTTCCAATTCTCACTATGACTAAACCAAAAAAGTAGAGTTAGTAAAACAAGTTCAAATCAGCAGTGATTTAAAGCAGCGTCATGATAAATAATGAGCAGAGCAGTAAGTAAATGTCGAAATTTGCATTTTGACCTCAACAGGATCTGTGTTTCTGCCAGCTTGTTAGTGGGTCTTGTGTTTGATATTAAGTGAAGATTTATTAACTAAATTTTTAGAGATTTTCATTCAAAGTGAAATTATCCATGAGGTCTCTTTTTCAAAAACAAACACACCAAATGATTAAGCTCATAAAATCACTGAATAAAACATTTGCGAGGCAGCAGTCAGCACCAACATGTGGTTCTCTGTTTGGCTTCTGGGGGCTGCAAGCAGGAAGGCTACTAAATTTAAATCATTGCATGATGAAAAGCCCCAATGAAGATCATACAATAATAAAAAAAGAGAATAAATATATTATCAAGTAGAAAAGGTGTTGTGTCCAGTCTGCATGTTTGGAGAACTCTGACAATCATGTGTCATGTACAGTAAAACAAGAAGTCCATGTTGGCCATTTCATGTGTGAGTGTTTCGCCAAACTGGAAAGAGTTGCATCATATAGCTGAATTCTCATTCTGAAATTGAAATCCAATGTCCTTGACCTGGTTTTGGACGTATACATCCCTGGTGAACTGTTCATTAAAAGTGGTGTTGTAGTAGTATATCCACCTGGCTTTGACGAGCTGCTACGATGACTCGCTGTGTCCCAAATTGCGTACTTTCATAAATGCACTGTGTACTCTGCACGTCCTGGAACAGTGCACAAAATCTTACAGGGTCATGTCGTCCCAAATCAAACACTGCAGCTTTGCACTTACCAGAAACTACGATCGCATTCACAACCGTTTACAGGTGTTCCTCTGCTGTTCGTTGATTACATCCATCAACCATCATTTGATGTCTTCCCGCCCCTTCCTCCAAGTAGCCAATATGGTGACCGTTGAGTGTAAGAAGTGTCCACCGCTCCACACTCAACTTTCTGCTTGTTTTGAGTGTGCCGGCTGAGAAATCAAAGTGCACTGCATTTTTACTTACTGTCAGTGTGAACGCACTTATGCACTCAAAACAGAGTAAGTGCAGAAGTACACGATTTGAGACACCATGAACACCATCACCCACTGCAGAGAAGATGTGAATCTTGCCATGGCGTGCATTTGTTTTTGAAGCAAATTAATGGAGAGCAGATCTTTCTTTGTGTGTGTGTGTGTGTGTGTGTGTGTGTGTGTGTGTGTGTGTGTGTGTGTGTGTGTGTGTGTGTGTGTGTGTGTGTGTGTGTGTACACTCACAGCTCAGTGCCCTGTTTAACTTTTATCCGCTCTTCTTACATTTTTTTTTGTTTGTTTGTTTCATTTTCTTCCAACCTGACCACTGATGCTGAGAAATTTCATTTAGCAAATAGCAAATTCAAATAGCACATTTTGGCACTGATGGTCTCATTTTAAATCCTGGATTATGAACAGGCAAATATAAAAGTAAGACCATTTCAGTATCAATTATAAAGTCCTCACAGGGCCTTTAAGACTGCATAATTTAAGAAATATAATATACCTCAGTTTCATCCCTTTGGACATATGTTTGACCACTTATAAATGTACATTTATTGGTGAATGGGAAAGATAATTCTTGGATTGTAGTATATATCCCAGCCCTCTTTACCACCCTGCAGTTGTTACAACAATCAGACATTTACTAGTTTGGAGCCTCCTTCCAAATCATCAAGACCAGACAGACTCCTGAAAGAATAAGTAGAAAGATTCAGTTTTCAGTTTCCAGACAACTAAACAGGCCAGGTTTGAGTTGGCAGATAGCGGGACAAGCTTGTAAGTACAGAAGGAGTAAAATAAAATGAATAAAGTAACAAAAGGAATAAAATTCACAGCCCAGAGCTGCAAGCATTCAAGGACAATAGTAACTGTTGCAGCTCATAAAATCACTGCAATCTCTTTCACTCAGAGGCACTGTGGGGGAATGCCGCCTTCACTATTGGAGACTGGGGAATCAATGTATAAAAAGGAGCTGGAAAAAATATTGTAAAAAGCTGTAATTTTAGTGGTGCCTCGTGGAAGGTCATTAGCTGCGACAGTAAAGGCTTTTAAGGCTTTTTCGTGAGATGAATACACAACGTTTATTGAAAGTTACGCTCTTCTGACAGCCTACTTCTTGCTCTTGTCCTGTACTTAAATTCTCTCTGCACTTCAGTGGGGCTCGTGGGATCTTGCTAGGTGTGTAGGGACATCACTTGTGACAGTAATGCACCATTATATGCTTCTCAGAGTGTTGGCCTGCTTTCAGCCTCCAGGCACCTTCAGGATATTGTTCGCCAAAGAAGAGCCTGCTGACTTCTCAGCCTGTGTGGATTTATACTTGTATTGTTTTTTTTTTTTTCGAATTGACGGCATAACCATGGGATGATCATACAGGAACAAGACGGATGGGCATAGAGTACATGAATGTGTTTGAGTATTTGGAGGGAAAGAGAGAGACAGCCTGCCTGAGGTGTGAGAAAGGAAGCTGAATAGTGCAGAACAGAATTAGATATTGTAATGTCAAAGACATTGTTAGTTATTCTTAGCTCTGTGGTTACCGCCCTCCTCTTCTTCTTCTTGTTTTTCTCCCTCATGTGTGTTAATAAATGTGCTGGCAGTAGGCCACGGTGAAACATAAGGTGAGAACAAGGAGGAAGGAAGGCTGATGGGGGGTGAACACCAATGAGACAATGTGTAAATAAGAATGAAAGGGGTGAAAACATGACGAGGACAAGTGACAATCTCTCAACAGATTGTTAGCTGCTCGGCTCAGCTGCGCCAGGCTTCTGTCTGTGGCCTACATTTCATTTTGCTCTCAGAAATAGCATTCCTTCATCGAAGAATCTACACTCAAAGTTAGTGAAACCCGAAATAAACCAACATTGGATGAAAAACTCTTACTTTGTATTTAAATTTGCTCTCTTTTTGCTGAATAGAAATTCTGAAAAAAATTAAAATAAACAGAACAAACAAACTTGGAGGTTGTTCTAGTCTGCCACACTAAGTTTGTTATCATGCTGTGTCACATGACGTTATGTTACACAGCACAACAACCTTTACATGGACTGCAAAATTCTCACAAGTTTGATTCCCTGGCAGGAACTGAAATGCACATGCTCTATAAATTCCATGAATATTTGAAATTTTTAACTGGGTCCAAAATGGAGCAGGATCTCAAAACTGAACCCCGAATTCAAGGTTGAGCTGCAAAGAGGTCAAACTCTTGGTCAAAAGTGTGTTATTATGAATCTTATGATACTCCAGAAAATCAAATCATCTGAGATGATATTTCACAACAAGAGTAAGATCCATTATTACTATCCATCCATCCATCCATCCATCCATCCATCCATCCATCCATCCATCCATCCATCCATCCATCCATCCATCCATCTTCAATACTGCTTATCCTGTTCAGGGTTGCAGATGGCTGGAGTCTATCCCATCTGTCTTAGGGTAAGAGGCGGGGTGCACCCTGGACTGGTTGACAGTCAATCACAGGGCTGATACAATGAGATAGGGCGCGGTCACACTGGCTATCCAAACTGTGTTGAACTCAAGCATGATTGCCTGCCCCCCCCCCCGCAGTGACGCTCCTCCGCTGGCCAGAACAGCCCACGGTCAGACTACTCCAACATGAACCAGACTCAAAGCACACTCATGACCCGTCTACGTCACCATGAAGCGTCTGTTTACATGAAGTGCGGTCTCAGCACAATGAGAGAGAGAGAACAGGATTACAACTTTAATGACTTGTTGGCTCATGTTAAGTTGTTTTGGTCCGACACAGCCCTGTAACATTCGTGTTCTTCTTGAAAATAACTGTCAAGAGGAGCGGTTGCGGCGATTGTGTCCCCCTGCTCATGCATGAAGTGTACTGTGCTGAAACACGGTACATTTGCGGTCACGCTGGCCAAACGAACTGGACTTTAGGGCTGAAGCATGCTTGGACACAGAACGTTTGGCACAGTGTGACTGTCCCATAGACAACCTTTCACACTGACACTCATACCTACGGGCAATATAGAATCACCAAATTGACCTGATGAGTTTGTTTTTGGACTGTGGGAAGAAGCTGGAGTACTAGTAGAGAACCCACGCATGCACGGGGAGAACATGCAAACTCCACACAGAAAGGCACACTATGCCTGAACCGGGATTCGAACCAGTGACCTCCTTGCTATGAGGCAGCAGCGTTAACCATGCAGCCCTCTGTTATCACCCAATATGGTCTATATGAGGAGCTGTGGTGTCCAATTTAGTCAAATGTCCTTTTTTTCTGCATAGCATCATGACATAGCCAAGCATACGAATGTATCTGAACATCTCTGTCTACATACTTGTGATGCAGAATTTGCATTTATTGTTGTTTAAGCCTGAAGTCAATGAACTGATGGAATAACATGCCATTGTAACATGTGGCAAACATGCCAGAAGAAGAACCTTTTTCTTTTTGCAGCCAGGCCTCAGAGACACCAAGAACATCAGTAGCAACTTATGATGCTTTTGAAACGTGTATACTTCCTTTTAAAACAGACTGAGATCCGGTTGTAAATTGGAAAGCAGTTCCTTTATTGTCAGGTTTAAATCATTTATATCAAGTACTCTATGATCATTTTATTCTTTTCCACTACTTAAAAATGAATGATAAAGATTAGGATCATAGAACATTGATTATTCATCACATGCATTCTTTGGCACACCTCAGGAGAGATGCACAGTAACGCACAGGGGTATCATCTGTGGTTTAGATGCTTGAATAAATATCTGGACTGAATTTTCCTGTCCCATCATTGTCATTCAGCTCTTTACTGTATGTTGTATATGTGTATGTGTGTGTGTGTGGTTCAATAAGTATGCTGCAAAGGCCTCACCAGCAGTCTGCAGCTGTAATGGAATGACCCGACTGCTGACAGCACACTCCACTAAAATGGGCCACCATGCACATCTGCCTCTGTAGCTCTGCCACATAATTGTTCGATTTACTGTACGGCCCATATCCCTGTGCTGTAATTGAATATGACTTTGTCCTGTTTGAGTAATCTCTTCATTTCATGCCATGACCCCTTACCGTAGCGTGAGACAGGGAGAGAAAAGGAGAGAGACAGGGGGAATAAGAGAGACGAAAAGGGAGACGCAGAGATGAAAAGAGATGTGGAGGTGAGAGGTGAGAAAAAAAGGTGTCTTGTGTAGATAAAGTATGTGGGTCACATTGAGCTTCCAGGTGTCTGGCAGTGAGATTTTTTTCTGTTTCATGTTTGGCTTTGTAGCGATCAGACAGTCGGGGATTAGGTTCTCATTAATAAGAATAAATAGGAGAACAAATCCAAAGAACACAAGCATCTAAATGGCGTATAAGACATCAGAAGATTAGCCCTGGTTAATTTGGAAACACATGCTGTCTCTGGCTTAGTGTTACTGGTTCCAGCAACTGTATAATTTGAACAGGTTGCACAGAGTCGTATCATTATGTTTTCCATTCACAGTTCAGCCAAACTCACCATGTCTGAGTTTAAGTCCCTGTGAGGACTTTCTATGTGATCTTGAAAAAGTCTCACTTCTAGATACCTGCCTGATCCTAATCCACAAATTAAATTGAGATTATCAGCACCAATATAGGTTATTTATAAATGCTATTTCTTAGCTTCCTGATTGGGTCGGACAGGACCAGATTGATTAACAACACGTCACAGTCTCTATGACAACACATTGCCAGCTAACTAGCTGTGAGAAGAGAGATCTGTGTTTTTGTCTGCTGAAAACTATAATTGTGATAAATTTAGTTGTGATGGTGGAGACTGGAGCTGAGCTGTCTGACAGAAAAAGGACAGAAGAGAAGAAGAAAACTGAACAGGAGAGCGATTGAGCACTAGCTAAAGGCTAGAACACAAGATAACACGGGCTAATCTGTTTATGATAATGTTCATTCCAACCCACATGCAGCAGTTATTCTGCAGTGATCTGATCAAACTTGAGAGTCTGTCAATAAAATGAAGAGTGAGGTTATGTTTGCTCTAACTGGTAGATCACAAACATTACACGTTAGCCTACAAATATGTCTCACAGCATGGGGCGCTAAACATAGCCTAAACTACTTCCAAAGTTTGCTTGTTGTCATGTTTCAAACAATAGCTCTACAGAACAGTTGATAAAAAACTTTACCTCATCGCATTGTATCCGGTAAAAAGTTGTTTTGAGCAAAAAAAGTAGTGATAAAAAGAAGATCTGATCTCTATTCTTTTGTCAAAACAAACACACGCCTTGTTAACAATCATGTCATCACAACAGTGTGCATGCCATTCCAGCAAAAAGGTGTTGTTGCTTTCCACTTCAGAGGGATAGTCCTCACAGCCCCTTTCAGAAATAAATATGTATTAGTAGAAGCCTGTGGTGGAGGCCATCGGTTCCCAAAGTGAGGGTCAATATTCTATCTATTATCATCAAGATATAACCAAAAGTTAAAGTTGAATTGCATTTAAAACCATACAAAAAGAAAATGTTTGATCTGTTTTCCACATTTCTTTGTTGAAGACAAAGAAAAGTTTTTGGTGACAAAACCAGGATAACATCAGTATCAGTGGAGGCAGATTTATCAAGGTCACAGCAATAGTTGCACAAAGACAGACTCTTTTTTAGCTAAATCAAGCATCTTAGGCTTTTCTTGTTTGTCTTTGTCTGTTTTTCAGTTGGCCTATCAATGTTTTCCCACAGCAGGGGTTCACCGATCTCTGGCACTCCTATTTCCCCATAAAGCTGAAGTGTCTCAGGATTGATAGAGCAGCTGATTTTATTATTTTTTTATTATTTTATTTTATTATTTTTTTAATGTCATCTGCACTGTTGTCTAAAATAAAGTAACATACAGTGAAGGTAGAAGTAGAAACTTCTCTTAGGCAAAACTTGCAGTCAGACTCTCAGATGATTTTGGGAGGGCCCTGCTGGAGCGACGGAGGCATGTTGATAGTGACGACTGCCTCCTTTGGACTTCATAATGTTTCTTCAGAAATACTGAGTACAACGAAACGTGTTGAGCCGTTTTGATTAGATTAAGCTCTACGCCTGTAAAGGACAAAGTACCAGATTTGACTTGTTTAGTGATTTTCCAAACACTCAAAGACAAGTCTTTTCACTTCCTGTACGAGAATAACTTTGCACAGCTGCGTCTTTAGAGAGTTTAATCTTGTCTTTCGGTAAGATCTTGCTCAGAAATTATTCCTCCCTTTCTCTCTTGTCTCCTCATCATCCATTTTAGCTCTAACTTAATTTTTTCTCTGTTTCCAAGAAGACGCTGCCCTTTGACGGGTGGGTGGGGGGGGTGGGGGGGCAACATGGAGGGCAGGGGGAATTGAATTTCTCCCTTCTTGATTGCTCCTCCCCCGTCCTGCATTCTGCACCCTCTCTGTCTCTCTCTCTCTTACACACACACACACACACACACACACACACACACACACACACACACACACACACACACATAATGATCTACATAAGAACTGTGATGCCCTGGGCTGTACTGGATAGAGAACGTCACTTTGGTTTATTGAAATCTGAATTCTCTTACATGCTGTGTCATTTCAGATAAGAACTTTCGAACATAATGCTCTACTGTGTGTGTAAAAGGAGTTCATTGAAACGTTCTCCTCACTGTGAACGATGCTCTGGTTTGTTTGGTGTTCAGGCTGCTTTGTTAACATGTTAAATCAAGAGGAAATAGTGTGAGAGAGTCATGTTTACCGTGTGTTAATGTTAAGGTTATCATCAGTCAGTGTGAAAAATGTTACATATTTCAGGCCCCTGTGTGTGTGTGTGTGTGTGTGTGTGTGTGTGTGCGTGTGTGATTGTTGGACCTCCTCTTCAGTGTTTACGGCCAGACAAAAGGTCAACCCTGGCTGGAATTGAGGGTCTCTGTGAACATGAACTTTAATGTGGTGGAAATGTTTTCTGCTCATTTGATCCCCTCTGCACAAGGTGCTCGCATTTTAGCATTGATAAATCATTAGCACATCATTTTCACACATTAGTATAATTAGTGTGAACAAATGAGGCCATTGATGTGGAGACTGGCAGCTTCTGCTTGTTCTCAATAGTCCGCCTCCTCCACTGGCTGCAGTGTGGAAAATAGAAGGAAGCATGTTGGAGTTCTGCCATCATTAAACCACCATGCTAATAATTACTGATGAACTGGACTAACAGAGCACATGTATAATATAAAACATGTGCCGACGTGACTCTCTGCAGGAATCTGTTCGGGTCTCACTGAAAAATGTTTAAAAAAATATGTAAAACCTATTAAACAAGTATCATCCTGTCTATGTGGAGAAGGAAAACATGAACACTTCATCAGCTTAAGAAGACAAAGTAAGCTAATAATAACAGCAGGAGGTATTTGAAAACACAATTATCTCCAACGTCATGGAGATGCCGGCGGTGTTTCTGGGTGTTGTTGATATATGTCTTTGTCTTTGCATGGTAGAGTTTGAACTTGCACTTGTAGATGTCGTGATGAACTGTGTTAACTAACAATGGTTTTCTGAAGTCTACCTGAGCCCACCTGGTAATATCCTTTACACAATGATGTTGGTTTTTAATGCAGCGCTGCCTGAGGGGTCAAAGGTCACGGTCATTCAATGTTGGTTTCAGCCTTGCTGCTTATGTGCAGAGATTTCTCCAGATTCTCTGAATCTTTTGATGATATTATGGACTGTAGATGATGAAATCCATCAATTCTTTGCAATTTGAGAAACATTGTTCTTAAACTGTTGGACTGTTTGCTCACACAGTCATTCACAAAGTGGTGAACCTCACTCCATCCTTACTCGTGAACCACTAAGCCTTTCTGGAATGCTCCTTTTATACCCAATCATGACACTCACCTGTTTCCAATGAACCTGTTCACCTGTGGAATGTTCCAAACAGGTGTTTTGGAGCATTCCTCAACATTTGCTCCAATATTTAAAAAAAAAAGTTTATCAGTTTGAACAAAAATTATCTGGTCTTTGTCGTGTATTCAATGGGTTAACAAGGATTTGTAAATCATTGTATTCTGTTTTAAAGTTACGTTTTACAAATCATTCCAACTTCATTGGGCCTGGGGTTATAATTTGAGAAGGAGCATTTAGTCATGTTGAGACTTTTCTTTTAAGTTATTTTTTGAGGCATTTTATGCCTTTATTTTTGAGAAGAAAGGACAGTGGCTAGACAAGGAAAAAGGGTGAGAGTGGGGAGTGACATGCTGGAAAGTCGCTACAGGTCGGACTTGAACCTGGGCTGCCACCTTAAAGACTTTTTGCCATATGGAGCGCAACCTAAACCACTAGACCATCTGCGCTCTATGTTGAGAAATTGTTTAGTTATCATTAAGTTTTAGCTACAGAAATGTAAAATCAGGCAGAATTTGACCCCTAACACATACAGCAGGAAACCAAAGAGTTGAGAAGCCACACTCTGATATGTATCCTGACTGCAGACAGCTGGCTCCCTGTCTCGCTGTCTGAAAACTTGATGAAGCCTTGATGATACTGCTGCCGGTAGTGGTGGAGGAGGAGATGGGCTGCTGGGGCACTGAAGTGCTCTATGACCTGATTGAACAGTTTCTGGGCTCCGTCTTTACTTGATTATGTTGTTTGGTGCTTTTTCCTCTTTCCCACCTCTGCTGACCTCCATCTCTGACCCTGCGTACATTACTGTGGCTGTAGAGGTGGATGCAATCAAGCTGGTTGGATACTCAACTAGCCATATCACCTGCTCCCTCCCTCCCTCCCTCCCTCCCTGAAGCGGTGCCTCCTTCCTGCTGCAGGCGGAGGTGGATGGATTAGCACAAAAGGCTGGAGTTTCTAAAAAAGATTATGGTTTACTTAGAGCAAGCAGCTTCAGTGTTTGACCATTCTTCATCACTATGCACTGATAATATCCAGCCACCACACGCAGCGATACACTCCAGGGATTGCATGTGCCCCTCTCTCTCTGCGTGTGTGTGTGTGTGTGTGTTTGTGTGTTGTACTTTATCTTGTGCCTCCTCCCTGAAGCTATGTGTGTGCGCATGTCAGACCAGAGAAGAATCAGTACTGCTGTGTATTGGGAATGTGTGTCGTTTTCTCCCGTTTGTGAATTAATTTTCTATGAGCTGAGAGTCGGATTTGAACTTAATAGGGACTTAGATGTACACTCCTCCTCCCCGTCTCTTTTTATTCCACATCCATACTGCTGCACATCACTCACAAACTTGTGTGTGTGTGACTGTGTACGCTCATTCCTCGCTCTTTGACTAATAGTAAGCCAGGCTACGCCCTGGGGCCTCCTGTCTCATCCATCCGAGTGTGTGTCTGAGTGTGTGTCTGTGTTTGCTGGTGTGTGTGTGTGTGCGTGTGTTTGCGAGTGCGAGAGAGATTGTGGGCCGAGGCAGGACGCTCTGTCTCGTTTATCTGCTGTTGACGCTGAGTGTGATTTCCTCTGCTGAGGGGAAGCGTTGCCCCTGCTTATTAATTATGCCTGAAATATTAAAAAGACTCCATCAAACATGAATTATTAATTCATTTGGCCCAGATCATCTCAGCTTAAGATTTCCAAGACTTGTCATACATCATCTGACGAGGCCGTGACAACACTGCAGCATTGAGAGGCAGGGCGTTATACCCTGTTAACACAAGGTGTGCGTGTGCGTGTGTGTGTGTGTGTGTGTGCTGCTCTGACAGAGGGTGAGAAACTGCCCCGGCTGTGCGTGTGTGTGAGAGTAGCTGTGTGTGTACAACAGACCGCTTTGAAGGCTTTTGATTCACTCCAGGCTGTAGTTTGATGAGCAATATTTTTCATTTCGACCTTGGTATTAGATCTCAAATGCTTTCTTCAAGGAAGCACTTGAGTAGCCTTCAAATAATTTCCAAAACATATTATCTGATCTCAGGCTACACAGCAGTGCTGTGGTTTAACTGTCACCTCACAGCAAGAACGTGTCTCTCTCCCTCTCTCTCTCTCTTTCTCTTGCTCTCTCTTTTTTTTTCTGAATGTACGACCCAGGTTTGAGATCAGTGACGACTCTTTTAGCCCCCGCATTCCTCTTTCTGTCACTACTTATCTTTAAAATTATAACATAAAAGAGCTTATTCAAAGCTCCTGTGAGCAGTTTCTTTTATGAAACAAGTCTGAAATAGGCGATGATGCTTATTTTTTCTCTACCATAGAAATCAAGACAATCAGCGACAAGACTGAGACTTTCTATATTGTAATTTTGATGTTTGTATCTGCTGTGAGGGGGTTGATGACTGATGAGACCATTTACAGCACACTGAACAAAGCCTTTTCATCCCCACTGACAGCCAGCCTCACCCATCAGCCTAATAATGGAAGGATTATTTTCTACCGAGGTGTTGCACTCCAGATGTCTGGATTAGTGTAATGTCACTCAGGTCTATGTTTCCTGTACAGATGATGTGATATCAGCGACAGAATCAGAAATACTTCGTTCATCCTGGGGGGAATCTTTGTTATTACAGTTCCCTGAAACAAATTTAAATAAGAATATCAAACAAGGGATATTGTCAAGGGATGTAAACAGCCACTAGTTTGACAAATGAGATCTGTAAGCAGGTAATATGGTTGGAAGCCCACAGCTAACAGTTCAATGCCCGGTCAGCCAGGACAGTCTGGAAGGTCGGGGTGTGGTCAGGAATAGCTTGATGCTGGTACATCTCCGTGAGGCGCATTCCCCAAACTCCATCTGACCCTCGGCTACTCCTGTTAGCTCATCCATCATTTTTAGCAGAGATCTCCCTTAGCCTGTAAAGAGAGAGGGAAGACACGGCTGGTATTGCTTCTCCAAAAGCCTCTGTTGTCTTGCACCAGATCCCTTTCCTCGTAGTATTTGCATCTAAGATTTCGAGTGTTCTGCAGGAATCTTCAGCAGTTTGAACGCTGAGCCAACCGGTTTCAGAGCTACCAGCTGAGCACGCTGTAAACATGGCTGGGATGCCGCGCAGCTGCATCAACAACAGCAACAGAGTGCTAGCTAAAGTGTGGATGAGAAACACTGAAAAACAATCTGAAGCTTTCTCCAAATTCACACACAGAGAGGGAAAGAGATCGAATAGAAAATATCAGATTGGCTGTGACTCAGTTGGTAGAGTTGTCGCCCCACAATCTGAAAGTTGTGGATTCGATTCCAGCTCCTGCAGACACATGCTGAAGTGTCCTTGAGCAAGACACTGAACCCCGCGTTGCTCCCACATTCCCACATACCCCCGACATTCATACACCCCGAGTGGTGTATGAATGTCGTGTGAATGTTAGCTACAGCTGATGGTCTGATTAGCTTAAATTGGCCGTCTGTGTGAATGTGGTATGATTGGGTGAATGAGGCTAGCAGTGTAAAGCGCTTTGAGTAGTTGGTAAGACTAGAAAAGGGCTATATAAGTACTGGTCCATTTACCATTTACCATTACCAAAAAAAAATCAGATATATTTCCTGAAAACAGAGAGTAAAATGAATAGGAGCGATGGACTGCATGCACAATCCACACAAACACTTATGCACTAAAAGCACATCTAATTTTCTTAACACTGCACTGTAACCAACAACTTGGTTAAAGTCTATGCGTATTTCTACTCCTCGGATCGTCCGATTAGACTCAAAAACAGCAAATTCTGAGGTTTTTAATACACATGTCAAATATTTGAAGTCAGGTAAGCGTCAAGCGTAACCTCAGTGAATGAAACTTGTTTTATTTACTGAGTATAAATAAAAGCCTGACTCATCATGTCATGCCAGGAAGACTCATTCCTGAATGGCAGAGAGTAAAAAAAAATATAAATGCAAGGTCACTCATATGAAAATCTGATGTTTAATTACAACGCTGTAAAAAAGTTTATTAGTCAGCCTGTTGTGCAAGGGAGTACTGTTAATGCTGACTAGCTTTGTATTTGTCTGAGTGTGAGGCCAGCTCAAGTCTCATCATACATGGATCCAATTTTTTTTTAACCTTGCATTGCAAATAAACAATAAAGTCTGTTAAAGCAATATTAGTCAGTTTCAGTTGCAGTTTTTATTTTGTAATTTATAAGCTGTTGTCATGTGTTACCATGATCTCTAAATGGAAATACCCTCCTCTTTAAAAAACCACCTGGTTTAGTTCAGCAAGTAAAAGGCTGAAACAGCTGATCATTTTGTCTCAGTACACTCAAACGTAAAGCTTTGCAATGCTAGTCAATTGTAATGCAAATAAGCTTTAGTTCAATTAGCTGCTGTAACAATATCTTCATTAATGACACTCTGCATCAAAAAGCAGCCATTATGTAAAATATGTAAATCGTGATGCAACTTGAGTGATTGCCACAGCTTTAAAAACACATACTTATCTTTACAGGTGTAATATCAACAGCAGTATAGCAGAAGCACAAGTAGGACAAGTGTATTCACACTCAGGGAATGTGTTTATGTATATCTCATGTGAAGCATACACCTTAACGTGGTTGCAGGCAGCCGTGCGGCGCATTATCCATTAGTTGGGAGATATGACAAAGATCAGAAGAGGTCCTGTGAGAGTGGAACTCCATTCTCCACACAGAGGATGAGTGGTCTTGTTGCAGAGCCACTTAGTCGCTATTGTTCATGCTCTACAAGGCCTGATGACAGAGGACAGGTTGCACTACATAGCGGGAAATGGAAAATGTTCCTGTCCTCGCAGGACAGGGGTGAACCTGATGTAGTGCTCACACAGACAGGAGCTGAAACCCACTGTTGGGAACACAGTCGGTCCATTTCTTTGAGTCATATCTGAAGACAAACGGGAGAATATGAGCTGATTTTACAGAGCATGACCTGGCTTAAAATCTGAAGTGTAGGTTGAAGCAGTACACGACTCAGTCTGTTGTTGGTAGGCTTCCACAGAGAGAAAGGGGTTGAACTGTCTTGCTGTGCAACAATTTTCCATTGCATCCAGCATTGTGCTGTTTCTATGGAGCTGTAAACTGTCACTGCTAGCTACCAGCAGGACGGCTGAGCTCAGCCCATAGTAACTTGGATAGACGTGAGGCACAAATGGACCAACTCACAACTCATGCAACCAATTCACAGGGACCCTCCCACCAACTGGTCTCTGGTTTAAAATCGTGGACTCTTTTCAATCAAATCAGCTCTAAATGTGGTAAATGTACATTTTTTTAAGCACCACTGTTTCTTTAAATGCATGAGTATGATTTACTGAGGGAGAAAAAAAAGCCAAGATGCCTTTTGTGTTTCAAAATAGCTTCAACATTTGACAAAAGAAATTCAGGTTTCTGCCCTCTGGAAAACTGTGATCTAATATACTCCATGTTGATTGCAGAGGTCTGTGTTTCAGTCAGTTAGTTTTATTTCGAGTAAACTCAACGGGTACAAAGAGCTGGCCTTTTTAAAGCTTCTGAGCCCTGCACGCTTGAACCAAACAGTCCAGAGATTCAGCAGCAGAGAGGATAGCATCTCCCTCGCCATTACCCCTGAAGGCAGAGAGGAGCTTTGTGTAGGACTCTGAGTTCAGACATCAGTCATACAGGCTGGAAAGAGGAACTTCCACCATGAGAACTGAGGGATCCTGGTTTGGAGTGCAGTGAATGTTTCCTCTCAGAATCAGTACGTCAGCTCTGCTTTGGTTTGGAAATTTCTGAAAAGTCTGCTGGGACAGATATCTGACAGGTAACAGATTTAAGGTGAGCGACAATATGTAGTCCTCACCAGGGGATCGATGAAAACTTTATTTAAATGTCTTTGAGCTGGAGTAAGTTAAATATGACACTGAGCTGATTGTGCAAAGTTAGGGAAGCTTTGCAGGCATGGTTCAGTGATAAGAAAGTAGGAATCTTCTCAGGAAGTAGGAATCTTCTCGTCCACTTCTGACTGTGAGGACCAATTTACAAATGAAGTGCCGCCTTCCTCCAGTCCAGAGCACCGAGGGGCCAATCCATCCCCTTTCTAGTCAGTGCACCAGTATACACAGGGAGCGTAGCGGCTCTTCTCAGTTCCATCTGCAGACCATCGTTCTGCTAAAACATGAGACAGTGGTAAGAGCACAGAAGTTAGAGAATACCACCAGTCTCTCTAACCTCACACACTCATTCACTCGTTTGACACATTCAAACTCCATGGCTAACTTGACTGGCAGTTGAGGACAATGATAAGCAAGGATGCTAAAGGTTTCAACTCCTTCCTTTTTGCCCTCCACATGGTTTGACTGAGTCAGAATTTCCAGTATGGCATGCACATGTTACAATCCATAGTATTTGTGAGGAGGTTAAGTTTGGCCATTTTTTTTTTTTTTTAGAATGGTCAGAATCAGATTCAGTTTTGGAGTTTGGAAAAGTCCCACACAATGCTTGATGGAGAGTAAAGCTCCTTCAGATTTGAGGCAGTTGGTTTGTAGGGTTGTAAAAAAAGATGGTTCAGGGCTTGCTCTGTGGAATGAACACGGCATGTTTTGGATACTCGATAATTATCTTTTTTAATCTTTTAGGTTTCGGCGCAAAAACAGGTTGTGAAGTGTGTCATGGAATAGATTCTGCGAAGTCAAGTATTTTCCTCGCACCGCATCAGACTTATAACTCTGAAGAGAGCACAGCATGAGCCCTCTCTCTCTCTCCCATCAGAGCCAAACTGGCCTGCTCTTCTGGATATCATTTATCCTCTGTGTCCGACATGACAGCTATGATGACGAGACAAGTGCCTCATCGCTCAGCGCTTAGTGCTACGGAGAAACCTGGGGTGTGTGCTGATGAGCGTGTGTGTGTTGGGGCAACCTGAATCAGGCTAAGGTCAATTGGAGTTTCAAGTCTTCCTCTCCATCTCTCTCCTTTCCTTTCCTACCAATTCCTTCTTCCCTCCACACCCTAATCCACCAGCTCTGTGTGTGTTTGTGTGTATCCATGGCGCCGTCAAACCTCCCATTTCTCCTCTCGCTTTCATTTGCCACAGACGCAAACACACTTAGGTGTACGCGCACACACAGAAACACCACAATCACCTTTTAATTCCCTTTGATGTATTACTCTGGCAGGAACCAATTTTCCTGCCCAGAATTGGACTTTAAATCACCAAATCACCTCCTTTCACCCATCCAGCCATCTATCACCTTGCTTTAGATAGAGCAAAAAGAGAGAAACATTTCAATCCATCAGCAATGTAAATAAATTAGTATACGCTGCAATGGTTTGGGTAAATATTGTATCGACAGGGATTGAAGGATTTGTTCTAGCATTGATGGGTAACAGCTGTGCTGCTGCCAAAACATGGAGCTTTTTTCCTGCCAGCTGGCTTTGAAGTGTGTTTGTGTGTTTGCAAGGTTTTACCGATAATGCATGCATGCCTATGTGCATTTTTAAGAGGCTTATCTCTCCTTACATGTCTGACTTGCTTTAGATTTTCTCAAAAGACTTTTGCACAAAAGAAACTGTGACACGTCCTTCAAAAACAGGAAAAGCCTGCAAATTTTTAGAGCAATTCTACAATCCCTATAAATTGAACAAAAATTGCAGAAGTTTGCATTTTCAGACATGAACTGGTTCACGTTCATGTTTTGGGCACATCCAGCCTTCTGTGCCTCAAACCCTTGTCATTAATCACTGACACCTCATGTAATTAGTTTTATGATTGTTTGTATTTTGTCTTTTTTGTTGTAGAATTATCAGTTTATCAGCGACTTCTAAAGTGGTAAAAACAGCTGCAGTATTGGAGAAAAAAAAACACCCAGTCAATGTTTTATGTAAGATGATGAACACACATTTCCTCTTTTCTTATGTCAGTCAGTATTCATTTAAAGCAACTGCCTTTTGGAAGTATATACAGTCCTGTGCCTGAGACAAAAGCCTTTTCATGTCAGTCATTATGACAGCATTGTTTATTAATGGTGAGATCTACATTCCTGAGAAAGCTCCTCTCTCCCCTGTGGACTGCTTACTTACTTCCTGTCAGTAAAAATCCTCCATTATGACATCTCCTCTAACATTATTAGAAGCGTCTGTGTCAAAGTTTGGTTATTTTTAGGCCCTCAAATGACTCTTCCACATATCTGCATCCTTTACATCCAGGAAAGGTTGTGTTTTTATTCAACTATAAAGGGATCTAGAACTCTCCCTTCATACCACACTTGCTGATAGTTCAGCTCTATTTACATCATCACCAGATGATGAAGGTCTTTGCATGCAGGCGCAAAATGTAATCATTGGAAATGAATGAGGTGGAGTTCAAGCTAGAGACAGGAAACACTCTTTGGTCCATGTGCTGTTTCTCATGAGATATGTTATGACTGTTTCATAAACTGCTGTGAGACCAGTTTGTGCATTTATTTATTTATTTATTTATTTATGAATATAAGGGCAATTTCATTGAATCAGTGCCATTTGCTAATTGTAACTAAAAATAAAGTTAAGTTTCTGCCTTTTTTCAGCTCAAATTCTGACAGTACACATATTAGACTACTCTAAATGTGTACTGGCCCATCTCATACAACTTTGTGTAAATTTTTACGAAGTTCCTAAACTGAAACTGGTTGCACTTTTCTCAGTCCTGCAAACAAAAATCATGTGACGTCTGATTCCTCACTGCTTTTCTGCAGCACTTCGTGGTAGCTTGGTTCCCTGTAAGTGTTATATGGAGTGTTTTAAACAAAAATCTTATTGTGCTTTCTTAAAACAATCACTTGGGAAGATTAATTGTAGAAAATTTCAAAAGAAAACAGCTTTTGACTTGCAGTTTATCACTTCATGCATTTAAACACTATGCAGATGATCTTGATTTTTCATTGGTCATAAAGAGGCGTCATGATTAACGTAAAAAGCTCTGTGAGGACAGTCTGTTTGGTGTTGACTGCAGTGACACTTTAGGCTGGAAAATCTTGTGTTTTTCTTTAATAAAGACTCAGTTCCCATGAGCACCATCACTGTCGTAAAGATGCGACTTTTGCAAAAAACAGGATTTGCAAATCATTGTTTTCTATTTTTATTTGCATTTTTATTTACATGTTCCAACTTCATTGGAGTTTGGATTTTGTATATAAAAGTAAGACTAATTCAGTATCACTCAAGGAATCCTCTCAGTACCTTGAAGTATTTGTATCAATGTTGCATCAAGCTGCTTCTAGAAAGAAATCTCTGCACAACTGTGAATAAAATAAAATACTCGCACACCAGAATGTGTTGATCTACGGCTCTGAACCCCCCCTTTCATGACATTCCAGACCTCCTCCTGCATCAGCACCTTTGTAGTAAAACAAGTGAATAAACAGAAACCCAGTCAGCAGGTTCATCAGATGAACATCTCTGTAAAATCTTTTCAGAATGTTTGATTTTTATCAGTGTTCATCCTTGGTTTGTGTTTGTCTGAACCTGTACCTCGTGACAGCCCCCTGTCTGTTTGTCATTGATAATGTCCTCAAACAGCATCCTTTGAGATGAGAACAAAGACTGGCTCTCTGCTGCATCCTAACCATGCTACACACACACACACACACACACACACACACACACACACACACACACACACACACACACACACACACATTTAAATCAAATGACTTGCAGACTTAAATCCAACATTCTTCTTTAAAAGGCAGCTGCTGGGAACAATAACCATTTGCTGGGCGCACACACACACACATACATACACACACACACACACACACACACACACACACACACACACACACACACACACACAAATACATACACACACACACACACACACACACACACACACACACACACACACACACACACACACACAAATACACTCACCACTTATGGGCATTTAAATCCCTAATTAAAGTTTGTTTGTTTCTATGTTTAGATGGGTTCAGCTTCAGTCTGTGGTCGGTGCTGACCATCCCTGAAGTCACCCTCTCCTCTCTTTAAAGGGCATCTTGAATATCGTGAATATGTTGTTTCTGTAGCAACATCAGTCCTCTGTCATAGTTTAGTTCTGATTCTTCCTCTGAATACAATGATGAGACGGTTATAACAAAAAGAGACACGATTTTTCATCCTTTTCTTTTTTTTCCAAAAATAAAGTCTTTTTTTATGTGTGGAGGTTTTCCTGTTGCCTTTCTATTCTCATAGTCTATATGAATGAGGCATGAAGCTAAAGTAGTGATGTTTAAATTCTATCTATCTATCTATCTATCTATCTATCTATCTATCTATCTATCTATCTATCTATCTATCTATCTATCTATCTATCTATCTATCTATCTATCTATCTATCTATCTATCTATCTATCTATCTATCTATCTATCTATCTAATCCATGATCGAGTTCACTTTACAGTCCACTTCATCCAAACCTATGGAGTCAAAACAGAGTTTGTGATTTTGGACACAGCACATCACTTTTGGTGGCTGAAGAACTGGCGGCTCATTTATTTATTTTTTCCTTGCATGCGAAAGTAACCCTACACAAACTCAAAGCCAATTCATAATCAATTTGTGAATCCAAAGAGTGTGTAGGATCATACAGCAAATTAAGTGCTGTGATGAATTTTGATAAGAAAATGTTGGTAATTTTACTTTCAGTCAAAGTACAAATTTGAAAATATTCACACTCTGGAACTTTTTAACCAAGTATTTACAATGGTGGCCCTTTTTTACATTTTTTTTTAGAACATGTTGTAGCTTCATAGTTTCAGGATGTTCATGTATTTCCTGGAGTAAGAAAAGCACAGGAAAGCTAAAAAGCCAGCTCAGATAAACTATTTGGAAAGATGCACTATTTGGACTTGGTCCAACTTTCAAAAGTTTAAAATCCAGGCTGAAAGCAGTGCAAGCAAGAGGAGAGAAGTACAATCCTGTCATAAACTTGAGGAGTGCCTGTGCATGAATTCAGGAAACAAAAACACACCTTTTCCCCGGCATCCTTTTATAAAACATCTTACATTTTCAGAGGTGAAGTCTTTGACATTGATAGTTCTCCAGTCTTACAGTCAGACTTGATAACAATGCGAGTCCTGTTATTCAGGACTTAGACTTGAGCACTGATGACTCAGATTTGGACTCAGACCCAGTTCAGTTACAAACATGTGCAATCATGTATGTTCATCTGCATGCATGTGCTCATGCAGACTTTTTTTAGTAATGGTTCCTACCAGGATGCTTGAAGAGAGCTGGACTCAGACTCAAGGTTTGGTCGCTTGACTACTGCACTGTTCTTTTTGATCAGGCGTTAATGATGATGTCTTCTTTTGCATGCGTGTTTAAAAAAATGGCAGCACATTCTGAGGCCACGAGGGGATGAGAGAGATTCACTGACTGTCAGAGTCTTTGAGGAGGATCTGCTTTATTTGTTCACAGGGATATTAAATCTTTGTTCTGTATGACAAAACTGTTTCCTCCTCCTGTCATTCACCTTTATCTAATTCACTAAACAGAAGCAGACTCAGAGGGTTCAGAAAAATGACTGAGAGCTGTTGCCTGACGTGGATCTTGTGATGTTCTTCAATAAAACTTTTTTGATGGCAGACAAAACAGCTTTTTGAATCTTATGAAACAGTTCTCAGTGATGCTTAAAAACATCGTTTGACTGGGATTTAACCTCCTCGGTTTCATAAAATATCTTTTAGTCGTCTTTTGAATTTTAAGTAATTCAGACTGTTTTGTTCACCCACTGTATGTTTTGCCCTTTGACTTACCAACATGCAGATTTTACCAGCTTCTTGAAGGAGAAATGTGCTAAAAAAAAAATGGATATAACACCACAAGAAAAATAGATGAAAGGGCCGTATTTCTCTTTCCGATTCACAGTTTTCATGACAATGTCACAGTTTTGTTAAAAATACATATATGTGTGTGAACAAATGATCTTGGATGCTGGTTTTAACTTCATAATGCTCAGTATAAAAAGTGTCTAATCTGATCTCACTCTAAGAACCAAGAAGTTATCCCTGGTGTTGGCTAACAAGGAGATTCTTCACTCGCAGGTTTATTTTAGTGCTGTTTCTCTCGGCAGGAGTTTGCATGGCACTGATACAAACTGCTATGGCTGAGATCAAGCTGCTTTGAAGTTGGAAAGCAAATTAAGCCCTTTTGCTCGCTCAAACTTAAAGAGCTAGTTCTTCTGCAGGCTTAAGACATCGATCACACTCAGGCCCCCCACTCTAAAATTGTTCTGCACCGGTGAATCGGTCCCAGCACACTGTCAGATATCAACCTGCAGATTATTATTTTTGCTTAAATTTGTTTTGTGCAGCCTCACTGGGCTCAACGCTGAACTTCAGAGGACTGTACTCCTGGAAGCACAGTGTGTGTGTGTGTGTGTGTGTGTGTGTGTGTGTGTGTGTGTGTGTGTGTGTGTGTGTGTGTAGAGAAGTGTTTGACGCTGTGTGTTTTTGTTCTGCATTAGGATAAAATCAAAGGAGCTGGTGGTAACTGAAGGTCTAATGAATGTAACAGGAGGGAAGACAGACCTCAGTCATGATGGTGTGTGTGTACATGTGTGTGTGTGTGGCAATGTGTGTATCCCCTTTTTCAATTGCCCAGCATTGTGAGGTCTCAGTTATGACACAAAAAAAGAACCCTTGGCTGACAAATCTCCATCCTGAAATAACACGTGATTACAGGCAGAAATGGAGAGAAGCTGAGTCAGCTGACTGAGATCGTCTCATGGTTTTCAGACTGAGACGATCAGACTGTTTGTCAAAGCCCAAAAACAGGAAAGAAAAGAAAACTTCACCATACAAAATGAAACCTTTCTGGGTGTTATATCACTGTAACATTATAAGAGGTCAAACTAACTGCAATCACTTATTCAAAATGAACCTATGAAAAATTAAAATTATGAGTCAGCACTGTTAGAGTGAGTTCTTTTTGACATGAAGTCAAAATATGAGAAAGCAGTTATCATTGAGTAAAAAGGGGAAAAAAAATGATTAGTGATTGGACTAATAATTATGACTTCAGCTTTTCTGTCATAATTAAATTCCTGGATCTTAATTTTCAATTTTAATGGCATGATTTTTTTTTCTTTATATCCTAGTCATGGTTTTTCATGTCATGTAATTAAGACTTGTTTTCTGATCCAACATTTTTCTCAGAAATATGTTATTATCTCAAAATTAATGTTACTTTAATATGATATTTTGACACATTTTTATGACTTTAAATCCCATGAGTATGACAAAGTCTTTCATAACATAACTTTTCTTTTAACACAAAACTTATTCTAATGGTTGTGACTTTCTCATAGACTTTCTCAATTTCTCATTTTTTTAAGGTCATATTATGACTTCATATTTGACAATTTTGACCTATTATTACTAACCTTATTATGTCAAGAATTACTTTTTTTAAGTGAATATGACTTCTTCCTTCATAACTATGACTTACTAACTATTATCATGCACAATGTCAGACCTAACATTCAGGGGTTATTGTGGTCCTTTTTACATTTTCTTCTGATTGGAGGAAAATGGCTTCCATGAGTATTAAACTGACACATATTTTTAAAAAAAAATGTTTTCATTTGTGTTAATTTTGGATTAAAAATGTTAAAACAAAAGAACATCAAAACCTTTACTTGCAGTTCCAGATTACATATTTTTTTATTTTTATTTTTATGGAGGAAAAAAACCCTAGAATTTAGCCCTTTTTTGGTAAACAAACACTGCAGCCTCCATCTGTTGCACTCATTCTAATGCGCTGAAAAGAATCCAAAAAAACACACATCTAAACACCAGTTTGAGATAAACTTGTTGTGCAACATGTTTTCAGAAATTATTATTATTATTTTTATTATTAATAATTTTTGGGGGGTAATGTGCTGCCAGCTGGAGATACTTTACACCATGTACTACAAAATTAATTGTGCAGCTGTTGTTTTTTAAAAAAAGCAGCTAAACTTTTTTATATTTAGATTTTTTTTTTCTGTTTTCTCACACACTTACTTCCTCTGAAACACACTCACACACACACACAGTGGGAACTCATTGCCCACCTTTGTGTATGGCAGTGGGTAAATAATAAACTGCACTGACAGAATGACAACACTTTGTTTAACAGACCGCTGGTGGAGGTTTTAGATATATGGGATCCTGAACACCAGATAATGATTTCTACCTCTGGAAAATGGATGTATAGCATTCTGGAAATGAACCAACTGCTTGCGTTTGCGTTCCCTCTCTTCCCTCTGTGTGTTGTCTATTGATTAATTAATAGTGAGTGATCCTTCATCTTTAAGGACTGTAATTACACTGGGGAGCAATACAAGGACAGGGGGGTCGCTGTCATACACATGCACTCATTCAAACACACCTCAGGGAGTGGATGTATCTTACAGTAAGTGTGAGTGTGTGTGTGTGTTTTCCTGTTGACAGAGCCCATTTACTCCTGCAGATGACCCAACCGTAGTCACCATATGCTGTTATAGGCGGCTGAATGGGATCCTGGATCATCCCCCTGAGCTCACACAAGCTCCTCTGCATGCAGAGCAAATTAACTTCATCCCAACATAGCTAATCCGCCATGGAATTAGGATTTTAGCCCTCTCATCTCCACTGAACAGGATTGGGTGGTGATGCCATGGGGGCATCCCCGGTCATTACTGGCAAGCACCAGGTTACACTGCATACACATTCACCCAGATAAATCAAGACCAAGAGATGCTGATATCAGCACGTATTTCATAATGTCTTAATCCACACTGGCCTGCAGGTTTGTGCTTGACATCATTTCGACGTTTGATTGAAATCAACCGTGATTCACGTGCATTTCAGTGTTTCATTATACAAGACATGTAACAGCGTTTTTTTTTTTTGTTTTTTTTTTTTTTTTAATGTTGACGTCCTTACTACTGGACGTTTTCAGGTTACTCTATCCTGCTGTAGCCAGATATCCTCTAGATACCGTTGAACCCCTCAAAATCTGCAGAGGTCTGAGCTCAGTCAGATTTTGACTTTTTGCCCTGATTTCTGTCTCAGGGGCCTATTTTGGTCATTCTGCAGTCTTTTTAGAGACAGTTTGCAAAGTTCCACTTTGAGATATCTGTGATGCTCTTACGGTACTTAATAAACGGTGCCATTTTCCTGATCCTATGACCTTTTCTTTAACACAAACCTCAGGACCATAAGCCTCATCAGGCTCGCTCACCTTTACAAACACTGCGCAGACTTGTCTAAATCATCAAGCGCTGTATCCTGGAAGTTTTTACACTAACCCTCATTTAGCCAGTTGAAGAAGTTGTCCAGTCTTGGCACTTGTTGAGGTGGTTTTCTGATCCCTGGCACTACTTGTACCCCTGTTTTAGTCGGAGCTGTCTGATGCCACCTCCTAGTTTTTGCTTATGGAGCTCATCTTGTTCATTAAAATAATTCCCAGCATCCTGTAGGACTTGCAGAGGATACAAAACACTGACCACACTCCACAGTTGAATGGCAACATTACCATAACAGTCCTCTGATAACGCCTCTTCACAACCTCACTGTCAAGATGCTGACTGTCCTCCACAACGGTTAGAGGCTGACATTAAATCTTTGTTATATTGGGTTAATTGACTGCGATGTGTGTTTTACGATGATGGTTAACGCGTTACAATGATGTCATCATAGCATATGGATTTCCAGTTCAAGTACCGCAGAGGGACATTCCACCTCTGACCCTCCCTAGGTGATAGTAACAGAGGCCAAAATGGGGAGAGGACTGTTAAAAATGTCACTTTGGTTCATGAATAATGCAAGTGATACCGTTTGGTGTACGTACTACTCGAGTATTTTACCCAGACTTTCAGAACTTGATACATAAAGTTTACCACGTGGCAAGCTTCCAGTCTAACCCGACCATGTGAAGCTTAAAGTATTCATGAGGGCTCAGCCTGCTTCAGATCAGACCAGAGAAACCAATATGACCATTCATGCTGAGCTGTGCTCTATGCAACGCTCCACGCCAATGCATTTGATTTCATTGCATCAGCAGATGGAGTGGGATAAGTTTGCTGGGGGCTGAGGGTTTCTTCGGATCAAAGTCGATGTGAAGCTCTTCGCTGGTGTCTGCCTTCCATTGATCCTGGCTGCCACAATGGGATCAGTTAAACTGAAGCATCATAAAAACATCACACATGGCACGGCTGCTGCTTGTGAGGCAGAGACAGCGCTGAGCCATTTTCATTTGCTGAGGATTGAGCTCAATGTTGATGAGAGACAGATTTGTTTCAAGTCAACACAGAGCACCTCAGCAAGTTATGCAGCAGAGGCGAGACCAAAGTGAAATTTTTCAGGGTGTGCAACTTGCAGCTCTGAGTGACAGGCACCATCTGTTGCTGGCTTGTGTGTCTTATGGAGGTGGCGTCAAGAATATGTCTCTATGTGCACAGGCACACACACTCACTTACACACTGTGAGAGATGTTGGAGTCTTATTTGTTCAGCGTTTATGACTTTGAGAGGAGTGACAGAATTCAGCTGATTCAAGATTCAAACTCCAAGCAGACCCTTGTAATCTCTCTGTATAGTGTGTTATTAAAGCTTCATTTACTCACAATTTCTACGGAAGAATGGTCGTATATTTAAGTCATTATGCAAAGGAGCAGATTAAAACTTTACACATGAGCAGATTTTTGGTCTTTGCAAGTAAATTCAACAAATGAGAGGTATTCAAGAAGCTGCAAGTGAGTGTTAGAACAAAGTGTTAGCACAAATCGGCACTGCGTGGGCAGAGTTTACGATGCTGAATCCTGCGCTGGAGTACAACTACAATCGAAAGTTTAGAAGCGGAGACAACGTCAGGTACTGGCTCTCTTATGATTGGCCACTTCTCAACTCGACGACATCCGCATGACATCGGAGTCTAAACCTTGATTTGCAGTTGTCACCTCCAATTCACACATGCTCCATGCATGCCACGGTCCATCAGCGTTGCATGCTACGCCATACTTAGCTGCCATGCTAGTCAATCATTGTGTTCATACAGCCCGCGCTGCAGTCTGTCTCTAGCTTGTGACACTAACAGCATTATGTCTCTGCTCGCGGCTGCGGCGCTGCAAGTCTATTTTGTCGGGGCACGATGCAGGCAGATTGCAGATTTCACCAAACAGGAAAACAGACACAAAAACAATCCGAGTTTCTGGTCAATTTCAAAATAGAGCACCGTGTTCTGGCTCCCTATCGTAAATCTTATCCTTGAATATTACAACTACTTGACTACTGGTGGCACACGGCCAGAAGTCATCAGCAGGTCAGAGAGACCCAGAGGTAATCTGATGCCATGGACATGGACTACTTGGTAACATTCCAGGTGGATGCTCCTTGGGGGCAGCTTTTGTGGACATTTTTTTCACTTTGATCATAATGTTTAACATCCAGTACATTAGCTCGTTTCCCACTTATGGCTGAAATACACTGGATGCATCTCCTGTCCATCACAGCACCGGATCAGATAGGTTTCCATTCAGACCAATGTGTCAATTTAAACTGGAGCCTTTCCATTTCGGTCCAGTTGTGTGGCTGGTCCGTCATCTGCAGCCATCTTATTTTTGAGCTGTGACTCATCAATTCAGAGTAGAGAAGAAGTAGAGAGTGGGACAGGAAGTAGTGCACGGAAGCTACCTTAAAAGAGCCTGAGACTTTTAAAACAAACTGTGTCAAAACCAGATCATACTTAGCTTGACTGCACACAGAACATCAGAATGAACGGAGATATGTCAAGAGTCATCAGGTCAGATGTTAATCAAGGGGAAACAATGAAAAACAAGTATGAGGAGAAGCTCATCACTGAGGTGGAAAATCACAAAGTAACAGTTGCTTATATCAGATAACAGAACCCCAAACTTTCCAGGGAATGAATCAAATGTGTCCAAAATCACTCACTCATTCCCTTCTCACTTTATAGTGAATTAGATGTTTTTGACTATATAGTCCAATCACTCAGCAAAATTAAAACAACATTTTGGACACCACTCGCTCACTTGCTCACTCCCACACATCTAAAACGTTGTTCATGGGTGGCTGGGGATTTACAGTTAGAATTGTCCTCAAACTCTGTAAAACAGCATGAATTTGAGTGATTACTAATATTATACCTAATGTATTTTTCTAAATAAACATAATAAGTAAATATATTACATGTTATTTTTAGTATATAAATAAATACCAACCATACATTCGTGCCACAACTTGTGTTGTGTTTGAGAACTACAAGGTCCAGTGAACACACCACCTGCGATGCACGATTCAACAATCAGCGTCTCTGTTGTGCGTTTCTCTGCTGGAAGTTGTGGGACGTGCTCGTCTGAGAGTTAAACAGAGAGCTAAGTGTTATTTTTTTGACGTGGTTTTGTCCAACAGTTTGTTTTTGGTAATTATATAATCAGACATTTATTCTGTTTGAACAGCAATGCATGATGGTATATATTGCTCATATAATGAACATCGCTCATACACTGCTTTACAAAATGCATTGTGGGATACATTGAGTGGACAATATAGGGTAGGACCATACTCACTCAGAGTTCGGACAGCACTACAAGATTATGTATCCACCATACAGTGAACAGGGAGTGAGTTCAGACACAGCTCAGGATTCTTTAGGAGGTATAGAAGACTGAGACATGCCTTAAAAAACAGCTTTAAAATAGACTTGTTAGAATATTCTAGTCTGCTACTGCAGTCCAACTGCATGAAACTAACCAGAGTGTAGGCTGTAGGGTTTACTTTAATCCATTTCACTTTCTGAGTATTTCACAGCATTACATGATATAAATACAACACCTTAAGAAAGGAACAGTGTGATGTTTGTTGTAAAATTGTTGTTGGCCTACTTTTTAAACTTGAATTTACATGATTGCATTAGTACATGTTTGTCTTAAAACATAATCATATTGGAACTGGACTTGTGGTTGTCGTAGCCAGAAGGAACTAGAATTTGATATTTTGGACCAATAACTGAATTTAGAAATGTAAAAAAAACAAACAAAAAAAATGGATTCTCTTTGAATAAAAAAGCTTATTTGTGAAATGCTAAGCTTTTAAATGAAGGAAAATGGGCCGGGCTTGCTTCATAACATTTAGATCTTTGGATTTCGAAGTTATTTTAAAAATTAAGGGAGAAATTGCCTCCACTGGCTATAAAATCCCTTAATTTAATGAAAGTTGCACAATCCGAAGCACAGCTGCAGTATCACACACTTCTCTTGTGATTAGGTTCAGTGACGGCAGGGTTTTCAAAAATCCTTCCTGCTGTGGTTTTCAATGAGGCTTGATTAAACCTGTAGACACCTGAAACCATCTCTCATCACCTCAAGCCTGCATACATTAAAAATTAAGCTGCAGATTAGTTAGAGAGACTCCACAATATCAATTTCATAGGATAAAGAATAAATACAGACGCAAACATGCATAGGTAGAGAAGGCAAACACATACAGCAAATCTCTTCCACACGCTCAGAGCAGATTATTGTGGCTGTGTGAAAAGCGGCCTGTTCTATTAGCTCAGCCTGTTTAATATGAGTGACACAGCTTCTGCATGACGGCATGGAGTGTATAACTGGAGACAAGCGGCTTAGCACTGACATGGACAAACAAGGCCTGAGGACACACATCAGAGGTAGAGTAGGTTAGATGTAAGAGAGGCAGAGTGTGTTTACATAGTGAATGAACCAGTGGATCAGCACTGAAGGAGGAGAGAGTGAAAGTGACAGATGGAGGGAACAGAGGAAGGAGAGTGATACCTTCAAAGAGCCAGAGATGGAGAGATGAAAAGAAAGGTGAAAAAGAAGAAGAAAGAAGGTGCTGCAAAGAGCCTCTTTCTGATGTGCACTCCTGACATTTTCAGATGCTCTTTCCCCCCAAATTATCAGAGTTAGGCTATCTGTTGAAGTGTCTTTAAAAGTATGAAGTCTTCCCTGTTGGACAAGGGGATTTTCTAGAAGCTGAATAGAAAAAAAAAAAAAAAAGATGGGCAAAGTTGCTCTATCTATGTGTGATGGGAAATTCTGAAGCGATTACTTCACACTCCAAATTAGACAGATATTAAAACTCCAATTGAGCTACGAGTAAGAAAAGGTGAGTAAACACAGTAAAAGTCATATGTCAGATTACAAATACATAAATGGGATTGCATTTGTTTGGTTTGTGTAGCTATCATTAGCAGAGCTAGCACCACCAGCATTCAGTTCTGTTTTTATATGAGAATGAGATATAAAAATTACACTTTATTAACTTTACTTAAGGTGTTCCATCAGTTATAGTCTTTACCCCTTTATTAAACTTTCCCCTGAACATACATGCTAAACATTCTGTAAAGCACCTGTGTGAAGCTGTCTGGTTGTTGCCACCTGTTGGCAAAAATGAACGCGTTAAAAAGAGATGACTTATCTCTTAGTTGTTCCTGTTCTTTTTTACATGTTGGTTATCTTTTCTGGTTAAATATCTCATAAATTATTTTTTTAAATGTCAAACATACAACTCAGATGTTGTCATGATTTTTTTTCCTTTAAAGCTGTTCTGGCAGCATGCAGGATATATCTGACACCTGCACTGAACAAAGGTGACACATACTGTATATAAAGACACTACTGTATTCCATTAGTCTTTTCCCTCGGTGGTCTTTTTGATTTTGTTGGTCATTAAGAAACATCTGTGTTGGTTTCAGTTGGTCCTCATGAATCTGCCTTATGCCAACTCTTCCAGGGAAATGATCCAGACATGCTCTCTGGGTGTTGGTGCCGTTACTACACAGTGGGGGTGAACCCAGTGACAGGCACCAGTGTTGGAGTACTCGAATCCAGAACTTGGACTCGAGTCCAGATATGTCGGACTTGGACTCGAGCTCTGGCTGCATCAGGACTCGGGCTTATTTATCAATGAATGCTTTGTTAATTTTAATTAAGTACTTCTTCTGGTATCAGGTCCTAATAACAGATCAGTCTTCAGGCTGTGGCAGGCCCATGTTTGTTTACCTGCATGCATGTTCACGTGTCGTCTCCTTCAGTCTGTGGTAAGATATCAAAGGAGAAGTGTCGGGTTATGCTGTTTGTTTTTAAAGATGTTTTCGGCTAACGATGGCAAATGCAGAGACACATGTTCCATCTTCACAGAGTTGCCGATGGATCACTTAAAAAGCTTTTTTTTCTGCGTTTCTTGTGGTGGTTGTGACATTAAACTCTGGCTGCATGCTAACGACAGGAGGTCACAATCTTCACGTTGTCATGAGTAAGCACTTCTTCTCTCTCTGTTTCATCCTGTGAAGCACACCTCACTTCAAAATAAAAGTGCTTATAATGCATATGATTAAAACACAAATATAACCCAAATATCAAAAATATTTTTTGAAACACAACAATGAAAGACAAAAAAAGTTGGTCTATGAATGCAACAGTTACAGAGTGAGTGTTGCCATCTTTGCAGAGACGCCTGGAGCGCTTGAAAAAGTTTTTTTTCTTGTTTCTTGTTGTGGTTATTTTTCCTGACTGTCTGCTTCACAGAGTGTGCTCATATTTCTTCTGTATGCATTATACTTACAGTCTATGAAATAAGGTCAAGGTTTCTAGTAGAGATTCTTTACTGAACCGTCACACTGTAAAATTCAGATCAACAGACATTAACGTTGATCAAATGAAAGTCTTTGCTGCACTTAAAAATTGTCCAACACAGTCAGTCCAGGTTTAATTTACAGTCAAACAGCAGAATTTCTTATCCTGAACTCAGTCTTGTTTTTATTCATCAATAATATTTTATAGACTTAAAGTCAGATACTTAAAGTTCCACTAAGGAAGTTTCCTGTGTCCTGTTTCGGGGACTTTTCGAGGACTCGAAGTACTCAACCTGGACCTGATTCAGGTGAAGAGAACTCGACTCGGACGCGACTGACAGACACTAACAAACCATATGGAAAAAAAGTCATCCTGTGGATGGTCTTGTTGTTTTCATTGGTCAAACACAAGGCTTAAACATTTCACTCAGACTGTTTTTTAAAGAAATGTATCTCGGTAGGCCAAGTCTAATTTCAAGTTTATTCAAGTTTTTGTCAGATTTTTTTTGGTTTGCACCTTCTGTAAAGGATAAATGGCTGAGATTAGAGATTATGATGACTTTATTATCACCGGGTTGCAGGAAGACTTGGTTTTTCAGAGAGAAAGAAATAAAGCTGTATGGTAGTCTAACTGGGTTGGAAGAGTGTAAATTGTTAAATGGAAAATATTTCCAGTCAGGACCATCCAGTTTGACTTTGTAACCAGTATCTTAAAACCACCAAACACAGAAACCTGCATCAACTCACAGACCTCAAAACAACCTGAATTGAAAACTGTCTGTAAAATCTGTACTGCACTGTCAGACTTTTATTTCTTTTCATGATGAAACACTTTTTTTTCCTGTCGAACAGAGACCGAAATAACACTTGATAAGCTGGAGGGTTTTTGTAAGATAAGATCCACTGTTGGATTTTGTAACTTTCCTATTTAAGGAAATATTTTTAGGACTCATTAACAGACAAAATGATGTAACTCTGAGATTTTCTTGCTGCGCAAATTTTCTCAGATGGATTGATTAAGAGGGAGGGAGGGAGGCCTGGTGAGAGAGAGAGAGAGAGAGAGAGAGAGAGAGAGAGAGAGAGAGAGAGAGAGAGAGAGATCTATGAATGTGAGAGGAAGAGATAGTGCACATGCATGTCTGGAAATCTAGATTATTAATCTGTGAACATGGGTGTGCACGGGTGTGTGTGTGTGTGTGTGTGTGTGTGTGTGTGTGTGTGTGTGTGTGTGCGTGTGTGTGTGCGTCAGCTGGTGGGCTATCAGCTGCAGCTGTGTTATCAGCCTTATCTCCGTGCTGGCCTGTGATAGATGCTGCTGCTTGGAGCTCCTTTTGCTGCAGCACATGTTCAGCTGTGTGCTACTGAAAATGAGGTTTGTATGAGTGAGGGCTGGTAGGATTCTGGTTTATTATCTGCTTATTGGTCAGTAAAAAACTGAGGCGAGTGATCAGCATGCAGGTAATAATGATCGGCCAAAGCCTGGATGAAGCATTGATTGTGCAAGAAAAGCTCAACAGTGTTCAGCGGTAGAGAAACCTGCAAGAATACGATACAAGAAAGAGATGCAATCTCTGTTTTGCTCTCAGTAGATATTTTCTGAGCAGCTTCCTCCGAAGATCCAACAGAATTACAGAGAACATCAGGCAATTGATTCCATTTTTGCTCCTCAGCTTGGCTCAAAGTAGAAGGGCATCTTCTACTTTTGAAATACAGAAGGAAAGGTTACATCTCAGTTCTTGTGTAACCCAAATCTGGGTAGGTGCTCACTTCAAACTCAAAAGCAACAAGATGCCGTGGGCATTCAGAGGGTGCCAGAAAGAATAAATAAATAAATCTAAAAGTAGAGCAGATTTAAACTCTCGACTTGAAATTTCAAACAATTTGATGATAATATTTGAGAAGAAACATTTAATTAACCAAGATCCTGTCTGCATGAACTCTCTCACAATATCTGAGGTATAACTGAACGATTCAAGCCATACACAAAAAAGAAAGAAAGAAAACAGAACATAAAACTCAAATCTCTGTCGTTTCCGTTTGCCATAAAAATGCTTAACACCTATGCCTGAATGCAAAACTAGTCCAAAATAGCTTTAAATCACTCTAAAACAACAGTGTTCAAGTTTACAAACCAGCATTTCCTCAAGAGACAGTGGGAAGTCTTGGTTAAAGACTTCTTCAAGCTTCTTAAAAATCTCCAAAGTGTCTTTATCATGGAGCACGTCCAAAACATGTGGTTGTCCAGCTGTGCCCCACAGTTTTTCCAGCATCTTTTTTTAAAAAGGTTTAACTCATTTTGGCAACGATTTCTGGACCCAAAGAATCTTGTTAAAACCTTGTTTCTTCTCTTTAGTCCTGTTAAGTCTGTACTCCTCTCAGTTTTCCACCTCTCTTTTAAATACAGCCAATTATTGAAATCCACTTCTGAGAATGTCTGATGAAAATGTCAAATCACTTTTTTCTCCCTATTGTTTGAATTTATTTCATCAAGAGTGCGTCGATTAGGTGGCTTAACTCTCTCCAGTTCTTCATGTTTTGTTAAAAAGGTGCTGTGCTGTAAATACCTGAAAATAATTGGTTTCATACAAGGCCTTCTGAAAATGTGGCTTACTGACACTTACAGCTGCCACCACTAAAAGATAAGCCTGTTGTGATAAAATGTTGTTGTGATGTATTTTCTCTAAATTGTAAAGTAAGTGTTCGCTTATGTACTATACTGTATGTTTTTTTTTCTCTCTTCTTCGTTTCTCTTCCTTTTTTTTCATACATTTTAAATATGGAATTTTATTACCGGTTTTAACATCATGGCCAGGGGACTACAGATGAAAACTAGCCTTCTGGCTAATTATGGCTTTTTTAACCTTGTGTAATCCTGTGTTTTATGAAATTGCGCTGTCCCCTTTTAAATAAAGAAGTTGAAGTTGAAGAAGTATGAATTCCTACATACTTAATTTTAGATGCTTCAGTGAACCCTTGTGTTTTTTTGGGGGGAGGACAAGAAACATATTATGATGTAATTAATTTATTATTTACAGAGCATGATCTTTAAATTGCTATAATCTTAAACAATGTAAAGAGATTCTACTCGTCCTCTCAAACCAGACAAACAAGTCAATCTGTCTTTCTCTTTCACACCAGGTTTATAATAACTATAGCAAGTTTTTATTTCCTTTATACCAATGAAACAAGAATATATCCTTATCCTGACCTCTGGTTTCATAGTATGTTAAATCACTCTTTGACGTCTCAGTTGGACACATTCATGTTTACTGAACATGTTGTAAGTTGTTGTACTTGGACGATGAACTGAGTGTGAACTTTTGGTACACAACAGTTGTTGATATTGTGATGTGATTCTGCTTGGATCCATACACAGTGATAGTTTATGTTCTCTGCAGTTAAATACAGATGTAACTGAATTAAGACTAATTCCAGTCCAGGAGCATTAGCTCTGTTCACTTCACTATGCCCCAGCCACAGTCCTCTATCTGCCTGCCTCAGAGTCCTGGCAAAACCCTGATGAGGCTTGGCCCGTAACTATCTATTCTTCTCGTCTCATTGGTCCGAGCCTCATTAATCCCCCCTCCCACCTCCTAGTTATCTGCCGCAAAGTGAATTACACGAGTGCCTATTGATTTCTGTCTTTATGCCAGGCATGTTTAGAGAGTAAACCTATTGCTTTTCTCCCCAAGCATTTCCATTGTGAGGCTCGCTCCGAGCAGAAGGGGGGGGGGGGGGGGGCTAATTGGCCTCAGTCAAGATCACCTTGGCTGTGTGGTGCGCAGCGGATTCATGTCTGCAGGAAGAAAGGGAACGCAGAGACAGTCAAGGAGGAAAGAAGAAAGCAGAGAAATATGACGCAGGAAGGGGGAAAGGGAACGAAACAATGTTCTCGTTGTCTGTAACTAAAGCTTGAGAGTGTCCATTAAGGGTAATGCCGGGGCCGTGGCCTCCGAATTATGCCATGTGTCTCATCTGCATGTGCTGAATATTTGTGGCGACTGCCAACACATTCAAATAGCAGGGGAAGGCAGGGGCAGGGGACAGTAATTACTGCTCTGTATCAGGTCGGAGTGTGTGCGTGTGTGTGTGCTGAATGAGTTTCATGCTTCATTACTAAGGGGCGTTAGGTAATAAGGCCCCTGACTGTCCATCGAGGGAACTCATCACTTCTTCTGGCAGTGAAATTAGCCCCACGTTGTTCTAGGGCTGGTACTTTTCTCGTTGACTTCCACTGGTACGGAAGATTAAAGTCTCCCCAAGATGGCTATTAAGTGGAGACAGGTGACCCTTCATAATCCCATTACAGTTCATGTTTAATCAAATTTCGACCAACACTTGATCTTCTTTTCACTTTTGAACCGAGGCAGCTCCAGAGCTAAGGTTAGAGTGAAACCTTAATTGCCACGAGGGAAAATAACCTCTGTGTCAGTTTATTAAGACATCGTTAGCCTCTCAGATTCAGAATATGTAAATTAAAAAACCTCACTTGTATTTTTAATTGCCTCCTATAGATTTGATGTATGTGTTTATGTAATCAGACAAATAGAAAGCAGTAAAAAGACTCCTCGAGGGTTTCCAAGTGGTGTCCTCCAGCCTCTTAGTACCTCTCCTCAAGGCTGATGGAGGCAGTGGATGGAATCATTTTAATTCTGCTGTAACACTCAGTTGGCCTTCGTACAACGAGCCATCACCAAACGACTTTACTATCACCATGGGAGGTTGAATGATTGTAATTATTACCTGAGCACCTCCATGAATTTTATCCCATCCAGAACAGCAATGTCACTGGAATTCCCCACCCACCAGCACCAATTACCTAATGGGCTTCAGAGCAGTGTGAAGTCCTCTGGTCATTTTATAGGACTCCACTGTGCCATCTCAGTAATATGTGACAAAATGTTGGAATTGCTGTCAGTTTATGCTTAAATAATTTAAATGACCGTTTTGTAGCTTCAGCTCCAGCTTGATTGATTTAACCATCAAGCCAGAGTATCACTCCGAAATCAAGGTGATTGTTTTATTTACCACCTTTAAACCATTTAAAGAAACACTATCCTATATGTGGCTTTTGTACAGGGATACAATGGGCAAATTAAGATTATTTTTCTAGTTTTCTCCTGTGCTGTCAAACACAGCTGCCTGTGAGCCAGTTTATAATGTTGAGAAAATAAAAAAAGATGAGAGTCAGCATACATGTAAGTGCTTCTTTCATTGAAAAGAGAACCATCAAAGCTGGTCTTGAAATCAACTTTGGGCCACTAATCTGAAAAATAACTAACATATTTTTACTCTGGCTGAGAGAGGTGGAGTATGTTGGCTCATTATCCATGGGAACACTTGATCAGATCACTTCTATATGAATGGGTACAATTATGATTTGTGTGCATGTCTGCCCCATGTGACGTGTGTTTCTGTTTCTGTTGTTGCCGCATTGGAGAGAGACATGGTGGGAGAGCAGCAAACAGTGTTGGTGAAGGAATCCATGGAGTGGTTCAGTTTAAAGAAATGTGTATTTATTACGTACTTAATAATAGTCTGTGCAACTTATCTTCGATAGAACTCGAGATTGGTGAAAGTCCTGATAGTCATGGGCTAGAAACATGAAGATGTTCCCACATGTTTCAGAAAAATTTGAACTAAGCTGAATCCAATAAATCATCTCACTGAACTAGCACTGTCATGAGGACATCAACTTACTGGAAGGAACCAAAGGCTGATGGTGCTAGTTCTGCTAATGTTAGCTGCAAACCTTTTTTTATATATATTTTGGTGATTAAGTTTTTAATGGTATAAGTCAGAGGTCTGTCATTTCAACAAAGAGATGAACAAGATCAGATTTCCACCAGAATCTGTTGGTGGTATTTCAGAGAGGGACTTTGTTTACAATAACTCGAGTTCCCTTTAAAACATTGTCATGGTTTTAGTGGTAATGTTTCACTAAGTGATGGAAGTCATTCAAGAAAGAGGAGATCAGACAGTTGAGGCCTTTCTAACTCCTGTTGATGGTTTCTGCTCATGCATCAATCAGGTTTCCAAAGCAGATATGAAAACTGATTGCATATTTATGAGGTCTACAATTGTAACATTTATCAATTATTCAGTCCATCCTCGGCATCTGAACAGGGCAAATAGCTTTTATCCAGTGGTTAATTATGCTTTTAATTATTTGAAGGAAAGACAAGTAAATTGATGAAGTTTCATCAAGCGCTCCATATCTGGGGGGGTTTGTTTCCTGATGTCATCTCATTAAGCATGACCACTAATACTCCCTGACCTGTGGGCGTACATCATCAGCGTCTGAATCCTCCTTCCTCTGAACAAATGCAAAGGTTAATGCTGCTTTTGCTTTCAGAAGCTGACCGTCATGCTTCCTATCCACCTCACTCGGTCACGGCGGCCTGCAAACACAGCCCTCCATCATCCTTCCTCTTATTTACTAATGAGGTAATTAATAAGGCTGGAGTAAGCCGAGCTGTACGGAGCGGGGGCCACTGTAGCCGGGGTCAGTGCCACACATCAGTCATCAGCCAAAATGGAAAATAATGATTCTGTTTGTTTTTTGGGCTTGTTGTTAAGCTGAGGAAGGGGACCTGTGGAATGGTTTTCTCTGATAATCTTTCTTGCACAGTTTTTATTACACTTTCACCATCCATCTCCAGATGATAGATGATGATTATTATCCCTGCCAGTCTTTTCCTTCTTGCTGCCTGCAGTTCTTCCACCATATTGATTTCTGGGAGAGGAATCTTCTGCTGAAACTAAATGGGAAGATTGCAACAGGTAATGGCAGGATGCAGAGTCAAGGGCTTTTGAATAGTCCCTTAATGTGAAGGACCCTTGAGGACAGTTAGAAACCTGGAGAGTGGCATGCCCTCAGAAACACAACGGTGACAAATGAAGTGACAGCACAAAGGAAGAAATGTCAGAGTGAGCAGATAAGATTTGATCATTTATCTCCGCTTGTGGTGAAGGGATCTAACATTAGCTACATCATCTGAATGGGATACAATTAGCTGGGCCATGGGCTGATGGGAAGTTACATCAGCAGTTATGGAAAGCAAGAAAACTGACAAAGCATTTTTTAAAGTGTGCGGCAGTCGGCAGATTATCGGCTGACTGTAGGTTTATGTTTGAGTTTACATGAGGTAAAAAGGCGGGCCTTCAGCAGACAGCTCCTGTGTGCCTGCCTGTCAGTCAGGTCAGTCGTGCCCTTATATGGACAAAAGTTGGAAGTTTAATTAGTTTTAAAAATATCAAGACTAAATTTTTTCCCCCAAACAGTGTGAGCTGATAGAGAACCAGGCTGTAAACAAATTTATTTTTGCTGTAAAAAATGACTTTTTAGGCGCACTGTATATGAGGTTTGCAGTGATTCTGCAGCGAGCCTCAAGCAGACTCTGAATGAATTGCGGTTTTAATACTTCTGCATGGGCTTCATATTTTTAGACTTAGGGTTGCTGCTTGGGCTCAGCTTGAACCATCTTCATTTTGACCAAATGACCCAGATGGAACACAACAGATTAGTATTTCGGAACAGTGTTTCATAAAAGGGCTCCATGATGGTGCAACGGTTAGCGCTGTGGCCTCACAGCAAGAAGGTCACAAGATTGAATCCTGGTTAACCTGGTGCGCCTTTCTGTGTGGAGTTTGCATGTTCTCCCCGTGCATGTGTGGGTTCTTTCCAGGTATTTCAGCTTCCTCCCACAGACCAAAAACATGCTCATCAGGTTAACTGGTGATTCTAAATTCCCCGTAGGTGTGAGTGTGAAAGGTTGTCTGTCTCTGTGGGTCAGCCCTGTGATCGACTGGAGACCAGTCCAGGGTGTACCTTGCTTTATGACCCAGACCAAAGTTAGCTCTTATTCTGCTGGTTGTATTTATGTAGACTTGAGTTGAATCGCTTTGCCTTTGCCATCTATTTTTTTTCCAATAGATACACAAGAGTTGATTAATTGAGGGGCACATTCTCATCAACATTATACATCCTCTACCCCCCCAAAAATATCCATTAAAAATAAAATAGAAAAAATTCCAACTTCTATTTGTAGCCATTAATTAAACGTCTATGTTTAGAACAAATTTCACTGGGAAATCAGCTTCCGTCAAAAGATTAATCACTCGCACACATTTACTGAGTTCTTCATGACACTTCTCGTTGATTCAGATGCTTAAAAGACTCTGATAGAGAGTGGAGTTCCAGCCATTGAATACCTCTAATCATGCCTGAGTTTCAAACATGCGTTGCCAGGGCAGGGATGGCCTAACCATTTAGGTCGTGCCCCATGAGGCTCTCCCTCGAGTAGGTGACCCAGGTTTGAATCCAGCCTGTGGCCTCTTTCCTGCATGTCCCTCTGTACTCTCACCCTGTTTCCTTATCTATCCACTGTCCTGTTCTCTGATTAGAGGAATGAAAAAAAAACAAAAAAAAAAACAGAGCATACGTCGCCTACATTCAAACTGACTCATAACGATAAACTGCTAAGTTGATTGAATCATTAGATATTCTCCACTCGCTCCTACCGTTCTCCTCTGTTACACAATCATTATAATTACACTGTAATTATTGAAGAATATTTTGTTTGCAGTCTGACTTTTTGGTCTGCACATTGGTCAAATGTTTTGGAGTCAGCCTTTAACCAGGCATTTGACCTGATGCTTGCAAGCCACACGTGGAACAACAAGAGTGTTTCTTGTTTCTGTGGGACGATGTGGGACATGTTACGTCTAAGCTGAAACATAGTCCAGATTTTAAAACAGTGTCTGTCAAACTCAAAAACATAAACATTTCTAATGAAACCAAGCTCATAATTATGAATAACAACAATTTGATATGGGTGCAGACTGTGTGCACATTTGAACTTTCAAAGGTCAAATAATCTGTGCGCAGTAGATCTAATCAATACATCTGTTTCCACTGAGCGACAGGTTTCTTCCTGAGTGAGTCATTTCTTGTGGGTTTCTCATGACGTGTGTCGCAACTGCACGATGGAAAAACAACTTAGACAAAGCTCACATAACACCAACTATGAATCACCATCCACCTGTTTCATCCATGAAAAAACATGTTCCCATTCTTTTTTATAGCAGCATCTCCTTTATCTGAGAAATTTCAGTGTTTTCTAACAAAATCTGCTGAAGGCTAAGAGTTTTACCTTTGTTTTGTTTTGTTTTTCTTTTTTTGTGTGTGTGTCAGTGGGCGGAGGTAAGGAGGATGCAGGTGGCAGGTTGATGAACTCCTGACCCCAAGTGTATGTTGATTGATTGACAGCAGACACAAGCAATGGTGATAGCCCTCTCTCAGCTATTGAATGAAAGCAATGTTTCAAGAAAGGCAACCGTGCTACGCTTTGGATAGCCAGAGCCAATCAAATGCAGGATATCTTCTTGATTTGCAGGACATGAGAAAAGTGGTTATAATGCTGTGCAGTCCAGCACAAAGTGGGACACCTGGTGACCCGACTTCATCATCAGAAGAAAGACTTTAATTTCTGATTTGATTTTGGGAAACGATTCACGAGAAGAAAATATCTCTTAAATTCAATGAAGAATAAATATAGAAATGACACTCAAGGGATGTTTTACCTTGAAAATTGAGGACATAAAAAAATCCCATCAAATTCTTTTCCCAGAACAAAGAGGTGAGTGATCTGAGTTTGGGCAGGTTCACCCTCTGTCCAGCTCAGGATGTAAAGGCGGGAACGAGAGACTGAAAGAAAACAATAAGCAGATGGAGAGGCTGATGAGAGTGAGAGGTGGAGAGGGTGAAAAAGGCAGAGGTGTAGAGTAAAAGGAGTGTTATTTTGGTTACTGTTGCAAAGACCTCTGGGAAAACAGAGCCTGCCTGACAGTGCTGCGAGAGCCATAAATCACCACAAGAGCACTCCTCCTCTTCGCCCTGACCTAGAAGTGACCCCAGAGTCGCACACATTTTCAAACACACTGGAACACATTCAGACAGGAGCACACACACACACACACACACACAGAGTCACACACAACAGGCGAAGGCTGTGTAGGAGCACGGGTGTCACTTCCAAAGCTTCAGCCACACAGCAGCAGTGCTAATACACACACACACACACACACATGTTCCAGGACTTGCATTAACTCCTGCGCCATTTACACATAAATGCATCTGTGTTTTCATCACGGTGTAATGTGACGGGACTGTGGATGAGTTTTTTTCCTCTTGATTCTCTTTGAGCTGGACTTCCGTACTGCAGCTCTCCGGTCACAGCGACATCCTGGAGAATTCTTACTCCCATGAAATCAAGAGGAACAAACGTCTGATGAATCTGTTAAAAATGACATCAACTATAAAACCAGTCTGGCTGTGAAGTCTGTTCAGTATTAACAGTGTACTGAGATTGTTGTAAGCAGGAGTGCTTAAAGTGATTTATTCATAGCTGTATGTTATAGTTGTTTAAACTGTATGTAAGATCTGACCTACTGACAAAATTAAATTAAAAAAAAAATAGAACCATGAATAAACTATTGGATTTATGAGTTGTGAAGTAAACAATGTCAGCTTGGCTCTGGTGAGGGGCTGATGTTAGCAGATAGCATCATAAGCCTTGCAGCTAAAGTCCACATGCTGTCACATTTCGCCTTTCGTGTTTAGTCCATACTTTTGAGTTCACTCTTGTCTTTTGTGCGTCTCCTCCTGCTTTATTTTGTAAAAATGTTTCTCTTCTCATTCCACAAAACTTCACTTCCTGCCCGGATGTGTTTCCCCCCTTTGTGATTGTTGTAGCAAACGTTTGTGTAACTGCTGTCTGATGCTGACGAGCACAGAGCCCAGTTTCTCGCACGTGGTTAAAAAAAATCCAAGCTAATTCAATTAACGGGATGATTGAAGGCTGTTTAAGTCCGTTCGTCCACAGCTGAATCGTGCTGAATCAGTCTCATTAGTCAGATCCAGACATGAGGGATCAGGATATTTTAGGCGTGCCTGTTCTACTTGAAAAGGGAGCAGTGTGGATCGCAGAAATCACGACTGTCTGTCATAATCATGATTATAATTCATGACAAATAATAAGACGAAGAGTGACATTTTTTTTCTAGAGCAGCAAATAATTCTGGAGGAGTTTAAAACGACAGAAACATAACTGTGATATCAAACACCTTGAACGGCAGTGAATGTGAGACGAGCAGCTTGGCAGGGGTTGCGGTCAAGTTCAATGTGTAAATAAGGAATATGTATAATTATGCATTACTGTATGAGGCTATTAATTTAAACTTGAGTGTTTGCTGTAACCTCATAGCCTAATAGCCTTGATAAATAACCGTCTGTCATGAATGAACTAATTTGCTCCAGTGCGGATTTCTTCCAGGAAGCTGGATCTGACTTAAACCAGGTTTAAGTCAGGTTTGAGTTAGCCAGGTACAAAGAATGGGGCTCAGGTGATGAAATTTAACCATTTTGCAAACTAAACATCACATTCCAAGACAGCAGACAAAGATTTATTCGGCTGTTTGTCAAAGGTTAAAACTTAAAAGGAGTGGAAACTCTTAATGTTTCAGAGTTAAAAGGAAGGCTGCCAAGGTGAGCTATTTATCTTCACAGGATAGGTTGGGGATGTAGCGCTGTCAGATGTAGGTCTTGAAATCTTGTTTGTGGTTTTGTTTGTGTGTAAGAGGAGAAGGCAGGCTGGTGAAACCGGAGAAAAACCTCAGGGACCTTGTTACAGCAGGAGGGCAGGCGGAGGAAATGTAGGGAAGAGGAAAGGTTAGGTGGGAGGGTGGAGGAAGTTCTGAGGGGAGGAGATTTAGGACACAGACGGGGTGAAGGTGAAAGTCAGATGCTCTGACTGACCTTAAACAACACAGATTCAGCCATATTAGGTTAAAAAAAAACTTAATATCAAGACTTTTTTTTTTTTTCTTACAGTGTGTAACGACGAATGTGTTTGTGCTGCTGATTAATACGCTGCAGGTCAGTGTGTATAAAACACAGTCTATCTGCTTTCCCTGCCGTGCAGTAATTGCACTTAAAGTCCCTAAACAAGTGTCCTTTTTCTTGTGCTGCTCGTAAATAATTTCACAGTTTTCACTAGCACTGTTCATTTGCAATGAGGCTGCATTTGCCAGCTTTTTGTGTCTTTACACCAGCATTTACACAGGTCTTAAATACTTCCAGGTGTCTATAAAAGGCCTTAAATAGTCCTGGAGGAGTTGTACTTCACCAAGGAAGACTAAGAGGTAAAAAACAAAAGCTAATGGAACAAATGACTACAGGTGTTAAATGAAGGACAGGAAAAAAAAAATGTGGGGAGTCATTAAATAAAAGAATATAAAGTCAAGCGAGACAGAGGAGAGAGGAAGAGAAGAGGCGGAGAGAAAGGTCAGGTGGGGAGAAGAGGAAGAGAAGTCCATTTTCAGCCCGCAGCTCGTGGGTCAGCAAATAGCCTGACAAATTAATTAAGATAATGATCCATACAAAAAGTCTGGCAAAGTCAGCTGTGGCACCTGTGTGTGTGAGAGTGTGTGAGTGTGTGCCTGACCCCAGCCTGATTTCCATTTGTAGGACTTTTATGAGGTGGGCAGTGGAATGCATTGATTTCATAAAGGGCATGAAGGGGTCCAGCGGCCGTTTGAACAGCCGAGTGTGAGATCAATGCAGGGGAAGATGAAAACGGTGACATTTACTCTGCTTTTTGCCCCCGGGCAGGAAGGACCTCTGCAGAAAGTCACACTGTCAGCTCTCCCACTCTGTGAGTGCACACTGCTCTCTCCTCGTGGAGGGAAATGGAACACTTTTCAGCTTACTGTCACACACACACACACACACACACACACACACACACACACACACTCGTGTTTATCCCTTTTTGGGGCCCCACGTTTTTAACCCAATTGTGGGGCCCACCCTTTCCAGTGGTCCCACAGCTCTGTAAAAAATCAGGGAAGCTTAAAAAAAAATAACAAAATTTTCAGTCACTTTAGATTAGCCATATTCTTAAGTTTTTTTTCTAAGCTAGTTTTTTTGGTCACTTATGGGGACATGTTTCTAGCATTTGTTACTTGTGGGATCCACTTCCACACACACACAGATATGTCAAGCCTTTCTACCTTCGCAGGGACCAAAAACTTGATGGAGATGTCAGTTGTTTCTATAGTTTTTTAATAACAAAAAAACCCTGCAAGGCTGCATCAGAGGTTTACATCCAGCATCTCCTCTTCTTTCATTAGGAAGACAGAGCAGTGATAATCAAAAATCGCCTGCTGTACATGATTCAACTGCAGATTATTACAGTGAGCTATGATAGCAGGAAAGCTGTCCAACAGCTCCTTGTGTTGATAAGAACAGCATAATAACATAGCAACATTGGCACCTTTGACAGCTTTAGTATCCTAAATGGCCTTACTGGGGGTAAGACAGAGCACTAACATGTTTTCAGATTTTCTTCAGTCTCAGATACATGAAGTAGATTCTGAAAAAAAAAATAATGTTAAGTGGTTGGATTCATTAAAACTACAGCACATTAACTAAATATCAGAAATAAATAGTCAGAGTGAGTGGAAAATTGAGGCACCTGAGCTCTCTCTGTGCTATAATGAAAGAATCTACTTCATATGTGTGAGACTTCAGAGAATAAAAAATCCTTTTTGTGTTTTCTTTTACCTCCAGTAGGGCTAGCTCAAATACTATAACACCTCCTGCTACAAGCCTATCTTTTACCGCGGTCTAAAAATCCTAATCACATTCATGATCCACAACTACACAAATTTTAAAAGTGTCTTTTTTTAACACAAAGGGCCTGTTTCCAGTAATGTTAATTCTCCATAGGAGCCTGCCCCTGTATAATTTCTTATCTAGCTCGACTACTGTTTTTTTCTTTTCCGAAAAATTATTTTACACCTTTCCGACACCCAGATTTCATAATTTCAGCGAAAATGTATTTTTATAAAGTTGTCAATTTCAGCATCAAAGACACAAGTTCGTAAATAAAAGAAGGTTATCTCGAAATTGTAATTCGCAACATAGTATAAATTTCTTTTGATAAATATTTCCAAAACATCGTATTTATTCATAAAACAGAAAAAAAAAATTCTTGGATGAAAATGCACTTGCAGAGACACAATTATGAAGAAAAATGCCATAAATTTGCAATTTTCTCCCGTTATATAGTTTTGGATGCAAATTTCCATCAGAAAATCGGATAGAGCTTTACTTGTTTCATATGTGTACCAAAAATCAGCTAATTCCATGTGGTGGAACGTTCTCATATCGCCGCCTGAATGTGGCTGTAAATTGAAAGAAAAGGGGAAATGAGTAACAACCTTGTCTGAAACCCTATTATATAGCTTATTATATACAAACTTTTATATTGAATATCAGAGCGGATATTTTCATGACAGTTTTTATGATGTGTAACGACTAAATAAATAGTATCGATATAAAGATTTACACTGAGGACACCCTGATACATGAATACTCAAGTTGTCCTCTTCTGAATTTTCTGATCGTGTGGCCTTGTACATTTATCCGTATCTTCTTGTCTTTGTCTATACGTTTACGAAATCATTCACTCGACGCTAGCTATTCTTGTCTCAATTTCCTTGTTTTATTGTCCCATCTCCAAAGCGTTTTGGCTCTGTCAGGGTTGGGACCCTGACTTGTCTCACTTTCTTTGTGCCTGCCGACCACGCCACATCGAATAGATAGATTATACATATGAAATACTTTATTTTGTTCTAAGTAATCAATCAATTCTGCGCTTCTTGGAGGTATTGAATGTGATTTATTATATTGTCTTGTTATTTTGTGTAATTAGTTGTTCGTTATTTATCACACATTTTCGCATAATTGTACCAAACTACTAAGTATTAGCTGTTTACAGCAATCATCGGTGGCTTGCTATTTTGTTACTTTATCGACGCTTCATAAACCAATTGTTATGGTTTCAAGATGGAGGGTAAATGTGTTGGAGAAGAGTGTCAAGTATACTTCAAGAAACGTAGTGGCAATAAGAACAGAAGTGCACGCAATGTATATAGTCCACAATATAAATGGCTCCTAGATACGCTGGTGCAACAAGGATTGATGTCAGCAAAGGAACAAGCATTTCTTTGCCAGAAGCGCTACATGAAGTATCTTCGGAACAAAAATCAGCCTGAACCTGAACCCGAGCAGAACCAGGAAATAGAGGAAGAAGACGACTCCCTGTCCCATATCCTGCCATTGCTGACCCTTCATGATCTTTTGAATGGATCATCTTCACACAAAAAATGCTGTCTCTGTCTTGTTACCTTTGCAAAAAATGGAACAAAATCATCAGTCTTACCAAAACGTGCAAGACATCACCTGATCTATTCACACAAATTGTGGTGTCCCACCTCATCCCGCGTCTGCTCCATTCACCTTATTGGTAACGACTTAGATCCGTCTACAGAGGTTGTCCTTGATGGTAGAGGTTTCTTGGAATCTCAGTTACCATCAAAATCATCCGAAATCATTAATGACCTCTTAGAGGTGTCGCACGTCCTTTCACAGAACCAGTCTGCGTTTACAATAAGCTTTTCTTCTCTTGATGACTCGGCATGCTTGGCCTGGACAGGTTGGTCCAAAGATCAGTTCCTTGAAATCCACTCGCACTGTTCCCTATATCTTTCATCTGGTATATATACCAAGACTACACACGATGCTCTATTACTGTAGTATGTAAATATAGGTATTATACAATCGCCCGTAGCTATGAACACTCCCGTAAATGCGAAAACCAACCAAAATCATAAGGAACACGTTTTGTTTGTTGTTCTGTCTATTTGTCAGCCAATGTCTTCAACCACGGGGACTTGTGAAGTAGCCATCTTGGATTTTTTTATGAAAAAGTGTTTCTCTCACTTTTTTTCATATCTGTGTACATATTCTCAACATACCGAGCAAATACTCCCGTTTTTTTTGTTAATTATCTAAAGAAAGTCGAAAATCAGCAATTCAACCATAGGCTAATTCAACCCAACATTTGAAAATGTTCCACCACTTACATTTTGATGATTTTTCCTCTCATCAATAGCACATTACGTACTATTTAATAGGATAAAAATTGGTTTGCATCCAGCGCCCATAAAAGGGTGTATTCTCTAAAAAACACAGTTTTTGTGTCTAAAATGTTATCATCGAAAATGCCATTTTTGAGATTGTTTCTTCAATAAAACAGCCAAATGGCGCGATGGAAACATGATTTTTTGTCACAATCATGCCATGAATGTATTCTTTACGGTGACATCATTTGATTAGATTTTCATTAATATTTTACATAACATGCACATTTTATCAACACTTAGACAGCTTCTGAAAGGTACAACTTTGAGGAGCCATAAAAAACAAACCAAGTGATCTAAATCTTTATACTTTATAGATTTGTGACCACAACGGCATGGGCAATGCACCACCAACAGGAAATTTGAATCAGAGAAGGGGCCGTTTTGGAAACTGGCCCTTTGTGGGTTTGCAAATCATACACTTTTCTGAGGAATTAATGTCATTCATTGAGGAAACATGTCAGAGTTATAAAAAAAAAGAGGAGCAGAATAAAATTTAGTGGATTCAGCACCTGCACCCCTGATTGCAACAGATATTTACAGACCAACTTGGTATAACAGACGTAAGCTTTTTCACTGTTCTCCATTTATCTTGCTTACTACACTAGGCACTGAAGTTAAATGTCACATAGTCAAATAACCTGCCATTTTCTCAATGCACCTCTCTTTTTTGAGAGCCTCCTCTTCTGGTTTTCTGTAGAGGTCTCCTCTTGTAGTGATGCTGTGCTGGCCTCATCCACTGATTCTTGAGTTTCTGGTGTACTGGCATCTGGTCAGAGGAAAAAGTTAAAACAGAAAAATGAGACAGCTATGGACTAAAACATGAGTATGAAGTTGCTCTTGGTAAGCTGGCTGCATTCTTGTCCATCATGCATAACTCTTTTGGCATTGCAACTACTATAAAATTACAATAACAGGGAGTAAAGATTTTATATAATTTGTCTATGGTGCCTGTGTCTTTAACAGAAAAATGGGCAGACCTTTTCCATAAACCTGCCTGATTCTTCTCAGCTCACCTCTTGTTTTTGTAGAGCTTTTCTGGGAAGATGCTGCAGATGTGCTGTCTAGCAGTGATGTCACACTGTCCACATCTTCTGATTCCTGTGTCTCTGAACTGCTACCAACTGGGTAAAAACAGAGGCCATTTTTAAAAAGGAACCAGGCAATGAGGAGGCCACCGAGACCTTGCAAGACAATTACTTAGCTGACTGGGAAGTGCTCATCTCTCAGACAAGTGTGGCGAACGCTACTGATGCTCTCATAAATCATATTATCTTTATGAACACAGGGTTATTGTATTAGAAATATATTGTTAAGAATCCAGGATCACTAACAATTTTAAAGACACAAAAAAGAAATCAGCCTTTGCTTCAGGCAACAGGACTTCTGGCTAAACTGATTCAAGGCAGGCTAAATAATAGTAATTATAAGACAAAGGTTTTGCAAGAGACCAAAACCAGGGATGTCTAAATAGGTGTGAAGACACACTAGCACATCTCAAAACATTAGAATACTGTGAAAAAGTGCATTTTTATTCACTCAAGAAAGTGAAACCTACATATTATATACACTCATTATACATAGAGTGGAATAGTTTAGAATAAGTCTTTATTTCTTGAATTTTGGTTGATATGGCTTACAGATAAGAAAACCCAAAAAACAGTGTCTCTCAGTCTGGGTGAGTAGGCTACACAATCATGGGGAAGACTACGGACTGTATAGCTGTGCTCCTTGTGGAAGCTGTCAATGACTGCCTTCTGGACATCTATCCAGTCTGTAGTCTCCCCCATGATTGTGGAGCCAACTAACCCAGACTGAGAGACCACTGAAAGGATCAGCAAACCTTTGCAGGTATTTGGAGTTAAATATCTAAATTGTGTGTGGCACAAAAGCCTTCCAATAAAGAAAAGAAAGAGAGATCCACACAGTGGGCCCCATGAGGCTTAGTCTAAGAAGTTTCACCATCTTAACATCTAAAAAGAGGCCTAAAAAGGGATGTCACTTCAAAATATGTTCTCCATCATGCAGCAGCTCAGAAAGTGCATTATTGTTATTGTAAATACTTAAGTTTTGATGCTGAGAAGTGTTGTCCTACAAGTTGATAATCACTTTTAGAGGGGTCCATACGGAGGGCCCCATAAGGACATGAACTGAAATTTGTGTGTGGTTATCTGATTAAGTTCAAATGGAAATTAGTCTGTCAAGTTTTTAGTGTAATCAGAACTCAACCACATTTATTCTTTCCATTACCTTTGTCCTTCATCATCATCACCTTCCTTATCATCAGCATCATCATCATCATAAACCAAGGAAGACAGATTAGCAGGAAGCACAACCATCACTTCTTCTGGTGTTGGAGCCAGCCTGTTTGTCACCTGCTGTTTAGACATTAAACAAGAAGACAGTGAGCTCTAACAGGAATCATGAGTCTAGAAATACTTACAGGTAGCAAAGATATTATAAACCAGTGCCCAATTAGGCTCAATCTAAGAGGTTTCACCGTCTTAACATCTAAAAAGAGGCCTAAAAAGGGATGCCAGTTCAAAATATGTTCTCCATCATGCAGCAGCTCAGAAAGCACATTATTGTTATTGTAAATACTTTAGTTTTGATGCTGAGAAGTGTTGTCCTTTAAGTTGATAATCACTTTTAGAGGGGTCCATACGGAGGGCCCCATAAGGACATGAACTGAAACTTCTGTGTGTGTGAACCAGAAAAACTGGAAAACCCTTTTAAGGCAGAGTATGATAAAAGGCCCCATAAGGACATGATCTGAAATTTGTGTGTGTAACAAGTAAACTGATTAAATACAGTTCAAACAAAAATTAGTCTGTCAAGTTTTTAGTGTAATCAGAGATCAGCCACATTTATTCTTTCCATTACCTTTGTCCATCATCATCATCACCTTCCTTATCATCAGCAGCATCATCATCATCATCATCATAAACCAAGGAAGACAGATTAGCAGGAAGCACAACCATCACTTCTTCTGGTGTTGGAGCCAGCCTGTTTGTCACCTGCTGTTTAGACATTAAACAAGAAGACAGTGAGCTCTCACAGGAATCATGAGTCTAGAAATACTTACAGGTAGCAAAGATATTATAAACCAGTGCCCAATTAGGCTCAATCTAAGAGGTTTCACCGTCTTAACATCTAAAAAGAGGCCTAAAAAGGGATGCCAGTTCAAAATATGTTCTCCATCATGCAGCAGCTCAGAAAGCACATTATTGTTATTGTAAATACTTTAGTTTTGATGCTGAGAAGTGTTGTCCTTTAAGTTAATAATCACTTTTAGAGGGGTCCATACGGAGGGCCCCATAAGGACATGAACTGAAACTTCTGTGTGTGTGAACCAGAAAAACTGGAAAACCCTTTTAAGGCAGAGTATGATAAAAGGCCCCATAAGGACATGATCTGAAATTTGTGTGTGTAACAAGTAAACTGATTAAATACAGTTCAAACAAAAATTAGTCTGTCAAGTTTTTAGTGTAATCAGAGATCAGCCACATTTATTCTTTCCATTACCTTTGTCCATCATCATCATCACCTTCCTTATCATCAACATCATCATCATCATCATAAACCAAGGAAGACAGATTAGCAGGAAGCACAACCATCACTTCTTCTGGTGTTGGAGCCAGCCTGTTTGTCACCTGCTGTTTAGACATTAAACAAGAAGACAGTGAGCTCTCACAGGAATCATGAGTCTAGAAATACTTACAGGTAGCAAAGATATTATAAACCAGTGCCCAATTAGGCTCAATCTAAGAGGTTTCACCATCTTAACATCTAAAAAGAGGCCTAAAAAGGGATGCCAGTTCAAAATATGTTCTCCATCATGCAGCAGCTCAGAAAGCACATTATTGTTATTGTAAATACTTTAGTTCTGATGCTGAGAAGTGTTGTCCTTTAAGTTGATAATCACTTTTAGAGGGGTCCATACGGAGGGCCCCATAAGGACATGAACTGAAACTACTGTGTGTGTGAACCAGAAAAACTGAAAAACCCTTTTAAGGCAGAGTATGATAAAAGGCCCCATAAGGACATGATCTGAAATTTGTGTGTGTAACAAGTAAACTGATTAAGTTCAAATGGAAATTAGTCTGTCAAGTTTTTAGTGTAATCAGAACTCAACCACATTTATTCTTTCCATTACCTTTGTCCATCATCATCATCACCTTCCTTATCATCAACATCATCATCATCATAAACCAAGGAAGACAGATTAGCAGGAAGCACAACCATCACTTCTTCTGGTGTTGGAGCCAGCCTGTTTGTCACCTGCTGTTTAGACATTAAACAAGAAGACAGTGAGCTCTCACAGGAATCATGAGTCTAGAAATACTTACAGGTAGCAAAGATATTATAAACCAGTGCCCAATTAGGCTCAATCTAAGAGGTTTCACCGTCTTAACATCTAAAAAGAGGCCTTAAAAAGGGATGTCACTTCAAAATAAGTTCTCCATCGTGCAACTGTGCAGCATGAGAAAACAATGATCATTAACTGTACTGTAGTTTAGCACGTCGTTATTTATTTTCGCAATTATGGCGAAATTATCACATGGCGAATATACACTCACGTAGATCACTTACCCATTACTAATAACATCGGTTAGCTTAACTATTTCTCAAATAGAGGTCCACTTTAAGTGCTGGCCTGGATCCCATAAAGCTTACCATAGCTAGCCATGCCTACCGCAACACCTTCCCAGACCAGGCCTAAGCCTCGGGCCACGGTTAGCTTACCTGACCGGGAGCGAGGCTCGGGCGACAGGTAGCTTACCTGACCAGGCCGGTGTCGACTGCGATGCATATAACGTAAACCGAACAATTAAGTTTGCTGTACAATTACCTACCTGGCCGTATGTGACGTTTTTGACCACTATAACATGACGTTACGTGTAACCGGTTACCCCCTCTAAGCCTGCGGTGAACACTGTGAGCACTTAGTTGTCAGTTACCTGGACGTTCGCTCTTAGCACAGCGGTCTCTACCGTACATCAGCTTCCGTAAAGTAAGTACGAGAGGAGCATTTCCGTAAAAAATGACAACAACTGATTTATCAAATACCTTATCAGACATCTGTTCACGTAAAACAGCACGTTGGAACTCGACTCACTTCACGTATTCCACTCGGCTCACTTCACGTATTCCACTCGGCTCTTCCTCCGTCTCCAAACACGGCCGTCATGAATATTCACCGAGTTAATTAGCCATGTGCTCCACCGGATATACGTCATCGGCCGGACGACACATCCCGTTCACAGCGCTAGTGTCTCCAAAGCTAATGGTTAGCAGCTAACTAGCTGAGGAGAACACAAAAGGTCTTTCATATTGTAATCCTGGGAACAATGCCTTATTAATGAAGATATTCATCTGTTGAATATAAGTTTAAAACACGTTATTGAAGTGAATTGAATATTATACATAAAAAACTAGCAACCTATAGCTCTTTTGGCATCTATTTGTAGATATTCATCTTTTAAATGTAATGACAACATTGAATGGCAGTTTTTATTGATATTGTTGTTAGAGTTTGTTTCTTGTAGCTTCACAAAACTGCTTTCTTTATGCAGATTTTCACTGGTTTTAATGTTATTAATACCCCCCAAAACCAATATAAAGTCTAAAAAAAAATAAACTAGCAACCTGTTGCTAATTTTAGCAGCTTAAATAAGCTGCTAAAAGTAGCAGAGTTTGTAGTAATAGTCATGTTGGAAGAGTAAGTTCCTTGTACTCGCGCAAAACTCTTTATTAAAAAAAAAAAAAAAAAATGAGAATAAACTTACCGTATCAATTCGAGGAATCAATCAGTTGTTTCAGCATTGCTCTGTTGTCATTACAGCATGTGCTGTCAAACAAATCCTGTAAAATCCCGCGAGACTATGACGCTTATTGTTCAAGGCGTCTCATTGGCTAATATCACACACACTTCAGGAAGTGTGTGTGAGGCTGCAGTGGCATCGAAAAACCTCCAGGGGGCCAGTGAGCACACACACTTCACACACACATTTCCAGTTTTTGTCACCTTGTGGGCCAAGTGAGAAAAAAGCATGAAAAGCATCAGGAAAGGCTCCTGAGCCACTGTAAAGCATTAAACGGTCTGGGGTCCGGCAAAATGGCCCCACAAGAATTCATGGCCCCATACCGTTGGTGGGCTACAGGTGGTATGGCCCCATCTAGTGATAAACACGAGTGCACACACACACACACACACACACACACACACACACACCTACACTGACTGAGGTGGGAGAGCATAAATCTGCATGCGCTCATGCTTCAGAATCAGCTTTTTTTCAAAATGTCCCAGAACTGAACTCAAGCCAACTCTTTTGTTTGAATCCAGGTGGTTTTGTGCTTCATTTTCATACTCGTACAGTGTTGACTGTGAAATCAAAATGTGGAAGAGACTGTAGGTTTAATCTATCGGTATTTTCAGCAACCATCACACTTACCATGCCCACCTGTGGATAGAAACTGACGGTAAAGCTGAGTTCAAACACCCAGGAACCACAGATCAAATGATTACATGTGGACAGGAGTGCAGAAATCCAAATGTTCCTCTGATAAAATGACACCAGACTTAAAATGTGACTACCAAGGTCTTTTTTAAGTGCACGTTTAGCACAAGAAGGACAACTAAGAGTATGTTTTCAGTCACAATAATTAAGCATATGTGACTTTGGAGTACAGGTGCAAGGTTAGAGATAGTAGAAAAGGGATGCTGCATTAAAACCCACACAAAGCAACACAAATATTTCCAATTCTCTGAGTTTTCAATGCACTACAGATTAGCATTACTTGATTTGGTGTCAACAACGGTCTCAAGGAGGGGAGAAATCTAACTAGTGTCTACTCCACACATGACAGATAAAATTATAATCAATACTTCAGAATTATTCAAACTTTGACTTCCTATTAGTGGAATTCATACTGGTAGGATGTCTGCTTGAGTGATTCTGACCCAAATCGTGGCCTATCATTCCTCCTGGTGATAATATCCTGGGTAAAATAAGTACCCTCAATGCTGCCTTCTTAAAAATAAATAAATGTAAAAAAATATGAGCTGGTCTTTTGAAAAGCTCTTTGAAAGGAACAGAGCCACGAGATCCAGAGCTGTAAACCCCGTCCTCTAGCCTTTGACAAGTGTGGGCTGAGTGACCAATCAGATGCAAGAGAAGGTCTTAGACGGCGGTCAATAATGTAAGTAAATTGCCTGCACACATAAATCAAAAGTCAAAACATTGTGGCTGGTTTAACAGAAGCCAAAATGTTAATGTGTTCTTTGGAAGCCCAGTCGAGTGAAATGACTAAGATCACTAAAAAGAGCCACAACTCTCATCAGTTGATGCTAATGAACCAAACTGGATTCAATCCATTTAAAAAAAAAAGATCAGGCTTATGGGGAACATTCCCCATGCATTGAGTTCATCTGACTCATCTGACTACCACAATGGAGCTAAGATTTATCACTGGTGTTGCTCTGGAATTGAATCGGAGGCTCCTGGAGGACATGTCTGTTTTGTTTCACCCAGTGCTTTAAGTGGGGAAAAAAATACAATAAAAGTGTTCCTGCCCTCCTTATTAACTTATTGCCATGTGGATTGTGCAGCAGACTTTTGCAATGCACTATTATTGCAAAAACAACTTCTGCATGTCTGCATCACTGTGCTCCGATTCAATTTTCCATCAGATTACATAAACTATGAGGTCATCAGGACTTCACTGGAGGACTCGACTGTAGAGCCATGAGAACAACAAAGACTGGTGTGCAAAATAAAAAAAAGACCTCTTAAATCAAGGGTTAAATTTAGAAGAGGCAGAACTGTGTGTTGGAGTGTACCAGCCCACTTAAAGCACTTATTTCACGGAATCATCCCCCAAAATAATGCTAAATGTAGACTTCTACTCTTAGTACATGTGTGTTTGTGACATCATGGCGTTAACTTTGGAGACACAGGAAAGATATTTCACGAATGGGGTTCTGAGGTTGATGTTTCAAAAAATCAGGCTTTAGAGCATGTCTGCATAGACAAATATCTTTCCATAGATTTCATACAGCATTATATTTCTGTGTCAGCTTCATTCCAAGAGATTGCTCAGGCTGATGATTAATAGCCCCGGAACATGTTCTTAGAAGGCTGCAGCATTGTGTTTTCATGTTGTAAATCTGTCTGACACCAAGTGTTCTTATTACACTAATCATGAATGATGATGTGCAGGGTGGTGTTTCTGCAGAGCTGCATTGTGGTTCTTCAAAGAGTGGTTTGAATGTTTTCATTACAACCTGCATTAACAAAATTACCTATAATTCACTCGCAGCACTATTAGAACGACTCGAGGGTTGATCACAGTAATGATGGAGCAAGAGTAATGCCGCGGTGTAACAGTGCAGCCTCTGGCTCTCTGGCAATGCAGTCTACTTAATGATGTTTAGAAAAAAAAAAGAGGAAGTTTATTACTTCCTACCTGAACTGAAACACGGCTGGTGTTGCTGCTTCATCTCAGATCAGGTTTTCATTTTGATGACTGTTTTCTGTGCGACTGACCTGTGAAACTGTCACATTTAAGACTTTACGACGTTTAAATTCTATTTGTTTTTCTTCATCTTTCACTTAACTCCAGTCAGGTAGAGATGATTGTTGATGACAGAAATAAGGATGTGTTACTTTTGGCCATTAATCGTCACAGTATGGACCTGCTTTTATCAGTTATTAGACCGCCTGGTTAATTAACAGTGAGCTTATACTGGACAAAACAACACCTCTTTTTCTAAATGTGTTTGTTTTCAGGCGCTTGATGTCTTTTAGCTAATTAACCAGCAGGCACTCATTGCCTGCTTATTGACTTATTTAGAGTTTATTATAGTCTTATAATACAACACAAGTTAAAGGAAGCCTTTGAGATGTCTGCAGATTATCAGAATGCTATTTTGATTCAGGTATTGATTGTTCGACCCACAGAATATCAGTTAATAATCATCCAATCAGCAAATAACATAGTTGTTCCATGTATACTGTGTTAGCCTGTCTAATCTTGCAGTTTCCTATGCAAACCCATTGCAACCCTCCCCTATTTTAGTTTCTTCTTATATGTGGGTCTGATTTTATCCATCACATGTATTTTCACTAGTGATGGGAAGTTCGGCTCTTTTTAGAGAGGCGGTTCTTTTGGTTTGGCTCCCAAAGAAGAGCCGGCTCAAAAGAGAATGGCTCCTAATTTAGATTTTTTTGTAGCCTCATATTTTAGCCTAAATATAGATGGTTTGTGTATTGATAAACCTTTTTGCATTCAGTGTTTTTATGAGAAGCCTTTTAATTGCAAAAAGAAATCCTAACAAACCAAAGGTGTTGATCCTGGTGCTACTTCGTTTGTGGGTGTCACTCACATTTGCATGTTTTCGTGACACACTCTCCCCCTCATAGCTGTCTTGCTGTGTCACTCACTGAGTGGGGACTATATGCTTTACCTGACTGAGTGTCCCCTCTCTGCTATCACATAATGGGACTCTCCCATATTCATAATCAAAACAAAGTTCAGCAGAGCTGAGTGACTGAGCGAGAGCTGAGCAATGAAAAGGAAAAAAAGTTGGAAGCTGACTCTCACTCAGTGGTAGTCGGCTCTTCTGATTCACTACAGAGCATCAACTCTGAAAGCCGCAGCTTTTGAGCATGACACATCACTAATTTTCACTAATGCTCGCTCCGTTCACCTCTTTACTGATGCTCTCCCTGGCTTTTTATGTATTTTATGTAGAGGCGGTGGAGGTATAATCCATCCACCTCAGGCTTTGGCATTTTACATGGGCAAGTTGAGGGGCAGGGAGCTATACTGCTAAATATTACCTATTTCATGGATCTCGCTCTCTTTCTCTCTCTCTTTATTTATTCACAACTATTAGTTGTAACTGAATTACTGAGTTACTGCGTTATGAAAGTGATCTGAGAAGACAACACTAGCATCAGCATTCTCTCTCTCTTTTCGCACAAGTTTTTTTGATAATTTGTTTTCTGAAGCAGCAGACTCAACAGATAATACAGAAAACATGTCTTCACCAACAAACAGTCCAATCAAAATGTTCAGTCCATTTTGGAGCTGGTGCTAATTTAAAATCAAGCCTCAGCTGTTTGGATGGAGTGTGTCTTCCTTGATCTGCTGAGCTTATGTCAGCTGCACCTGGGTCTCAGGTGTTTGTAGAGACGGGCTCTCTGGCAGCTAGCTTAGGAGAAAGGTGTCTTCTTGTCAGTTGCTTCATGATGTCAGAATAACAAGTCTTAATGGTGGACAAAGGTTTTTTTTCCCTTGCACATAAACTAAAACTAATCAAACAATGCTTGTGTTTCAAGCAGGAATCTCACACTTGAATCATCATTTACATGTTTTCTCCATGGGGCAACATCAGGTAGAGAAAAATGAAGCCAATGCGGAAGTGCTAAAAGTTGCTGTTTATCGAGAATCTGCTAGAGGCTGGCTGCAGAAAGACCGGAGATCACGTACATATCAAGGGAAAAAAAAGACTTTTACGGAATGAAAACACATATTTACAGCCTGGTTCAAAAAACAGCTTGGGTCTGAAGTGTTAATTTCACTATTGGCACACGCCGTACGATGAGTGATTTTTTTTCTAAATCAGCAGTTTAGAAGATATTAGGATTACAGGTTTGTCCAATCAGAGGCTCATCTCAGCTCATGTAACGGCGCCCTATAGCTGTTAGAAAGGAAGCTCAAAGTTTGCGTCATATCCAAGATGGCCCTGTCCAATGATTGGCTTCATTTGACTGTATCAAGAACAGACGGGTGACAACGTGGAGACTACATCCATATTTTATACAGTCTATGGTTTTCTTTCAGGATGCTACTGTGACAGGAGTAACGTCACTGCAGGGGTTAATCCTATTTAAGTGTCAATTATTTTAGGTGATTTAGGTGATTTTACACAAAGCAATAAGTCTTCATGATTGTTTTATGATTTGTTGTTGGACATCATTGTGATAATTCATTATTATTTGAAGAATCAACAGTTGGTTTATTGGTCAAACGTACCAGTTAAGCAAATTAAAAAAAAAAAAATCATGTTTTTTCTTTCTAAGTTATTCCATTGAAAGCTGACTCTCCAAAGTGATGGTAGAAAGATATCCAAGAAAAGAGGACTTACTTTTTTCAAACACTGGACCAACAATGTCTCACTGACCTACCTAAATGATTTGGATTCCACCAACTTCAACTTAACCTTAAGTTTTTATAGATCATTTTGATGCTTTTTCCCCCTGTAAACTTTGTAGAAGCTTAATTTTATGGGCCAAGTAGTTTTTTATGTGTAGTAGCAAGTCACTTTCCTAAAAAAAAAAAAAAAAAGAAAGAAAAAAAAAATCACGACTCGTTTTTGATTTGTTTCTGGGTGTGTATTTTGAGGATATGTTGGTCACAGTAGTCCAATGCCAATGCAGTGAAGGCAGGCTTGCTCTGCTTGGAATTTAATTTGTTTGTGTGTGGCCACAAACAAACCTGTTGTCTACTGCACCCTTAGCAACCCTCTCCAGTAGCTGCTGCCATAACACACACACACACACACACACACACACACACACACACACACACACACACACACACACACACACATATAACTCTACAACACATGTGGCAGGTGGTCTCTCTCCCTTCATAGACATAAACTGATAAGAAAAAGTGAGTTCTTGTTTTTCTGGGCTTCCACTCAGTCTTGAAATTACACATACACACACACACACACATACATTCACTTCCACTTTTTCCAGCCCCATGCACTGAGGAGGACGTGCCCACACATACACTCGCACACACTGCTGAATAATTGAGCAGATGCCGAGGGAGACCTACTCGGCCGTTAAATGGTCTGGGCTCTGAATAAACACTGTGATTTCACTGGGAGGGGGATGTCAGGGGTCAGACTCTGCTCGGGGAAATGACATCACACATTAGGATGTAGCCTTTGTATCTTACTGAAGGCCAGGGCTAAGTAGATCCTGGGCTGTCCCAGTGCGGTATATTTAAACATAGGTTTACCATATGGGCATTAAACATGCATATGATGGCACATCACTGGCACACACACACACACACACACACACACACACACACACACACACACACACACACACACACACACACACACACACACACACACACACACACATTCTGGGTTATTCTAGTTTAAATGATCTTTATGTCCTGATGTCAATCAATACATGATGTGTTCTTAAAACAGAGTGAAAAATATCTGCTGTCTACAGCAGGAGTAAACCTGGAAAAACACCAACCAATCCTGGCGTTTGGCAGCCAATTCATTAAACAAGTCATATTCGTCCTGCTGTTCTGCCCGTCTCCTGTATGTACATTTCACTGGCGTGCACAAGCCCTGATTCAATGTGCAGAACCAAGAGGGATCCTAGTACGCTGGAGAATGGCAGAAAAATGACCTAGACTCTGATTACTGGTCACGTAGAGCAAACAAAAACGATGTGCTGAGGACCAGTTTGAGTCATTCATTCATTCATTCATTTTCTATACCGCTTATCCTATTCAGGGTCCCGGGTGGCTGGAGCCTATCCCAGCAGTCTTAGGGCGAGAGGTGGAGTACACCCTGGACTGGTCACCAGACCGGTTTTAGTCTGTGGTTTTAAATCAGTCACAATCATTTGAACGCAAATCAGAAGCACTTGTGCATGTGAGCCGGGGTGAGGCTAAACAGAGTCCTGAGGAGATGCTACATTCAAATTCATGCTAATTTTCCGTGACTACCAACCGTGTCTTTAACTGGCCAGCTAACTGTGGAGAACAAAAAGAAACAGTTCATCAAAAGACATCAATACTATGCAAAAACTTCAGGCAGCTGAAAACTAAGATTGCTTTTAAACCAACATCAGTTTTTATAGGAACTACTTGTACAAAGTCAGGGGTTAAAAATCATAATTTTAATGTGACATTCTTGTGGAATGTAAGAGAAATCATGATGGCTTGGTCAATGGAGTGATCTGTGTCCCCACTGATATTCAGGGGAAATCCTCTTTAGATGCATTCTCCAAAAGCATGTTTTACCTTGCAGCCCTGACTTTTCAGATTTGACCTCAAGGAAAATGCTTTGGGCACTCAATGTTTTCAATTTTTGCACTCCCCCGTACTTTGTTGTTGAGGTTCTGTTCTGATGAACACTGACGCATGTTTGTACTCTATGCTTTCCCTGTAGACCTGTCAAGTTCAGTCAGTGGTTGCTATGCATTTTTCAGAAACAGCTTCAACAAATGAATCTCTGTATAAGGAGACATGAACTGTTTGTGTTGAGTTCACCAGTTTTTGCTTCGTCCACCTACACATAGTATATAACTTTCTGCTAAACTTGCATCAAAGCCACTGCTGTGTTGTGGTCTTTACTCCAAACATGACACATTTTGTGGATATGAGTGTCTGTGGATGCAGAAAGGACTTTTTTTTCTCTTGTTTGATGGATACATCGAAGTGGGCTTTTCAATGAGTGGTTGCTGATTGAGTCTCACTTAATCTTTGCAAAAAGAGTACTCTCAAAAAAGGTGGAAGAGACAAATCCAGAAAAACAGTAACATGTATCAACAGTGCTTTCCACTCTCAGGGATCCCCTCATTTAACTTTATGTCTTAAAAGAGTTTCAGAGGAGATATTTTATTTCTTCATGACATATTTAACCTCCTGACATGAGCTCTAACTCGCTTGAGATTCACCATAAGGGCTACCAAGTTTCTCAGGGCAAATATTTTAATTAAAATGCATCTCATAATCATAACATCATGGGTCTTATTTCCCACCAGATAATAGAGAGGTATCCACAGTGGGCTTGATAAACACCTGTTAAGGAGTCTCAAAAGTAGTATCAATATGAATAACAATCCCCATTCCTGAAACTTTCACTGATAGATGTTGTTTGAGTGGACAATACTGTCAAGTTTGTGGGTGAAAAGGAATACAGTTGAGGACCCAATACACATCCTTGTGGGACACCTTATGTGCACTAGGGTCTCCTTCAGTTGTTTGTTAAATAGTTACAGTGTGTCGAGGCGTTCACAATGACTCGGGAACAGCCTCCTTTTGAACCTCAAGATCTTTGAGTCCGACAAAAGTAAGCTAACTGCCAGAACTTATGCAGGTAAGGTTTTTGACACCTGGAGAATGGAGGTGATTTGGAAGCATGTGGTGATAGCGGTTCTGGCCAATGACTGTTTGGGGATGTTAGTCAGGCTCTCTGTCAGTACCCCAGCATGTGTCATCAGCCCAGTAGCCTCATGCACATTGATCACACTCAGTGCAGCAAGCACACATGAGTGGAGAGAAGTAAAGGAGGCGGGTGGTCTGCACAGCCGCAGTGATATGCTTCTGGTTGTCGCTGTCAGGCAGACATGAATGTTTCCCACACCTGATGACTTGTGTGTGCTTTGGGACGCAGGGAAAGCAGACAAAGGTGTCGACCAGGCTGTCTGTCCCAGCTTCCAAGTGTCTGTGATGGGTCTCTCAGTCCAAGCTTCCCACTATTATTTCCTCTGATGTTTCACAGCTCCTAAGCAGGCAATATATCACAGACCAAATTCTCCTCATGACTGACCTTTTAGGGTAGAATCTGTGAATTTCTTCTTCAGTAGAGCCATTTTAAGTGTCAAATTGTTTCTGCTGAATAACAATCATGCATGTTAACTCTCGACCAAAATACATCTTTAAATCACATTAAAGGCCAGATATATTTTAGTAACAACACAAATTGTGGCTGTTGGCACCCTTTATTAAAGTGTGACTGCACCTTTATCTTTGTCAGACAAGCAGCTTTGTTCATGACGTGTCACTTTTTTTCACAGAGGCTCTGAAAGACCTTCATCTTCTTGAATGTTTTCTCTGTAGTAACAGGGTTTTAAATGATGACAACACTGCAGGGCAGCATCATCTTTCTTCTTCATCATCTTTTGGTATTTGTATCTCTTTTCACAGAGATGCTGTGACTCATACTTGAGTATCTTCTAATGGTGTGCTTTGTTTTGTCTTGTCTCCTTCTGTTGTCCCGTTTCCCGCTGACCCTGATCCTGCCGGACGTCGTCTCACATCCAGGTAAGAACCTCAGTGTTATTTATGATGTATTCATGCTACAATTCACAACCTCTGTCTCGGCAGTGAAGAATTAATGCACCTCAGAGGGAACTGAGGAGTGTGTTTGTGCATGTAGCTGTTCCCTGTGACGGTGTGTGTTTGAAGCAAAGGGTTGGAAAAGACGTGACCTTATTCTGAGGATTATAGAGCTACTGCAGATGCATCCACGGTCAAGGGAGACAAGTGGTATGAAGCTATGCTCGGCATCTTTTTCAGTGTAAATGTGAAAAGAACAACTTTTTGTGTGCTCTCTTTATGTGAGTGTATTGATTCGTGTAAATAGCATTACTAGTTATAAGCTGTGTTGGATAATATATGGCTCTTCAAGGTTCATGGTATAAATTTGAGGGTCAGCTTCCCGTCCCATTTTAAAGAGAGCTAAAACACGCTGTCATGTACAGTCAGTGTAAGATAGAAGTTGGCGTTCAGTTTTCTTTGGTTGCTGATCATAATATATGGACAGTAATGAACTGTGAGATGTGTGTTTGCCAGTTTAAGTCCACAGCAGTTAATCAACAGTTCTGCAGTCAAACCAGAGGGGGACTCACTTTGAGTGCAGAGAAAGAAGAGAGAGGAGGAAGAGCACGAAGAAAGAGATAGTTTGTTGATAATAATGTGATGAGCTGTTGTGATTTTCAGACATTTTTCATATTTGTTTTTGAATTTGTAGGTATATATTTATTTCAGTATCAATGCAGATTTTTCAAAATATTAGTTGTTTCAGCTTGTTTGCATTTGGTACAAAGTTTCTGTTCATGAGAAGTAAAGAACTGATGAGAGTAAAAAGTGATAGAATTGAAACTCATTTGACTTCAGAAATCTATCACACCAGCTAAAATGTTTGTTAAAGTTGTGAATGCAACATAGACTCTTCTGATCAATCAGCATTTTCAGCTGCATTAAAACAATAATTTAACATTCAGCGCTGACAGGAATGAAAGCTGACATCATGTTGGCTGTGATGGATGATCACACCGAAGCAGGTTTCAAGGTCTTAGAATCTGATTTTCATACCATCATAAAACAAATGAAAAGAAACGGCCTCAAGTGATGTTTGGGCAGAAACCTGCATGGAAACACAGCCTTAGCTTAACTTAAAAAGGTTTGAAAACAACAACAAATATTAGGAAAAAGGTAAAAATGAATGGAAAATAAAACGATAGTTAAACGATATATATATATATATATATATATATATATATATATATATATATATATATATATATATATATATATATATATAACATCAAAAATGTACTTGCATTTCTGTATATGGTGAATCTGTATATCTTTATTGACCTTAAGATGTCTTAACATGCATAAGCTTTTGTCCTATGTTGAGATCCTGAAACTCTTTTAACTGTATCATAGGATAATTTAAAAGACAATTAACTTTGCTGTGGAGAGTTTTGCTCAAGCTACTGTCTTTATTCTTCGGCTTGATGCTAAGGCTGATCACATGTACAAGTGGAAATCAGTTTAGAAAAACTGTTCCCAGTTTGCAAACTGGGTATGGGTTTTTGTGCATTTTCAGCTGTACCATGCCCAGAATGTGAGCTCCTGTATCTGTCCACATCAGTCAGCGGTCAGCCCTGGCTAGTCCTCCTTTAAATCCATCCTGCCCTGTTCCAAAGCTTGCTGAAGCAGCTTGAAGCAGGGTTAACATTTTCATCTGAGTGTGGTAGGTCGGGGGCCATTAGTAGCGGCAAGAAGAGGAATGTCAGCAGTGAGAGGTGAGGAAAAGACATTTCCTGAATTTGAGGTACACTTGGGGGGTTAGGCAAGTGAGAGAGCCAGGCAGGCGGCAGAGAGGGATGGAGCCCGAGCTGCAGCAGGGGTGACAGTGTTGGCGTGAGGCGTGATTAATGGCCATTCTGATTGGCTGCGACAGGACCAGGTGATGCTGGTGGGGGAGGGTGGCGGGGGTTAGGACGCACTCTCTGAGGACACCTTTTAAACAGCTGGCCAAAGGCATCATGGGAGTTACTTCTGTATGTGTGTCGGTGTGAGTGAGTAATTGTGCTGAGTTGCATAGAGTCCTGTTGTGTCTTTTTTTCTGTCTTGTGACATTATTTCCCTGCTGTCACTGGCCTCTTTTCCAGGCAAAGCAACCTACACACATTCCTCCTTGACTGAAAGAGTATTAGTGGTGGTGAAATCTACCAGTTCTACAAGTTACATGGCAGGTTTCCTCAGATCAGTGATGACTGATTCAATACATTCTTAGAGATTAAATCTATTAATACTTTAAAGAGCTGTATCCTAACAATATAGTAGTAATAGACTGATGTGAGGCTGTGTTTCAGCTAATCAAATTAGTCAGTGAGGGGAGAAGAAGAGACAACAGAAACTGTCTGCAAACATTATCCAACTCTAATTTGGACACAAGCCAAGTCCTCTTATGTAAGGACAGTGGCCTTGTGGGTTATGTTTGCATGCTGAATAGCTTGACTGTTCACTGGTGATGCAGTAAGGTTGAAAACTATTCACACAGTTAAGCATCTATACTGTATGTGCAGTTGATTGGGGGCTGTCCAGAGAGGTTTTCAAGGGTTGAAGTGGACCCTACTTAAAATCTGAGGGCCACCCACAGAACAGGTGGGCACCCTGTAGCTGTCTGCAAAAAGGCTAAAGGCCCGCCTCTTTACCTCATCCTAACTCCAACAAAGTTAAGCTGAGTTCAGCATTTCTAACATGCTCTGACTGACGTTGGGCTTTAAAACTGTTTCAGAAACAGACGGGTGACGTCACTGAGACTATGTCAATGTATAATAAGGTCTATGGTTAAAACAGGCTAATAGTAGTCCTCCTTTAAATATCACATGTTTGTAAGAAAAAGAAGCAGAAGTATTTTAAAATCTATCCTTTGACAGACAGGGAGCCAGTGTAAAGACCTCAGAACTGGACTGATGTGATCCACTTTCTTGGTGTTCGTGAGGACTCGAGCTGCAGCATTCTGAACCAGCTGCAGCTGTCTGACTGATTTTCTTGGGGAGACCTGCAAAGACGCTGTTACAGTAATCAAGTCAACAGAGGATAAAAGCATGAACCAGTTTTTCCAGGTCCTGCTATACATCAGTCTCTTAATCCTCGACACATTCTTTAAGTGATAGTAGGCCGACTTTGTAACTGTCTTAATGTGTTTGTTAAAAATTTAGGTCTGAGTCCATGATCACACCCAGATTTCTGGCATGGTCAGTGGTTTTTAACTTTAATGTCTGGAGCTGCTCACTGACTTTTAATCTCTCTGCTTTGACTCTAAAAACAACAACTTCAGTTTTATCTTTGTTCAACTGGAGAAAATTTAGACTCATCCACTCATTGATTTGTTCAGTACATTTAGCCAGAGCCTGTACATGGTCATGATTGCCAGGTGACATTGTGATGTATAACTGTGTGTCGTCTGCATAATTATGGTAACTGACTTTGTTGTTTTCTATAATCTGAGCCAGTGGGAGCATACAGATGTTATACAAAAGAGGCCCCAGGATAGAGCCTTGAGGGACTCCACATGTTATCTTTGTCTGCTCTATGTAAAAAAAAAATAATCAAGAAACTAAAAACAAACAAAAAACGTATGTGTAGGAATATAACATGTATGATAATATAATATTAAGAGAGGAGTAAGCAATATATGGGACAGATTTGGTCATATAGTTTATAAGATTATTAAATAAGCTATGGGTGATGTTGTATTATCCGAGGATATTTAATAAAGTCCCAGGGCTCTGTTTATTTAAGTAATAAATCAAAAGTGATTTTTTTAGTATCTGTTTTTGTTTTATTTTATTTTATTTTTATATACCTTTTTATTTATTCACTCACTTATTTATTTATTTTTAAGCTACCAAGCCGTCTCCACCCTACTTACATTTGAAATGAATAGTAGTGACAGAATTGCTAATCAAATAGCATTTCTTTCTCTGGCCATGTGTATGTACTTTGTGCCCCACCTAGATGATTTCAGGCCATGGTTGAGCCAAACTTGTCATAGAAGTCTGGACATGTCTGTGGTGGTTAAATAACAGAGGTCAGCAGAAAGAGAGTTCTGAGCTCATGTTCTTGTACAGAGGTGATGGTAAGAAAAGGTCTGGTTGATGTTGTTACTGGGAACTTTCTTTGAAGACCTTAAACTCATGTCTAGATTAGCATCCTCACATTTAACAAACCAATGTCTCTTACTGAAAGCTGGAAAAAAAATATTTAGTTACGAGAAATAAAATTTATTTTTTGTTGCAGTTTATCTGTAACTTGTGTTTTGATCCCTCAAAGTAAGGTAGTGCCTTCAAAGCAGACAGTTTATTTGATTTGCCTTTCAAACAGTCATACTGTGACATTTAGCAGTATTTGTGTAGAGCCTTGAGGATGACTGAGGGCTGGTGTTTAAGCTGACTAGTGTAAGGAGAAAGCTGGAGGAAAAGTGCACATAACGATCACTTTCCAGGCTGTGTGGCTAATTAGCATCTTTGGTTCAGCTCACTGAATAGCTCATAATCTCACCTTCACGTACTGAAATCAGTCGACTTGGAGGCTAAGTGGTGTTGTCCTTGTCATGGGATATCACTGCTCCTGAAAGGCTGCCTGTGCTAGTCTGAACTCCACTTGCAGAACATGTTTGCTTACATTGTGCCTTGGTGCCCCAGTGAGCGAAGCTGTCAGTCAATCACACACATCAGCATGTTCACTCTGAGGTCAGGAAGCTACAGGTGCACTCTCACAGCCCCCTTTGACTTCATTATGAACTCTGCCTGCCTCTCATTCATTTCTTCCTTCTTACTCTCCTTTCTCTCCTCTTGCATTATTTGCTACAGTGAGACATGAAGATTTTTTTCTTCTCTATTTTGCCAAGGCCTCCCATGCATGCCTTTCCTCCATTCAAATGCAAATAACACGAGCCAATTATGGCTCAGCATGCGGTTATGTCTGTGTTTGCAAGAACGCATTCAGAAGCACATTGTGTTGGGGGAGATTTGAGTTAGCCAGCGCAGCATTCCCTCTGGAACTGCCAACGGCTGATAAATTAGGACCTCAGGCTCACAAAAGCAAAATAAATCATAATATTGGAGCACTGCTGACCCATATTTGTTAATGTGGGTGCTCATTGCACCCCATATTACTGCCATTGTGAGAGTGTGTGTATCTGGAACTGGGACTGGTTTATGGCTGATAGCAGCAACAGAAGGCATTTCTGCTCACATTCACATGGACAACAGTGGAATCAGTGCTGTGGCTTTGTTAGGGCCTCACGCAATTCTGCTGTCACCTCAAATGTACAGCACACGTCTGTTTACAGACCACCTGCTGGCCTTTTAGGCTAACTTATGCTAACTTATGCTAAATACAGGCAGTGGATTGTTTTGTGTTGAAAATGGCGTTTTCAGCTGAAGAGAGGCAGAAAGGGCTGCATGGTGGCTCAGCTGTTAGAGCTGTTGCCTCACAAGAAGAAGGTCACCAGTTCGAATCCCAGTTCGGACACGGTGTGGAGTTTACATGTTCTCCCCGTGCGTGCGTGGGTTCTCTCCGGGTACTCCAGCTTCCTCCCACAGTCCAAAAACATGCTCACTAGGTGGTCAATCTCTATGTGTCAGCCCTGCGATTGACTGGTGACCAGTCCAGGGTGTACCCCGCCTCTCACCTCAGGCTAGCTGGGATAAGCTCCAGCCACCTGCGACTCTGAACGGGGTAAGCAGTATAGAAGATGAATGAATGAGAGGCAGGAAATGTAAGGAGTATAGAGCTGAGGAAGACTTGCAGCAAAGTTTCAACCCCAGCAAGGACTGTAGCATCTGGTTATGGATCACTCGTTGATCCACCATACAAACAAAAGCCTGCTCTGACTCTTTTGTGCTGGAACGTCATGTTGTCCAACCCTCATGAAAAAGGGTTTCAGAAAGAGGATAAAAGAACATTTACTGATCTGGCACAGATATGTTTGGTGGTATTTAAAAACAAACAAACAGTGGTGCATAATTGTTTTAAATGGGCGTTTTGATAATCTAACACGTGTGTTTTTGGCTAAGGTACAAGACAGACGGAGATTGTGGTCGAGAACTTTTGTTGAGTGATTAACATTTTCATGCTTCTTCTGTTAGATGCATTTGTAAAGATAACATGTATTTTCTTATGAGACTGATTTTATCCCTATTGCAATTTTCTTGCACATTTGACAGTTTCCAGCCATGCAGACTCTTTGTGCCATTAGTTCCAATATCCAGATGTCCCTATCGAAGAAGTCTGTCCCCGTCCCAGAATGAAGAAGGAGGATGAGTTTAGCATGGGGACTGAGCAGTCAGTGGTGTCTACTCAGCTTGACAGCTGGCAGGAGCCCTCCTCTTTTCCCTCTAGGTGCTATGATTTCCTCCCAGAGTCCAAGGACACGGAGGTGAATTTGCAAATCTGAACTTCTTTTGCAGAGTGAATGGATCTGTGCACAGTACATATACTCGGAGAAAGATGAGTGAGCTTTTGCCCACAGGGAACTGAAATCCACACCAGCCAGAGGAGGAAGTAAAGATAATGTACTGATGGAAGTTTTTTTTTTTACTTTTTTCTGTTTTCAATGAAGTGTCTAAGGATGGCTATAATGACTTTACAAAACCTTCTGACATCTCAGGGGTAATTATAAAAAGAAAAAAAAATCTTACACAGCAAAATCAAAACAAACCTTTTTTGGTTCACACTGGGTTTACTCTGTAAGCATATAGAAGTGCAGTGTCATCATCGGCCCTGTGTTCCAGGAAGATGATTTATGGGGAGTAAGGGCTTCCCTTCTGTCCACTGTATGATGGATGGCTGGGATGTCACACCATATCCGGGCATTTTCTATGTCAGCATCGAGGGACTTGTTGCTGTCTCCTGTTTTTCACCATTCATTTACTCTGATCCGGTCCGGGAATCTAACTGACCATAATGCGGTGCAATTCAGAGCCCATGCAACTGACAACAATGCACTAACCATGTTGAGCCCAAGTGATGAAGCAGAGCCAAGAAAACAACTCAAACTTCCTGACTCCCCAGACTTTATCTCAGTTGTTCCATTGAGGACCTATTTCAGGTAAAACTCTTTGGCCAAACATGAATTTTTTAAAACGTTTTCTGTCTTATTTCAGTAGTCATGTGCTTGTCTTTTCTTCCAGTGGTGGTTCCATTGTGCTTGGATAACAAAAGAAGAGAAAAGCTTTGGTTGATGGTTGGCAGACATCAAAGATGACACGCAATGTTGGATGGAGTTTTACTGAATGTCCTTAATTTTAAGATTAAGTTGAAGTAAGATTTTTTATTTATTTATTTATTTATTTTTCTGAGTGAGTTCAGATTTTCATCTTCTTTCTTTTACTCTTCCTGTAGACAAGGAGTGCTGACTGTACTGCCACTGAATTTAAAATCTAATCTTCTGTTCGATCAAAGCTCCTGTGAGAAACTTTTGGCCCATGTTAGTTTTCGTCTCACTGTGAATGGAAGCATGTGCCGAAACAATAAAAAAATATATCATCCTGATATCAAAACAGTGAAACAAATCCTTTGTATGGAAAACAAAAGAGCTGCCTACCCAGCTGCAGTGGTTTCAGACATTAAAGAGGGGGTTTTCTGCTTTCCTGTTTTTTAAACATGGATTTAAAGAGACAATGCTGGATGTTCAGACTGAATGTGTGCAATTTTCCAGAAATACCTGAATCTGACTGTAACTGATGAAAACAGCCTGCTCTAAAATGATACCACAAGATTTTTATGTGATCGACATGAGACCTCTTGAAATGAAAAGGTCAGTACATAAGGTTCACTTCACTGGTTTGTGAAACTATGTAGTCACAGGCCTCAATCACCAAGGTATGCACATAGCTCCAGGCTGGCTGGCCAATCAAAGGGAGGGGGATGGAAGCAGGGAGCATCAAAGAGGCAGCAATGAAAACAGAGTGTGTCAAGACAGACGCTGAAATAAAAACTGGGAAATTGTTTTTGAGCGGCAAATCATGTAAAGCTAGTGCAGGGAAACCACAGGATTTAAAAAAACACTCTTTAAGTATAGATTAATATATATAATAAACCAGCTAAAATTTCTCAGAGATTTAAAATCATTTGGTTGTGTTTTTGTACCACAGTCACACTGAAAGATGAGTATGATTTGAAAATACAGACCAACTATCCCCCACAAGAAAACTTTGATCAGAAATATTCACACTGACTTCTGCCTTCATGCTCTGTCTCTTAAAGTAGCAGGGATTGGCCATGTTTGCTGACATGTTTGCTGTAAATTCATGCAGGGTGCTGCTGGGTGTGGTTGGTTGTCTTCTCTTCCCGGCATCTTAACTGTCACAGCTCACTGCTTTGAACCCTGCCCTCAGTCACACTGCACCGGCACCGGCTGCCTATGGGTGGGATTCACCACTCCTCATATGGAATACATTTGTGACAGCCACTCTGGTTCGCTCACTGTATTCACTGTAGCTGTTTGGTGGAGTTAAATAACCCAAGTGTTGTACGTCGCTTTGGAAAAAAGCGTCTGCTAAATGAAATTGTAGAATTGTAGAAGAGCATAACTAAAGCTGAGATGATAAATGATATACATGTTGCTCAAAATCAGGAGCTACAGTTGCTCGCCTGCTACTCACTGAGTATATTCACATCAAGAGTTAAGATCTTATTTGGAGTGCACTTTGTATGCGCCTTTGTGCCTCAATATTGAGGTGCTACCATGGAAACAAGCCACAAAAACAAGTGTAAACACAATGGGATGTAAACATGACTCAGCATCTCGCTGAAAGCAACAGATCCTTAGAGTTTGTCTTTCTATCATCTTTTTATAAATGGTGCTGAGGGTTTTCATAGATGTCAGCAGGAGACCACGCTGAATCTTCAGAACAGAACCATTTGAACAACCTAATATTTAAAGGTAATTGTAACGTCCTTGTGCTACAACTTCAACATGCCCAGAGCTCAAATGATTTGCCTCCACTAATGTACTTGACCTTGAAATGTTTATCATTAAACTTGCCAAAACAAGCCCTTGATGGGATAAAGTCTTTCTGGACTCATTTGAGACCAGCTCTTCTTAATGGGCTGCAGTCCCAGGGTATCACTTACCTAACTCTGTTTAGCTCCCTCTGCAAAGAGAGATAAAATGAGTCATGGAGCTCTAATCAGAGGATCTGACCTCTGCAGTGATGATAGAAATATCAAAATGTGATCTAAAACCCCTAAACCCCCAATCATGCATTAGCCAGGATTACACTTTTCCCCTTTTTTTTCCTTCACTAGCATTTTAAAAAACCCTTAATACAGCCTCTGCCTGAAACACTTTGTTTTAACTGCTGACTCTTTCAGGCTCCCTGCTCCAAAACACCCCTTCCCTCTGAAGACCATTTGGAGGCATAGTTATAGTCAGACCTTGGTGTTTGAGGTCTACTCCTCCACTGTGTCATGAACCAGTTAGCAGATCCTTATGGGATGACCTCATCATTTCAGCAAGTCTCATGAAGATCATGTGAAAATCTCATGCTATTATTTTAGAACCACAGTTTGCAGGCAGATTCAGGGATTTCAACAACATCTGAACATCCCAATGTTTGGGAGTCTGCACACAAACTTACATCCACGTTCAAATATAAGACAGCCTCTTTAAGGAACAAGTTGACTTCATCCTCAGTGATTTAGACTCTTTAATAAGGTCATTTGAATAAGGGATATTAAAACCCTTCGTACGTTTCATCTTGAATGTTTAATGAAGCCATCCCATCTCTGATCCTTCCTCAGAGATGGAGTTCTACTCAGAACTAGGGACACAAATAAGTTATGTGGGGGGTACAATGAGTGAAGTACAAAGACATAATCATGGCTGAACTTGTGAACAGTGTTAAGAAACATAATGATGTGTGTACCGGTCCAAGCTTTCTGAGAGAACATTGCCGTGGATTACAGTTGCACAGGCTGCTCCGAAACCCCTGAAAGATTAAAGACAGAAGACTCCATGAGGACGACAAATAGCAGCTTTATCGTTGAACAAGGCGACATTTCACACTTCTCATTTGATGCCCATCAGATGAACCCGGCAGAGTCTGAGAGAAGTAAATACGATGTGATTACTGTTTTTCTGTATCGTTGGTGAAGGTCACTAGAGTCCACCCTGACACAGTGACAGGTGTTTGATATCTCAACACAGCGAATGTGGGCTTGTATACAAAGAGTAGGAAAATGCAAGTCGAACATTGACATGTGCTGACCCTGAGTTATTTCAGTCACAATCAAATCACAGTCACTTCAGACTCTGTACCTTTGTTTGTTGCTGGATTAACCTCATTATAGGTACTTGAAGTTGTTAAAGTAGAACAAAACTGAATCTTCAAACAAATAAACTTAATGTTCACTCTAATCTTTCTTTCTCTAGGCTCGTGTTTCATGTTGTGCAATGCCACGTAAAACACAGGTCTACCCTGACTTTTATCCTATCCCATAGTGTGGAAAAAAAGTTGCTGCGTAGAAATGTGGTTCTCCTGTGCTGCAAAAAAAGGAGCTTTGAAAGAAGGTAGTAACCTTTAAATAGGTCAGCATTGCAACATGAGGAATACTCGCTCATTTCTCCAATGCACCTGCTCATTTGTTTACACTGGACCTGTCTTCTTCTTGGAAGACAGAGGCGTCATTTTTGTCCTTTTTCAACCATCCCTGACTCAGCACTCTTGTTGAACACATTTGCTGTACTGGGCCTTCTTCTACCTTTAGCATGGTCTCTGTTGTTTTTTGTATGTGTGTGTGTTCACATATTAACATTTGTAAGCTGATGGGTTTTTTTTGTACTGTTGTTCGGAGCATGCACCCGTCCAGCGAGCTGAATGTGTGCTAGCAGGAGCCTTTTCAGGGGCCATGTGGAGTGGGTCAACTGGAAGTGATGCTCTCAGCTTTGTCAAGAACTGTGATATGACTGTATGCATCCTTCCTGAGTGGTGTTTTGCCAATCTTCTTTGCACTTGACACTAAACACCCTTGGGTTTTCAGGAAGTGTTGCGTGAAGTGTGGGGCAGGTTGAACAAAAGTCTTTGGAGCATATTTGTGGACCACAAAGTGCAGGGTTATGCCCATTAAGAACACCTGTCTGTCTCGAGTTTGCCGATTGCTGGGCCCCTGACAGGCACCTCAATGAAAGTTTACCCAAATTGACCCCCAACACAATTCTACACTCCCTCAGGTTCCCAGCAATAAAGCTGCAGCATCTGAAGTGGATCTGATGAACAGCGCTCTCCAGGTATGAAGGACATATGGGCAAACAGATTTCCTTCATTTATGTTTGGATATATTTCTCACTGAAAGTCGCTCTCAGCAGTGTCAGGGAAAGGTCTTTTTAAGAGGAAACTCCAAACCGTCACAGATGCTGGTGCCCTGCATGTGGAGGCATGACAGCCCTCACTTTGTGCTGGGTTGTTGAAATGATGAAAGGTTGTGGTGTTAGCCAGCAGCTGTGGACTTGCATGAGAACGTCCCAGGCAGCTGAACGTGTGATGGAAGCTTTTATTTATGATTCAGTTCTCCTCTTACTGCCAGGATTTCTGTTTCCCTGTCTTGTATCCTTTCCATTTCTTCTCTATCTATGTTTCACTACGTGTGCTGCTCACCATCGAGGAAACAGCCCGACTTCTGCTCCCTTTACTATCACCTCATGAAAGCATCGTGATCCTCGTCAATGCAGAGCGGATAAAGATTTCTTCTGCATTACAGTAAACTGTTAGCTGTTGCAATATGCATGAACTTAAGCCTGGAGTGTAACAGGAAGGCTATGGTTGTAAATAGTAACCTAAGACCAAGGGGAGTTCGACTGGATTTCCATTTCACAAGTCCATTGTTTTCCCTCCTCTCTTTTTTTGTCCCTTCTTCGCTCTTTGACGTCATGGTCACATCGCTGCACACGCTCTTCTCTGCATCACTGACTGCTGCCATCAGCCATCAGCTGACATTAGCTCAGTTTCGTGCTTTAGAGAGAGCAAAGTTTCACACCTTGCCTGTTTTAGGAGGAGTCACTGTCATGAGTGGCAGCTTGTGTGATCAGACAAATCTGGGTGTGATTAGACTGGCCAGAATCAGACGAGTGGTGTTATGTCCGTGTTTCACTTTCTCTCTCTCTTTTCTGACCGTCCAAAAATGTGTTCCTTTAAGCTCCTTATGATGCAGATATCAAAGTGTTGAAAGCTGGGAAAAGAAATTGATTGTTCATGATTCCATATGACAGGACTTCTACCTCTGAGCAGCTTTATATTTTACATCTTGCCTGGTAGCATAAGTAAAAGTAGTCAGGCTTCCCAGAATGCATTAAATGTGAGTTCCTAGCAGAGTCAAAGTGATGTAACAGGAATAAAATGTCCATTTTACTGCACAAATGCAAGTCACGGAGGATGATCCTTCAGGGCTAAGTTGGGAACAACATTTGTTCTTTTGGATTGTCAGCAAAACAGTGTCAGCTGTTTTAACTTGCAGTCGGCTCACTGAGCACTTCTAGAAAAAAAAAAAAAAAAAAAAGTTGCATCTCCTTATTGGAAGGCAGAGCAGAGCAAGGTATCCGGTTTGTAAATAGAAATCTTGTGTTGAGAAATACAAAAGTTCCTAAGAATAACCCGAGGGAAAATATCCTCGTCACACAAACGAACATGACATGGAACCGAGATCTAAAAACAGATGTAGATAAAGTTAGACACTAGCTTTGAAAGGGATTTGGTGAGGGTGGAGAGAATATTTCAGTGTAAAACTCTGAAAACACTCAGCACATTTTCATGATGATAAAAAAACTTGATTCACTTTAGTAATCCAACCAAAATTTGACTTTTAGAATACAAGCAAATATGTTAGCCTGAGTCAAACCACACCAGAGTCAGATTTTAGTGGATTGCAGCGACACCTTTTGGCTGGAATCGTGCTTGCACTGTCGTGATGACATGACTCTTAACAAGGCGTGTGTTTGTTTTGAAAATGAATGGAGATCAGATCTTCTTTTTAACACTACTTTTATTTGTTCAAGACAACTTTTTACTGGCTACAACTCGATGAGGTAAGGTATTTATCAACAGTTACACAGCGCTGTTGATTGAAACGTGACAACAAACAAACTTCATAGGTTTGTACTGTAGTTTAGTAGCTGGACATTTAACTGCTCAGAGCCCATTGGACTGAAATATCTGTTGGCTAATGTGTAACGTTAGTGAATCCCTATGTCCTGCTCAATGACCAATCAGAGCTAACGTAACCTCACTCTTCATTTTATTGACAGACTCTCAAGTCTGATCAGATCACTGCAGAATAACTGTTGCATGTGGGTTGGAATGAACATTATCACAGTTTAGCCCATGTTTTAGCCTTTAGCTCGTGCTATCGCTCTCCCGTTTATCTTTTTTCTGCTCTGACATCCTTCTTCTGTCAGACAGTTCAGCTCCAGTATCCACCATCACTACTAAATTAACCCCAGAAATCATTTTCAGCAGGGAAAACCTCTTCTTATTGCTAGACTTCATCAGCCAGAGTGGTGTTGTCATAGTGACTTCAGCGTGCCATAAATCATTCTGGCCCATCCTGACCTGATCAAGAAGCTAAGAAATAGCATCTAGAAACAACCTATATTGGTGCTGATAGTCTCATTTTAAATTGTGGATTGTGATCAGGCAGATATCTCAAAGTGAGACTTTTTTTAGGATCACATAGAAAGTCCTTAGAGTGTCCTGTCTACAAACCCAGACTTTGACTGGAAAGTTGAACTACATGTGAAGTAGAAAACCAGGTAGTAAATAAAACTTTAACAGAAAAAAAAGAGTGAAGTAAGGGATAGTAATGCACGGATCCAGATTTTTCAGTCCTGACACAAATACCAACACCTGGGCTGTGGTATCACCCCGGTAAAGATACTGATCTGGTCTGCTCTGATACCAGTATTAATTTCACATTCTCTTTGTCTTAATATGAAGATCAAACTGAGGAATTCAACTTGCACATAATGCAAGTTGTCGTCAGAGTTGTTGATGAAACAAGCGCAGAATATTAATAATAGTTGTCATTATATTTTAGCTCTGCCAGTGCACATGACAGAGTACACACCAAGCGGCAACCTCCAGTCTGAAAATATGAGGCTATGCGGAAGTGCTAAAGTCTGCTGTTCCTCGAGTGTCCACTTGAGGCTGGCTCCAGAAGTACAGGAAGTAACGTACACACCAAGCCAAAAAAAGCCGTTTTCATAGCAAAAATAAGCCTATTTACAGCCTGGTACAAAGAATGTCTCCCGTCTGAACCGCTGATTTCACTCACGGCACGCACTGTACAGGGGTGAATTTTTTTCTAATGCGGCAGTTTCCACAATATCAAGCTTGCCAGTTCGCCCAATCAGAGGCACAGCTCAGATCACGTGACTGTGGAGCGTCCTATGGTTGTTACTATGGAGACCCACAGCACGCCTTATTTCCAATATGGCCGCGCCGACCGTTTGGCTTCAAAAGTCCGTTTCAGGAACAGATGGGTGACGTTGCGGGGACTACGTCCATTAATTATACAGTCTATGGTTCACACACACACACACACACACACACACACACACACACACACACACACGGTTGTTTTCAACTCAGAACAGCAAAGGACTGAATTGAATAGATCTCTCCTCTGGATCGTCCCTCTGTCACTGGTATTGCCAATATCAGATCTGTGCATCTCTGGTAGAAAACAGGAAACACCAACATGACAAGTCCCCATGCTGACAGCACCCGTCCTGGCCGTAGAGGATAAATTAATACTGTCAATAGATGGATTCTCACCTTGTGCTTTATATTCGAGCAAGGACCTTGGTCCAATTAAACGGCCTCATAGTGCTATAACTGTAGCTTAGCTTAACCGTCCATGAAACCATACTGGATGATCCATTACACAGCACATCTAAACTAACAGCTGAACTTTGGATACCTTTGGGTTAAACTACATTATGTGCCCTCTATCTTTACTGATTTCACTCTGGACTTCCCTGTCTTTGTTCTGCTTAGGTTCGATCCATCATGTAACGGTTCAAAGTTGTTTAAGTGAACTTCAGTTGCTCTTTCTCCAAGGTCAGCTCCATATTGCACACCGCCTTTATCTGATGTTAATTACATGGGCTCCTGCCTTCATTCATATATTCTATTAGTGTGAGTGAATGACTAATATTGCAGTTAACCGCTGTTAAGTGAGCAGTGCATATACCAGTATATTAGAGTAAGTGGAGCTGCTAGTTTATTAGCATAGGTGTAAACAGGGGAAGCACACAAACAAGCACTGGTATGCACTTTCGCTTTATCTTTATGATATTTGATGACAGCAGTAGCTTGTTATGACTGAGAGCTGAACGATCACAGTTTTAATTAAATCTGTGCACTCGGCTGGAAATGTTTAGATTGATGTGACTTTTAACAGATTTTGTATTTTGTCTTTGCCTCTAAAAGCACATTTTTCTAAACATTGCATGCAAACAGAATAATGACAGTCCTCTTCCTCCAGTTTTCATCCAGCCTTGTTTTTGCATTGCCCCGTTTGGTGTGTCTCTATTAGCATGGGCTGCTGACTTTGACCTTCAAGGTGTTACCCTCCAATCATCCCACATATACTCATGCATGCTTGCACATGAACGTGCTGGCCTCAGGGAGAGAAGTCTCGAGCCCTGAGGTTTCAGTATCGTGCCTGGAGGATGTGTACCTGAGCGATGAAGCTGCAAATCATACGTGCCGAGGTTTCCTGCAAAATCACTGCAGCTGTTCACATATATTGCTTTGATATTACAGTTCCTTTGATGCAACACCCTCAGGGCTTGGATTGCATTTTGCCTTCAAGAGGGCTAAAAAATCTGAAGCTCTACTTTGATGCAGAGACAGTGGCCTGGAACAGCATGATCCCTGTCTCCAGGGCGAACACAAGAACACGAAGCTGCCAAATGCTACAACAAAATAAAAATCTATTAGGTACAGACGCTTTACAGGCTATAAATAACCAGGCTTAAAAACCCACTTGTCTTTTGAAAGACATTCAATCTGGAAAAATTGAACACACAGCACTGTATGGTGTTCATTCCTTCAAAGAAGTAGTTCTTAAAAGGTCAGGACCCAGACGAAGATTGATCAAAAGTACACCCTTTTAAAGGAAGAAGAAACTCCTTTGCTCGTTTTTTTTTTTTTTTACACATCCTCTTTGACAAAAAGTCCTAATGGCCAATATTTACTTCTGAAAAAGAAGTCAAGGTAAAAGGTGTTACCTCGACAGCTTGAAAGGTTGCAACACTTTTTGTCCCTTTGATTTCAGCAGCGGGTCAATTATATGTATTAACTCTGCGGTTTTTGCCAAGCCATTATGTGCCAGTGTTTGTCTTTTACAAGGCATGCCATATGGATTTTATTGATTGTGAGTGGTCTTAACAGAACACTTTAAGACCCACATAAACATTTACTGTAACAATGTACCATTTGGACTCCAGGGCATTCATAGTGCAGTGCAGTAAATCTAAGTGACTCTAAGTTTCTCTGTATAGGTTCCTGCCCATGCAGCAGCTCTTGATGTTATTGTTCCTGGATCCATTTCAGCATCTATGATTACTCTTGATATGTTATAAATGCGTCTCCTTACCTGTTTTCTCTCTGCATGCAAGGATTGATGGGTATTGAGTTTATGCCTGACAGAAATAAAGAAGGAGGACAAGGGAGCTCTCAGGAGTCTGTTGTAATTATGCCATAAATCATATTCATCCACACCTCTCATGAAAGATCCTGGTTTCACCAAAGGCTCTAAAGCTTTCTCCAGTCTAAGTCATGTGGAAGAATAGAGTTAGCTTCAAATCTGAAACCTGCATGCACATTTAACTATAGATTAAAACCAGTTAAAGCTATTCCAACGAAAGCTGTGAAGCTACAAACTTTTAGTGTCATGATTCTTGTGTGTGTGTGTCACAGAGTGTCATGAATGAAGATGGAAGGTCTGGAAAGATGTCTCTGAGAAATAAGCATACCTAGTTCCGAAGACTCCAGCTGCTTTAATATTATTGTGTCAAAATACTGATACCATGAGTGCTTCTTTTACACACATGATCACATTTTATCCCATTTAAACGTGACAAATTCATTCATATAGACATGCGATACATTTGTTTGAATGAAATTGCCAATTAGTGTTTATTGTTATAAAGCCAACGTTTAGTCTCTAGAAAGTCTTTCAGTCTTTAGAACAGAGGGATGTCTGTTGTTGTTTTCACACCAAACGCTACACTGAAAAAGTGGAGCCTAAATGCAAGGGGGGAAAATAGACAAGACAAGAAAAAAAGAAAGAAAACATGAAATTTGATGAGAAAACTAGTGAAATTATCTGCCTAAGCAACAAATTTTATTTGACAAGAAACGTGTAAAGAATAATTTTAAATCGAGAAGTGTGTTGCCCTTGAGAAGTATTCCACAGTGGTAAAAAAGGGAAGAAAATGCTCATTTTTTATTTGAAATACTTGAAACAAACTTCCTGATGCACAACGATAAGTGAAATATACTAAATACAAGCAAAAAAAAAAAAAAAAATAAAAAAAAAGGCATTTTTTTATCTTAAATTTAGCAAATAAGTGACTAGGGACAAGAAAATATTGTAAATATGTGTAAAAAGATGAACTCAGTGTGTGAGAATTATGATAAAGATGCTTTTTTCTGTTTTTAATGAAAGGTCATTTCTAACAAAAAATATTTAGTTTTTGCTAAATTATTACCAGTAATTAAAGTTTAAAAGTTTTATTTTCAAGAGACCTCAGGTGAGAGAACCAGTTTAGCTTATTTGACATTTTTTTTAACTGAAGTTAAAGATACCCTAACAAACTGAGACAAAACAAAATATTCTTGCTCAGCTTAAGACAGTACAGCAAACTAAGAGAGAAAAACAATGAAGAGAGCAAGTTTTTGCCGGTAGCTGCAAATAATATAAATTCACGACATGCTCAACAGTCTTCTTGCTTCATTCGCCACAGCTGACAAATCTGAACTCCAGTGATTTATTTGTACTTCAATAGCCAGTGATGGACATCTGACACGGGACCTTTCATTTGTAAAATATAAGGCAAATAAATTGTAACTGTGTGTGTCTTCTTTGGGATTTGAAGTAAACACTTCTCTTCTTGCAAAATGAACATTTTTGGGGTGTTGCTAAAGAGTTAAGCCAGTGAACACGCAGCAGTTGCTCGTTCTATAAGGTGAATAATGCATCATTTGAGTTGGTGTGAATGCGCTGTGTTCTGTTTTGTCAACTTCCTGCTTTTGAAAAAAAGAAAAAGAAAACTTCTCGGTGCATTTATTTATTCATTTATTTATTTATTTCAATTTTATTTTATTTTATTTTATTTTATTTTATTAATTTTTTGATACACATTCAGTTCAAGTTGCAGACACAAAAACACTCCAGGAATATCAGTGTATGTATGTTTTCGAAGGGACGGAGCTTCAGTGTGATCTGGAGTGATTTTAAGGTTGTGTCATTTTTTTTAAACTATTGTTTATTTATTTATTTTTTTAATCAATGAGAAAAGGAAAGGGCCATTCACTGGCAAAAATACAGTTCTCATCCAGCTTGGATGTTTGTTAGGCAATGATGTGTAGAAGAAATGAAACCACCCCACTATTTGCAAATTACCGACTCCCACGGCCGAACAAGCTGTTGTTTCAGACCCATAACTATTATCATCATCCAATTAGAAAATACATGAAAGAAAGGGAGAAAGGATAAAACAAACAAATATAGAAAGCAATAAAGAAAAAAAGAGAGGAGGTTGTGCGGAGTTAATGTGTTTCTATTGTGCAGCTTTGTTCTGTGGATACTTGGTGAAATCTGTGGGATTTCTGATGTGAACAGCTTTCCATCTCCAGCTCATAACAACGATATCCTGAGCCGTCCTTCCAGCTGGCTCACACTAACAAGCCTTTGACTCTCATCCTTCAGATGAGGCTGCAAGGTCAAAGGCTTTGTTCCTGCAGGGAGTCTCCGGCTGTGGCTGCGAGGCGCTCTGGACCGTATCCTATTCTACTGTTTCTCTTTACCACATGGGTCTCATCAGGAGCACTCTGTTAAAGCCTGGAGAAGCGATGCCTTTTTAGTGATGTTTGTGTGTCTCGGGGTGTGTGTGTGTGTGTGTGTGTGTGTGCATCTAGCAGAGAAACCTGAGCAACTAGCACCCAGATGGTTTCAGGTGTTGGTCTGATTTTCTGCAGCAGACACTGGACAGAAATCTATAGCTGTAAATCCATAACTTTCACTATTGCATTGCTGGCGTTTTGCTGCCACTACTCAAATCATCAGGATTTCAATTATATATGAGATTTTATTTATTTATTTATTATTATTTTTTTGTCTAATAAGCAGTTTTAGATTGTATGCACACAATGCATATTTCTGTAGTTAGTGACTGGGATGTCTCACTCAATGTAACACATGTTTTACTGATGCTCTACTGATTTCCTTTGTAGTCCTTTTCTCTCACATCATAAACCACAAAGTGCCACATTGTCAGCTGTTATCCAGCCAAACTCAGTGTAGAAGTAAACACGATCCACTGAATGCTGCTGCCGCTGCTGCACCGATCCCAGGTGTGTTTGCGTTGATTTCCGCCAAATCTTTTCAGTCTGGATAAAATCAATTCCTGTCTCTTCTGTCCTTGATGCCCCAGAGGAACCAGAGTATTGTTTCCTGTTGTTTTCATTCAAGGTTGTGTTCCATCGTGGAAACTCGTGCTAATTTGAAAGTGTCAATTAAAGAACAAAGCTGCTCTGTGAGGAGCTTCTCCGTCTGAGAATTCAGCTCTCGCTTTAACTTGGAAACTTTTAAAAAGATCACACCTTGAAATCACCGCCTGAAGACTGACAGCAGCGTCTCAGAGGGAGTAGACTAATTGTGGTTGCACTTGAATGTAAGTCAGTGTAGAAGAAGATAAAGGAAGCAGTGGAGGAATTGCTCCCATTTGTCTCCCTGAGAGGCAAATTAGTCTGCTTGACCTGAAAAAAAAAAATGGATTTAACAGGCTTTATTGTGTTACATGCTGTAAACTACAAAGATATCAGTGGGACAGCGTTTTAAAGAATACACAACAAAAAAATCTGCTTCCACACAGGATGTCTCTCTTTGTCTGCTGCACAATAACACTAATTGCTTCCTGGATAGAATAAACAATGCTCTGCTGCTTGAAAGAAAAAGGAATTTATTTATGAGAGGCCATCTGTTATAAGATGTCTGTGTGCGATAACATGAGTTTGAAGATTCACAGATTACAACTAATCATACAGAGACAAACATTCAGATAAAGGAAAAATGCAAAATGCTCCCAGACTTTGAAGCATCTTTCATCTCAACCGAGTTGACAAGTTAATATTTTTTTTTTTTAGGTTCAGACAGTTGAGTAAAAAAAAAAAAAAGGTCCAGTTAAAGCAGAACAACTGATTTTTTATGAACAAATATAAGTTTTAAGATGACATTACTATTTAAAGTTAAAAGCAGCTCTCTAAAGGACAGTTGTATGAGCTGTTTCAGTTCATGAATAATCAAAATATTAATGTTATGACATCATCGATACCCCGTTAGTGTAAGTAGGGTATTAAACTACAACTGCCTGATGAGCCTGAGTTGAAAAAAAACATCCAGGTAGAAGTTAAAATCATGCACAATTTATTAAACACGGCTAAATGTAGGATCACAGGAACATGTTTGTCAACAGTAGCCGCATTAGCACCAGCCTTTGGTCCTCTTACAGGTAAACACACTCACACCTGTGCTGGATGCACATTGCTTCCATCAAGTTAAGTTAATCATTGGCTTGTGGTTGGCATCATTTTGACATGTGGCTACTTTACAGAGGAAGTGCCAGCAGCTACATTTGTAGGTCTTTGTGAACGGGGGATACACGGCCTACAAAAATGAATTAAAAATTATTTCTTTAACAAACTACTTATTTTAGCTTTGCTCAGTGATGATGGTAATGTTAAATTCTTCAGTGGATTAAAGTGAACTCATCCCTAAACTCAGCATTAACCCACAGATGGACTGACTTTACACTTGACTCACTCTAAATCTGACTGCAAATACAACTGATCAACGCGTGCTCCTGCTGCACAAAAGTGAAGTCAAACTATTCCTCGAAATGGGCGCTGACTGTTTGCAGATTTGCAGCTAGAATTTGTGCCAAATTCATATTGAAACAAGTTGTTCCTTTCAGTCGCAGACTCCTCACTCACTAAACATCTCTCCTTCTTGGTTAAATTTCCCTCTTTTGTCTCCCTTGATGCATCTTTTATAAAGTTTCATAATCATACAGTTGTTGTTTGAAATATTTACCAATAGTTTAACCAATGAGGGTTTTTTTTTTCCAAATGCAACCTTCCCATTCCCTGAAGTTTGAGAATTTTGTTAAGGATGAACATTAAAAGTTATTTCCTCTGAAATAACTTCAGCATAAACTCAGAGAGCTGTTGTTTGTTATTGTCTTGTAGTGATATATAACAGATAGTACAGGTTTCTGAAAACTTTCTTAAAGTACCGTGACGGGGTATTTCTTCTTCATCATATTCAACCTTGACATTTTTGAGGTATACATCACACATGTCCCTGTAGCCGGGGGGACCAGTGAGGTGGAATTATGTCCCTAAACAGAGCGTGATGGATTTCTTTGGTGAACTTTGCCTCCAGCGTCTCAATCCACACGCAGGAGAAAGAAAAAAAAAAAAAACACTAACAAATACTAACACTATATGAGTCAGGGATTCCTGAAATGCTTGCATCCAGCCGGTGACGGTAAACTCTCTCAGTCTGCAGCCGTGACCTTCTGCTTATTATCGGAGACTAACGAGGAAGACTTGCTCGCAGCTCCTCCCTTAAAAGAAGAAAAGGTCACACGTGTCTCAGCAGACACTGAATGGGAACAATATACTATTTGCTGGTTTATTTCATGCGGCCATGTTTGTTTTCCCTCCCCCAGCCTCTGGGCTTTATGTGCAGGAGTACAAATCACAAAGGCTTTCCATACTTTTACCTGTATGTATCTTTCATAAGGCCTTCAGTCTGTTTGTATATGTGCTTATGTGCTTGAGTGAACCAAATGAGAAGGATACACATGTGTGCCAAGTGGCCAGGAGCTGAGAAACGTGCTGCTGAGAGGCCCAGTGTGTGAAAGTTTAATTGACCAATGTGCTGGCAGCTGCGTTTGGTCATAAATGTCACATCCTAAAACATTCACACAAGTCATAAACAAAGTCAACCTCATCTGCTTCTTTGCTCTCATTATCATTATTAGAAGTGAGGTTTTTTGTTGTTGTTTGTTTTGTTAATTATTGCCGTGAACTTCCTTAACCCCACCCTCCGAAGAGTGCCTGTTGTAATTATGCATGCCACATCTGGGCTGTGATCCAAACTGCGCTTTATGGAGGTTTTTACAGCATTAAAAATACAGTAGCACCTCACTAATCTGGAGCCTGCAGGCATGCAGGTTGCTTGGAATAGTGAAATGCTTGGATTATTGTAATACATTCAAATAGTTGGCCCAAGCTTAAGGCACTCTTCAGGCTGCACTCGGTGCATTTCTTAAACTGCTTAAACCTTCCACAGGTGGCAGACAATTTCTCCACAGATCAGCATGCTAGAGAAGCCAAGTGGGAACAGCACAAGGACTAACCTGGGGAAATATGTGTATTTAATTTCACTGCCCAGCAAGGTTCTGCTGCTGAACTCTGGTGGCCTGAACCTGACTTGATGCAGTGCAAGCTGGCCTTTATTGATTCAAGCACGTTTTAGAATAACAATTACAATTCTGACATGAACATTGATTATATGACACTTTTTGGAACAAGGTTACAAAGTGCTTTTTGAATTATGGTGTCAGAAGGTTTATAATAATCGAATGCGTCGTAACTCTGGTAGTGGAAACTGTTGTTTAGTTTTCATTGATCTTCACTGTTTCTGAACACTTTTGGTCCCGTTTGGTCTTTTGATGGTCTAAACTGGTCTTTGAACACACTCAGATATCCTCCTAATTATATAGAACAATATGTAATGACAGAGGAATAGTTTTTTTTAATCCAGACCAGAGACAGTGGGGTAAATTGATGTAGTATCCGTGACATGACCAATCTGAAACAAATCAGGGTCATACTGGAAATGAGGTGGGTGTGAGCCTCCTTGCTACCAGCTACAGGGTGCTCTCCTGTCAGTCTGTGCCTCTGATTGGGTAAACTTGTAATATCTTCTGAACTGCAGAATGAGGTACTCAAACCCCGAGCTGTTCTTAAACCAGGCTGGAAATATTTTTGATGCAGGAAAAGTCTTTTTTTTTTTTGGTCTTTTGGCTTCGTGTGTTTACAGTTTCTGATCTTTTAGCACTTCCTAACATCATGGCTACATTCCTCACAGCTTGAACTAACTGCTTGGTTCAGACATGAGCTTGTCAACTCTTAGTGTGTATACAGATGCATCAGAAAACATATTAACCTATATACATTCATAAGGTTACTAGTCAAGCATTTAACTAAAAGAAAAAGTCAGTGGTTTGGAAACTAAGTTGTTGTTTTCTTTGTGGTAAACATTAATAAACGTGTTATAAAACAACTCAAACATTGAGTAATGGAAACTTAATGTTGGGCTCTTTCCAGACTTGTTTTGTGTGGTGGTCTAACTGTCACCCAGCTGTTAAGGCACCATACAGTTTAAATATCAGATTTTTATTTTTTATTTTGTACTTTAGAGAGTAGCAACACATTAATCTTCTTAGCTGTGACACATACATACAAAAAAGGTTATAAAAGTTCTAGATTTATCAATAACTGGTGTTTGTCTGCTTTGTACTGCCATTAACCAAACTTTGAGATATTTTAAACCATGAGTCTGTATTAAAAATTGTGAATGACGCCATTTAATACCTTGAAACTGACGTTTTTACAGTCCAAACTTGGTGGAGAATATGTTTTACCTTTCTTTGAAGGCTGATGCTTACTTTGACTTATTTTGAATTCTTATCTGTGCTTAAGTCAAACAGTTAAGTGTTTTCATTCATCATCATATCTCTGAGATGTGATTTGGTCGCAGACCTTGGGACTTTTCTCTCAGAAACGGTAGAAATTGGTACAAAAAAACCCAGACTTGACTTGACAGCGAGTACAAATTCTCCTTTCCTCCCTCAACGACAGAAACTGTGATACTACTATTGCCACCACTCTCACAAATCCAGCACAAAATGGACAGAGATATAAACACTTACACACATCTATTCACCTGAATGACACTTCAGCACACATCATCCAGCCCCAGCAGGAGCAGAGAGTCACTCCACAGTAACATCTCTGGGTCCACATCTCTCACCGTCTCTCCCCTTTTCTCTGCTCGATTAAGGGTTGATGGGTTCATAACCTCAGAGCCGTGCCCTGAAGTGATTGCCATGTGTGAGATGTGTTTTTTGAGGTATGTTTTTCTTTTTTCTTTTTTCCTTCTGTGAGAGAAAGTTTCTTAAGCTTGAGAGTGCAGAATTCTTACCTATATGTGTTTTTTTTACTTCACATTTGGTTCTGGGAATTTGTTTAAAAGGAGGTATTTTGAAATTGAAAAGAAAGGGATTAAATACGGCATCTGTATGAGAGTGAGAAAAGCTGCGTACGGTGTTTTTAATTAATCAGTATTGTCTGTACATCAAACGACTTTAAAATTAATTGAAACAAATCATTCAGTTTATTAGCTGTAAAGCGACCTTGAGTGTAATGAAAGATAGAACATAATCTACTATTATGGGTATGATTATGAATGAATCAAATACATTTAGTTGTTTAAAGCCTTCAGAGGAAGAAAATAGATAAATTGGAGGAATGGTATTGTAGATAGAGTAGTGATATGGGAATGTAACACACACATGGGCCGTGGTATCAACAGCCTGTAGAGTTAAAAAAATAAATAAAGAAATAAAAAAGCAGGTTGAAGATCACTCTAGCTCCGTATTGGTAAAAATAACATGTTTGATATTCTGCGAAGCCCCTGTGAGGTGTTTGTGTGTTTACTATGACAGCTTGAGCTGCATGCTGAGCTGACTGCACTGCACTGAATTATTCACTGAAAGTCACCATTGCTTAGTGTCGTCCTGCTGCCTTGCAGGACTCGCCAGAAAGAAAAAAAAAGAAAAAAAGCTTCTCTGTTATCAGTAAATGATATCCTGTAACATAAAACACCACACTCTGGAGAGAAGCAAGGAACGGTAGAGTCCATAAAGTTTTGGTAGTTTTAAGGTTTGTATTCGAACAGGGATGTTTGTGTATTTCAAACAAGTATTGGCAGTAAGTCAGGGATGAAAACACACTGACCGATTCATTTAAAGTGAGAAAATGTAAAATATATTAATCCACTGTGAGAGAAGCGACAAAAGTAAACTACAGATTCATATGAAGACACACTGACAGTGATAACAGAAACAGTTATGTTGGGGACATTGTGGGTGTTTGTGAGTGTTTTCATGTTTCCTAAGCTAATTTTAAAAAGAAACAATTAATTTAAAAATAATTTATTAATTAACAGTCTTCTAGGACCTGAGCATTTGTGTTATTCATGACACTTTCCAAGGTTACACAGCAAGAGCAGTAATTACAATCAGGTGTTACACTGATTCAGACTCAGATAATGTCTCTTAACAATGAAACATTTTTTACCAGCTTTGAAACTCCATTCCACCTGCGGGTGTTGCTAATATTCTCTTATTCTTACTGAAGCAAAAGTTTTGGTTTTGTAACTCCATGTGGCGGTAACAAGACGCCTGTAACCTGGGGCCAGTGCCATGAAGCCTTAACCCTAACACTCACCCTCCAGGCTTCAGACCCAGACCTCATACCTAACCTTAACCCAGGATCAAGGCTTTTTATTTCCGGTGGCTTTTTCATTTTAGAATCTGTTTGCTGTCTTTGCTTGTTTTGTAAATGTACTACAGAGATGTGCTACAACCAGAACAATGCTAAGATGTCACTCTTCTGAGTTAGTTGTCTGTTATTACTACTTTAAGATTGAAGTGTCTAAAAACTGGTCATGTGTATGGATTCCTCACTTCAGCAGAAACACAACAGAGTGGCAACGTTTACATCTTTTCAGCTTACTTGGACTGAAAGATTTATGTTCTCAGCCGAACAAATTTCTAGATCTGCACTGACATGCGAAAAAACCACTAGGCGCCTATTGAAACATGAAACATTACTGGTGCATGATTTTGATGAGTCCCACCTCTAACAAGATAAAAAAGCCTTTCATAATTTAGGAATTTTGGGAAGGGTAATCGACGGTGTCAGCGTCAAGGGGGGGGCATTCGTGGGCTGTGCCCCCCCATTAGACCGACTGTGCCCCCCCCACTTCACAAGGGCGGGACCGGGAATAAAAAAAAAAATTAACATCCTAGAATTCATTTTTCCCCCTCTAAATTAGAGGTACCTTTAAAGTTCTGTTACCGTTTGGGTTTCCTTGTTAACGTAAACGTTTCGTGTTTAATCGCTGTTTAATGTGTTTAATATTGGTGCGCTAAAGCGCGCATAGTTTTGTGCACACCGGAGGGAGAGGGGAGAGAGAGAGAGATGCGTGACTTTCAGCTGTGGTTTAGTGCCTTCTTGTGGGCGTAAATTTGAACTTTGTACAATCTGTTGAGTGATTCTGATGTGTGTTTAAATGGCTATCATAGACATAGCTATACAGAATAAATATAGTCATGATCAAGACTTTGTGCCCCCCTGCTGTTGTCTTGATGCCCCCCCCTTGAATTTGTCTGACGCCGACTCTGGTAATCGAGTTTCAAGAATTTCATGGTCAGCAACAATTTCTGCAAAATCCTCTATCATTTTTGTTGGGGGGGGGGGGGGGGGGGGGGGGGTACACACATAAGGATTTTCTAATTCTTAAGTGTTTTTTTATCTGTAAAAGACCCCACACATTAAGGGGGGAAAAAAATCGGGCATTGAACCGTTTTGATCATACTGTGAGTGGTGTGCTCCGATAATCTCAACACAACACACATAATGATTCTGTCCCACCACCGATCTTTAATCTAGAATTTAGTCCTCCAAGACAGAAATCTTACGTGACCAAACGTGATCAACAAAAACGTAGAAGAAGAAACATCGCAGCAGATAGCAACAATCGGCTAACACCAAACGCAACATGGAAGAGGACATAGAAGAGGGAATGATGGTGGTCTGGGGACTATTTTTAAGGGAAAATTCCCGAAACCAAAAAGAAGAAAAGACTGTAGGAAAAATCATGGAGACGGCAGGAACACAGACTTTCTTCACAAACTTTCCATGTCAGGTCAGCCATGCTTGACTTGTTTACATGTGCTGCTTTCTCGTTCCTCAGTCAGCTCACATCCTGATTGGTTACATTCCAATCATTGTCACAGCTCACAGAGTTATGACTCAGGAGTCGTTGGCTTTCCCTACACACATGAAGATTTTTGGATTAAGCACTGAACAAGTTTAATATTCACAATTGACGTCCCCATATGAGACAAATTTAATTCTAACAACTCAGACCAAAAGATAATCTTATAAGATATAAAATAATCGGGCGTCGTCTGTCCTTGGTTGGGAAGGTGTAAAGCTTGGACAAAAACAGCCCGATAATCGTTAAATGTGAGCACCCCTTTAGTTCCATATTTATATTTACATCAGGCCCGTGTTTACTTCTAAGGAAGATGAAAGGAATCACATCTCCAGAAAATGTCAAAGAAGTCCCCTTGATGTTTGCAGTAAATAACAAACTGATATATGTCAAACTCTGATATTCAAAGAAGCTCATTAAGTATACAAATACCAAAACATGGGTAGCATCCAATAACCATCATGAGGTCATGAAACCGTTTGCTGTACATGTATGATATGAGACTGTGTAGCTGTTTCAAAGTACCTCAGGTTGTCCGTCGTTTTCCAGCCAGACTCGTCTCAGCAGGATGTTGCTCCTGCAGCCCCACACCCTGACACCCTGGATGATGATTGCCTTGATATCCTCCCAGCTCCCAAAAATAGCAGTTTGTGTATCAGAGATGATAGGTTGTCACAGCTGAGTGTGAGCGATAGTGCTGCTTGACAACATCGCTTCCACGGCATAAATTGAGTTGGTATCGCTGTCCTGTGACGCTCTGATGTTGTGTGATTTGGATTTTCAGTGGGGTAACTGTGCCACTGCATATGCTATCATCTGATGCAGACAACTTCTTCTCCTGTTTTTTTTTATTTATATATTTGGTTTTCAGAGAATAGTTCATTATGCTATTTACTCTTTCCTACTCCTTTTGTCTGTTTGATCAGGTAAGATGCTGCAGAAACAATGGCAGTGGCGTGTGGCCCTTTGAAGCCTTTCGTAGCAGCGGTGGGTGAAAAATGTAAGATCTCCCCAAAGCTGGACAATCAAAGGGGCTGATGAGCCGCAGGGCCTGACAGGAGAGTGGATTCATGGGGACAGACAGGGGGGCTCAGGGCCCAGGCAGATAGACAGAAAGCCTGAATCTCTGATCACACAGCCCTGTCTCTTTAGGCGCTTTGACTGGGAGCAAAGCACTTTGTCGACGGCTTTCACATCACAGAAAGTGGCGGGGAAACGGAGCCACCAAAGAATTGATTTAAATGCTGTGAAATGTGAAGGTGGGCCACACGGGTGATGGTTGATTTATGAGGTGGTGCTGTGAGGACAAGGGGCTGGTTTTCAGGAGGTTTCTGTGGGTGTCAATGAGCGAGTTTGGGAGAAAATGTGTGGCCTTAGCTGACTTTTAAGTTGTCTGAAATCTCATTGATTCAGCACTTTTTTAGAGGAAAACTGACCCGTACTTTTTGGCATTCGATAAAAAGGTCCTCTTTGTTCAATAGAGTTTCAAATATTAATACAGAATTAAAAGACAAAAGTCCAGAATTAAATTTAAAAGAAAGCACAAACACAAGCTCAGAAGTAAGGAATTAAAATGTAGCTCTGTACCATTTTATTTATTTGTTTGTTTGTTTATTTATTTGTTTATCTATTAATTTATTTATTTATTTAAAAGCGGTGCCAGGTCTTCAAGCCTGATCTCCAGGGTTAGGGGCAACTTACAGTTTAAGATGCTATGATCAGGTCAGTGAAAAGTCTGGAGGCTCTACCTGTGTTTTTGACTGTACTGTTGCAGCTGTGTTGTAAGTTTGTTTTGTCTCCAGACTAAAACTGAGCAGTTTGCATTCTGTGCAGGTTTGAGTCAATGAAGACACTTTGGTGAGAGACTTGTGCGCAGACAAACGGCTGCAGAGAGACCGAGACACTGTGAAGTGTGAATGTGTGTGAGTCTCTTGAAACTGTGTTGCATAAGCAGGCAGACGGAGAAATCTCTAATCAGGCACGGGCACAGATTACATAACCACAGTGCCAAAAGTACAGTCCATGTGGGCCGAGTCATAGCCAGTCTTCATTTACTTAAACTCAGAGAGAGAGAGAGAGAGAGAGAGAGAGAGAGAGAGAGAGAGAGAGAGAGAGAGAGAGAGAGAGAGAGAGAGCTGGAGAGTCACCTCATGTGGAAAAAATGAAACTTTCTCCTTGTTTTCTTTTTTTCCCTTGTGCACCTCCGTCACGTTATCTCCCTCTTCCTCCTCACACTGATCCCTCTCCACTTTGTGAAGCCATCTTGCAAACCCCTGAAGCCTTTTTCAATTTTCTTGTGACATGAGTGCTCTTTCAGGGAACTTGTTCAACACTATTATTGCATGCATGCTTTCTTCATAGGCAGAGCCCTCCGTACCTCTGCTGCGTCTTTTCAGTCGACGAATGTCCCACCTGTCATGTCTGATTTAAGCACTGCTGACCTGATCTGAGCAGGAAAAGTTTATTCCTTACTTCATGATGACTCCCAATTTAAAGCGTGCAGTGAAGATTACACAGACAAACAGAAAGAGAGGGAATAACATGAGAATAAAAATTACATTGGGGCTTAATCTCTCAAACATTTACTCTACTGACGAGCTGAACCACAGACCACAGCCTGTCAGCACGTGTTCAGTTTACCTGTCATCATCCCCTCAGTTCATTCAAACTGAAGAGCTTGGTTCTCAATGTTGAACATTTAAGGAGGAGCCTGAATAAGACAGATCAGTTATTTATTATTATTATTATTATTATTATTATTATTATTATTATTATTATTATTATTATTATTATTATTATTATTATTATTAGTTATCTTAGCTTAATAACTTTAATGGGACATTAAGATCAGAAGTTAGACTGACGGATAGAGGAGAGAGGGAAACAGGAGCCCCCCCCCCCCCCGGACAGTCTAAACCTATAGCAGACTAACTAAGAGCTGGTTCAGACCTGATCCAGCTCAAACTATAAGCTTTATCAAAAAGGACAGTTTTAAGTCTACTCCTAAAAGTAGAGAGGGTGTCTGCTCCCCAAACCTCAACCTGTAAATGATTCCAGAGAAGAGGAGCCTGATAACTAAAGGCTCGACCTCCCAGACTACTTTTAGAGACCCTAGGTATAACGAGCAGGCCTGCATGCTAGGAATGCAGCGATCTAGACGGATAATATGGCACGACAAACTCTTTAAGATAGGATGGCCCGATGCCATTAAGAATTTTACATTCTATTCTAAACTTTATTGGTAACCAGTGTAGAGATGCTAACACTGGGGAGATATGCTCCCTCCTCCTGGTCCCAGTCACTCATTTTGCTGCGATGTCACTGCTTCAGAAATTACTCTGATTTAAACAATGTTATTGATGTGATTGGAATGATTTCCTGAACAAAGAAAATGAGACTCAGGTTTCTTTGACATACTGTTTCTCTTATTTCTAGACTTCATCTCACACCAAGAACCAAATTCACAAGCCTCAGCCAGGTGTTACAAGGCAAATAAAATAGCATTATCATTCTCCCGGCCTCTGCAGTGTTACTCAACACTACATGGTATAAACCCAGCAAGACCTTGCTGTGCTTCATCTTCCTTTTGTGAGCTAAAGTGAATAAGTGCATCTGGGGACACAGTTTAAGTGATGCTGTGTTTGTGAGTTCTACGGGCAGAGAGAGAGAGAGAGAGAAAGAGAGAGAGAGAGCAGGTAGTGATAATTGAGATGATAGGCCTCCTCTCTCCCTCCAAATGAATTCAAAACAAGCCTGAAGAGTGTAAGTGTGCGTGTGTGCATGTGCACACTGGTGTTATTATTAGGATACAGCGAGGTTCATCTGCCAGATGCCTTTCCACTCTCTCCGTTTCAGTCAGTAATTGTTCTGGATTTCAAAAATGCTTCATAACAAAACCGCCGAGCTGCAGCTTTTGCAAGGCTGAAATTATAGTCTTTCATCTTGCTGTATCAATGTGAACTGAATTCATTTGTTCAGCCACTTTCTCTCTCACTTGCCCAGTCACTCATTCACAACACTCACCTCACACACAACCCCAGTCTCATGAAACTGTTTCTCAGATCTAATGTGATGACTGACTGTAATGACTCAGTGGCTGCTAATAACCTTGAAGCAGTTTCCTGACATGGTATGAATTACGAATGTTGACGTCTGAAGCCTCGTCCGTCTTTGCTCAGAATTGTTCTGTAACCCCGACTGTGTCTTTCATTATTGCACCTCTTGGCTAGATTTTGTTCTCCATCAGGGATGATCTCCTGTCGCTGTTCATTGTGGGGTCTTGGTTGTGTATGTAGGGTCAGTGTGCTGAGGGGCAGTCTTTGGCAAAGGAGACCCTTCTGTTCACTGCAATAAAGAAGTAATTAAAAAAAAGGCATAAACACCAAATTTGATGAGAAATTTCAAGATTTTAGTGATTTGATGTCCATACAGCAGGTTAATCTTACATGACAATAAATCTTAATAAATAAGAACATTGAATCTAGAAAAAGCGGGCCTTGATAAGTTTTCCAAAGCGTTAAAACAAGGTAAAAAAAACCAAACAAACCAAATTTGAAAAGAAAAATTCTTAACAATGCACTTATGTAAGCCCAGTGATAAGTTAAATTTACAGCTATATATATATATATATATATATATATATATATATATATATATATATATATATATATATATATATATATATATAATATATATAAGCAAAATAAAAAAATAAACAAATAAATCTAATTCCTTTATTTTTCTAATCTTCGTTATAAAGTAATTCCCAAGGACAAGAAAAATAGTTTTGTTTTTTTTAAACTGAATTTAAAAATTTCCTGACTCATAGATAAAGATAATATTCATTAACAATTCAAGGTCATATTATTAACTCAACTATAAGAAAAGAAGTACTAGTAAACTATAAAAAGAAGAACTATTAAAAAAAAAGAAGTAAAAAAATGTCATCCCTGCATCATGCATTAGCAGCATTGTGTGTTACACAATGTTAAGACAGACAACAGACAGTTGAGGCAAATAGTTAAGACAACGAATCAGAGAAAGTCTCTCTCAGCATGAAAGTCAGTACTAATCAGTACTTTTACTCAGTCCTCATAAGAACTGAACTCTTGCCTGCTGCATTCACACGCAGGCTCACCCTGACGTCTTGCAGGAATTCATTACGAGACAAAAAAAACAACCTCCATGTAAACACAGGTGGAAAGTTTGGCTTATATTGTGCCGCTAACCTGGAAAAATCCTGTGAATATTCAGGTGTTTTGTGCACATGTGGTGCTATGATTTAAAGTTTCATGTGTGTATGAAAATGCAAATTGTTGTGTTTGCAGGTGCAGTAAGCATCATGAAGCACAAAGTAACCTGATGCTGTCACCCGGTCTTGGCCTCTGTGGCCTCGGCGTGCTTCTTTTGATGTCTACTTCTTAAATTTGGTAAACCTCTCAGCAGACACAGAGAGTCTATCATCCAGTTTTTCTGTCTCTTCGTTGGCGTGTTTCTAAAAAGCAGGGCATGACCTTTTAAGCTTTAGTTTTTACCCTAACAGTTTTAAAAACAGTCCTGGTTCTGATCTTTTCCACAAGCATTGGTCCCATTCTGAACCCAGATGATGTTGGCAGAGATTGTGAACAAAATGTTTTGACTCTGAACGTCTGAAACTGAGCTGATCTCCAACACACAGAGGAACTCTCTCTCTTTTTTCTCTTTTTTCCCTATCGGCTTTGTTGCTCCTGATTTCTTGGAACTTTTGCCTCCCTTTTGTCTTCCCAGAACCCTCTGGTACTTGAAAGAAAAATGAACACACAACCTCCACCACCTCCTCCCCATCCTCCCCCTCTCCGCCTTCGCTCTACTTGTTCTTCTTCTGGGAGCAAAAGGGAGAGAAGCAGAAGGGGTGTGTGTGTGTGTGTGTGTGTGTGTGTGTGTGTGTGTGTGTGTGTGTGTGTGTGTGTGTGTGTGTGTGTGTGTGTGTGTGTGTGTGTGTGTGTGGTGGGGGGAAATGAGAGATGTGGTGAAGGGAAGAAGGGAGCGATGGCAAATAAGGCAGGAGAAATAGCCTGGGGCTCTCTTTCTCCCCCCATTCTGCCGCTCTCTCTCTCTCTCTCTCTCTCTCTCCCTCTCTCTCTCTCTCTCTCTCTCTCTCTCTCTCCCCACATGCCGAGCAGAAGCAGTGTTGGATGCTAATTACTTATTAGATTGCAGATATGTGCAGCAGGGTAGCGGGGCTAATTAGGTTAGCACCCCGCTAAAATGAAATGTCTTAATGCTGACGCTACTCATGGCATCCCCACCCCTCATCCCCCGCCCCCCCTCCCTCTCTCCCGTGTGTCCGGTCAGGCTTGATCCAAACTAAGCCAGCCTGAGTGATGGGCAGAGGCTGAAGGACGGAGCAGGGCCGGCTGGAAAATGCAGCTGACGTCTCGGACAGACAGGGGGAGGGATGAGCCGGCCTCCGTTGGCCCTAATTATCCCACTGACCTTTCTAGCAGACTTAGAGCGGAAAGAGGGGAGAGAGAGAGAAACACAAGTATCTCTGTGAATGACTCAGATAGCATGTAGTGGCTCACTGCTGAAGAGTCAAATGCCAGACAGCTTCACTGACACTGTCCTCTACTGAGAATAAACAGTATTAGCTGTTTGTTTAACTGTCCAAATAACCTCTGTTTACCTGACAAACACCTTCATTGGATCTCGTCTCAAAAGAGCAAAATAAGTAAGGTTCGGAGAACAGGAAAACCAGGTAGTAAGTACATTGGGATCAAGCTCTGTCTTTGACACATCAGTTTACGTTGGTCTTCCCCTGCACTGTTTGTAGCAAAAACAACCGCTCCAGTGCTGCATCTGTGTCTCCAGAGGGTGTGTTCAGCACTGAGAGGAGGTCACACATGTTCTTTCAGCATCAGAGTTTGATACACAATCACAGCAAAGTCGACACAAAAGGTTGCGACAAAAGATTGGAGACACAGTGACATGAGCACACTGAGTCAGGAAATGTGGCTTTTCACCATCTTGGTGTTTTGGAGCCATGTGTTTCCAGAGTGAGATGATCAGGTGGGGAGTCAGTGCTCTCTACGTCAGATAAGAGTACAAAGTTATTTAATATCTTTGCGTGTACCTGTGAAGGTCCACCTCTTACAACTGTGACGTAACTTTTGGCCATATTTACAGATATTAGCAGTGCGAGTGAATCATCCACTGCAACGTGTGGACTGGTATGAAGCCAATATCAGGCATTTCCCAGCATGCTCTCCAAAAGAAAAACTGTAGAAATGAATATGGCCTGGCAGTCTAGGTTGCACCCCCCCATGAAGCGGGCCCTTAAGAAATGACACCTTTCCAGTATGTTACTCCTTACTCTCGTCCTGTGACCCGCTCTTTCCACTGTCCTGTCCTTTCTGAATAAAAACAAATCTGTAGAGTCTTAGAGGGGATAGTTTGTCTAAAATTAGATGACTTTTATATTTTTTTTTCATCATTTACTGCCATAATTGTCGTATAACACATTACATTGCTGAATCAATGAGTAACAAGTTAGCTTACTTTTTGACATGTTTGACAAACTGGTCATAAAATGCTCAAGTCTATCCTTCAACAAACACTAATACTTCAGTCCATTTTTATTTCCTCTGGTGCAGACTACAGGCCTCTGTACACCTGCCCAAAATGCCGCAGCCAGGCTTTTGTCAGTTGCCAAAAAGAGACTGCATTTCATGCTTCCTTCCATTTAGATTGATCTATCCCATTCTGAATTGATTTTACAATCATATACAGTAACATTGGCTCTAATAGACCCCATCAGATGGACTCTTTCTCTTACCCACATCTTACCTTGAGCCCACACTGAGCAGATCTGTTGTCGATTTTATCCAACTGTTACCATCAGATAGCTTATACAGAGATGGAACCAATTTTTATCCCACAGATATTTATAGATATTTATGTAGATGTGTGCACACTGTGTCCTGTTCCTGTTAGACCACAAACGGTGAATCCTAAGCATCAAAACAACAATCAAAAGCCAAAAGCCTATAAGTGACAGGAACTATCTCTGGCTACAGTGTGCATGTTGGACGCCCAAAGCTGCTACACCCAAATTGAAGAGTACATTTCCTCTCACATCCTGTTTTTACCGTGTTCCAATTTACAGTAAGAGCCCCCATAATTACACCGCATTAACAAAGCACACAAAATTACCATTTGGCCTTCATATTCCTTTAAGAAGATCCAATCCTCCTAATGTGCTTTTTAATGGGGCTTGTTAAATGTTATCAGAATTTCCTGCAAAAGCAGATTTCAGCACACCAGTTTTGCAGTTAAGACATTATTATTAAATCAATACAACAATCTTACAATTTCATCTCCTAGATGAAGTCTGAACACCAAAGTTTTTATTGTTCTCTGTGGATTCCATCGTTAATGATTGAGACACTACAAAAATTGAATGACAAAATGATATCTTTTTACCCAGCCAAGGAAATTCTGCAGCATATTTGATACCTGTTACATACAGAAGCACATAACTCCCACAGCTTCCACCTTTTCGTTACACCATGAGGTTGAAAGCTCAAACATTGTCTTTATGTCTTACTGCTGCATTCCAGGTCTTAGCCAGTAATCAGATAGGAGCCCACTGAAACGCTGGAAAATGAAAGTCTGGACAGAGATTGGGCCACTTTTTGAGTTAAATCCAAGTGGCAACCTCCATTCTGAAAGTATGAAACAATGCAGAAGGTCTAAAATCTGCAGTTGGTCGAGTGTCCCCTTGAGGCTGACTCCGGAAGTACTGGAAATCACACATACTCCAAGCTAGAAAAAAGACATTTTCACAGTAAAAATAAACATATTTGCAGCCTGGTACAAAAAATGTCTCCCATTTTTTTTTCTTACTCAGTAGTTTAGAAGTTATTGAGATTGCGAGTTTGCCCAATCAGAGGCACAGCTTGGATCACATGACTGACCAGGCGCCGTATAGCTGTTAGTGTGGAATCTCAAAGCCCGCATCGTTTCCAATATGGCTGCTCCAGCTGTCTTACTTCAAAACTCTGTTTGAGAAACAGACAGGTGATGTTGTGGAGACTTCGCCCATTTATTATACAGTCTATGGTTAAATCATGTCCTCAACCCATTAGCTAGCAAAAAGAAAAATAAAAGAAAGAAAGGTTATCCTTCTGTCACTCCCTTGTTAAACTCTGTGTAAATATCCAGGATACAATGGGTACAGAAATAGTTGCAGAGGCAAAACATTAACATTATAGCTGCATTCTATTTTAGCATTACGTTTGCCAGCCATGAACATGATGACCTCACAAGATGACTGTGAGGGCATTTATTTAAAATAGCTTTTCAGTATGTAATTAACTGAAGGCACACTCCAACACATTGTTTGATTTTTTTTATTAGTGAAAAAAAAATGTAGAAAAAGGTACAAACAGCATATTGCAACAACGTCCAGTTAATTGATTTTGACATAAATCCCATCTCCAACATGAACAATGTCCAATCATAAATTTGGATATTAAGTGAAAAGCTGCTCATGTCCACCCCTGAAGACACGCCTCTACTATCAAAGGTATTTTATTTAAATATGACGGATTCCTCCCTGGAATTTTTTTTTTAATTTATTTATTTATTTATTTTTATTTTATTTTTTGGAGTGGTGAAATGACCACAATTTGACAGATTGAGGTTATATGACTTTATAACTCTAAGACAGCAGTCGGACGTGATGACAACATTTTAGCTTTCCATTCAGAACACGTCTTCTAAAGGAGAAGGCTGTCATGGGAATGCCATCTAATTTGTACAAAGTGCTTTAAATACAGACACATTTTGCGTCTACACAGTGTGTATATCAGGTTTGTGTAGCTTGATGCATGTCAGCATTAAGCAACATATTCCTTATTTTAAGAAGTTTTAACACAAAAAGGAACATTGATGTAATCATGTGCAATATAGCTGTTAGAGTGATACATCAACATTGTATGTTTCTGCAATGAAGTCAAATTGTGAACACTTCCCTCTGGTGAGTTTAAATAAAAAGACACATTTACTCTAAAACGTTTTCTTTGTCTTTTTTTTTTAACTTTAGAACGAGCACAAAATGTGTATGAAACGGGAAGATAAAGGGAGAATAAAAAAACAGACTACAAGAGTGGATATAAAAGAAAAAGACAGAAGAGGACAAAGAGGCAGAATGTAATTACGATGGATACTGAAAAATAGAAAGCGGTGACTGTAAGGCAAAAAACAACGTGAAACATGGAAAAATAAATTGGAATGAAAAGGTCAAAAATGTTTTTTTCTGGACAACAACTGGAGAAATTCAGAGCCAGGGTCAGTTTGTAATACTGTTACTGCCTTTGCTTTATTCATCTGTTTCTCAAACAACCATTCATCAACCTTTGAGATGTAGGCTGCAAGACCCAGAACAAGCTTTACACTTCCACTGTAATCTTATGCTTTTATATGAGATGCCAGTTCTGTTAAAGCTTTAATCTATTCAATAATTGTATGATATGAATAAAAAAAGTAAAAATAGCACGTTGAACCTTTTTTTTCCAATCAAATGGTCTAGATCTCCAAAGTGATGACAGAAATCACTTTGTCCACAGGGGGCGCCAACCAAAATCAAAACATACACAGTTCCTCACTGAGCTTTGATGCAGAAGTTTAATTGTGTCAACAGAAAAAAATCTAACAGTGTTTAAATCATATGGATGAACAGTTGACAGGTGTGTTTGTGTTAAGTTACACTTCTGACTTTCACAGTTGCGGCTGCACCCACACACACCTACTGATGTTCGACTCTTTCATGTGTACGTTTACACGCTCACCAGGAGTAGATCTTGAAGGGTGACTGCTGTTTTCATCATGCACATGATTGTCGTCTTTCATCTTTCTTTCCTTACTTTTTTCTCCTGTTTTGGAGGAAAAGTCTCTTTGTTTTTCGCTCAGTTTTGCTCGCACAGGCTGTGCATTGAACCTGAGTTACCTGGCTGATGAATGCTGTCTTCTGCTCCAGGCAGCTGAATAATCTCTGTATTGTTCTTATCCTCTTTGTTTGAGGTCAAAGGAGCTCAGTGAGATGCTCATCATGATGAGTGTGTCACACTGCCAACCTTGCACTAATTACACACAGCACCTGTGGAAAAGAGGCTGAGGCGATGAACCCAGCTAACACAGCTGAGTGCAGGCTGATTGGAGAGAAAATGAGCGCTCCTCTGATCACATTTTCCATATGTGCTATTCTCATTTAAATGACGATCCAGCTGCTTCTCACCTGGGCTAGATAAGTGAGAGGGTTTTTTCTTTACATTGTTAAGGTGTGGAAGTAAGCAGTGGTCAGGTAGAGACTGTATGGGGTAAAAGCCATGAATGACTTATGGATTAAACTTTTGTGAAAGTCTGAGCTACTTAAGCTCCATCGTTTGGTTTGATGGATGATGATTCAGTCTCATCACACCTATAAACATGGTTACCAGCTGCATCCTGTAACAGCCCTCTCATCCTATTCTTCTCAACTCATAAAAACAAGAAACTTGTTAGTAACCCAAGTATGGCTTAACAAGTTAAAATGTACACTTAGAGTTAGGAGACTTGGAAGACAACCATATGATCTGTTTCCATAACACAAGAAGTCTGTGTTGAGTTCAAGTTGGCTCCTTTTTAACTCTGTATACCTCCAGCATAGAAGAGGACAAGGAGTGGTTCATTTATGAAGTTCAGGTGATGAGTTACCTGTCAGAGGCCTCTTCATTTTGCTACAGGAGAAAAACACTTTGAGTCACCTGGTTGAAGAATATACTGATGACAGAGATCGATAGCTTGGTAGTCAAGCTTGTTAACGTCAGGGGCTGTAATGTTTTTTTCTTAAGTGCAAAACGTAGGAAGAAAAAGAAACTCCTCTATTTTGAACCTCCTTACCACAGCAGCTTCTTCCATAGATTGAAAGTCGGGGTTAATAAAACTCATCTGCCCAGAAAAAATGACCAGAGGATATTGAGCTGATCTCCCACACTGTTATTTGTATATTTTGCTAAAAACTTGGAGCCACTGAGACAAAGTCTGCACAAGTGCAGTTTATCCTTCCATTCCTGAAGACAGTCAATGGCTTAAATGGTTCATTAAGGGTAGCTGTATGCTAATAGACTGAAAAAAGTTATATATTACTTATTACCCATTACTCTTTTTGAAAGTAATAATATTACCTTATTTATGACTCCCTGCCAACAGTGATATACTACACTACAGATTATATTACATTTTTTTCACATTCCACAAAATTGGTAGTTGTGTCCTTTCTCCTTGTGATTCTGAGTTTGCACATGGCCTCTGATTCAATGTCATATGTAAAATTGCCAGCAGGTGTGTTTTTTTCCTGCAGCCCATAAATGCATCAAAGTTACAGGCTATCTGAAACACACACCTGGCTCAACCGAGGAATAGAGACACGATTTTTGAAATCAAGTCTAAGTTGATCCAAGTTGAAAGAGACCTTGTACTGGGGTACAATTTAAACCTGACAAAGATTCTTCTTTCCTCTCTACAAAACTAAAGTGATGGAGATATTTCATCTGCTGAATGTAAACACTGCTCCAGCTTTCAAGCTTGCCAGGGTTGCCGGGTATGTATGACAACAATTGCATAACAAGCCCATCAGCCAAAAAACCCAGAAACTACCCATGGCAGTGCCTAAAAAGATGCCCAAATTCCACAGGAAAACTGCATACCTGGCAACCATGAAGCGAGCTACCTACCATGCTGTAAAGTCAGTCCAGGTTTATGATCAGACAGCATAGCTGAGGACAAATGTTACAGTAGAATCAGACTTAATCAGCAGTTCAGCTTGTGTATTTTACCAAAAATAAAAATATATAGAGCTGTTGAGTAAATGAGGGAATTGAACCTGTAGTGCAAAAGCTACATTGGGTGAGAAGACTGAAAAATGACTGTGAGCCATGCTGCATCACTAGTCTTTTTGTCCTTCTGATTGCTTTGTGATTGTTGGTTTGTATTTTGAATTTTGCATTTGCAAGGTTGCTCTCTTGGCAGTAGAGCTCTGTTCACGCTGAGCTGAAGCTAAACTGACACTTTGGTGATCATAACCTGAAACACGGGCCAGTGACTAGCTCACTTTATGTAATGATTATAGATTGAGAATTTGTTCACGTATCATAAATAAAAGGTTTCAGAGGATGTATCAAAATAGTGTTTGTAAAAAGCATCTGTAAACATAATCCAATAAGTCATTATTTCACATCACTTTAGTGCTTTGTCATGCCATCATCGCATCAAGGTTAGTGTTACTTCCTATTGATAAATGTCCCCGACGGGATGTGGATGTGATTCAATTAAGCTGACCCGCTATTTAATCACAGTGGCTGTAAATTTTATTACATCACCTCTGATTTAATTAAGAACACTTACTATTTGCATGCAGCGCTCTTCTTTGTTTTCCTTTCATGGTTTGAATGTCTTCTTAAAAGCATCTTTATCGCCTCCTCCCTTCGCCTGCAGCTCTTTTTATCTTCTCTTTTCTCACATTAGTTCACTTCAATTAGCAGGAGAAAGGACGCACTTGATGAGACGACTCTGTTTTTGATCTTGTGGCCCACCCACTAACCATCTCCCACTCAAGAAAACCCCTGTTTCTTATTGTTGCGTAAGGGAGATTGTTGTGTAATGTTAAGGCGCTCTGTCGGACTGGGAGGAGGTTACATTAATATACAGCATGTAGTTCCTGTGATGCTATTTTCTTTTTTCCCGCCTTTTTCTGGTCATCATTTGATTACCATTTCTTGGATGTGTGTGTATGTGTGTGTGTGTGTGTGTCTTCCATGTGTACAGTAGATTTTTTTTTCCAACATAATCTTGGATTTGATGCTTCAGTGTTTTCGAAGCGCTGGTGAAGCCTGGACACGATGCAGTGTGGGTGGGTTGAAGCAGAGCCGAGGGTCCCTGGGATGGAACCATGAAGCCCCTGGAGATTGGAGGCGGGGACCTGCGCCGCTAATTAACGAGGACCCTGCTTGAAAAAAGCTCGCCTCCATCCAGTTCAATAGAGCTCCAGCAAGTCAGATCCACATTTATGTGTGTGTGTGCGAGCGTGTTTTTCTGTGTGTGTTTGTGTGTGTGTGTTCCCAGCAGCAGTTGTGCTTCAGAGAATAAATTACAGCTTCTCCTTGAGGCACTGAAGGGGACTGCATGAATTTCACAGCTGAACAATCATCAGTTTCTCCTCGACACACATCCGCGCATTATTCACACGCCAACAGCCTGCCGCCATGCTTCTTAATGTGTCAGAAATGTTTAAGCTGTAAACAGCCAGGCTTAAACAAATCCAGGAGAACTTTCAGGGTTTCTGTAATTCCACAAAGTGTTGTGAGAGATTTTTGTTACCTTTTTTTTTTTTTACATCAAGTGACACACACCTACATACTTCGACCTCACACCTTATTCATCATTTTGAACTGCAGCGTGGGAGGAGTAATGAGTTTGTGTGTGTGTTTGCTCTGTGTTCAGGTGTTGGTGTTTGGTAGAAAAAGTTAAGAAACACTTACACAGTACATGCCCCCCCATGTGCTCAACCGCAGGAACTTTTTCCCTGAACTACACATTTTTCACCAAAGGGATCGGAATTAAATTCAAGGGTATAAATTCACCCCTGAAAATGACCCTGCCATGGGGGAAAGAAGCTGTCAGGTGTCCAGGAACTTTGGGAGATGAGGTTTGCGGGCTGAACATTTGTGATTGGTGGAACATCCACAGTGTTTTTATGTCCCCCTCCGTCCACAATAAAATCACACACAGCTGTGACTGACTTGGTTTAATAACTCATAAACAATGGTCTTCTTTGAACCTGATAGTGTGAAGGTGTCTCTGTCCGCTCCTGGTGTTCCAGTTTAAAGAGTGACCCTGTAAACTGGAGACCTTCAGCTGAACGTGTCAGAGGATATTCAGTTTACAACAGCTGTTCAAACACAGTAGAAGTCGTTGGGAATGCATCCCAGTTTAGTTTCATGTATTTATATGAGTCAAAATATCTTCATCAGATTCAGTGATAAACTGAAGCCTTTGACGAGGATGTATCCTGCTGAAAGTCATTACGGAACAGCTTTTTTGCGTGCTGCTTTTGACGGCAGCACACTCCGGTGTTTTCCTAATCAAAGCTGTTTTAGGGTTTTTGAAACAGTTTGCCAGGCGCTGGTTTTGCCACTAGCCTTTGTCTCCTTTCGAGAGTCGACAAATCCATCTAAGGTGAAATAAAACACGATCAAAACCAGCCCAGGCTAAATCTCCTCCATGCTAACAGGCTAACTGTGGTGCTACACATGGCAATGCTGGCTTGTCTTCAACTTGTATTGTCATTTTTGCCGAATGGTTCCCATTAATTATCAAAATACTCAGTAATGGTCTGGTGTTGTTGTTTTTTTATCCTCTAAACATCACTGACCCACAGCAGCCATGTAGTTCCTGGAAATATTTCACCAGGAACTAAATATTCATGGACATTTTTGGTCGCCAAAAACACATTAAAAAGCTGAGATGAACTGAAGCAAAAGCAAGATATAGCTATAGATTGCACTGAAAGCCTGAATGTCACATCACAGCTCATTATTTTTACAGAAATTACCACCCTGTCTGATCAAAAATGTCTCCTGGTGTCATTTATAAATTTGACACACGTGTAATATTCTGTCAAGGAGGAATAGAGACAGTCCAGGGCTGATTTCCAACCAGACTTAGTCATTAGTCTGATAATTCAGCAATGCTCTATTGATATATTCAGTCATTACTATTTTCATCTCTTTCTTGTTCCTGTGCACTTGTTACAGTACACTTTCCTCTGCAACTTATGAGCTCTCCCTTTTTGTTTTTGTATTCGACCTGTTGAAAGCCATCAAGGACACCGTTCAGGACTTTAGGTGCTCTTATATTTAAGCTGTTTCATAACGGCTCAAAATCTCCATGCTGAAGTAATCCAAACAGCAGAAACTACTTGACTTCAACTCTTCATGTCGTCAGAGTTTCTACATTTAGGATGGGTTGGAAATGGAGAGCAGGGGGAAGAAATAATACAAGACAAACGCATGGTCTGAGAGGAGAAATGACAAAGTTTGGAGTCTGCCTACATTAAAGTTTCTCATCAATAATGGCATTTTAAGTGATGGTGGAATTGCTCAGTCAACAGTCTCCACACAATTTACATGATTTAGTGCCCCACGTCCCGTCCTAACAGCATCAGCTGCAAGATGGTGTAATGTGCAGCACACAGAGGCATCATCTGCCCTCTTCCAAATGTCTGCTGTCTGCATTAGAAGTCCTAATACATTTTCATGCCACTGACGCCCATTTCATTTCCTGATAAGATTTCTCTCTGGAGACCTCTCTGAGAAGATTTGAGCTGCTCTTCTTTTAATTATAGCGCTGGTGTTGGATCAAATCAAAGTTATTAAATCAGAATCAAGTAAAGTGATGATGAAGTGAGGGACAAAAAGCAGATCTTTTGTTTCTCAATTTATCAGTTCAGGCTGTCTTTAAAAGAAGTGAAGTGAAAGAAAAGCTACCTTATTGTGTGCTAAATGTATCAAAGTTTAACTTATAAGAAGAAACATCTCGTGTGAAACCTGATGCAAGTTAGCTGAGATTTAGTTCATATTAATTTATTACATTTGTAAATCTGCTAAAAACTGCAGTTCTTCAATGGTCCACTTGAGGCTGGCTCTGAAACAACTACAAACCACATCCACATCAATTCAAAGAAGCTGATATTTACCGCAAAAATAAACTAATTTACAGCCTGTAAAGAAAAATGACTTTTGTGTGAATGGCTCTTTTCTCTAACGCCCACCGTACAGCGGATAATTTTGTTATGACTGCAGTTTGGAAAATATTAAGACTACGAGTTTAGAAGCACAGCTGACCTGATGTGGGCGCACTGTAGCTTTTAGTGAGGAGGCTCAAAGTCCACCTCTTTGACTCACACCAGCTTAACAAAGTTAAGTTCAGTATTCCCCATATGACAGAAATAGATGAGTGGGGTAATGGTGACTACATACATGTTTTATAAAGTCCATGGTCAGCCCAGACAAACATTTCATTCATTCGTCAAAAGGTCCCTAAGGGGAAAAAATACATATCAATATGGGACAAAAAAAAAGAAAGGACCACCCCCCCCTACACACACACACACACACACACACACACACACACACACACACACACACACACACACACACACACACAAAACTAGTGCATTATAATAAAATATGCATTAAAAACATTTGACGCAAATCACAATAATAAAATGATGCAATACTACATAGCAGTTTCACCTGTAAGGAGTAAACCTTCATGGAAGGATCACATACTTTAATTTATGATTTTTGTCTTCGTCATCCTTACTAGATTGGAGGATTATGTGCACCAATTACTGATGGTACCAGGAATCAAACCTGCAGCGACTGTAAGATGGACTCTGCAGGCAAGGTGCACTAACTGAGTCACACACACTGAATAATCTTTCTTAAACTTTTTAACAAAGATTTACAAAAAAACAAAAAAAAACGTAGCTAATGTCAACTTTAAATGTTTGATCAGAACAGATTGGGTGTGTTTTGCCTGTTTTTGTGGACTGTTTTTTCCTTAAAAAGTCCACTGATACCTTAGTGGTCAATACGAGTAACGAGCAGTTTGTGAACGATCCATTCAGATCAAACGAGTCATCTGGGTGAATGAACTGAACTCAATCGCTTTCAGGTTTTCAGTCATTCATTCAGAGTCGTGTCTATCTCTTGACAATAAGAGTCTCCCAAGCCTGCCCTCCCTTCCTCCCCCTTTTATGTCAGTGATACGGACTGACTGAACCAACAGGAGCCCTCCTTTACATCTCCCTCTCAAATCTCCAATCAAGGAGGTAACAAATATTTTATGTGTCAGTTTTCAAACAGCTGGACGTTTTAACATCCACTAATGACGGTCACAATTCGATCGTATTTCAGTCAGTACAGTGTGTGTGACTGAGGCTGGTGACTCGTAGTCCCGTTTGTTCACTTTCAGTCAGTCATTCACTGAACGTACTGTACGGGAGCTCCGCCTCTGAGCCTCTCTCTGTATTCCTCTGTCAGTCAGTCAGTGAACGATTTGTGTACTCAATGTAAAAAATGGAACAGTTGAGTGAAATATATCGGATTGTTTTAGCAGCTTTCAGTTTGCAAACAGTAGCTTTATCCCACTAAATTCTCAGTTCATTAGCTTATTATTCAAAACCTGCTGTTCTCAGTACAGTCGCGAGCAGAACTAAACACTCGGTCGTGTTTCAGCTGTTAAATTCTGATTCACAGGAGCTGTGGAGAGTACTGAACGATTTGGTAAATGACTGTTGAACAAATCACTTTACTGGACTGATTCGACTGATTCAGTACACTGAAAAGAACTTCTTTTCCCATCACTAGTCAATAATACTTGGACTACAAACAGAAACCTCTGAAAACTCTGAGCACAGACTCTAGATCTTTATGTGGAGTCTGTAAACAGAGGTAAGTCAACAACAGAACAAACTCTTCATCCTTAAGCTGCAGTTTCTGAGGATGCTGCTGCAATATGAAGGAACACAGAGGAAAGTGTTCTGTTTTTGTTTTTCTTCTCTAAAAGCCATCTATAAAACACAAAGGAACTCATGGACACATCATAAAGTAGAGGAGCATGTGCAAAAACACATACAAACAGACACACACATATTCAAACACACACTTTGTTCCTTAAGACACCCTGCTGTCAGGGCTGTGTATCCCTCCATGCCCTCAGGTCCTGATGCTGCCCTACTTTCCCCGTTGACACATACACACACACGCACACACACCGCACACACAAAGGCAAGCAGACACACATTCACTGCCCTGTCCCCAAAGTGCAGGCCTTCAATTGGCAGGTGCACACAGCGTGAAATAACAGGAGGGGGGCCGAAGACAGCCACACCATTGCAGTGTATGTGTGTGTGTGTGTGTGGTTGTGTGTGTGAATGTCTGTGTTAGAGTGCGTGCTGTGTGTCTGCAGAGACAGAGTTGAAGGGACAGGAAGGAGACAGGCTGGTGAGGCGGACCAACAGAAAGGCCCGGTGTGATTAATACAGTGTTTACACCAGTGGGTGCCAGCTTCCAGCATCCCGTTAATCTGTCCCGTTGACGATTTGCAGAGTCTAATGTGAAATGAGGCGTGGAGTCGAGTCGTTTATTATCGAGGCTGATGAGAGCGAGCAGGCAGGATGGCGGCATCAGCCAACAGGGTTCCATTAAGACCTACATGACCAACAAGGAGGATCAAAAAAAAAAAAATTAAAAGCTAAAAAATAACAGAAAATCAGACTTTCTTTGAGAGTCGTTTGCCCATTTAGAGTGAATTTCTGTCCTGTATTGAAAACAAACAATGCTTGCAGGATTTAAAAGCGGGAACAGTCACAGGTACTTTTTTGTCTTCGCATCATCAATCTTGTTTCCTTTGGGGCTATTTTCATTTTGGCTATTTGTGTTTACAAGTACAATGAGAAAAAAATAACTTTGTAAAAGAAAAAAATATATATGTCGTTCACAATGGTTAACTGTCAAACTCTAGGAAGTCTTCCAGTGGTTAGAGGTTGACGTGAGACATGAAGCACTTTAAAATCAACTTAAAGTCAACAGCAAAACACATCTACTCTCTTGTTTAATAGACAGAGGATTTAATAATCCTGAAACAGCTCACTTTATTCTCCTGTTCATGATACACAATTTAAAATGGGATTATCACTGCCAAAATAGGTTATTTTCAAACGCTAGTTCTCACTATCCATGGTTGGGTCAGATTATCTGGGGAGAACAGGAATCCATTTACAGCAACCTAAAATTATTTTGATTACACCACAGCAGCCAACAAAGTTTACAAGATCTGCTGAAGTTTAAGCAAGATCTGTTGTTTTTCTTGAAGAAGAGGATTTCAAAAAGAAAAAAGAATAATGGAGAAGAAGAAAGCTAAACAGGAGAGTGATAGAGCACGGGCTTAAACACAAGCTAATCTGTTTGTGATAATGTTCATTCAACCCACATGCAGCAGTTATTCTGCAGTGATCTGATCAAACTTGAGAGTCTGTCAGTAAAATGAAGAGTGAGGTTACGTTAGCTCTGCTAACACCTCTCAGAGCACCGGGGATGTGTGGAACAATAAACGGTCTGCTCACCTTCTGGACACTAAACTACAAACTGAGTTTACAAAGTTTGATTGTTGTCATGTTTTAAACAAAAGCACTTGATAACTACAGAGAAATACATTACCTTGTTGCTTTGCAACCTGGGAAAAAGTTGTCTTGATTAAAGAAAAGTAGTGTTACAAAGAAGATGTGCTGTCCATTCATTCGCTTCTAAAACAAATGCATGGCTTGGCAGGAGCCACAGCCTTTAAATGGAAGACTTTTTAGAAAAAGTGTGCGTCTCGAGCTGAAATCACCTAAATCAGCCTCTTTATGTCTTACCACCATCATTATCCGCTCTCCTTCCTTTAACTGGCACGTTTCCTATCCAAGAGTCCCTAAAATCTTTCCCCTTTGAATTAAATCTCTTCTTCACTCCAGTGAAGCCCATCACTTGACTCTTCCCCATCAGTCCTGCAGTGCACACATGAGCCTCTCCTCTTCATGTTGCTCATGCTCCCTTTTAAACTCTGGATATCTGGTTCTTTCACCTTAAACCCTGTGACCTTGATGCATGGACAGAAAACCTGTTCTATGTGTTATATTGTATGATCAATGAAAGAGTAGCTTTGCTTTTGCTTGACTGAAACAGTCATTTATCGATTCAGTACATGTTCAAGCAATAACACCACCTGACACAAAAGCAAAGTAAAGTTTAGGTTATAAAAAAAGAAACTTTGGGTATTTAGATTTGGCTTCAGTTAAAACAAAGTCCTCAGGTACCATATTAATGTCAGACTTTTTAGATAAGTGTTTTGAGCTTTCAGGGGTTTTTTTTCTTCTTTTGCTTTTTCTTGCTTTTATGTGGATTATTTTTTTTTTTTAAGGACTGACTTCACTCCCCTTCAAATATGTACTACATACCAGAGAAACACCATCACCTTACAGTGACTTATAGAGACTCTCTCTGTTTTAGGATTCAGACTGCGTAATATGACAGGGAAAAGGAGAATTCAGTCTGAGTCGTGATGTGAGACGTGACTCGGGGGATCAGAGAATGTGAAAGACGTGTCAACAAAGCTGTGGTGTTGGAGAGACAAAAGTTGCAAATGGTATTTTTAGCCCAGAGTTTGCAGTCTGGCCTGTCGTTTCACTCTGCTGAGTCTCTGCCGTTCCCAGAAGAGCCGGGGTGGAAGCAAGCTAAATGGATTAGAGCGAGGATGTGGCTACACTGATTTGGTACACAATACACTCCACCCTGTCTGTTCTACACCCTGCAGACTTGGCACCTGCAAAGGAGCTAACTTAAAAGTAAGGCGTGTGTGTGTGTGTGTGTGTGTGTGTGTGTGTGTGTGTGTGCTTGTGTGTGTGTGTGTGCCTGTGTGTTTTATGGACGTATGTGTGTGCAGACATAAGAATCCTCCAAAACACTTCACCACCCTTCAAAAACATCTCTCAGCAATGTACCATGCAGAAATTATTCATGAGAGCCAGAAGATGCAAATTCACCACAATGAACCAAACAATCTTTATCAGGACGACACAAACAACGAAGAATCTGGCCGTCCTTAGAAATTAAAAGTCGAAAAAAAGGAGAAGAGATAAAAACTAATGGATGTGTTTGTTTGTTCAACATCACATTACATTACATTTCATTTCGTGGCAGTGATGTAACTGCTCTCTGTGGATAGAAGCACAGAGTCAGAGCAGCGATAACAGATCTCAGCGTGCATTGATACTGTTCCAAGTTTTCACTCAGCCTCAGTGTGACCTCATGTGGGAGGCTGAATGGTAAACCATTCATGAGTGGAAGTATGTAAACATGGCTGACTAAACAATAATGTAGTGCAAGCTGTACAGTTTCCTGAGCGGTAATTTGGGGAAATGTCAGAAGATGCTTTGACAAGCATTGTTGTGAACAGTACGACATGAGAAATGTCTTTTGCTAAAGCTGCTTTCAGAAATGACAAACTTTCTTGTGTAGTTGAGACGGTTTGTTGTGTGTTTCACAAAGATGGCAACGTTTATTTTGCACAGGAAGTTTAACGGCCAAAATACCTCAGGTTTGTCTCCACTCCATCACGGCTCCACTGTGTTCAAGCTGGATCTCAGCGCCGGCAAGTTGGAGCCCACCAGCACAAGCCTTCTAATTTTCTAGGACGCTGGAGTGCAGGTGCATCAAATTGCACAAAACAGATTGAGCAGAACAATATGTCATAAAAATGCCCATTAATTTACAGAATAAATTTAATCATGTCATAACCAGATCGTATTTAGCTTGACTACAACAACAAACCGACATAATGAGTCAACTGGTTTGAAGTTTCACAGCTGAACATGAACGAGGAGAGGATCATCATTAGGGTGGGAAGCATGGGAACTCCTGAATCTCATGGCTTCAGCTTTCTGGTGGTCCTGCTTCATGTCAGACTGAACAGCCAGTGCGAGTTAACAAAGGAAAGAACATGCCTTCAACACTCAACAGAGTGGAGACGGAATGGAGAGGGATCTGGTTTATTCTAGGTGTAAAAGGGTTAATTCAACTTTTTTTAGATGGGAGAAATATGTGCTTATTTGCTTTGCAGTTAAATTATTGTGCATACGCTTTGCTTTCCCTTCAAGAGACATGAAACGTAAGTCACAGTTAAAGTATTTGATTTGTTATATTCACATTTTATTTCAATCAAACCTTATTTAATCAGGAAAAAAAAAAAAACGGCAGCACAGTTTACAAAGTTCCTGACAGGCAATAGATGCCACACATCAAAACATCTTAAAATATTTTCAATACATGACAAAATAAAGCAACAAGTCACCCAAAACACAAATAAAATATAAAATATATATAAAAATACATCAGGCAAAACACAAAGAGACTGACGTGTCATTAAACTCACTGTTTAGGACCAGTTTGTTTAACTTCAGCTGTTTCTGTAATTTGTTCCAAGTAAAAAGATTAAATTTAAACACCTTTTAACCATTTCAGTTCTGACCTTTGGTGCAAATATTAAGAAAAGATCGAAGAGATCAAGTTCCTGAACTCTTCTGCTTCATTAGGTTGGGAAGTAATGAAGGCAGCAGATTTAAGACGGACGGGTCGACATTGAGGATTAAGCCATATGTTCTTAAAGCAAACAGTGATGAGTGAGAGCTTTGAAATTAAAGATTAACCTCAGAGCTTCATGATGTGAAATAAAAGAGCAAAATATCCTAAAGAAAAGTCTTAGAGAAGCATGAATGTATAGGTGCTCCAGTGCAGTCCCTCCACACTTTCAGACATGTTTTTTCTTCTCTTAGCTTGGATGGTTGAATCTATATTTGTGTGTGGTAACAACTCTGCTCCTCAAATAAGAACAAGCTGACTTCCTCTGCTGCCACTGTGATGAACAGCCTGGATCTGCTACAAGGATAAATAATGAATATGGGGGCGGTCTTTGTGGACCCATTTGCAGCCATTTTTGCTTCTAAAAAAGCAGAATTTAATTGTGAGTCGTTTTCAGTCTGAGCTGTGAAATGTGCCCATTATGTTTGAGGTCAGGATATTAATTTTTTTGCTGTAAATGCAGATTTATTTGTAGGTGTTTTGCACAAAAGAAACAGGACTACAGCTTGAGAGGGAAAAGTGATTGGTGTGCAGAAAATCAGCCGTCTTTACATCACATTGTGTCTAATCCACTGTCAATGCATATAAATACAGAGATTATCCTAATGCGGTGATGACGTGAGGTCCAATGAATATGAGACTGAGTACGCAGACATGGGAAAGAAATGGACAGGTGTAAATCCATGCTAATAGGCTGTGTGCTCAGGATTCTACAACTCTGTGGACATTTCCCTCTCTCTCGCTCTAACAGCAGCACCTTTGTATTCCCTGCCTTTTCTGAACTTTAGTGGAAATGTTTACTGTGCTGCATCTTTTTATTCAGTCAGCTGAAGGTCACTCGGCCCAATTACAAGCAGAGCAGAGCTCACAAACAAGTGACGCAGACTGAAAGCATATTTACTGGAGAGAGTTTTGGTAAGATTTTGTGGCCTCGGGCTACCTCACCATTGGAAATAAACAATGCAGCATATAAATCTCAAACACCTATTTTACATTTCTGGGACAATTTTCTGTATTTGTTTAGTGTTAGAAATGTTTTTCTGTGTCTGTAATCATTATTTTCAGCCAGATTAGTGAGGGTTTAACGCCCTTTGCTTCAGTGTTTTTGTCATGTCCAGATAAATATTTTATTTCAAGATGTCTTAAGAAAAAAACAAACAAACAAAAAAATGAATAGATAAATAAATAAAATACATCACTGGTTTTATGAGTAAAAGACTTCAAACTAGTTAGGCAAAATGAACTCATTACACTTCTTAGATTAAGACATTTTTTAAAATTATTATTTTAACACTAGTAATTTTAATTTGTTTTAATTCCATTTTTTTTTTTTTTAATTTTCTGACTCAACCCGACTTTATTTTGTCATGCATGATTAACAGCTCAGGTCCGACACCAAATGTTTTTTTTTTCTTCTTTCATTATTAAGTAAATTATGTTTATCCCAATTAATATTACTCATGACAAGTCCTTTGGGTTTATTTTTTTGCCTAAAAGATCTTGGAATAAAATTCATTCAAGGACTTTTCAGGTGAATGAGGCTTGTATTAGATGTAATCAGACATTTTGATGAGGAATAAGACCTAATTTAGTCCCTTCTTTAAAGTTTTTGCAGTGTGTAACTGCAGTGGAGTAATCACTTTCCTCAGGCTTAATGAAGCAGTCGGTGCTGTCCTCCAAAAAACCCCAATGACTCAAAAGTGAACTCTTTTCATCATCTTAAAAGCATCTCTCTATTTTTTTCTGTTAGTCATTGATTGGGTGGTCACTTTTTTTCCAGATAATTAAAAAAAAAAAAAAAAAATCTAAATCATCACATTTTCATTGAACTTTTCGTCTGTCATCCCAGTAGATTATGCATGTTATGGTTTATGTATTATGTTTTTTTTCTTTGTTTCTTTCTAAAAGACATTTATCATCAAAAGCATTTTGATCCTCGGCTGTGACATATCGACACCTCACCACTAAACCTTTTTTTTTTTTTTCCTGCAGGCACTTGAGGTGTCTGTTTAACGTCTTACTCAAGGCTCTCATATATCTCCTGTTTTTAAGGTCGGAGCTCTTGGTTGGATCGTGGAAACTGCATCTAAAGATGTGTCATGATTGTAACTCAACATTCATCTTTTGTTATACAGAGCCTTCAAACCCAGTAGGTCTATATGTCTTTATAGCTTCTAAGTCTCCTGACGTCCAACAGCGTAAACAATCACCTTAAATAAATGACCTCAGATGGGATGAGATGAAACTGGTTGGGTTCTGGTCCATCTTTTGCACACGTTAGCCCCCATGAGGAGTGAAAATTGTCATTTGACTTGTGATTCTGTGGATCATTCAAATTATAGTGCATTATTTTCAAAAGTGCTGTCACAGTGAGTGAGAGCACCCTGTGACTTAACAGCATGTTTGCTCTTTGTGTTTTGTTGCTCGTGAGTTTATTTGAACTGTGTTTGATTGTGCACTGGTCCATGTGTGGCTTTTTTGTTCTCTGTCCGTCACGGCCTTCTGCTGATGTGTCAAAATGTGGGTCTCCTCCTCTGTTGATATTATTTGCAGCTCAGCGTGCAGCCCGAGCCGGGTCGGCTGGGGGTGAGAGCACAGAGCAATAACTGTGAATGAGGGAAGCAATAACTCTATCGGCTCCCTCATCAAATCAGAGCCTTCTGATGCAGAATAATCAGCAATTGAAATCAGAGGGAGGAAAAAAGCTGAACTGACAAAATGGGAAATGTCTTCATGAGAAGAGCAATAATAAAGAAATCAATGAGCTGCAGTTGCTGTTGCGCTTCTTGGAGGCAATAAGACAATGGAGGCAGAGCTCAGCCTCCACACTGTTTGTACAGCCACGATGAAGACAGAAGACAAGAAAACGTGACGGTGTAAGGCATAAGAATTCATTGCAGAGGAGCTATCGTGGTCATGGGCGGTATAAATTTTGGCATCAATGTTAAAAAAAAAAGGTAGACATAAAAGACAAAGGTTTTAATACAAAGGTTCTTGATATCTAGAAAGATCTCCCTCACTTTAAGCTCTTAAAATGTTCTGCTTTGAACAGTTTGGTTATCTAACTTATGTTTGCTGTATTGTTGAGCAGTTTGTCGGCACAGTTGGCTCATATTTGAGGTACTATACTGCATTTTTCCGAGGTCTTTCTGACCACTGAAAGCATTTTTACATACACTATATGTCAACATCCCCCGTTCACTCACACATTTATTCATGATGGCTGTGCCTGTAAAAATAAACAAACCCTTCCCTCACATTCACACACACATACACACACACACACAGAGGAGTTTGGTGCCTTTCCCAAAGAGGTTTGTACATGTGACTGTGAGGCAGTAAGCCTCGAACACATTGCAGCTCCGCAACATATGCATGTGTAGGTACACACTGCACCCTGACACAGTGTGATACTGGTGTCCCTGTGTATGATTTCACATCGCATTATGGCACTGCAGAAACAGAGAGGCAAAGCATGTAAACACACAGCAGGGGCACCACATACATACTCACCCAGACATTCACACACACACAGCACTGTTCCACCATGTCCGCTCTAACACGATACTTCGCCATTGTCTTTCCCCTGTATGCCACTGTACCTCTGTACCCCACAAATTGCAGACAAGGTGTAAAACAGCTTAAATAACCTGCCTTGAAATTGCAGTATGCACAAACCAACCGCCACACAAAGCAACAACCTCCAGTGATGCAAAATCGAGCCCAAGACCAAACAAAGTAACCTGGGAAGCTTTCTCTATCTCTATGTACTAAATCTAAATATGAGGTTATAAATTTGTAGTACTCTCCAGTGGTCCAGTTACATTCCATAACTTATATTCCTTACTGTGACTGACTTTGTTTAATAACTCATAAACAGTGGTCTTCTTTGAACCTGATAGTGTGAAGGTGTCTCTGTCGGCTCCCCATGTTCCAGTTTAAAAAGTGACCCTTTAAACTGGTGACCTTCAGCTGAACGTGTCAGTGGATATCTAGTCTACAACAGCTGTTCAAACACAGAAGAAGTCCTTGGGAATGCATCCCAGTTTAGTTTTATGTATTTATATATGAGTCAAAATATCCTCATCAGATAAGTGTTCAGTGATAATCTGAGGCCTTTGACGAGGATATATCCTGCTGAAAGTCGTCAATGAACGGGCACTTTTTTTTTCTTTTTAAGCTGAATCAATTTTTGCCATCTTCATGTTTTAGATGGCAGAGTGACCCAATTGTTTTGTTGGTTGAAGCTTTTTCAGGCTTTTTTAAAAGGCTTTGACCTGCAGCGCTTTTTTACAAACCCTTGTCTCCTTGCAAGTCAAGAGATCCGACTGCTGTGCAATGAATCAGGATCAAAACTAGCACAGGCTGAATCTCCTCCATGCTAACAGGCTAACTGTGGTGCTGCACAAAAAAAATGCCAGCCTGTCTTTTCCTCTTTGGTTTCACGTTCACTAAATGACCTTCGTTACCACACAAACACATACACACACACTCTCTCTCTCTCTCTCTCTCTCACACACACACACACACACACAGCCATGAAAACCTTGTAGTTCTTGGGAATGTTTTGCCAGGAGCCAAAGGTTCCTGGACCATCTGGTTGAGAACACCTATGATGCATTATGAGGGGCCTGCTGTCTCATCTGACCAACATGAAGTCACATTTTAGCTGTTTCCCGGGGAGGACTTTGTCCTTTCACTCCACCTCTTCGCTGGTTTGAGAGTTGGCCAGGAGTTTCATCAAGTCAGTGACTTTTCGATGGCAACCACAAATGCTTGTCTTCATAAGTGCTCTGGTCAGAAACCAGCTGGTGATGCTATTGTGGATATGTCCCCATTTTGTCATGTCCATGGAAAGAATGATGTAACCGTTTCTGTTGAAGAGCTCTTCAGGTTGAAGAACTGCAGCTGGGACATAAATGGGACAAGTATTGAGTAACTTTATCCATTTTTTGATGGTCTCATGAACGGAAACATCTGTTTTCGTAACCTGAGACAGTGTTTCTGTTGAGTGTGTGTGAAAGGCCAGATGTATGACTGTCAGCCTTCTCGTTGAGCACTTCAGCGTGAAGCAGCCTTCTGTTGCCTCCGAGTCGTTTTCTCATTGATGTGAACACAGCTGATGTTTTAAACTACCGCAGACTCCTGACAGGAGAGATGACGAAAAGTCAGTGACAACACCTGTACTGTTACGCAAACACAGACAGTCAGAGGAGGAGAACACAGACACATCCTGCCGAGAGCAGGAAGATCCTAACCATGGCATGGTGGATATATGACCAACTCCCACACTGCAGCTAAAGAAGAGGTGAGCTTCTCTTTTTTTCCTTCTTGGCTTTTCAGCAGCTCAGGAGGTGAAGAGGGTATCACTGCTTTGCAGGGTCAGCTCCTCTTGTCCACAGAGTCTGGAGTCCCTCAGTCTTTCTGCCTTTGATACAAGAGCTCCTGTCTCTACCTGAGAGTCAGGGTGAAACAACACTCCTCACCTCCTGCTCCCCCTGTCTATTCATGATGCACTCTCTGAGATATAAATCAGGGACCAACAAAACACACAAACAAGTTAACACACACACAAAAGTTTCATTGATGATTTCATGTTGTTGAAAAGAAGTCAGATTTAGTTCTTGTGGGCCTTTGACGCTAATTAATATCAAGCTAATCATTTCAACTCAAACAACTACAACAGGAATTTTCTCATTTAATAACTTACATCAAACTGAACACTTTCACTGATGGTAACATAAGACAAGGTGAACACGACTTCTGCAGGAATATTTCTGTTGATGTTTCTGTTAACATTCAGCTCTCCTTCTTCTCAGAGCTTTAATTCCTATTTCCACTATTTTCACTACTTCTTACAGCTGAAGTGACTTTGTAGAGATGCTCTCAATGTTACTCTGCTGATGTCTGGATTGGAGGACAGGATGTTGCTCAATTTTCTCTATCATAGGTGGTTGTGGTCCAGGAGTTCCTAAAGCTAATTCCTGCAATTATTCCCCTTTTCTGATACCAGCCTGAGACAGACACTAACCTTTTTACCACAGAGTCAACAGGCAGGGGGGGGATATGCTGGACTCCTTTCTGCAGAATGGTCGAGATTTTATTAGCACACTTTGGGTCCTTTAGTGCCAACAGATCATGGTTTTAAGTCCACAGCCTACCTGAGTATTGTTGCTGACCATGTCTATCCCTTTATGACCACAGTGTACCCATCTTCCAAAGGAGACTTCAGGATAACAATAACTTTTGCAAAACTCAAATCATCTCAAACTGGTTTCTTCAACACGGCAATGAGTTCACTGGACTCCAATGGCCTCCACAGTCCCCAGATCTCAATCCGGTAGAGCACCTTTAGGATGTGGTGGAACAGGAGATTCTCATCATGGATGTGCAGCCCACAAATCTGCAGAAACTGTGTGATGTGTGATGTCATCGTTTCAACATGGAGCAAAACCTCTGAGGAATGTTTCCAGTACCTTGTTGAATCCAGGCAGCACTGAACCATTGAGAAGGAGTGTCACTAAATATTTTTATCAAAGCCTGGAAAGAAGCAGGAAGACATTATTAGGACTTAAATGGTGCCCTTTTGATTTAAAGTGAAGCCCTTAGCTGAGATCATTTGCATGTACTTTCTACAGACCTCATGATTTCTCTGTATAAGCTGGTGTATTCTCAGTCTGGCAACGTACTCACCAATGCAAACATTACCATGCTGTCACTATGAACCTCTCTTCAGGTGTCAAAAAGCAGCTCTGCCCCCTGCAGTGTGTCACCTCTGAGGCGCTGTTTGTTTTCATTGGTTTTATATTCCAGTCTTTTCTTTTTTCCAGTCGAGTTTGGTAAAAGCAAATCCATGTATTCCCCCCAACTGTCACAGTCACATTCATTGTTTTCTTCTCTAAATTGTTATTGTTCCACCCATGACCCATTTTCTCTCAGCCAGCCACCCCCACACACACACACACACACCTACACACACTTAGGCACACACTCACAAACAGGAACACACACGACACGGAAAATAGATCTCTGAAATACACACATCACAGGGGACGGAAGCAGATTCATTGTGAGACCAAAAAGAAAAAAAAAAACTCAAGCTGCAGTCATATGCTGGCTCCCCCACATGCACACAAGCAGGGGAGTGTGACACACAAACACAACAGGGAACAAAAACGCTGTCTTTTTTCTGCACTTTTTACTTAAGTCTTTTGTAACATCAACACGCGTCAACTTGCAACAAAAATGCCCGTCTTTCATTTTAAATAGGGTGCGAATAAGCTATGACTAAGCGGCAGATTTAAGCAAGGAAACAGGAGCACAACAGGTTTTAAATAGATAAAAAGAGAAGCTAAAGGCTAAAAACATCTAATTAAGTTTGTGTATTAAAGAGAAAAACTAAGTGAGACAGAAACAAGAGAAATCTTAAACCATAATCCTAAATTTAAGTTCCTAGAGCAGTTTTTGGCGCATGTCCTTCCCTCAGGGCTTAGAACAAAATGAGTGCATGCTGTTGAGATGGATATGCTGAGCCGATAGCATTTTTCTTTTAAGTTGATGTGTCTAAAATTGTTGTGAACTGCAGGAACTAGGGTCTAAATTTAGTTCTGGTCCTTGAAACAGGTCTTTCTGAAGGGTAGTACTTTTCAGACGTTCACTTTGGGGGCTGTAAGTTGAACGTCTCTGATCGTTGGAGCACCAACAGTGTTTTAATTTCACCCTCTGTACACAATAAGAGCACACCCAGCTGTGATTGACTTGGTTTAATAACTCCTAAACAATGGTCCTCTTTGAGCCTGATAGTGTGAACGTCTCTGTCAGCTCCTGGTGTTACAGTTTAAAGAGTGACCCTGGAAACTGGAGACCTTCAGCTGAACGTGTCAGTGGATATCCAGTTTACCACAGCTGTTGAAACACATGAGTCCTCAGGAATGCATCCCTGTCAATATATCATCATCAGATAGTCTGAAGTCATTTGAGAAGGATGGATCCAGCTGAAAGTCGTCAATCAACAGGCTTGTCTTCAAAGTAGAAACACAGGTTCATCTCTTCCATCTCCATGCTTTAGATGGCAGAGTGAAACAGCTTTTCTCGGCTTTGCCAGTAGAGCTTTCTGACTGAGTGTGTCAGGAGATACTCAGTCAACAACAGTTGTTGTACATGCCTTAAAGGCAGTGTTGGTAATTAGATTTAGATCCACTTTTTGTTATATCTGATTAAAATGATCTTTATGTCCTGATGTCAATCGATGCATGGTGTGTTCTTAAAATAGAGAATATCTGCTGTCTACAGCAGGAGTAAACCTGGGAATACAACAACCAATCCTAGAGTTTAGGAACCAGCTTATCAAAAGGGATCCAAGTCCTCTGGATAACAGCAGATAAACTATCTATACCCCAATTACTGGTAATGTAGAGCAAACAAAAAGATGTGCTGAGGACCAGTTTTGAAACAGTCATGATCATATGCTTGTGAATCAGTGGCGCTCGTGCAAGTGAGCGAGGGCATCCTTTTGGAAGTGTAGGCGGGCGGGGGGAGATGCTTACATTCAAATTCATGCTAGTTTTTCGTGATGACCAAACATGCCTTTAAAAAGCAGAAATCAAGAGTCAAAACCAGCACAGGCTGAAAGTCCTTCATGCTAACAGGCTCACTGCAGCGCTGCATGGCCTTTGTTGTTGTCTTGCTGTCATCTACTGGTTTGGCAGTGTGTTGCAATTACCTTTATTATTATTTTTATTTTAAATCTCCATATATCCCTGGTGTGATTTGCACAAGACACCAGGCCATGTAGTTCCTGGAAGAGAGAGAGATTTAGTTCCACGTGAATGTGATTAGCGAAACAGCTTGAGAAACAACATTCAAGGGGGATCTACAATAATGACTTGACGTAGTGGACCACTTTCCAGGGGAAGTTAGAAAGGTTTAGATTTCTAAGTAGCTATCATTACTGAAACAGTGAGAGAAGATATTTCTTAATACTGATTCTGCCTCTGAAGTTAAATAAGATAGAATGACAGGCCGGAACAAAATATACCAAATCTTTTTTCTTTTTTTTTTTTTTTTTTGAGTGATTATTATTTGATGAACAATGTTTTATTCCAGGTTTTCTTTTATCTTCTGATTCCTTTGTTTACCTCTTGGAATCGGCGTTCTTCTTGTTTTATTGTCCCTGTTTGTGTTTCAATCCCTTAGTACAAATGAGTTTAAACAAGCTGTGATTTAAGTTTCACAGGCGTCTAAAGATGTCACAGCTTACCTGAGGATACAGAGTTACAGTAGAGTACACAATCAGGGATTCTGGTATTTGCAAGAGAAATGTTTCCAAGGAATCTAGTTTGTGTGCACTAAAGGTTTTATGTACGCTCAGAGGGAGCTGTGCAAACATTGTTTCAAGATATGAGAGGTCCGTAACCGATGTTCATGCTTGCCCTGAAGGCAAGATACACAGATGAAAGGAAGAAAATGGCTGCTTGTGTCTAATATGAAACTGATAATATCATTTGAACACGATTATATTGAGCTCTAATACAATTAGACAGCTAGACAAGGAGAATCTCAACCCGTAATCCTAAATTACAACACCTTAAGGCTGCTATTCACGTCTTTTGTTCAATATTTTCTATCAGACATCTCTCTGCAGTGATCAAGCAACAAAATGATATACAAAGAAAAAAAATATATCCTTGAGTAAAATGTACCAAAACTTTAAATCCAGGGACGGTGAGCAGGCAGCATACCTTTTCCCAGCCTAATCATGTGAGATATTTACTCCCTCCCTCCTGCTGAGTCTTCAAATGTGTCGACTGAGACTCAACTTGAGCTGCGTTAACAGGTCATAGTCTTCCATGCTGTTTGGGGATTTCAACAGGCTTACCCAGCAATGTTGCAAATACATTTTCTAATATGCCAAAATCTGCACTCCGCCAAGTCAGGAGAGAATCATTACACAAATAATCTCATGTATGTTTGTAGTTCAATATAAAAACTGACCTAAAAAAAAAAGCAAGATTATTTCTGTAATCCCCTCGTCCCTCTCTCTCTTTCTCTTTCTCTCCTCCCATTGCGCCCTGCTGTTATTGCCCAATTTAAAAATAATTATGACATCCATTATGAGAGGGGACAAACATGACATGAAAATAATTAGCACCACCAGAGAGCATTGAATCGCTCTACTGCGGTGACGGTGGCCATTTTGTTTTTCATGTTTCTCATCCATTTCCCTTACACCCGAGAGAGAGTGAGGCAGAGACAGGAGGATGAGTGCTGTAGTTGAAGCTAAGCTGTGTGTCGAGGTGTTCAGAAAGTCATTATGTTGGTCCAGGTAATGGGAAGGCCTGGGGAAAGCAATAATAGGGACTGGGCTTATCTCCCACCTAGACTGGCCTGAATACCATTAATTACCTGTGCTCTGCGCCTGGCTCGCCTCTGCCTGTGTCTCTCTGTAGAGCCCCCCCACCCCCACCCCCGTGCTCCGAGTGGAGTGATTTTTCCTTTTATAAACCTCCCCTTACCCAGCACCACATCCTCCACTTTCACACCATCCTTCATTGAACCACACTTATCTGAGCTCATTTGCTTCTCTGTGGATTCTCGCCGATAACGTTTGACTTCAACATCTTTCAACTATAAACCAACTGCTAGACGCCCTATAGCTGCAGTATGTTGATCATTCTGTTAGATGTTCAATGATAAACGATTTCTCAAACACAAATGACAATATAAGTTGATCAGTAAGCCTTCTTTTAGCTCATGGGATGAGCTTTTATCTGGCAACAAAAACAGAATGATATATCACCAGTTTATATATATATATATATATATATATATATATATATATATATATATATATATATATATATATATATTAGTGGTGGGACTGGATTAAAAAAAATAATCGAATTAATTATGCCATTTGTAATTAATTAATCGTAATTAATCGCATTTTAATCGCATCGATATTCAACATCAGAAGCAACACTTTTCAAACAGATTTTGGTAGAAGACTAAATCATTGAATAGTCACATACAGAAGTTTAAACTACAAAATCTGCTTATTTTGCTCAGAAGATGTTTTTTTGAAAACGCGTCAATTTCCGCAGAGCAGATCGTACCAAACAGGAAAACAGACACGAAAAACGATCAGAGTTTCCGGTCTTTTCAAAATAAAGCACCAAGTTCAGCCTGTCGATCGTAAAATGATCCTCGTATATCAAAACTTCGACACTGGCACAGGGCCAGCAGTCATCAGCGGGTCAGACCCAGAGGAAATCTGACGCCATGGACGAGGAAAAGTTTATATTGGAGGCGGAAAACCAGATAATTATATATGATATGACACATCCTTTATATAAGGACACCAACAGAGACTAAAAGGGAAGGACTGAATTAATGAAGCTCTGGGAGGGCAGGTGAGTTTAACATACTAAATATCATGAAAGTAGTTGTCATGGGTGTGATTCCTGCGGGAACATGTGGTTCTCCTGTGATCTTGTGTATCCAGCTGCTATGAGTACGCTGAGCTGCGCTCCGCTCCTGAGACGGATGCAGAGTGAATTGGCTCGCACTGACGGATCGTGGTGCTGACGGATCGTGGTGCTGACGGACCGTGGCGCTGACGGACCGTGGCGCTCACGGAGTATGTGTGAATCCAGGCTTCCATCCGACTGTTTTTTAAAAGTAAATTTTCCATCCACCGAGCTAAGCAAGGCGCTGTCAGCAGTGTTATCCATCACTCAGTGCGTCGCTATAATCAGTCTGCCAGAAACTCGTGCACTGAGAACCGTTCTGCGTGATATAGACTATAAAATAAAATACGATAAAATGCGTCATTTTTTTAACACCGTTAATTCCCCCCACGTTAATTATCGAATTAACGCGACAAAGTCCCACCACTAATATATATATATATATATATCAACAGGCCACTCTATTAGGTACACCTTGCTAGTACTGGGTTGGACCCCCTTTTGCCTTTAGATTGAACAAGGCAGAGAGTTTGGTCCTCAGAGAGTTTGGTCCATATTGACATGACAGCATCATGCAGTAAACTGATGTTTTATCAGGATGTTTTCATTTCTTCCATTTAAGGCAAAAAGTCAGTCCAGTCAAAACACACAATCCAACACAACACTTTTCATTTTCCTCGGCTTTTCACAAGCTTTTCACACTTGTTTCCTGGTCCAGCTAAATATTGGAGCATGTGCTTACCAAGGGAAAATCACCTGTGAGAAAAACGCAGACAAACTCATCTGAAGTCGGAAGAAGATTTCCACATTTCCTGCATATTTCAGGACAGCAGAGAGTGAACTGTAGGCTGATGGCTGCCTATCATTCAGTGCATGTTCTCTCCTCAACAGAAGTTTTGATGCACCTCGGTTTACAACTTCTTCTCCTGCTCTGTGCCCCTGGAAACTCATACGCTTACATTAACTTATGCCTCTGATAGAAAAAGGTCCACAGTGGGTTAGACTTGTTCTGCAAGAGTGTATGAAGATCATTGTTCTTCTGTTTTGTACAATACAGCAGATTTCTTGCCAGTGGCAAAGTAAAATATAAAACAGTGTGCACATAGGATTAACTGTCTGCCTATTGCCACATGATTTTATCCTCTGAAACATACCTTTCTTTGAGACTGTCTTTGCGAGTTTGCACCAAATTTTCAAGACAAGCGTTGAGTCACATTTTTAGTGTATTTAAATGTTGGATTCCTGGTTGCATATTCAATATAAAATATAATGACAATGGGGCTGCACCAGTTCAAATTCCAAATTGTGCCTTTCTGTGTGGAGTTTGCTTGTTCTCCCCGTGGGTGTGTAGGTTCTCTCCAGGTACTCAGGCTTCCTCCCACAGTCCAAAAACATGCTCATCAGGTTAATTGGTCATTGTAAATTGCCCTTTTGTTTGAGTGTGTGCATGAAACGTTGTCTGTCTGTGTGTGTCAGCCCTGTGATTGACTGGTGACCAGTCCAGGATGTACCCCACCTCTCAGTTTGTTCGTCTCAGGACAGAATGCATTTTGTGGAGTTTTCTTTGACTAAAACCAGGACAGGTACCTAAATAACCAGCCCGTACCGTCCAACTTTTGGGTACCCTTCTGTTGGGGTGCCAGCCATATGGATCCAACCCCAGAGGGTGGAGCTGGAAACACTGCAGTCCACTGACTAGTCGGAAGAATTGTCACTTCTCATGTGGCCACGGTAATAAAGAACATAACATAAACCTGTCATGTTTAACCCTCCAGTTAACTTTGTGAAGATATCTTTCTTTCTGTTTGTCCATGGAGGCGCAGACCTTCCTCTGTATTATCAGGGAAAGTGGTGAAGAGGGAACTTGTACTTCACGCTATTACGTAGCTCACGTTGCTATCAGCATCCAGTTTACACACCGCCTACCTTGAAGAGTGCGGTTGGCTGTGGAAACGCAAACAGGTTCAGGCTTTACTGACTGAACCTGTACCAAACTGTATTGATCCATACCGGACTGCTTGGTGGAAACTGGGCTGGCAACAGCTGGGATAGGCTCCAGCCACCTGCCACCCTGCAAAGGATAAGCGGTAGAAAATGAATGAATGATAACAATGATTGTTAACCTTTGATGTTTGTCATCTTCAGACTCTCGTCTTGTAACCTGCATATCCACAAATCAAGGACTTGTTAGAACTTGTGTTGTTGCTGGATTTTGCTAGATGATAAAAAAAATGATCAAGTGTCTCAAAGCATGAAGTCTTTCCTGTCAGATGAAGAGGTGGCAGAGAAGGAGATGACTCTTAGGATTTGACATCAAAAGTTTGAAAGTCATAGCAACATGATTTCACTGAGCAACAGAGATCTCAGACAATTTCATGACAGTTTTGGCATTTATATCAGAACTATACTATAATTAATCTCATCTTGTAAATGATTCTCGATCAACCCCTGACATCGTCCTGCTTCCCCAGGATGCATTTTCTGGATTCTTATCTTCTTCTTTTCACGTACGATCACCCCAGTTTCACACAGAAGTTCAAAGGGACTGGCAGGAAAAAATCCAGATACAGTCAGGGGGCAAAGTTTAGCTGTCATAATTAAACATAGGAAGAGGATCATTGTCCCATCAGTAAAAAATATCCTATCAGGACGTAAAAACAAGAGGTAATAAGTATAAACAAAGTGTTGTGCAAGTGTTTTGTCACACGGCTTGTTAAACTGGTAGCTGGCATCTAGTAAGCAGAAGTTGCAGAGATGACATCCTGTCAGTGGATCTCATTAAGCAATTTGTCTGAATATAAAAAAAGGCCTGTCAAAGACTCAATGTTTCTTGGAAGTAAACTGATGACGACAAGACTGACAGCACTTGACGAGACTTTTAGCTACTCTCTGAAGGTTCTGATGTTTGATGAAGGAAAACTTTTTCCTTTTATTTTTTCTCATTTCCCAAGGTTAAATCTGTATTTTTTATTCCAATGTGTCTTTTCAAAGAATAAATAAGCATGGAGACAGCGAGAATGATAGTGTGGGAAAACAAACACAGGCACACCCCAAGCCAATCTCTGCTTCATTTATTTGTTATATTTTCGATATTTTGACGAATTGTCTCTTTATTTGAACAGACAAAGTCTAAATAAATCACCCCTGGTTATTACTTGCATTTCCACTTGTTTTAATTTCAGTTAAATTTATTTTTCATTTCCTTATTTTCAGACTCAGATATGAATTTACTCTCTAGACGTTATCTCCTGTACACTGAGGCGTCCATAGTTAGTGTCTGGGACACTAACTCTGCTTCACTCTCTAGTTATGTTAACTAACTCGTATTTTAATTAATAAACCTGAAGCTGGGTTGTAGCTTAAATTTGTAGCAGAATCAGGATCTGGTGATATGATGAGGATAGAAACTGCACTGCTAACCAGTGTTTATTCAGACTATTGGAGAACAAAGCAGATACTCTAATGGTGTTTTTCACTGTTGTGTAGCTACACTATAGAGGCGATGCAACTGAAGATATCACATATGAAGCCACAGATCAAGTACTCTTCCTGAGCCTTAACCACACCGGTGCCAAGAACTATCATGAATACCACCCACACTGAGGGGCCGTTCACACGAAAACCGTTTTAGGATGAAACCCGAAAGTATTGTTTCGTTTTGACCTAAAATGCAACTTTTTTGAAAGTGGAATTTTTTTGATTTGCTGCAGCCAGTGTTGCTGTGTAAACAGCAAGCTGGAGTTTGAGAAATTGGCATTTCACTTTTGGTGTGGGAACTTCTAATTGCCATGTGCAAACAGGACAACAACAACAGTTTAGTGGTGGACTTACCGTGTTGCGCTTGTGCTGCTGAATCTGCTGACTGCCTTTCAACAAAACATGCATCTGTTGCTCCACTTCTGCACTCAGATAAGACACGTTTAATATATACACCAGATGATCAGCCTGCCTCTTCTTCAGTGGAGGGCTACCAAAAGACTCTACAGCTATAGCACCACCTAGAGGCCTGACATGCATACTTCATCGTTTTCAGTCCTTTAGCGTTTCCGTTTGGTTTTTTTTGTTTTTTTTGCATTCTCGAGTGACACGATGTGAAGCATTGTATATCAGGTGTGCGATAATCAGTGTAACACAATCATCAGATATGCAAAAACTGAAAACATGTTGGCAGCCTGTGTTGAAATAACTGCCTCTCTGTGCAGTGTTATGCTCATGCATTTAGTGTGAAAACCTGCTCAATACTGCGCGGCATCTCAGGACAGAACTGTCTGCTTTACTTCACCGTCTTAAAATCAGAACACCATACACCAGAAGAACAGTCTCATCTGAAGATACATGGTGCAATCCCTACTAGTTCATGAACAAGCACACATACATTTGGCTTCAATAAGTTCTTATATCAGTATTTTTTCTCAGTGAGAACCAGGTTAAAGTGAGTTACACACACACACACACACTGATCCATACATTGTTGCAGATTCCTGGCACCTGTAAGATGAATGATGAAGTCTACATCATTTCTCATCATTTTTTTTTCCTTCAATAGTATTGTTTCGAGAATCTCTGCCTTCCTGTGTTTGTAACACTTGCTCCCTGCTTATGCGTGTGTGAATTCTCTCATTATTAGCATGTGCCAGGCAGTGTTAGCCAGTCCTGATGGGAGGCCACACTGGGAGTCTTGGCCTTCTTCGTGATCACTCTTGCTCACCTCATTAAGTTGCCACCTCCAACTCAATTATTCACACCATTTAGCACTTAGTCAGTTCTCAATTCAGTCTCTGTCTCTCTCTGCCTTTCTCTCAATTTTCACTCCTCTGTCTCTCTTTCTCACCTTTGCTCACCTTGTTCTTTCTTTTACACCGCTTCCATACTCATTTTCCACCATTTCTCCTGAAGTTATTTCAGAGAGTTATTCCCCTCACCCCGAATGATATCATATTTTTAGAGAGAAGATAGCTGTTTTTCATTAGCTGTATATTATGTTCCAGGAATACCTGCCCATACCTGCCTGCAGTGGCCTCACTCAGGCCTCTTGCAGGCTGTGCTTGTTACTTCTTTCTGCTCATGCCCAGGGGATGTTTCACACTTACAAAAACACTACTGGATAATAATGCAAGGTGCTGTGTTCGTGAGGGCATGCTGCTGCAGGGAACAGGTAGAAAGGAAGAAAAACAAAACAACAAGTTCAGGTTTATGGCCTCATCTGATTTGATCATCTCAGGAGACTGATTACAAGAATGAAATGGAATTTTAAAATGTTTCTCAAAAGTTCATAGACACTGGGGAAAAAAAAGGTATAATGAACAAAACCAACTTTGACAGAAACAGAATCCCACTCATGGCCCTCCAGGACAATGGACTGCGCAACTGTATTTTGTTTTCATTACAGCCGATTATCTGCTCTGTGGCAGCTCCTTTGATTGTGATGTGGAGGGTGTGGGTTTGAATGTGTTGCATGTCTTTTCACATTATTTTCTGTGCACAGCTTGAAGTCTTTCAACTGCTTTTTTTTAAATGAGAACTTCAAAACGGCAACATTTCTATGCATGAGGCCAACCTCTAAATGTCTATTCCAAAAATGTTCATTTCTGTAATTCTGATTTTTTTTTTAGTGCATCCTCTGTCCAGTTTGAGGTACCCTTGTTTCCACATTTGTATTCCCTTTTTAAACTCTCTGAATGCCCACCAGGTACTGCCTCCAGGTTTGACTCGCTTGGTGTGTCACAAGTCTCAATAATGAGAAAACTGAGAACAGATTTTGCTTTCCAAACAGAGTACAATAGATGGCAGCCAAGAGGTTTCTGGGTCCCATCACCATCAGCGCCGGCCTCAGCCATCATCAGAGGCTGGCCGATCAAGCGTGGCGCGCGGTGGCCGCACCGACACAGATGTTGACCGAGCTCATTAAGTAAATGGGCCTATAATTGATTTCAGTCAATACCCTATCCTCAGCCAGGGTGTGCATCTACCGATCGGAAGCAGGCTCCAGGGGACTGGGGCTAACAGCTTGAATAAATGCAGTGCTGGGGTTCCAGATAATGCCAGTCTTTTCAAATGCTTACGGGGATTAGTTTGACTTGAGTTTAGCTATTTAGGGAGTTAATGTTGATTCCCAGCAGCAGCGTACCTTCCAGATGAAAACTATCGATTGGATGGAGAAAGCTGGGGATGCTGCATTCCTTTGCATACACTAGGTTTACCTGTCTTCCTGCTGCTTGCTCTCCTCCTTATATATCTATTATACATCACCTTATGTACAGTATTGTCTCTATTCAGAAAATGCAAGCCAGTGAAATTAAAACAGACACATTTTCTGCATCTTTTCAGTGAATTTGCTTTAATTACCGTACCTCAGACATTTTATTTGACGCCAGTTCGTTTGTCTCAGGAATACAAAGGGAACAAACAGTCGGTCTGTTGTGTACCTGTTGATATGCCTCTTTTAATTCCTCTGTCCTCCTCTGTTGCTTTTGTGCTCCAGAGTCCAGCGGAGCTCCTTAGAGCACCAATGCATGCTTAATTAAGCCACATTATCAGCCAGCCTAATTGGCCATGATACTGTCAGGGCCGAGGCATACATCCTCTGGTAAAATTCCCTCGTTTCTCTCAGAGGAGCAAGTGAGCAAGAAGACATCCAGTGGTAACACAAGGCTACAGTGGCAGTCTTTAATTTATTGCCTGTTTAAGAGCCGGCTGGATAACATATGCTTAATCCCAGTGGTCTGCTGGGTCGTTTCTGTAGCTGTGTGCTCTTTGTGGATGCTGTCTTTATACTATCGACCTCAGCGATGTGTTACCAGCACAAGTATGTGGATGGTCAACAGCAAGGATGACTGGAGGTGCTAGCTCTGCTAACATTAGCCACACTTACCAAAACCAGTTTGACATGTTGACCTGAAGGTGAATCCATTAGTTCTGAAGTTCCTTCCTCTCATTCTCCACTTGTGTTGTTCACTTGCGTCCTAGTCCCTCGGTTCAGGAAACGAAGAGAGGAGAGAGGACACTAGAAGATTTTTCAGGGAAAATTTTCTCCATGAAGCGAAGTCTTTTAATAACGACTTTGTCTGCTGATCACTTTTTGATCAGTCAGCTTGAACAGACATTTGTCTGCACATATGAAATATAAAAAAAGCATAAATAATAACAGAGCTTTGTCTCTTCATTTTTAACCTGTTTGACAAACACCTTCACATAAAGAAAAACCTGTACTGTTTTTTCTGTGTTCTATTTAGGGTGACTTGACCCATAAAATGCATCACTATTAGTTTATTTATCATTTAGCTTTTATCTAGTGCATATCTCAACGTGAACTCTGAATTAACTTAGTTTAAGATGTCTCAAGGACTCTTTAATTGATTAAAAATGATCTCTTTATTAGATTTTAGGATCAAATTTCGCTGAAAACAGAAACGTAACAAGTGTTTTTTACAGGGTTTCTCAGAATTAAATTTTCTAAGTGAAGAAAAGAGAATGCACAGGGAAACTAACAGGAGAAATAATTCAGTTTTCTATTCTATCTTTATACGTGATTAAAATATATGAATTATTTTATTGGATGACTAATCTGAAAAAAATAGAGCATAAATTAAATTGACCTTATGATGGTCTTGCTCAGTATTTTCGTGCTGACATCTCAAACTTTTATTACAACTTTATGATTTGTTTCAGGGCGGCTCTTAGTGACTTTTTTAAGGTCTGTATTTTCAGTTTTATTAAACTCTGATGAAGTTTCAGAAAAGTCCTACCTGCTGCAATGTCCGATCAGTGAGGGATATCCCATTCAGGGGTTTATCTGTCGGTGCTAAGACTTTCATGAAGGCTGCTCTCGTGTCTCCTTTCTCATCACTCCTCAGACTTCCCTCCTCTCTCCTTGCTCCGCGTTTAGAGCTTCAGGATGTTTCTTAATATGGCTGGTTAGTAAACACGTGGTTCTGTAGAGGCGAGAGTACAGAGGAGACTTGATTAATTGTTTCCCATAAATTTCTGTTAAAACATTTTGGAAATCAGTCACTCCAGAACATCTGATGAAGGTGCAATGAAGACCAACTCTTCAAATCGTTCAAATCTGGTAATTCATTTATTTTTTTTCCACCTAATCACAGAGATACTGGACAGATGGGTGAACAGATTGGCCAACAGTGTCATCATCAGACCTTGAGACCAGCAGAGCAGTGTCCATGCGTTCCACCCCATCAGCAGCATCATATCACTGTCACACTCTCTAACACACACCCTCAGCCAGCCTGGCAGTCCTTCCCCTGGTGGATATTTCTACTTCGCCAGATGAATAGGAAATATGCTACGTGCAAACGCTGCTACATTGTCAGAATCAGCCCCCCCTTCGTCATTCTCTGTATATTACATGGTTCCTTGGGGACATTTGCGCTGGGCACGGGCAGTAAACACGCTTCATTACAAGGTCTTTTATTTTCAGGCGGCAAAGACGCATCCAAATCAATTCCTGCTTGCCCTTTGATCTAGTGTGCCAGAGCTTGTATTCTACACAAGCTCTGTGCATTTACAGAGGCGCTGGCGAAAGGTCCTTGAGGAATGACGATGACTGTGTTAGAAAGATGACAGCACAATGCGCCTGTTGTTGTCAGAGGAGTCTTGGTTTGTGTTTTTGCAGTCACACAGAAATGTCCTTGCAGTTTTTTCTTTTTTGTTTGTTTTGTGTAATCTTGACAAAAAAAAGAAAAAAGATGCAAGCAGTTTCTTTTGTTTGTTAAGGTAAGCATCCAAGACAGCAGAGCAGTGAAAGACCGCAGATGAACAAGGAAGGAAGAAAATAAACGTGGAAGATTTCAGAGAATTAGTTTTGCCGCATAAACAAAAAAAAGTTTCTTATAAGACTCCTGACCAGGGCGGACACTCTGCGCGCTTTGACCTGCTTTTCTCACCTTAGACTGTACAGTATGACACATTTTGAGCTTTTTGTGTGTTTTGTGCTCGGTTTTCATGTAAACTGGGCTACATGCCAAACAAGGTCAGAAATCTCTGAGGTGAATGTACAAAAGGAGACAGAAGAAGATTGAAGAAGAAAAAAAAAAAAAAGAATCATAGATGCAGTCGATGAAAAAAAAAAGTGCTGGAAAAAGACCAGTGATGTAAGGGTGAAATGAATCCTGTCGGACATAAGATGAAAAGGAATCACATTGAAATGTGAACACTAAATAGGAATAAAACTTCATTATCTTGGAGATACACCATCTATAATTAATTGTAGGAATATTAGATTTCTTTTAGTTTACTTCTTATCTTGGCTGTTGGTGCGTAGCAGTCACAGACCAGTTATCTTTCATGTCTTCTGACAATCAGTATGAGTGATGCGTTATGCTACACATGACCTGTCGCCTGCTGCGTTTCATAAATTGTCACCTTGTGCTGTTGATGCCTTTTACGATGTTTGGACTCATAATGCTCAGTGATTTGCAAAATTTTCATACCCGACTTTATGACTTAGAAAGTACTTCAATTCTGTCTCTGGTACTCCTGCTGGAGAACATAAGTCCCAAGGAAAATTAACACTGTTCAGAAACTTTTTTTTTTTTTTAACATGTTAATTACACTATAAACAGTGATCGTGGACTTGTTGGTTCCACAAACTTCGCCAACAATGAAATGTAACAGATAAAAGTTGGTCTTCACGCCCACTGATGAGTTACATGCTTTTTAAAACACATTTTCTCTTAATCCAAATGTGCACAACAACAAATTACCGTACCGACCCTAATATAAGCAACCCTGTTTCTGAAACGATCCCTTCTTTTCAAAGCAAAAGGAGAGTGACTTTGAAGAAGCATCTTCAGTGTAGGGTGAGTGAAACCTCACTGCTGGTATTTAAAGAGGGGGTATTATGCTTTCCCATATTTTAAAGATGGATATTAAGTAAAAATCCTGGATGTTCATACTCATTGTGTGCATATTTTTAAACCTCAACATATTTGAATGTTTGAATCTATCTGCAAACTGCTCAAAACACCCAGATCTAAATTAGCACAAGATCTTCAAGAGACATGCTAAAATGAAAAGGTCATTGCATCAGGATCTCCTTACTTTTAACTAACTTTTTTCTAACAGGTCCATAACATGATGGAGGGGCGGGCCTCAAACACCAAGGCTCGCCCATAGCTCCACCCCTCCCAGGCTTCCAGAGGGCTGATCAATCAAAACGAAGGGGGTTTGTGCAGCTGGGAGCCTAAGAGAGACAGCAAATAAAACAAAGTGTTTCTGAAAGGCTGAAATAAGGGACTTTTTTATACAATAAAGAATGAAAGTGTTTAGAATGTTCTGTGAATATTATAATACCCCTTAAACGTCCTCTCCTTTTAACCCTTTAACTTTCAATTTTTAAATGGAAGGAATATGAAGTCTATATAATTTTTAACCTTTTAACATTCCATCCAAGGAAGAAATACATAAATACATAAATAAATAAATAAATAAATAAATAAATAAATAAATAAATAAATAAATAAATAAATAAATAAATAAATAAATAAACACTGAATAAATAAAAAAAATGTATTTTTTTTTATATTGTTAGGGCACTAAGATCAGAAACCACAAAATTCAGAAATTTCTTTTTAAGCTGTAGAGATGATCTTATCATGTTTAACTCTGTTCAACACATTTTCAGCGAGATGTATCAACTCAGAAAGTGTGACTAAACTGTTGACCTGCAAGTTAAAGGGATATGTACTAGAAGTTTTAAAGAGCATCAAAGAGTACTTTTTTGACAGTTATTAATTAAATATTTATTATTTATTATTAATTGTAATTAAATATTTGAACAACCAGGTGCAAAAGTAGACATCTGAAGTCCTTGTCTGCATGGAAGACACCGTAGAAAGATTCAGAATAGGGACCAAAGAGAAAAAGAAAGAAAAAGAAAAAGACATGGAACAAAGGTTTTTTTTTTTTTTTTTTGTTCATGTTGCCTCTTCAGGTTTGAAAGAGTCATGCCCAGAAGCTGTGCCTGTCTTCAGAGATCTCACCCGATGCATCTCAGGCCATCTGACAACGCTCAGGTGTTGGTCCAAACCATCGCCAGTTTTGGGCGGAGGACAAGTCGACTGCCGACGGTGCCCAGGCCCCAAATGCCACATCCATAATCTGCCTGCCAATTCTCATCAGGCTCACAACCGCGACTCCCTCCCCCCTTTAATTTCCATGTAAACAACACACACAGAGCCTGACAGCTCTCACACACAGCATGACGTTGACGAGACAAGCTCAGGCTGTCTGTGTTTGTTAGAATTATAGAGCTCAAATGTCTTTGTCACATCATCGTTCATGCCAGGTGAAAGCAGCAGGGACAAAGATTAACTCTCCAACCAACCAGCTCGGATTCCTATCATAATTTTTCCTTTTCCCACTTGTAAAGCTGCCATGAATGTGTTAAGTTGTAACTTAAAAGAGCATAAATATAGACGATGTGCCTGCTGGGAGACTCCTCTTATGGTAGCATGGCTCTAGCTTTAAATGCTAATGAGACAGTTGCACAATGAGATGTGTGAGCATGCATTTATGTGGCTCTCTGTGTGGCACATTTCACCGTGCATAAGCGTCTTACCTGAATATTCAACACATTCATTTGCAACACTTTGTGCTCGAGAATAAGCACAGAGTGTGTGGGAAGCAGATGGAGGATCCAGTGCTGAATGCTGAAATCTCATTTTCACAAAAAACAACCGAAGGAACAAAAAAAATGTTCCAACCCAAATCAACAGCTGTCAGGGATTCCTTTACTTGGGTGTCATTCATCACATTTCAGTGCAGATAGCTGTCAGTTCACTGCTGTAGTCTGATTTTTTTTTTTTTACTTTCAGAAAAAAAACAGCCCAGGAAATTAGGATTAGGGAAAACTAATATAACCCCCCTCCTGGAAAAGAAAAGCAATCTTTCAGACGTGTTCCCAGGATTCTAATTTCCTCCTCACATGCCTGCATCTGCGTGACAGAGACTTAAGACAGCACCTGTCTGTAAATAATTAGTTGTTTACTCAACAAAGCAGCAAATAAATTTTTAAGAGAGAGTAGCTGCTGCCTGCATGAAGAAACTTTTTTCTTCTTTCTCGACGAGAAAATTACTGCAAACCAGAGGGTTTCACTTGTGATTTGGACTCCCTTATTTGGCTGTCAAAATAAATCCATGTGGCTATATTGCAGTCTTCAAAAGTTTGTTTTATTTTCTTTCTTTTTTTCCATCTTTATATGTTTTATATTGTGAATAATAAGACTGATTCAAAGGAACTTAAGGGTATAAAGAAGGATGCAGAATAACCTTGATATTCAAATAGTTACAGATTGTAAATTAAATAAAGGCCAGCAACAAGACTCAATCTGAATCAGAATCAGACCTGACTTATTATAAAGGTGTGACCACAAATATAAAGAATATCGCCTCTATTTTACAGTCTCAGTCTGCATGCACAGAGCGCAGCTTCAAACAAGGACAAAAGTCCAATACAGAACCATACACTTCACTCTAACTCAAGCACAAATACATGATGAACTGAGTTTTCATGAATTAAAGAGACAAAAGTTAATCTTTGTGGATAGTCAGCATACAGCAAATGGGAAAAGTGGAGACTGCATTAAACTTGCACTTGGAAAACTCAGAGACGTCCCCCGTTGGTTTCTGGAGAGCAGTGATGAAGCCCAGAGAAGAGGGATGCCGACCTGTGAATACTGACTCAACCTGACACTAAGTCAACCCTGCAAGAAGTGAAGAGGCAAACCTCAAACCATTTGTTAAAATTAATTAATTTATTAATTTTTCTTTAACCAAGCTGTAAACAAGTCCATTTCCGTGATTTAGCCTCTTTGATCGTCTTTTTGATGTTGCACAAGGCTCCCACGGAACCAAACATGGACAAACGTTGCCTCACAATCTACGGCTAACTCTTTTGCTGATGCCAATGCTAAAAATAATGGAGGTGCTAACTAAAGAGATTAGCGCTTTGCAAGCTGCGTCTCTTAGCTCGACAGTGAGTACAGGTGATCAGACGATTGTAGACATATTTGGATGGGCTGATGGCGTTTGATTAAAGAGTTGACACGAGTATCGCTGGTTAAAGTGAACCATCATTATTTGGGAAATGAATAGCAGGTGTCTGCGGTTTTAAGACTGTAGCTCTGGGACTGAATTTCTAGAACCTACATTTTTTTTGGAGTTTGAATAAAAGTTACGCTTACTTAGGGACACTAAATATATTTACAAAGGACACCAAAGAAAATCTGTCATAAACATAAAATGCTTGCTTCTTGGTGAGCAACACAAGGCAATTAAAAGTGCTCTACAGCTACATGAAATCACAAGGAGGCAAAATAATAATAATAAAGAAAAAATAGAATAAAGTAAAATTACTCCATAAAATAAAAGAAATAATCGTCAATTAACCAGAGTCTTACTTGTGGAAACAGAAATGCTGTGCTGATTCTGCTGCCTGTGTAATTGGATATTTTCACGTGGGTGTTAAAGTGGTTCTCCTCCATGTTGCTTTTGCAGGCAGCCTCATGTGGACACTGGAGGAACTGCGTTTCTTTGCACATGCTTTAGATTTTACTGTCATAACACCAGAGGCTGCAGCTTGTGTCAAAGGTGTTGTAGTAAATAAATTGATGTGAGTTACATAATAAGGTGTTTAATGTGCACCAGGTGGATGTGATATGATAGTGCACACATTATCTGAAGCTTGTAGACATTTACTGACGTTAAGGACAATAAACATTAAAGCATTGTGTTTGTGTATTAAAGGACGTTCTGTGTGTGTTGGAATCTGAGTGCAGTAATCTGTCTTGCTCAGTTACTTTGAGTAACATGTGTGTACACGTGTGTGTGTTGAGTATGGATGTGTTCATGCTCTTTGAGTCATCAATGCCTGAAAAAAATCTGAGACCTAAATTAATGAAGGCAGGAGCTGCTGCTGTGGGAGAACACGGAGGCTGTAATAAGCTAGTTTTATTTTCCCGCTCACGTGTGTGTGTGTGAGTGTGTGTGTGTGTGTGTGTGTGTGTGTGTGTGTGTGTGTGTGTGTGTGTGTGTGTGTGTGTGTGTGTGTGTGTGTGTGTGTGTGTGTGTGTGTTGACCCCAGCCTGTGTGCTCCTGACAGCAGCATAATGAAGGTGTCTGCTGTTCAGTTAGCTGAGTCGGACTCTTTCCATGGGATCTCCAGCCGGGGTCGTGCAGACACAGTGAGCAGTTCATTTAACACGGCTCTGACTCCAGCAGAGGCGGGTTATGGGCCACAGAGTGGGACACGCACTTTGTGTTCAATCAGGGTCAAAGAGGCCAACATGAAGGAACACTCGACTTTTAGGAAATCTTTGGTTTCTGCCTCAGTCGAGCAGAGGAGGAAATCAATACCAGTTTCACCTTTGTGTGGTCAGTACAAAGCTGTGTTTAGCTTAGCTTAGCACAAAGAAAGAGAACCGCTGGATGTTTGTAAGATTAAAAAACCTGGTATCAACTTTGATATTGGACTTTTATTCACAATGTATGAAAATCAACAGCAGCTTAACGCATTCTGAACGAAGTATCTCGAATATGAAGTTATCCATTAAGTTACATCACCAGCACATCCTTACTACTAATTTATCTGATTGTTATGTTAGTATGGGAATATTAAAGCACCAAAGGCAGTTGCACTGCTAATTCTGTTGTGTGTCTTTCTGATTCAAATAATATATCTTATTAATGTCAGAGCTTGAAGGATGCGTACTGGAAACTAAAAGTAGAATTCACATCTGAGGTACTGTGTCTTATTTTTAGCAGTGGAATAAAAATAAAATCATGAGGCATCGCTTGTCTACTTTGTCAACCACGCTGACATAACAAACCTCTCTGGTTCTGCAGGAATCAAAACATATATACAGTAAATAGAAAACAGTTTCTTCCACATCAGAAGGAAAGTTCTGAAGCTTTCTTCAAACTACAACCTCACAAATATCTGATTTCAGCTCAGTACAACTCTGAGTCAGCCCGCCATTCAGCAAACCAGATATTAAATGCGTCAGAGGCTGCCCTCATAATAATGATCTATTTGGATTGCAAACACATGCGCTTTATCCTGTTTATAGCATGATCATGGCCTCACATCATCATGTCAGTGCTGCACATTCATGTTTCATATTCTCTTGATTTAGCAAACAGTTGAATCCATCACTGATTTGCTGTTTAGCTGCTTCAGAAAACACCTGACTTAGATTATGTCGATTTTTTTTTTTCTTCCAGCTTGTCTCATTTCATCACGGTCCTGCACACATTCCAATTTGCAAAGTAAACATTTATTGGCAACAGTTTTGTCCTTCATGGGGTCACTCAGTTTCTCAACTTCTTCATTTTTGGACACTGTCTGAATCTTCTTCCTGTTACGGTCTGAACATCTGTCCATTTTCCATTTTGTATCAGCTTTTTATTTAAGGACAACTAAAAAGAGTCAGCACCAGACTTTGAAGGATGTCTAATGAAAAAAATAGTGCCCATTGAGTTGATTTCAAATCCAGGAGATGTGATTTAAGTGGCAATCTTTTTTAATGAATACAAGAACATCTTGTAAGCTCATTGGGGGAGAAAAAAACTCCTGCCAAGCAATTAACTGTTCCTATAATGTTTAAAGGATCTCCACAGTGTAGCCTTTACTTTGTGTTACCGCCTATCAAACTGCAGGCATGTGAAGTATGTTGGGAAGGAGACGGCTTGGAGAAGTGAAAGCTTGCAGATTATCCTGAAAAACGGTCAAGGACACGGATTTAAAGAGTAATCCTCAAGCTCAGCTTTTCCCTTTGAATTTGTCCCAAACTTTGAAGCCGAGTGTTTCCAAATCTGTGGACGTCTCACAGATGGCGCTTTGATATTCAGCAGCTTATGCTGCCTAAACAAATTATTTGCAAACATGAAACAATCACCTCTGTTCCTCAGGACACGTGAGACGTAATGTATATGAGCATCAATAGAATCGATGCAGTCGTGTAAAAGTGTCTCATTATAGAGAATCTGACTCTGCAGAGCGACGAGAAGTTTTTATTATCTTTAACCTCATGCTCACTTTAGGAGTTTGTCTACGCAGCTTTGTTGACATATAGAGTATAACTATACCTGTACTTTGCAGCACAGTTTGTGGATTAATGATGTGTGTGTGTATGTATATCTGTGTGTGTCGCTTTGGGGTCGAGTTAGGATCAGCTGTGTGCGTGGGAGGACAAAAAGTGACATTCACAAGACAGGACACGATGTGCTAAAAGCTGAAGCACTCCCTGGAGGCATGGATGTGTTTACGGACGTTTTGCATTAGCAGCAACTCCTGCTAACAGGATGGATGCTAAGTTAACATCTCTGAGGAGATCTGTCAGCATCTTGAGTAAAATTTCCCCCCAAATCTGTTCCCAGAAAGGCCGAAAATGACCAAGTGTTTCAAACAAAGACAAAGGAGCAGATAATTGGTGCACCAAACTGTTTAACATGCAACACCACATTTTTAATACCTCCAGAAGGGACTCAGTGAATGTCACCCCATGTCTCATAAACACATAATCACTCCTAATCTTCATACATCCTCATTAAATCATGAGATTAAGCCTATGTATCTCCTTATGCTGGATAGGAGGGATAGTAAATCATCGTTACAGATGGGAGTAATGTCAAACAGGCTGTGTGACATGTGAGAAATGTCAGAGACCCTCTATGTGCCCGCACAAGGTGAATTTTATCAAGCACAAAATTCATCTGGGAGAAATGAGATAATGTATAAGCGCAAGATACTGCAGTGCCCCAGGTGTCCACCTGAGGCAGGCCTCAAAAGTCAAGGAAAGCCCTCACGCAGCTGAGTTAAACTTCTTTTCGAGCTGTTTCAAAAAACTGGTTTGGGTCTCAGAAGCTGGTTTCTTTCCTGTCAACTTGATTTACAGTCAGGATCCCGTGAAACATTCAATTTGCACAATGGAGGAAAAGAATCCACTAGCTACAGAGCTGAAGAGTGGCTATGTGTTCCTCTGCACTTTGAAGATACTAAACCAATCTGGATTTTTCATTTGCTTAAAATAAATAAATAAAGGAGAACATTGTGACTGCATGTCATCCAGCAGGAGAACGACATTCGTCGCCTTAGGGGCCATTTACATGACAACGGTATAAGGCCGAAACGCAAAACTTTTGTTGCGTTTTGGCCTCTCATTTCAGCAGACCCAAAACGCATCTTTTTTAAAGAGTAGAATTTTTCTGAAATGCTGCAGCTTCCATCTACGTATAAACAGCAAGCAGGTGTTTTCAGTGAAAACGCTGACATCACGCTTCGCTTTGCGCGTGCGCATTCCACTTTCGTTGTGGGGACTTTCAATTCCCATGAGTGAACCGGACAACAACAACGGTTAAATGGCGAACTTACCGTGTTGTGCTTGTGCTGCTGAATCTGCTGACTGCCTTTCAACAAAACATTCATCTGTTGCTCCTCTTCTGCACTTAGATAAGACGCATTTAATTTGTCCACCAGATGATCAGCCCGCCCCTTCTTCGGTGGCAGACTACCAAAAGACAGTTTTATCCCCGCCTACAGGCCTGCTATGCATACTACAGCTTTTTCAATCCCTCAGCATTTCCGTGTAAACGCAGTTTTTTATTTTCTGTGTTTTCAAGTGAAACGCTGTGAAGCGTTGTCGTATTAACGGGGCCTTAAAGATCCACAATTCATACATTTGTACATCTGTGGTGTCAGAACTTACACAACTTTATCATTGTACTCACTAGATTCAAACACTGTACAACTTTTTCAGGGGGTACACATCAAAATTTTTAATACAGTAGAAATTCATACCACACTTTTGGAGGCTGCGCTGTGTGTTTAAATCCTGGCGTGCTGAAACACATCATCGACAGTATTAATCAGCAGGGACAGGGATTCATTGAAACATGCTTGTCTTTTTCATGTCAATGGGATTATGTTCAGTTTAATTAATTTTCTCTGTCGCCAATGTGATATTGTCTCTTACCAGCTAGTAAATGTTATCTGCTGGTTCAGTCAACTGGATTATTTGTCCAGTTTATTCTGACGTATGGAGAACAATCTGATTATGTTTTGTTTAGTTCATTAATGGAGATCCTTCTTTTCCAATTGTTACTAATGACTCAGTGAAGGATATGACCACTTGTTGTAGTTAGCTCCAGAGTTTAAAAACTTCTCGTTGCATAAAAATCATCCCAGCTGTCACAGATTGTTCACTTTTGTCAGTCACAGTATCTAACAGTGTACACAGTAAATCAGCTTTCATGATTTAATGACCACGTGTTTGTCATAATTACTCATGATGAGGTTTGCTGCCGCTGTTTGAGTGACATCACTTGGATGAGCTTCATAAAGTCAGTCGTTTTTATCCGTTAGTCTCAGGACAGTTTATATTCTACAAGAACTGACTTTATTTTGTTCAAGACAGAAAATGATGCTTTAAATTTAAGCTCCTGCAGTCAACCAAGTAACAGAAAAGGATCCCAAGTTTTATGGGGTTTTTTTTGTTTGTTTGTTTGTTCGTTTTGTTTTGTATTTTTTGTAATGTACAACTAATGAAACTGACTTTTTCAAATGTTTTATTATTGCTTGGGTAGAAAACAAACAAAAACAACATTTATATGTTACACTGGCAGGGATGTTCAAGTTGAGTTTGTGATTATTTTAAACATTTAACTCCAGGAGAGTGGCCTCCATCATCAGTCTTTTTCTCCTTTCAAATGCACACCATTACTTTTCATTTGTTGGATTAATTTCCTGTAATCAAACGTGGATCCAAGTGGGGGATTTTAACCCCTGTAGTTTTGAGCATCACAGAATAATGAAGACATGCCGAGCGTTTTTTAATTAAAATGGAAAAGCAGCAGACAGGTATTGTGTTTGTCATCCAGCAGTGAATATTGATCTGGAGGGAACAACATGTAGCCTCATTAGCTGCTGGAGGCGGGGCAAAACGACACAGCCACTTAAATGCACCGCTGCAGTGAGATGAAAGGGGGCTGTATGAGTCGCGACACCCCTACTTAACCCCCCACCAAGGGCTGGTTCCCCGCTGGTTTCGGCTTACGAAATCACAGCTCTTTAAAGGCTTCATTTGAACTTCTGACCTGCTGGGTGTATTTATACTTCCACTGTACTTGGATTTGACCTTTGCTGGGCTGCACTGGCTTCTCCTCTTTTTTTTTTCCAAGTATAACATTTTATACATGAAACATTCATGAAAAACAACTGTATTAATTATTTCAGGCTAAAGAAGCTTTACATTATGCTGAAAAAGGAGACAAATAATGTTCTGTCAGCTCATTTAATGGCTGTAAAATAGGGTTAACGTGTATGTTTAAGGGCCAAAACATGTTCAGAAACCCCTGACTTCTGGAGAGACAGAGTGTGTGAGGGGTATTGTGTAAAAGTATTACTCCTCCTCAAGAGACATGGGTCAGAATTAAAGTGTTAATACAAAAAATAGCTAAATTAATAAATAAAACAAGGAGGAGTCCTTAAAAAATATCTGAACTCACTTTGACTTCTTACCTCTGAATAACTTGCTGTTTACTTCCGGTAATCCCATTAGCTGTAACAGGCCCTGCAGTTATTTCTTTCTTTTCTTTTTTTTTTTTTTTTTTTTGTAAACATCCTTTACACTCATGTATCTGCAGAACAGTCTTGAAACAGGAACATTATTCATTACTTTAATGAGGATAAAATAGATTGTGATTAAAACAAATCTCATAATTAAGGTCATCATACTTTTTTGCCTGTATCATGAATTGGACAGCTATGGGAGACAAACGAGACTGAAACTCATCCTTGTTTATTTTGTTTTGTTTTGTTTAATTGATGTTTTTTTGGTGTGTCAATGATTTTGGTGGAGAGAAACGAATGAGAGAATGTCTGAGGGACCAACATGTTTGCTTTAGTTCTGAAGATGATGTAGTGGTGCTCTTTGACCAATGACCTTGAATACTATTTAAAAAAAAAAAAAAAAAAAAAAAAAAAGAGGAGAGAAAGAAATAATTTTGTAAATTAGTCATATAATGACATTGCATATTTTGAAAGGAATTTTTTTTCAGCCCAGTAAATTAATTATGTTAACCCGCCTTTTGATTTGAGTGTTTGAAAAGGTTTTAAGCCAACCTTTCTACAATTATTTTTTATTTATCTTAATTTTTTGCTCAGTTTTAACTGTCACTTTGGCACCCCTGTAGTAGCATTACATGATTTTCAGCAAAAAAAAAAAAAAAAAAAATCTATTCTTCCTCAAACTTGTGTTTTAAACACTTTGTTATAACTGCTGTCTCTTTAAGGCTCCCCCCTCAACAAACCTCCTCCCCTCTGATTGGCCAACCCTCTAGAGGCCTATTTGGAGCACAGCTATGGGCAGACCTTGGTGTTTGAGGCCACCAACATGTCATAAACAGTTCTGAGATTCTTATGTGATGACCTCATCATTTCACCAAGTTTACAGACAGATCCATGGATTCCTAAAATGTGAATATGTTGAAGTTTATAAATCTGCACAAGTTAAGTTTGAACATTCAGCGTTGTTACTTTTTAATCATGTCTTAAATATGGAAAACCAAATACCGCGTCTTTGAATGAAATCTGTGGGTTTGACTCCCTCATAGTGAACAGGTCAGCTTTTTCAGATATGCGTCTGAATTGCCTTTTAGTTGCAATCACAGATTTTGCGTCGAGGCAGTGCTCCTGGTTTTTGGACTTTTGGTGTCTTTTGTGTCGTAGCTGCATCTGTATGACCTCTGAATGGATGTTCTTGGGCTGAAAACACCCAAAAACTAAAAGCTGAACTGGTCAGATTCGAGCGGTGGCGGTCAGAGTGTAGACAGAGCGAGTGCTGGTCTTGAAAGTGGCCGGCTGAACATTAGCCTGCTTGTCTTGTAATAGATGTTCTGCCTCATCTGTCCGCACCCGCCCTCTTCTGCCCCGGGCCTGAAACCCTGTCAGACATGCCTGCTGCTCACACACTCTTCCACTGGATGTTTATATTTTCTCACTCTGTCTGTGCGCTCTCTGCTCCTTTCTCTTTTCCTTGTAACTCTCTTTTCAGTCCATTTATCTCATTATGGTCCGGCTATCTCCAGTGGCGTTGAAAATGAAGTGTTAATCTCTCTTCTCATCAATCTCCACAGCCCAGAAGTGCCCGAGCCTCTGCCTGCATCACAAAATGATGACTGGCACTTTTACTTGTTTGGAGAAATAAGTGTAGAGGCTAAATTGAATTTTAATGGATCGCGTATACCCCCAGTGAAAGGTGCAATCCATTACTGAATGATTGTAATGTTATTTGTTGCCAGTGTTGATTTATAGTGCATATAGTGTGGAGGGCAAAAGGTGGGCACATTGGGGAAGGAAGCTGCGTGTTGTGTTGATGGGATTTTAACTACGACACGGTGGAGAGAAAAGAGGAAGTCTGGGATTATATGAGCTGCTTACTCACCTTCTTTTGAAGGGGACAGGAAGTAACGGACTAGGGTCAAATCTAGTTACTGCAGAGGAAGCCAATTAAGCTAAATCTGGCTTCATTTCGGTTATACAAAACAAAAGAATATAAAAAACATCCTTCACGTCAACAGCTGAATGTTGAAATGCAGCTGTTGAAGATCTAGTGTATTTCTTCTTCTGCATACGTGTTTAAAGATGTGCTGCCAAAACTGATTGACTGAACAGCAACTAGCGTTTTTATTTGGTTAAATTTCCCAGCATCTGAATTTAGTTCAGATATTTCTATCATATATTTAATTTCTAACAATAAATTATCCATCATGGTAGTACGAGAACAAGTAACGTGTTATAGCAACAAAGCAAAAAACAGAGAGAAGAGGAACAGAGCAACATTTCATGATAATGAAGTAACGAGACAAACGGGGGTAAGGGGTGGGGGGGCGGGGGGGGGGGGGGGGGGGCGGCAGGAATCATGAAAACATGGTTTAAGGCTTTTTGGTAAGAGTGCAGGAAAAGCTCATAAAACAAGGGAATGGCTTTCAGAAGATTGAGCAGCCCGAGATGCTAAGGCAGGGTTTTCTAAAGCTTCGGGCCCCAGACAGAAAAGGTTAATGCTTCAAAGTGTCATAAGCCTCCGTCCAGACAAACAAGAGCACAGCATGAAAAAAAAAAAGAGAAAAAAATCAGCCTCATGTTAACTTCAATGAGGAAACTGCAAAGACATCGCACAGAAGCTGCTCAACTCTGGAGCTACAGCCGAGTTACTGCAGGGAGGAAGCTCGAAGTACTCACAGGTGGAACCTCTTTGTAAAGAAATAGTTTCAGTTTTCTTTGCACATGTGATATTATTTAATAACAACAGAAAAGTTAATAGTTATATGTGTCAGATAAAAAAGGAAAATATAGAAAAAAACAGTGGTGTATAGGATTCTGCAAATGCTTGAAAAAAAAAAAAGTATTTCGGTCTTCATGAGGTACAGCGTCAGTCAGCCATATGGACTAAAATCTGTGCCAGCTGAAGCTAATTTGAGTTATTATATTTAATTTGAAAAGCATGGCCTGAAATCAAATTGAATGTTTTGAAATTGAATTTATTTGATTTGAAACTGTACTTTTTCTGAAGCATATTGGACCCACTTAATAAAAGTAAAACTCCTATTTATTTATTTACTTTATTTTATTTTTCATTATATTTTATTTTATTTTATTTTATTTTTCTGATGGCACCTCAAACCCTGGAGGAACCGTAAAGGATCAGTGCAAACTTTACGTCTTACAAACTGCAGCATGCCTCATGTGACTGTGCAAACCAGACTCATACTGAGCATGTTTGATTCCTCAAGTGGTGCAAAAATGAGAGCTTCTGTCCCTGTGATGCAGAAAAACAGAGTAGATTTCATGACAGCCTTTTTTTTTTTTTTTGGAGATAATGTGAAACACTTCCACAGCCTTCCATCTCCGCTCAAGTTTTGGAGCTCAGTGCACCAGAGCAGCTTCAGTTTGGCTGTCTTTAAAGTTCAAAGCACAAATTAAAAGCACAGAGTACATGATCTAGCAAAAATTGATCCTCTGTTTACCAATCTTCCAGATGGAGGATTAAAAAAAAAAAGTGTTTTACTAAAAGCCGTCTGATAGAACTTCTTGTCTTAGTACAACGTGTGCACACTCCTGCTGCTTTCAGTCAGTGCGATTTTTAATAGCGTCCTCAAATGTCTCACCTTAACCCTCCAAATGTCTGTTATGAACACTGTAACAGTTAAAACTGAGTTTTCAGCAGTTTTTGGAACATTTCCTACTTTTTCAAGGACCTCTTCACAGCAGCATGCGGTTATGTTCATGTGTGACCTTACAGTTTCCCCCTGTGTAGCTCCGAGAGAGCAGCAAACCGTGTTATCCTGAGAGTCCTCCTCAGATGGAGGCTGACACTCAGTTTAGCTAATCTGGCACCAGCAGCTGGTGTGCCGGGGGAAAAACAAATCAATTAGAAATCTCTGCTAGCACACAAACTTTGTTATTGGAGTCTCTGGTGTGTTAACCAGCTGGTGGATCCTATTGTCTTTGCATCTTAACCCAGCTCAGGTTAGCCGTAGTGTAAGTCGCTCCCTCTCTGAGGAGCCGCCATCTGCTGGTGATAAAACATTTAGTCTGCGGAGGGGGAACGCCTTGGGACCGAGTTAGCCAGATTGTCTAGACTGTAATATGTTCCACGCAGGCGTTTTCATCACATAGAAGAAGACGCCCCCTCCAGAGGGACACTTCCTGCTACGCGGAGAAGTTTAGTTTTCACGGCACGAGGGCGTCAACTTTTTCTTTTAGTTTATTCTTTGTGATTGAGCGCCAGCAGAGCTCCCAGACCGGAACATCCTGCCAGAGGTACTGAAGTTATTCACTGTTGTCTTTAAATCCCTCTCTTAAAGACCCTCGTGATGAACTTGCTTCTGGTTTTCGCATCTTGAATTCTTTATTTTTACAATATCTATTCCATGAGCGCGTGCTTCTTTTGCTAACTGTCTGCACAGCAACAACTCAACTTTTTTCTATTTGATTTTAAATGCTGCGCTTCATCTGATGTGCTATTGCAGAACTAACCTGATCGTGCCTTTAATTCAGCAACTAAGCATCTATCAAGCACCTGCAGCCCGTTTCTCTTACAGAAAATCATTCGGACCACGAAACAGATATAAATGCTTCAGGCTGAGCTCAGTGAGCTGCAGAAAGCCAGCAGAACTGCAAACACCACTTAGCAAAAACAGATACTTCAAGAAATGGCTACACAGCTGCATAGACGGTGCACTATGTGGATTCAAACCAACACATCTGCAGAACAGCTGAAAGGGTTTCTGGTCCAAAACAGGCTTTGTCTAATATCCCAGAGAGACTTACAGTATATTTCAAATTTAACTGTAATTTATAGACTGAAAAATTATCTGTTACTGAGCAGAAGCATCAACAAAAATACACTTTTAACAGCGTTAGTTATTGGTCGAAGCTCAACACTGATGTTGGGAGCATAAGAATAAGAAAGATAAAAACAATCAGGCAGCCAGCTGCCATCTTGGCGTGCTTTATTGTAGCTCTATTGTAGAAGAATCTGGAAAACTGCTCAGGTTAAAAAACTTTATTTGTTATCAAACTCTGTGATAAGACCTGCTGAGCACAATCATAAATCCTGATAAAGACTGAATCTGTTCTTTCTTGCATGTTTTTGTTTTACTCAACATGTTTTTAGTTTAAAGATCATTGTTGCATGTTTGGTTTGTTTTGTTTTGATCTACAAGACTGGAAGAATTGTAAAAGATGACAAACCTCTCCTGCAGGCTCTGACAGCAGATATATTTTGGGAAGTGACATCATAAAACAAGGATCCTTTATTGTTCAGCACGCTGCAAACAAACAAACACAGTAACAAGGGAAATACAATACATGTATCTGAGGCAACTTTCTTCATTCAGCAGATTTTTTTCAATGCTGAAGCTCAAAACTTCCCACAGAAGTGTTCCTCTTGTAGCCTGCTGGCAGCGACAGGAGATGGCTGTCTCTCCTAAACGCTCACTGTCAGACCGTCCAAACCTCCCATGAACTGTTTGCGAGTGGCTCTGGAGTGAATCACACCATGGTTGGACACGCTGAGTAGCTTCTCCATCTGGACAAACTGGCAATTTCCAAATGGCAATATGTCAGGCTGCATCTGAAGGACTGTCACCAAATGTTCACAAATTGATTTCCAGAGATATACAACTTAAACCAAATCCTAAAAAAAATATTGAGCATAAAATCCCACAGAAATATGTAAATTTTCTCACTTCGACGAAACATTCACATTTGATCCAAGAGAGGTTGTTTTTAATGATGGGAGTTTATAAGTTTTGCAATTTTGTAGAGTGAAGGATTTCTGCAGCACACTGACTCAGAGGATAAATATATCTCAGATTTAACTCTGATTGATTATGACAAGCTGCGTGCCCTTTTTTTCGTCTGTATCCCTAACATTTAACACATGAGAGTAAAAAAAATCTTCAATGGTTTGCTTTCCTGTCTTCTTCAGCACCTGAGGCGATGCTCTTCTTCTCTGTAACCAGGGACTCTCCTCAGTGTTTTTGTTTCTGCACAAGAGGTCGACTGTTACACCAGCAGCCAATATCAGTCAGCTCACTCTTGTAGCCCACTCCATGTGCAGTATGACGAGTGTGTTTTTGAGGGCGCGCGTTTTTTGATGGAGGTACATGGAGGCGCTGTAGGCGATAGCTGTGTTCTCCCCAGAGACTGTTCGCGAGGAACCAAAAATCAATGCGAGCAGCTTACGGGCCATTTGAAGGGCCTGACTCCCTGCTCTCATCCATCACCCACCAATCTGCCACCTTACTCGAGAACAAATCCTCACAGGGACCTCTCAGCACAGCGCTGGTGTCCTGGCTGTGTGTGGTGGATACAGTACGTGGGCTTTATTGGTCAATCTCACTGCCCCATCGCTCATATCTACTTTTAGACTGTCAGTGTGTGTGGGAAGGAAAAAAACAGTCAAACATACATCTCCATCTATCTGACACACACTCTCTACCTCTCCAAACATACAACAGTGTGTGGTAAAGTGATGACATGCAGGGCTGGAGCTGCAGATTTACAGGAAAACAAGAGAAATCTGTTCTCATTATTTATGTATGTGCTGCTTTAGAGTATCTCTTGATTTATTTGTTGTCCTGTTCAGTTTAGTTTGACATAAATAAAACAACAATGCTCAGGATAAACCCAAGTTTGTTTGTTTTTTTATCTATTACATATTCCTGATGATAGGAACACTTTCTTAGATTGCTCTGTCCTTTAGATTCAGAAGAGTAACCAGAAACATGGCCGACACATAATTCATCTTCTGCTGCTGCTGTCGTCTCCTGCACAACTGTATTTCACAGGTGTTTAAATCTGACTAAAGTAACTTTTAGCTTATAAAAGTCAATGCTAACCCTGCTTCTTGTAAATACCTTTAAGACTTGGTTTGTATACCTTACTTTTATGGAAGTTCTGTCTGGTTTTTTACTGCACTATAAAAAGGAAGTCTAGAAATTTAGTTGTACAACTGTACAATGACAATAAAGGCATACTATTCTATTCTATTCTATTCTATTCTATTCTATTACTATCTATAAGAGACAATAAAATACACTTTTCAAACACTGAGGTGTGGAGTCGGTCGTAGTTAGTGAGACAAGACAAACCTTTGAAAAGTTAAGTGAAACATGAAAGCAAAATGAAAGGCCCAGATGAAAGTTGAAGCCACCATTTGAAGTCTGTTCATGTTATTCCATAATAACCTAACAAACTGATTATAGAACTAATTTCTTGGCCATCATGTTAAATTTCTTTGTAGAAAAAGCACAGAAATGAAATGAGTCCTGCTCACTGAGCTGCTTCACTGGTCTGTCAGTGAAACATGAGTATTGTGTGATCAGCGTAGCTGCCCGTCCTGCTTGGTTCTGAAACCTGTTACCAAATTCAAATCACTGATCAGGGAGATATAAACTTGTGAATCCAATTGGCAGCAAATGGGAAGATTTTCTCTTCCCGTTAAAATGTTCAAACTGAAGTTGCAGAAAACTCTGGAGTTGAATTCTGTTGCTCTCTGGTGTATTTTCAACCAGCACCCACACACTGATCTGTGTTTGTAATCACTGCTTTGGTGGGTTGAATGACTGGCTTCAGAAACAAGTTGTTTGATAGTCAGAAATCTTACTTTCAACATGTGAAATGACTCAAAAACAAATCAATGTCCTGTACGATCCTGTTGGATGGTGCAGGTTGGGGATCAAACACAGAAACGAATGCATAATTTTTCCAATAGTTCATAGATATGATCCTTATTTTGGAAACTAATAATGTAATCATTCTAGTGAATTGCTGTATGTGGCAAACATGACTGAGTGCATACGTTACTAATCCCTAAAACCAAAACTTGCTTGGGGTTGAAGTTATGATTCAGAAATTCTGGAGTGCCCTGGAGGAATGTTGACTCAGAGGAAGGTAACGTTGGAGAAAAGTGGAATAAGAACAGCTTGGAATTAGTTGCAGAATGTTGCCCAGTTCAAAGAGCGCTTTGAAACTTCAAACTGTCGAATGGGTTGAATGATCTTTGGTGGTAACGTTGGTAAAGGACAATGTCATCTGCGTAAAGGTTGATCTCACCCTACATTATTTGTATCAGTTCTTGCAATACTTTATTTGGGAAAATTTTCCAGCTGCCCCTGTGCAAAGTGAAAATGTGAAAATTGTCATTTTCCCCCCAAAATGATTAAAATAAAACCAGTGAACAGTTAACCTTTTTTCTTTCTCCAAAACTCAAAAAGAAAGTAAATAACTCTTTGCAAGATTTACTTGTAAGCACTACCAGATGTTTTTTTTTTTTTTTTTTTTTTTTTTTTTTTTTTTTTTTTAAATCAGAAACAGAAATGATTTATTAATCCCAGAGGGAAATTTGGTACTACTGTTGCTTGATAGTAAAGGGTAATAAAATAAGCGTCAAGATAAGCAATAAAATAAACAGTAAGTACCAAAATAAGTGAAAAGTGCTAAACGGAAAGAAGTGATTAAAATTATGAGTAAGATAAGATAAACTGTGTTAAACAGATATTGCACTTAGTGAAGTGTATCAAACATGTTGCACTTGGATAATATTGTCGATGTAACTGTCATTTAGAAAATGGACGTTGAAAATTCACGTGTTCAAAACTGCATCACGTTGTTAACTGTATCAGCATGTTGTGAAGCATTGGGCCAATGACCAAGCTTCTATCTGTGAATCTGTGATCAGAGTGAGAACATGTTGGAAGGAAATTTTAGTCTCAGTTGAATTTATAAAGTAGGTTTAAAGTCATTTTTAATCCCATTTGGCTGCTATCTTTGTTCTTTCACTCGTCGTTTTAGTTTCCTCACTGTGCCAGACTCTCAGAACAAGCAGACAGTCCAGCCGTTTGTGCTATCATCACTTTTCGGCTAAGTCGAGCAACAAGAAAATCCTCCAAACACTCAGCGTATTCTTTCCAAGGATGAAAAAATCCCAACAAGGGGTGATAGTAATACTTTGGAAACCCTGAAACTTGTCACGGGGGATATGGTGGCTCAGAATGGAGGCTTGGTGAGGAAGCACAGTGGTAATAGGCAGGAAGGCTTAAGGATCTCTTATCCTGGGCCTTAGCAGTCACACAGAGTACAAGCAGGGGGTCAGCGGATCTACTTCAGCTGCTGATATGCCGCTGGGCTCAAGCTGGGATAGGCTCTGTGTTTATGTGTGTGTGTAAGAGTGTGTAAGTGTGTGTGTGTGTGTGACTGTGTTGGGAAGTTAGGGCTTTGCATGCTTGGTTACTTCACAGTATCAGTACTACAGTGGTACAGATAAAGAGAGCAGAGGGAATAAAAGCAGGGTGATCATGGAGTGGGAAGAGCCTGGAAAGACTCCTACATCATTGCAGCAGCTGAGGAATACTGTAGGAGGGGTGTGGAGGATTTATCGACAGGAAGAGGAGGACTACTAGAATACAAACCGGCTCTATTAAAACCACTTGCATAATCAATGGGTCCAAGTTGTACGCACATGCAGCCAGGGTTTCCATATGGACGCTCACACCTGCTGTGGTATCAAGAAAATATATGATAATAGAGAGCCCACGCTTTTTGCACAGCACAAATATGATCGTGTGAAACAAACAATGAACAATAAACATGAGACTGTTCAAACTGACGCCCACATGAAGGTTTTAATTATCCATTTGGGAGAAACTGACGCCTAACAAAAAAAAGAGAAAGAAAAATACATATCGTCCACTTTATGGTCCACAGTCATCCCACTTATTGCGAGTGTCCTGTGGCTGGAATCAGGAATCAGTACCTCAATGATCCTCTTAGCCTGTGCGTGCACATTTACACATATACGTGTCTTTATCTTCCAATTATATGTCTTTCCTTTTCTATCATGTCAGCTTCCATTTTCAGCTGTAGTTGTAGTCACAGCAGCTGTGCAGGAACTGCAGCTCTGGCTTCTTAAAATTCAGCTCTGCTTTTGCACACAGACTTCGTCAATAGTTATTTTTCTCTGCCCCAATTCCAGACTGCAAAGCTCAAAAACTAAGCTCACTCAGTTCTTTTAAATGTTTTCCTCTGCTGCTGAAATAAACAACTGATCCATGTGGCAATGCACAGTGGAAATGGAGAAGCTGCTAAAAGAAATAGAAACACATTTAGAACTTATTCAAAGTTTTCCTCCTGCTGCTCAGAGGAGCAGGGGGCAGACTTTTCTGACTGGGAGACCAAACGGGTGTCACAGAATTTTAAACCGAAGGAAATACTGCAGAAATGGCATTCATTTGCCTCTCTCATACTGAAACCATTAACATCAAATTTTCAGAAATATGTTACAGTTCCTTTTTTATTTTTATTTAGTTAAAAAGGAAACAAAACAGAATAACAGTGCCTACAGCTTGGCTTATAGCTTAAAGACTTTATAGACCAAATGTTCTCTTTTTTGGGGGGTGAGATCATTCGACAGAAAGGACTGTAACCTGGTGTTTTATTCTTAACAGTTAAAGAGTCAGAGAAAAAAAAAAGTAGAAATAAATGAGAAGCAAGGTTTAAGATACTTCAGGGAAAAACAAAGGACGAAAAAGTCCTGATAAACTTAAAAATCACAAACAGCTCCTGATGAAATCAAGACTACTGGAACTCTCTGGTGTCCCCATCCATCAGCTTAGTTTATGACTAAGAATAAATTAAGAAAAGGGTTGTCTTATTATAGTGAATAATAATATAGTTAATATTTCTATCAACTCCCCAAATGTGTGTAACATATTCTCAGTAAGTTTTTTTTCCCCTTTTTTACCGATGAAAAGAGATGGAAAGGAAAAACTAATTCATGTTCTTTAGAGAAAATAAAAAGGGTTATTATTATTTTTTTTAAAGCAGATGGTCAAATATTAAAAAAAAAAAAAAAAATAAATAAACAATCACTTGACATAAAATGCTCCATAAAATATTCAGATTTTATTAAAACGTGATTGTGTGAGTAAATGAAGCTTTTATGGTATCAGCATTAGAAAACCATAAAATATGAAATAACTTGCTGTCTATTGGATGGATGAAGGATCAGTTAATGGATACAACATCATCCATCCATTTTTCTTCTTTTTCCTTCCCAGTTTGAGGTTCACTTGTCCTGCTTTGGAGCAGGCAGCCACAGTTATTAGGGGTACACACCCTTTAGAGATAAGTAGAGCCGCCCGTGAGGAATACTGACATTCACAAAAATAAAATATAAGACAATTCCAGTTATTTTAGTTGCATTCACAAGAGAAAAAAAACAACAACAGCGGTATATTCAGCTTAATGTGCTTCTCAAGATTTAACTCATAAAGAGTTCATGAACCAGTGTTCGGTGGAATAAATCTGCTCTTTGTCAGTTTAAGCAGCTTTGCTTTTTTTGATGGTATGTCAGGTGATCACTCAGTCAGTACTTAAATAAACAGCACAAGGTGTGCCTGTGATGAAATTCAACAGACACTGGATTAGTGCGTGCCCAGACACTGATTTGAGGACACATTTGGTGTTTTTTCTCTTGAGCTGTAAGTCAGATATATTGAATGTATCTCATTTTAAAATAAGTTCTTTGGTATGTGCTGAAATGGTTTGGTTATTGCACAAAGAACTTGCAAAAGTTCACAGCAAAGAAAATATACGACTATTGAAGTCCTCTAGTTTTCCGCAAGAAGCTAAATGCACAAATATGACTCTAAATTCTAGACAATGCTAGTCTTGATAAACACATAATATTTTATGTACATAAGCAGGGTGGACATGCCTCTTCCTGAATCCACTGCATGTAATCATGCAAAGCAAAACAAGTGAGAAATATTGGGCCTTCTCCTTACAGGCACATCCAACATGTTTAATCCACATGTAATAATTATGTTTGAACATCTTGTAATTAGGAGAAAACAATAACTACAACTCAGGACCTCATTATGAGATTTAGATCTGAGATTTATGAGAAAACTATCTCATAAAAAGGAGGCAATTATCTGATAAGTATGAGATCTATAATCTGCTGTAAGTGGAAAAAATGATGATGATATAAGAAGGAGTATTGTAACAATAAGTATCAGGCAATAAGTCTGCATTATGTGTGTTAAAGCTGAACTGCATTGTGATGGAAGGAAATTCAATCCCAGCTTTCCAAAATGTGTGTCCAGTATCTGATGTGAGAACGGCCTGTGGGGAGCTGAGGCTGCAGGATAACACAGTCTCCTTACAGTAGTTGCTACTAAACATGCTGCATTATTTACACGTGTTATTTAAGAGGTCATCACACACTGTAAACTCTGTGCCACAGGTATGTGCTGAGTGCTTTATCCTGACACTAAAAGTTTAACTGAGTGTTAATGAACTATGACATAAACTGTGTTCATTATCTTCTACTACAAGTTACAAAGTGGTGTTTTTGTCGTGTTATCACACTCTTATCACTGAAATGTAAACAGAAATGAGGCAAACTTTAAATTACTCCACAGGTTCCAGATGATCTGATTAGATTAGATGCACCTTGCCGCATAAATTTGCATAGCTAAGAGGTAGATGCATTTCCTTCAAATAAGTTAAAGTTCTGATCCTTGCTGCAGATGGAGATAAGGCCTCAAACAAAGAGATTACAGCACACACAGTGTGTTTAAACTGCCATAAAACAGGCTTCAGAACACTACAGCAATGCTTGATACAAAGGTGCAAAAATGTGCTGTAAAAAAACAGCTGATTATCATGAAATTAATAATTTTATGACAAACTGTTATATTGAAAGGAGTTATTCTGCCAAGAAGTTTTTACGATTCATTTAATCATGTCATAATTCTAAATGGATTTTTTTTTTCTTCCTTTTTTTGGTTTTGTTTTGTTTTTTGCTCTGGTCTGTTGGCATTTTTCTGTCGGGTAGAGCAAAATGCGTAATAATAATAATAATCTTAATAAAAATGAACCATCTGCTGGCTTTTCACAGCAGTGTCATTTTATCTAATTATATCATATTAATCTTGTTGCATGTATAGAACAGTTTAAAAGGTCTAGAGTCGTAAAAGCATGTGCGGAGAACACATTTTTAAACTACTAAATATTCTTATGTTGAAGAAACCCCTGATTCTGTCTGTTCAAAACGGTCTGTTGATTGTACGAGATCTTCGTGAGATCTTCACACAACTTTCTAAAAGAAAGAGATGATGATGAGATGATGAGATCATTGCAGAAGGATGTCCAGATGGTTTATGACACGGGCCTCAAACACCAAGGCCTGCTCATAGCTCCACCCCTGACAGAACTATAGAGGGCTGGCCAATCAGGGAGGGAGAGATGGGGGTTTGCGGAACAGTAAGCCTTAAAGAGACAGCAGCTGCTGTTGGTTTTCTGAAACACCAGTGTGAGAAAAATTGTTTTTTGTAAAACAATTTTTTTTTGTAAATCATGTAAAGCTACTTGAGAGGCGCCAGAATGTTAGAATAAGACCAAAAAAAAAAGAAAGAAAGAAAGAAAGAAACAAAAGCGATACCCCCTCGTTATGGTCTAAAAGCCCTCTCTTTCCATTTACATGCACATTTGAGTAATCAGCCCTTGATAGGTTCTGGTTTTCATCTGGTTTCTTTCTATTCTAATTCTGGGACAGGCTAATAATGACATTCTTGTTACTGCATTGGGAAAGAAATGAATAAACATGGAGCAGGTTCTTTTGTTAACACGTGCAACCAGCATGAATTTGGAGGTCATTTTAAAATGGGATAAAAATAAGACTGCACGGCATAATAAAAATGCATCAGCACAATATAAAGCCTTTTGCTTGAAATAAGACAGTATATGGAAACAGACCAACGTCTTTATTCAAGCACCAGAAAAGATTACTGCATGTTTATTTTGATAATCTGCGTCAGTATTTGTGTCGGCTGTTCCAGGCTTTTAGACAATTCTTCTGAAAGTTGCGTCAGCTGACATTTGTGAGGCTTCATTGTGTTGCAGGTTGACAGCTCTGCAAAAATGCAGGGCTTAATGAAACGCTGTCCAAGCTTTCCTGAGTCAAGGATTTTTGATGTAATGGTTATATGTAAAGATTGGGATTATGGGGAGATGCTAATGTGTGCTGTGGAGAGTCGCTGTAAGCATCTTTTTAATGCTCAGTAGTCACAGTAATGGTTGGTTGGCTTCATTGAAAAACACTGAAACATTATTTTAGTTGCCTGAAGGTGCCGTACTCCCACTATCGCTTTACTTTGAGTCTTAAGCATTGCTTACTGCATGTTTGTGTCAAAGGTACCGTATAAATAATGCACAGTTTGAATTGAGTAATATATTGCCTGTAGTGACATAACTGACACTGACAGCTTCACAGTGTGACACTACAGGATCCAATCTGCTGTGGTGTTCGTGCACACCTGGCTGCAGGGCTGGTGTGTGGAAGTTGATAATGGTGCAGCTGCTCCAGCATTCAGATGGAGATTTATGTGTGTGCATCTGGGATTATAACCATTATAGAGTACAAGAAGTGAGACAAAGAAATGCAAATATCCTGAAATGGCATAAAAAAAAAAGAAAAAGAAAAAAACTTGAGTCTGTGTTCATTCCACACTGCAGCGAGCTGTGGTTATTGTACTGTACTGTAACCAACGGTGGCTGTGACGGTAAAAGGAACTGAAGTGCCAGACACCGATTAACACATTATGCATTTTAAGAAGCCATATCAAACATTAAGGAACCACACAACACACTAACTGTTCATGTTCTTTTTTTTTATTTTCCCAACAAATATCCAAACTGTGAAGATGGAGCAAATTAAGAGGAGGTGATGGGAAACGTGTGAAAAGTCTATGAGACACTGAAGTTACTGCCTTGTTTTTTTTAGTTGTTGCATAATATAAACGTGTTGTTATTCACTTGTTTCTGGTTGACCTGAACTCTATAGATAAACTTTGTCGTATAAGGCTGATCTGTAGCTGCTCTATCTAGATTTCAAAAGCAATGCTTCCACACTTGCAACCTGGCTAAACTTATGACCATACCAGTCAATATTACAATATTCCAAGATTAGATTAATAATAATGATAATTATCAGACTTGCAGGTGAAGTTGCAGCATGTAAATGATCTAAGCTGTCACATGTATGGGTGTCAAAACCATTAAAGTGAGAGAAACTGAATTTTTACTTAAAGATAACTTTTTCCGTCAGAGTAAAACAAGAAAAGTTTTATATAATATGGTCTAAATGGACTGAGTACGTAAAGCATGTAAGATCAGACTTTGACTGACTTTCAGACTTTCTGCACCTGTCTTCCCCGAGTCCCAGCAGATGGGAGGGATGAACATTTACCAATAAGAAGAGGACAGACACCGGTTATGTAACTAAAACTATGTGTAATGTAAAACATACTGTGCTTTTCCTAATAGAAAATAAATAAATAAAAAGAAATCTGAGATAATGCTTGGTTCCATCCCTGCGTGCAGTAAAGGGTTAAATCTGAGCAGCCTGACCCGCCTCTGCGCTGTCAGAGAGAGCTGCCTGGAGAAATTGCTTCCCCTGCAGTGTGTGTGAAACCTAATAAAGGACATTCTGTGTAATTTTGGATGAATGTCCTTATGATGATGGAATAATATTGAAATTCTATATGTGGAAGCCTTTCATTAGATTTGGCCTTTCACAAATTGACTAGATCGTTATGACCCATTTCCAAAAGTTCTCTCCGTGCCTGCCTCTTCTTTCTATCACTTCACGGAGGATGACTCAGAGATTCACTTTTAATGTCACTTTGGTTTGAGAAAAAACAATATGGCCAGATAATTGATTTCCATTTTGTTTATGGGGCCATTAATTCTTCTCTCTCTCTCTCTTTTTTTTCATGACTCCACTGCAGTTTTTCTCTGCTCTCTCTCTCTCTCTCTCTGTCTCACACACACACACACACACACACAAGCATAAAGTAAACCTCAGTGAAATCCCTGTTTGAATTAAATGTTACCCTTTTTCGCCCAGGGGACTTTCATTATCTTTTATTTACAAGCGGCGAAAGAAAAGAGAAGAACAACAACAACAATAATAATAACAGTGGAACAATCCATGAACAACAGGACCGAGGATGATTTGAACAAAGCAAGGTCAAAGGGATTTAGGGCCATGAAAATGAAATGTTTTTATTTCCACAATCCGGATCAGTGCTGTTTGCTTCGCCTTGTAAAACCCACAGAACGCTGACACTCACTCACTCTCTCTCTCTCTCTCTCTCACACACACACACGCACAAACACACACACAGAGACACGTGTGCTTATATTCACCGACATGCACACGCAATGCATTCAGGCGCACTATGGGAAAGCAGGGCCAGCATACAGATTAGGGCTTTGTGATGGACCTGGCTTGTTTTTCTGCAGTGGAGCTTTACTTGCCAAATTCAATATTGAAGACACACTGTTCACATACAGTATCTGACAGTTTTCATGCCAGAAAACAATACCTACTTACACCAATGCAAATCAGTTCAATTAGTATTAACCCTTTCAACTCTGAAACGTCGCCTGCTGGTTCTAAAGTTGGTAGTTTAACTTATTCTTCATGCTTCAGCTGTGAGAGAGACAGTATAGGCAGACAAGTATGAATGTGGTGACAAATCTAGAGAGAAATCACATTACAGGGTTAAATTAATTCAGACCTCTGTCATCATCCCACTCTGCTTCAGTTCACATCCTCTTTGTATCCTTTCAGAGCCAGGCCAACAACACCATCATCTTCTTCCTACTCAGGTTTTCCTCTTTGATTGAACACTGTAGAGAGTTGCTGGTTAGTGTCAAATTGAGGCTACCTACAGACAAGTGAGAGTTGTGTAACATTTTGGGTGCTATCGTGAATTTCCAAGAGAAACTATAACATAGTGAGAACAGGAACGGCTACTGGAAGCAGGTAATGCACCAGATGCATCTCCAATCTGGCTCCGCTCCATTGTGTGTGGACTGTGTGCTCTCTCATTCGTCATCTCACACCGGCTGCGTGTTCAGTCTGGTATATTGCAGGACTGCCAGAAAGCTAGAGTTAGGAGACCAACGAGTTTCCTCTGTCCCCTCTGAAAAGATATCTCAGTGGGCCCCATCACTACAGTCAACCCTAAAAAAATGTTATAACCACACCTGCATCACCCAATGACCCATTATAAGACATAATTAACTATAACTTGGTTTTACAGCCCTTAAAAAAATGTAAATAAATCATCATAACAGTGAATGTAATATTTCCTCAGGGAGATCTAAATCTGGAGTAGAAAAATGTTTATTTGTATTAAACAAAAACATGTGCTTAAAAATTTCCTGGTTAACTGACTCAAGTATAGGCTACATATGTTGTTGTGTTGTTGTGTTCTCGTTGTGGAGAGCTGGGAGAGAATCAGCTGAGGATCATACAGGCAGCAAATCAAGCCCAAATAAGCAACTACGCTTTAGAAAACAAGCCCAAAAACCTGCAACCAGTGACTGACAAGATTTACAAGCAAAAGACAAGCCTAAAGTCATTTATAATAAGCGGACTTGGCAACTATGCTGAAAGATCAGGGACAGGGTGGACTAAACCATTCTGTGCAATTGGGAGGGGAGGAGAGGGGAAAGACTGTTCATTTTTCCACAAAGAAATTTTGAATGTTTATTTATTCAGACAATTTAAGTTATCTTATTGCAGTTAAAACACAAAACAAAAGAAAAGAGTGGTAGAAAACACATTTTCTTTCAGGCCCATTAAGGGCCCCCCTCCACATTTGGGCCCTGGGTTGCCCTCCCACTATGACGTCCCTGAATGCATGGCTCATGTACACAGGGCACAGTCCTTGCCCACCAAGTGTAAATGCACAGCACTTGTACATCACTGTGCCCTTTTTCTTCCTGGGCAATCTTTTCTATCAAATTCCAGATCACTTAAAAATAAAATAGAATCTAAAATGAACTTGTCTATCTGTCCTCCTAAAATAAGTAGGGATACATTTTGAAAGTATCTGAACTTCCCTTTGCGCTGATTTGTGGGTCATAAATGGTCTAAAAGCAAGCGCTGCTTTCAACCATCAGTCAGTGTTCTGCAACTGCAGCCTCAACCACAACGTTTCCCAAACCTCAGTCAAGCTGCTCTGTGCCCAAAACCAAGCTGGAGGCAGTAAAAGATAATCCGGGAGTGACACAAGGGAAACTTGTTTTGGAGGTATTGTGTTTTGGATGGTTTTCAGGCGAAGCACAAGAATAGTACACACCAGTCACAATACCCCGCAGCGGCAATATCAGTGAAAATGAAACCTCCAAACACGCAGTTAAATTAATGGTTGCTTTGAGAAAATGTTTTCCAAAATGAATCTACACCAATAAAATTAAACTGCATCCCAATGAGCCATCTGAGCTTACCCAGCTGTCTGAAGTTAGTATTTCTGTTTAACAGCTTTCTGAATTCTTGAAAGGTGTCGAAGCTGGCTGCCGCTGATTAGGCTTTTTATCAGTTTATAGGCAGGAACGGGACTCCTTGTGCTCAAAAATATTGGATTCGACTGCTGGAGAAATAAATATTTCATTGACTGTCCAAAAGGGAAAAAAAACACTGTGCATGAAAACAGGAGGATAGAGGGTCCATGGGTTAAATGTGAGAAAAGAAAGAATGCGATGTTGTTAATCAGAGCAGAGTCCTACATGATTTCATATCTTTCATGTTCTTTACACTGATAAGGCTTTAAACTTAAGGTACACGGTGTCCTGGTGCAGCCTGGGTCAGAATGTGTTTTTATAAGATGATAAAGTAAGCTGTCAGTGGTATCTACCTTCACATAACTTTATCAAGGAGGAAAGTCTGTCCCTCTCAAATCATCCTGTCTTCACTTCTGCTGCCAGCAGTCAAACGACATCAGTCCCCACACCCCTGAGGCCGCGCCACGAGCAGCTTCAATCATTTGGGGAGAAGAAGAAAAAGGTCAAGAGCTGTTTCAGTCATCTTTGAGTCAGTGTTATTAAATAACAGCTCTCTCAGCCTCACACATGTAGCATATTAAGGTCGTTTCTCTATAGGGTGAAACAAAAGATCCACTTACTGAGACCACTGAAGTGATTTCACACACCAGGTTCACCTCTGCGCTCAAAGAAATCATGAAGAAGCTGGACATATTAACAATAAAAAACCCAGAGTTCCTGTGAGATGAAGTGTATCATATGGGTTGGAATGAGGATGGTATCATGGGAGAGATGTGGTGACTGACTAAACTCCTAAAGCCAATACAGGAGCTGTGGCCGTGGAGAAATTCACTCAAGACTCTACATGTTTTGCTTCCTGATGTGCTGCTAATGCAAAAAAGAACTTGTGCAACAGATCAAATCAAACGACAAGCATTGCACACAAAGAAGAATGGTTTGCACAGAAATGCAATGAACTCTCAAAGTAGTATGATCCGATGAAGTCAAATGGCATTACTACCAGGAAGTCTTGGTTCTTTAAATTTTGTTGACGTCTCAAACAAATTTATTTCATTATAACTATTTGAGCATTACTTTTTGAAAAATAATTCAAAACTCGTTCCAACCACTGTTGGTGTCTGGAGTTTTCTTGTCCTGATGAGTCCTGCTTATTCCAATCCAATCCACTTTATTTGTAAAGCACATTTAAAAAACAATCAAGTTTACCAAAGTGCTGCACAGTAAAATCAAAGAAACATCAATGAAATAGTTAAAATAAAATATAAAAAAAACAAGAGCCATTAAAAAACAGATGGTTTAATACCATAAAAACATAAAAAGACAGAGATCAGACAACTCTCATGTTTATCTGACTTCATGTTTGCGACATGACTGTGTGTTATTGTTCTCTGGCTGAGATGATTATAGGAAGAACCTGGACCTCAAACCAACACCCGTTTCAACCACAGACTGCATGATAGGTTGACATTACTATTCGTGATGTCCACTGATTTCAGAGGAAGAGTTTGAAGCCCAGCAAAGGAATTCATTTGTATGCTGACTCAACCTTAGGTGTAACCGCTGAAGAAACCAGCAAAAAGGTGCAGCCAGGATGGGACCTAAGGTTCCTGCTGCATATCAATAATGCACTCAACCTTCAGCAAAATCAGCAAAACTGTGTAACTCTATACTCAACTACAATCTTGGGTTCACAAAAAAACAGGCTTTTAAACAGGCTGTAGATATAAGAAATTATGCTCTAAAAACTAAGTCTTTGATAATCTTACAGTCTTTATTTATATAGTGCCAAATCGTAACATGGCAATGTCAAGATACCTTCCAAAACATTAGCAGGTTGGGACTTTTTTTTTTTTTTTTTTTTCTGAGTTTAGCAATAAAAAATTCTGGTCATCCAGGTTTTTATCTCTTGCATGCTTTTAGTTTGGTAAACTGAGTGTTTTTTTGTTTGTTTTGTTTTGTTGTTTCTTTCTGGTTTCATTGATAGATATAACAGTGTCGTCTGCATAACAGTGAACATTTATGGAGTGTTTCCTCATGATAATGCCAAAAAGAAGTAAAATAAAGGACCAAAACCAATGACTGTTAAGTGTGACGTTCACATCACTTTTGTGAGAAGAAGGAATTTCTATGGTCGTTGTTCAAAGCTAATTTTTAAACAAAATTTTCTTTAACCAATGACCAGAGAAATCAGCTGTACCTTCTCCCAGTTGGTATGGTGGTGCATCTCTGAGACAAAAAAAGACTGCTGTGTTAAAGAGACATTAAAGCTGAAGAAACACTTTCAGTTAAAATGTTTTGTTGAGGTTTCAGACAACAAGATCATCATATCAACTTGGATATATTAGCTGCTAGCTTACAAATTACTGAGAGAATAAACAGAGAAAAAGTGAATGCTAATGAACATAAAGGCTAAAGTGGCATTATATATTTTCTTTTGTATATCATAATCCAGGTGTTTATTCAAAAAATCATCTTTTTAACTGCTCCAATCAGAGTGATATTTCTTGAATATTCATGAAGGCTCCTGGTTTTAGATAAACCAAAATGAAAGACAACCTTTAAATCTCAGCAGGTGTCAAGGGTAAAATGTCTCATAATTCTGGAGCCCAAAGTGGTAATTTGTATCTTTGGTATCATCAATCCTTTGCACAAGCTTCCTAATTTTCCCCTCAGATAAATAATTCATGACCTGGCATTACTTGATCAAGCCCTCAGATGACTGAATTAATTTCCAGAGTGAATGTCGTTATCACATTCATTTCGTCTTTCTGCTCGACCTCGTCTTTGTCGGCCTCTTTTCGTTGGTTTGACGTCACCGTTCAAGTGCAGCGCCAAGTCAGCTGTGAAAGTTGTCACGGTCAGTCTAAATAGGCTGCCTGTGTCTAATAGAGTTTTATTTTGATTTATGACAGAGATTCTGGAGTCTACTTCAAGGCTCTTAGCACTATATCTGTTCCTCATTTTTCACACTATTTGCTGATTTTTAGTAAGTCACTTCACCCCTCTGTAAAGCTTTTCATACTACATCTAAACTTTCAAGATAAGACGCCTGAGTATTATTTTAGTTTTCAGGCCTGGTAAGCTTCTCGTGATCCCTCTTTGCTCGGTAAGCATGCAGGATTCACTGTGGATCTGTGAGGAGGATTTCTACATCTACAACGGATGTGAGCAGAAAAGGAGCAGATGTGATCATGAATGCCTTTTTTAATGATTTTCTGGGCAGTTCCGCATGTTTATACTCAGGCTTTTGAATAAATGATGACACTGGGAATTAATTGGATTCAAATGGTTAAACATGTTTTGCTGTGTGTTTGACATCTGTTAACATCTATTTGTGAAACATTTATAATCACTCAGTGATTCCAGGGAACGGATTCTCAGCTCTGACAAAAATGCAACAGAAATAAATAAAAAGTAAAAAATTTGAACAGAAAAGAAGCAGATAAAAGCTGGCCTTAATATCACTCCAGCGGGCTGCACATATTTCCCTTCTTCTCTCTGCGGTTGTGATTGAAGCAGAGGAGCATAAGATCAGCTTAAGATCCATCTGTGTGTGGATTACATCACTTGACAAAGCTTTGACACCGAGCTGCCTTTATCTCCAGTTTGCTTTCTCACCTTACAGAGGAAATGTGGACAAACAGTTTGGAGTGGAAAGCCTTAAGCCACAAACAGGCTGCTTCTTTCAGTCAGGGCTACGCATCCTCTGCAAAGATGATTGTTCAACTCAAAGCGCCTCCAACTCCTCCCACGCAGCTATTTATCACAAACTTTTTCCAACAAAACTCATCCCACACTCATTTGCAGTGTGTAGTGTTGAGGTGAGTGGCAACGAGAGGGAGGCGCTCAGCAGCGTGGGTGCAGCTCCTCAGCAGCTCCTTCGCAGCCACAGATTTATCTGGTGTGGGAACCAGCGTGTGTTCAGAACAGGCCGACTGTGTCGGACTGTTAGATACTCTCATGCTTTTTGTGCACATTGGCTTTTCATTCAGCTTTAACGGTCAGAAATTTGAATATTGGCAAAGAGGCAGAGGCAGACATGAGGCCTCCTGGTAAACAGCTAATATTAAGCCAACTCCTCTAATTATGTAAATTATTTCAAAATTATTCAGTTCTTAATGGTAATGTAATCAAAATGGATGAGTCACACAAAAAAACAGCCTCTGTAAAGTTTTCATACACTAAGAAATTAGCTGAGACTAATATCAGAGTTTAACCTCACGACGGGCAAAAATACATAAATAAATAAATAAATAAATAAATAAATAAATAAATAAATAAATAAATAAATAAATAAATAAATAAATAAATAAATAAATAGGGAAATTCATCACTCCTTTTTTCATTATTTTTGGAAAAACAAACAAAAAAAAAAGACAGACACTAGCTGTCAGATTGAGGAAAGGGAAGACGAAGAATACACAAAGCAAACTCACTTACATTTCATCATTTTTCAAATGAAGCTAAAAGTTTTTTTGTTTTTTTTGTCTGCATCACCAGCTCCTTGATACAGGCACTCACTTCTTCTAAGTTAAGTTTCTTTACCCGCTTTTTGTTTGTTTTTGGAATGGCCTATTACTCTAGTCCCACTAGGGGGTCGCTGGTCTCCTGAAACTGCAGTTTGGGGCCGTTGGCTGAAAATTCTTGGTCCCTGACCCTCACAGCACCAGCTGTTTTTGTTCATTCCCACCACCCGACTCCAGAAGCTCTAAGTTGATCAAATTGCTCACCTGTGTTGCCAAACAGCTGAAATAGTTTGCTCTCAAAAATAAAAAAACTTCCTTGCACTCCTGCTGGAGGTCCCTTTGAAACTCACCAGAATACTGCAGACATTCAGCTGTTGTTGCTGCTACTCTTAAATGAGGTCGTGTCGATCATATTCAAGAGATGAACACCATCCATTTGGGGTATTCATCATCCCAGCAGAGTGGATATTTTTGCTCAGTTCATGAGTTTTGGTATCTTTGAAAAAGTTTTTAGAAGTGCATTAGTTTTCTTTAGTTAAAAAGTTCTGATCATCCATCACAGAGGGTGTAAAACTATAAATGTTCCAAAAGTAATATTGATTTATTTGTAGTTATCTTTGATTAAATAAACGTGGAATGGGCCTGTCTCTATCAAGAAACTATCAGTATAATGCAGCTCGGAACAGCATGATAACAAATTAAATCACTGATATTCACCAAGACAATATATGAAGGCAGTAACAAAGACGTTAAATATAATTACGAGGGAAATAAGTGATAAAGGCTTTCTGTTTAAAGTAGAAAATAGATTTTTTTTTGTTAATGCATCAGACTCAAAGGACATTTATTTGACAGCAGGGGTGTAATGAGTTCCGTAAATATTGAGCAACAGAGACGTAATTTGATTTTTTTTTTCCTCCTAAACCTGTGGTTATTGGCCAGCTTTTAACTAATTACTCAGCTGTGGTAAATACTTGATTCTCAGTCATCAAAAGCCCATAACAGTTGTGATTAATACTGAATAGCAAGAGCAAAGCAAGAGACAACCAAAGGAGTCCAGCACATATATTTATTTATTTTAGGATATAAACTACTTATGGTGCAGTTGTTGGAAATAAAAATCAATATCATGAGTAAACTATCTATCTATCTATCTATCTATCTATCTATCTATCTATCTATCTATCTATATATATATATATATATATATATATATATATATATATATATATATATATATATATATATATATATATATATATATATATAACAAGGTATATAACATATATAACAAGGTCCTTGAGATCTGCTGATCACTTTCGACTCATTGTCCCAAAAAAACCCAACTGGAAAACCTGGGGTGATCAAGCTTTCTCTGTGGTGGCTCCCAAGTTGTGAATCAAACTGCCAATTGGAAGAAAAACATCCCCCACCCTACTGACTTTTAAATCACGTCTTAATACTCATTTATATTCTTTGGCTTTTAATTCAGCTTGAGGGTTGTGGGATCTCTGTACTTTTATATTTTTATGGTCCTAACCCCTGTGTGTTAATGGCTCTTGTTGTTTTTATGGTTTTTATTTTACATTATTTTAATTGTTTTATAGATGTTTCTTTGAATTTACTATGCAGCACTTTGGTAAACTGGATTGTTTTTTAAACTGTGCAATGAATAAAGTGGACTGGATTGGATTAAATTAGAGGTTAGTTTTGGTGAGTTATATACACAGTATATATAATGTATAGTAAGCAGGTGGTATTGCGTCACTGTACATTGTTGCAGGAAAAATAACTGGCTTCCAGTATATCTGTCCCTCTGGGAATATTAGACCAAACCTGAAGTTGTTTTCACATTTGTTGTTGTAATAATTAAAAATCTTACTGCAATGTGTCGGAGCTTATAAAGAAGAAACGGGAACGTTTCAGACTGTGTTTAAGCAAACAATGCCATGAAGATCAGGGTCATGATGATGATTTGTAGGAAATTCTTGGGACAGATATCTTTAAGGTGAGACAGGTAGTTGACTCATGTCCATGCCACTTTATCTGTAATTTATTCCCAAGTTATTGTTTGTTTTTTTTAACTTATTCTTGTAACAAGTTATTATTGTGACGTGTGCTGTTGACCTCTTGGCAGGTCATCCTTGTTTAAGAGATTTAGATCTCAATGGGGTTTTCAATCTGATTTAATAAAGGTTAAATAAAAAAGGGGTCGGGGGGGGGGGGGGGGGGTTCCTCATGTTGCTTTGCACTGTACCATCCTAAGAGAGAGATCAGTAAAACAAGACTCAGGTTCTCTCACTAGACTCGGCGTATTGTTTCTGCTACTTGTGCTTCAACAACATCCCTTAATTTTCTCTTTTAGTGATGAAAACTGTCGTCATATATGGTTAGAAAAGGTTTAAAATCAGGTCACATCTCTGAGTGAAAACCTAATACTCCCTCTTAGTGTTCCACAATGTTTTGAGAATCCATTAATATAAAAGAACAAACGTAATGCAGGCAAGAAGTTCTCTGGCAGTAAAAAGTACAAATGGTCATTACAGACTGCGGCTATTAAATCAACTAAATGTAATTGCTGACACATTTATGAGTTTGTATTAATTCTGCCAGCGAGTGAGCATCAGGTGTACAGATGGGAAAACACATCCAGGAACGTGTCCAGATGTGCAGCTATGCAGCGAAAGCTATTCATATGTCAGATTTACAGATGGAGGAAACATGTCGCTAAAGAAGAAGAAGAAGAAGAAGAAGAAGAAGAAGAAGAAGAAGAAGAAGAAGAAGAAGAAGAAGAAGAAGAAGAACTTTCCTCTTCAACAATGCAAGCTTCTCAGAAGCTTCAGGAAAACAGTCCTGTTTTACAGCTCGGATAACATGCATGTTTGCCATTCATCTAAGGAAATTCATGCACCAAACTGACATAAAGACGAGTCTGCTTGTTCAACATCCTGTAAAAAGTTTAATTCACCTGATCTCCATCAAAAGTTAAGGTCAGAGAAGTGTGTGTATCACAGAGTTATTGTTATTCAACTCAGCTTGGTGTTTGTCCGCCTTGTCCTTTGTGGCGCGTCGTGCAGAGAGATGATGGAGGTGGGATGTGCTGGGGGTGTGGTGGAAATGACATTATCTGGGTGGAAGTTTGAGTTTATTTACTTGTTTTTGCTTGCGTGTGTCTGACGGTAGGCGGGAGGTGAAGGCTGATGTGGCGTGTGGAAGCAGCTTTTTGTTTTCCGTCCCTTCACGCTCAGTTGGACAGTCAGATGGGATTAATGGTTGGCGGCTTTCGGAGTGATGGGGTCAGTGGGACAGGGGACGAGGTGTGAAATCACTTCTCTGTAGACCGCTGACACAGAGCTGAGAGGGCTGGCTGCTGCTGCTAAGCATGCCGGAGTTACCAGCGAAGTAAAACAGAATTTATTTTTTACATGGAAGTTTTTTAAAATTTATTATTTATTTAATTTATTATTTTTTTAATCATTCTGTTTATTATAGCTGAGTTTAAATCAGTCTTACAAACTGTTTGCTGCAAAATTGAGCAGTGTCTCCATGTGTCTTTAAGTACCTTTAAGAACATTATTGAAAAAGTTCTCTATTTGCAGACAGTCCAAAGTAAAAAGTGTAATCTTTGGGGCTGTTAACCTCCTCAATTATCAACACTTTGTATGTTTAAAGTTCAGAAAAGTTCCACAAATTTTTTGTATTTATTTTATTTTTATTTTTATTTTTTGTTTTTTTCAGGGTTCCTATTGTGCCAAGTTTTCTCACCAAGCTTTTAGCTGCACTAATTGATTTTTTCTGCCATTTAGTGAAGGTGCAACAGGCTGTAAACACAACATTGGCACAACATCACCTTCAAGGTTGGCAAGGCTGAGAACAAACAGTTGCCTGTTTGCACATCTGGCAACCACACAGCAGCATTATCAGCCTATTGGAGTGGTGTTTGTGTCTACATGACAAATGTGGTCTGATAGTCATACTCCTTTGAGTTTTCTCCATTCCAGGGAAGAGCCCGCTCCCTCTGACTGCAAATGTAAAATGGTGCTTCGGTAGACTCTAAGTGAGTTTGCAGTCAGCAGAATGAACTGTATATGTTCTGTCACAAAAAGATCCTCATTCTTCCATCGGCCAGAAAGAGACGACTTCATGGGTTGCAAAAAAAAAAAAAAAGACCACATATCTAGAAGTCTGTGAGATTGATCCCTCTCATCAGTTAATTACTACAGTAAACATTTCCACAACAAGTTAACGTTCTGGTTGTCTTTTTTTAGTACAGCACAGTTTTCATTTTGTTTGGCATGATCCCATCTGGAGTTTGACGAGAGATAAACACTTTAGAGTTTGACCACCCTGTGATTTACAGGCGATAGCAGGACAACCCAGCAGCAGAGATGCATTTTCATCCATATGTCGTCACATCTGCTTCAAAGTAGTGTAGTATGAAGACTGGTGGTTCAAATCCCTGCTGAGAAGTAGTCCCTCTGTGCATGTTCAACCCATTGCCCTCTGCTGGTTCTGCAGCCTCATCCCAAAACCCAAAACCAGGCCTGTTAGGCACAGATGAGCACAGTTAGTACAACATTTGACTGCATGAGCCATCCATTCATTCACAAAAATGTTTGTTTTGATGAGAGTTCAGCAGATTCTCATCAAAGTTCACAGAAGTTAATGGGGACATTAAAACCTTCTGTAAGTCCATAAGCGGAAAACAGTCATCAGGATCTCAGTCCAGCAAGAGATTTAATCACAACACTTCATGTCCATAAAGACCCAAAGATTATTAAAAACCTTTAAAGGCTGTTTGCAGGGTTTGGATCCTTCAGGTAAACAACCTTTCAGTGACTTTAGGTGTCACCAGAATTCATCATGTAAAGAGGAAACGATTCCACTCAAGTAAAATGTTTTGATTATCTTTTTTTTCCAGTGATCTGATCCTTGAATCTGGCATCGGGTATACATCTGAGAGATATGCTTCAGCACATAGCACGCAGACATGACCGCTCATCTCGACAATCATTTTAAACAATAAGGGGGGTGTTAGAGGGCAGTCGGACTATAATGACTTAGCAAAAGCCAAAAAGTAACTAAAGTCATCGTTGTTCTCTGTCTCATTCTCGTGCTGATTCTGATGAGACTGTGCTTCACGATGACATAGGCGGGCCATGCGTGTGCCTAAAGTTTGGTTCCCACTGGTGTGGATTGCAAGTGTAACCGCGCCCTAATACTGGTATTGGATCAGATCAGTGTATTGGTATCAGGGCTCAAAAAGTTGGATAGGTGCATCCCTACATTTTTCAGCATCCACATCAGGAGTTGATTGGTGCCTCTGAAACGCCTGTCGGTGTGAGTGTAAACGGTTGTCTGTCACTGTGTCAGCCTTGTGAATGACCGGTGATTACCACCTCAAGCTAAATGATGGCTGGGATTGGCTCCACAGCCGCCCCGCAACTCCAGTCATGATAAGGGGTGTAGATAATGGACCGAGGCAGGGTGGGTGGTTAGTCCTGACTCACGGGGATGAAATGGTTATCACCAAAAGGCTTCGAGCTTCAGAACAGTAACCAGCGAACCAAACTGTGACATAAGAGGCTGTGTGCTTTAAAAAAAAAAAAAAAAATTACAGTTTATTTCCTGCTGTTGAAGCTCATAGAGTGTTCAGTTGGTGGAGGCTGATGAACTAAAAACGCTGTCAGCGTTTCACTGTGGGAGGCCAATTTTTCCTCAAACTGCAAAGATCTCAAGTCGCTATGAGGAATATCAAGTTCAGCCAAACTTTTTGGAGAGCTGGTAATGACTCGTGTAGTCAAGCAGGAGTTACTGAGCCTCTGAGTTGTTTTCAGAGATGTGTCAGGCTAATTTCTACATCAAAAAAGTTAATTTAAACTTATTTTAATTTAGACATTCATGCAGTTTTAAGTGAGTGCAGATGTGTTCTGCTCAATTTCAAATTTTCAAAACTGTTAAGTGACGTGCTGATGCCATCATTTGTAAGGGCTTTTTAACCTATGTGGATTACATTCCTCAGTGTGTGTGTGACTCTGTGTGTGTGTGTGTTTAAGAGAGAGACACTGAGTAGCTGTGAAATGGGCTGTGACAGTGGCTTCACCCTGACTTACTGCCTGCCCGTGGCAGCCCAGGAGCCCCAGTGGCCTTCGGTCACCACGCTCTCTCTTCCTCTCTTTCTGTCTTTGTCATGTTGTCTTTACAACACACAGAGTTTCACTTTATCTGATAATTACGGCTGAGTGACATTTCAACTTCTGCAGGCTTCATTTTTTCCGCCCACGTGTGTGCTCGCTCTGACTGGCTCCCTCTGTCACAGAGAGGAACTGATGCTTCTTGTGTTCAAGGTGACAGGAGCCAGTGCTCATGGGAGTCTGTGTACCATACATTCAGCACGAGGACGCCACGTGCACTCTATAATCAACTCTGTACATTTATTTATTTAACTGTCCTTGACACATCTTGTATTTAAACAGCCTGTTGTCTTTATACTTCCACAGTTGTCGTTCAGCCCTCCCTGTTTCATGTCACTTTCTGCACTGTTCTGCTTTATTTACTCTTTGTAGTATGATTTTTCTTTGCTTTATCCAAACCACAATCCAGTTCCTCCTTGGATTTCAGCGTATGAAAAAAAAAAAAAATGAAATAGAATAATTGAAATCGCTGGAAAAAAATCCCCATTAGTATCACCCTGCCATATGTTCGTCATTTTATTAAACGGAGCTGGAGGTGTAGAAATGGTGCAGCTTTAATTGGCTCGCACTTCATAAATAATTTCTGATCACGTGTCGAATGTGACTGGGGACTGTTCCCAAAAGCCTGGGGATTTATAAGCCTTGCCAGGGGTGCACTGTTATTTTTCTGACGTCGGTGTGCCACTGATCATGCCTTATTATGGCCGGTGGGCACATTTCCCCAGCTCCCCTCTTATGTGTTGATCATGGTGCAGAGTAATTGGCCACGCTGAGTGACAACCGACGTCTTGGAGGAGATAATGAGGCAGCCATTTTGAGCGTAATGCTGACAGACACTTTGAGCAGCAAACACAATTAACTGCTGCACCGGGCAGATCAGGGGGTAAATTTATTAGCAGACTGATTCCAGATTACACAGTCATGAATTTTAATCATCAACTGATTACTGATTGAAACTTTAAAACGAGGACAGGATTTCGTAGCTCGCTGTCATGTTTGCTGTCGTAGTTTTTGTGGATTCGTCAGATGTTTCAGAGCTGAGCGCAGTGTATCAAAGAGATCTGGAAGAAAAACAAATCCATTTCTCTGTTCTTCTAACTTTTTTTGGAGGTGTCAGATTGTTATGACGTTCACTCTCATGCGCCGGGGGCTTAATGGATTCAGGAACAAAGCATTCAGATATGTCCTGTAATATTATAAAGTAATGGGACGAGTGTGAGTAACCTTGTTCAGAGAACTTAATGCACCTGTGTATCTCTGCTCCTCCACTCTCCATTAGGCAGAGCTGTGTGTGTGTGTGTGTGTGTGTGTGTCTCCCTCCTCTCCTCACTCCCTCCTCCCTCCATCAAGGCAAGGCAAGGCAAGGCAAGGCAAGTTTATTTGTAGAGCACAATTCATACACAAGGCAACTCAAAGTGCTTTACAGCAACATAAAATCACAAGATTAGAAAAGAAATGAAAGAATAAAATAAAACATTAAAACATTAAAACATTAAAATAATTAATTTAAAAATGAGGAGTGCAGATAAAATACTTTCAGTTGTATGCAAAGCTAAACAGAACTGTTTTCAGCCTGGATTTGAACATCATCAGAGTTGAGGCCTGTCTCACATCTTCTGGAAGACTGTTCCAGATTTTAGGAGCATAAAACTGAAACGCAGCTTCACCATGTTTAGTCCTGACTCTGGGCACCAGAAGGAGACCCCTCCCTGAGGTTCTCAGAGTCCGAGTTGGTTCATATGGCTCTAACATGTCAGAGATGTACTTTGGTGCTAAACCATGAAGAGACTTGTAGACAAGCAGAGCTGTTTTAAAGTCTATTCTTTGGGTGACAGGAAGCCAGTGCAGAGACCTGAGCACAGGACTAATATGGTCGTATTTCCTGGTTCTGGTCAGGACTCGAGCAGCAGCATTCTGGATGTACTGCAGCTGTCTTAGAGCTCGCTTAGAAACCCCAGTGAGCAGGCCGTTACAGTAATCTAACCTGCTGGAGACAAACGCATGGATGAGTCTCTCTAAGTCAGGTTTAGACAGTATTCCTCTGATTCTGGCGATGTTTTTCAGATGGTAAAAAGCCGCTGATGTTATTGATTTAACATGGCTGTTTAAGTTGAGGTCTGAGTCCAGTATTACCCCTAGATTTCTAACCTGACTATTACCCTTTAGAGAGAGAGTCTCAAGGTGACTGATGACACTTTCTCTTTGTGTCTGTGGACCAAAGACAATGATTTCAGTTTTGTCTGAGTTTAGCTGGAGAAAATTGTTTTGCATCCACACACTGATCTGTTTGATGCAGTGACAAAGTGAATCTACAGGCCCATGTTCACCTGCTCTCAGGGACACATAGATCTGAGTGTCATCTGCATAGTTGTGATAGGAAACTTTAAAGCTGCGCATTAGCTGGCCTAATGGCAACATGTACAGATTGAACAATAGGGGTCCCAGGATTGACCCCTGGGGAACCCCACAGGTCATAGCCATTTGGTCCGAGACACAGTTACCAATTTCAACAAAGAACATCCTGTCCTCAAGATAGGACTTTAACCAGTTCAAAGCAGTACCAGAAATTCCTGCCCAGTTTTCTAACCTCTGTAATAAGATCACATGGTCAACTGTGTCAAAGGCAGCGCTCAGGTCCAGCAGAACTAAGACTGAAACTTTGCCTGCATCTGTGTTCAGGCGGATATCATTTGTCACCTTGATCAGAGCTGTCTCAGTGCTGTGGTGGGGCCTAAAGCCTGATTGGAAAGTATCAAAGGTATTGTTAGACAGAAGAAAGTCAGTAAGCTGTTGGTACACCACTTTTTCCAGGACTTTACCTAAGAATGGTAGGTTCGATATAGGCCGGTAGTTGTTCAGTACTGTGGCATCAAGACTGCTCTTCTTCAGGAGAGGCTTAATGACATCAGTCCCCGGTGTAACTGGAGGAGCTTTGCTGGAGTTTTTCACTGATGGATTTCGGTCTCCAGCAGATCATTATTTGTGATTATTGCAAAGTGTCTGCCCCACTATGGGGGCACCTGGTACAGGACAGATACTCTCCATCAGTTGATGTCAGCTTTATAACTGCCCGGTTTCGCTGGATGTGCTGCTGAAATCACAAATAACTGACTTGACTTGTGTTTGCTGCTGTTAGCTGTTTGCAGTGGCAGCATTATCCACATGATTGCTGTTGGTCATTGTACTCAGAGCTGTTTTTACCTGATGGGATGGCAGCCTCAACAATGGCGGGATTTGACACACTGTGCTCAAGCCTTTGCCAGAACATGTTTTAAAGGTGAGTATGGCACGTGGTGTGGTCACAAGAAAAGAAGAACGACACTCAGAGGGACTGTGAAGACTTTCGCAGTGATCTTGAAAAAGTCTCACTTCTAGATATCTGCCTGATCCTAATCCACAACTTAAAATGAGATTATCAGCACCAATACAGGTTATTTCTAAAAGCTATTTCTTTGCTCAGACAGGACCGGATTGATTTATGGCACATTGAAGTCTCTATGACAACACCACACCAGCTGACGAACTTTAGTGGGAAGAGAGGTCTGTGTTTTTCTCAGCTGAAAACAATTTCTTGGATTAATTTAGTCGTGATGGTGGAGACTGGAGCTGAACTGTCAGACAGAAAAAGAACAGAACAGGACACGGGCTAATCTGTTTGTGATAATGTTCATTCCAACCCACATGCAGCAGTTATTCTGCAGTGATCTGATCAAACTTGAGAGTCTGTCAATAAAATGAAGAGTGAGGTTACGTTAGCTCTGATTGGTAGATGAACAGGACATGTTCTGCTAACATTACACATTAGCCTATGGACACGTCTCAGACACCAGGCTGGGAGTAGCACTAAATATCGCTGGCTACTAAGGTACCTGCCAACTTGTGAGCTCGATAAAGCATGAAAACCCACATTCCCATTATTTAACATGAACAACCCACCATGTCCGTAACAGTATCAATGGGAAAAGCCAGGAATGTCGGCAAGTATGGTGTTGTGTCAGTGCAAGTCTCTGGTTCTGGTTCCGACAGCATGAGATCCAAACTCCACCCCCTTGCTGGCTTTGAAGGATGAACTAATCGATCACGGGTGATGTTTGTCCCTCTAATTCATAGCTCAACAGGTAGACACTGAAAGCTCACTTCAGAGTGACATATCAGGGATGTGGCGTGAGAGCATGTGGTACCAATGAAATGTGTGTCTCACGGCCAATGTGGTAGTGTTGGCAGCTACGGACTAAACTACAGTACAAACTGACAAAGTTAGCTTGTTGTCATTTTTCAAACAACAGCTCTGTGTAACTGTTAATAAATACCTTACCTTGTTGCACTGTATCCTGTAAAAAGTTGTCTTTAACAAAGAAAAGTAGTGGTAAAAATAAGATCTGATCTCTGTTTATTTAAAAAAAAATATAGCAATTTTTTTTCTTTTTTGAGGTTTCAGTGCCTAGTTTCCTGTCCTGCTAGATCTTAGCTGAGAAGCAGCAGGCATGCAACTGAGCGGAGACAGTCTGAGTTCATGCAGTGCCCTAAATTGAAAACTATCAGATCTGGTGCCATGATAGAGCAAATAAAGACTGGGTCATAAGAAAAGATAAAGAAAAATAAAAGGGCTGAAACAACCTTGACTATTGAGTTACACGTGACATTACGGCTCATGAAGACATTGTTCAGGGCAGCTTTAGATAAATTTTACTATGATAGTGTTTTGATAACTTGCTTCAGGCATATTGTGTAGATTTTAACCTCATCTCTAACTATCACAGTTTGGTGTATCAAATAAACTCCTTATGCTTTCTGCATCTCTGAGGGTACATTTTCATTGAAATGCAAAATGTTCTAAAACACCTGCACCGTATTCTGATGTAATTGGTCAGGAAGAAGACCTAAGGCTATTCTTTGTTTTATGTGTAGTATTGCAACTTGGAGCATTAGAAAATAAAATTAAGATGTATTTCATTACCTGGGAAAAGTGACATTGGAGAGCTGGACCTGAGAGAAATCAAACAGTTTTTTAATATCTGGCTTCTGTGTCACAGGATGAGAAATGTGCAGTGAGTTTAGTGTGACTCAGTGGACCCACTGTGCTCTGGATGTTAATGTAACCCTCGGGACAGCAGTTCAGACCATGAGGCAAAGTTACACATCACATTAAACCTACAATATTCACACTGAAAAGTAAGTCCTGTTCTTAAATCTGAGACTGTAACACCTCTCACGGTGCTGACCCGCCTGAGGGCACATACATGGCCCCACCTGCTCTCCAACTGCTGCATAATAAAACGGTCCAGGCCATTAAAAGTGCTCCCAAGTTCAACTCAGCTGGAACGACTGTGTGTCAGTGAAGGAGTGTGCCCTCTGCTCTGACATCCAGGCTGTTATCGGTTCTTTATTTAGATGTAATGACATTTTTGCGGCTATTAATGCCAATCCCATGTTCCCTCTCTTTAAGAGGCAGACTTCTCTAAATATTACAACATTGGAACCTCTGTAGCATCGCTCCTAAAAGCTTTCATCCTGGGTATGGTTTTAATTTGGAGTTAAAGTCAAGTGACTTCGTTTAAGGGATGTAATGTATGACTGGGATCTTTGGGTGTCAGGGGAATCATTTGAATACAATGACACAAATCTGGAACCGGAAATCGTCGTGTTTTTCTGGTAAGACTCTTTTTTCCAATGAGCACCATCATCCTACATCGTAAAGGTTTGACTCTTACCAGTGCATGCAGTATTTTTTTTGGAAATACATCTTCTTTTTAACATGACTTTTCTTTGTTCAAGACAACTTTTCCCAGGATGCAAAGCATCGAGGTAATGTAATTATTTGTATAGTTATGTAACACTATTGTTTGAGACATGATAACAAATATGGTCTTATAAAAGGACCTCTGTGTTAATTTTGGTGGGTTTCACAACCAGCTGGAAACTCCTCACGGAGGCTTTAACATACATTTGTTTTCAGATGTATCACATAATCAGGTTATGTGGTGTATAAGTTGCAAAACAAGCATTAGTAACCAATTTGTGCACATCCATAGTTATCTAAACCTAAACCAACCAAACTCATCATTGGATGCTAATTTCTTCATGCTAATTTAGCAGCTTAATTTTAACACTGGTCAGGTGTTGCATGTTCATTGCCGCTAACTTGGCTGCAAAGCCAGGCACACACATGTTTCTATGGTAACATCTATGGAGCTTCATGTTGTGAGTCTCAGGACCACCATCGAAGCTTTTCTTATTCGAGGAGCTGTGAGTAAAAACATGTTGAAATCTCAAAGTTTCTGCTTCCCATGACTCAGCATCAGACTGATAAACAAGCAGTGAGACTAAAGTAAAAACTTCACAAACATGCTGAATCACTCTAATTTTGTCTATCAGTGACAAAGCAGAAAAACTATCCACGAGGCTTTGTGTTAAATTTAGCCTCGTCACGACTCAAGGCAAGTTCTCTGGAGCGTAGAAGCGGCAGCACATCTGTGACACATCGTCTCTTCACCTTCTGACCCTGTGGGTTTCAGGGATCAGTGTTGTTGTAGCCTGCTTTGATTGAAAACACCGTCAGTCTTGAAGGGATGCATGGACAGACTTCATCACAGGTGAGGTCTGTGTATTAGAGGGTGTTTATATAATCAGACAACATGGTTTAATCACATCTCGGGTTTTTAGATGCAGTTTATTATGACACGTTTAAGAAATCTAGTCATTCTCAGTTCAGCTTATACTCTAACCTACTGAATGTGAGGAGCTAAATATTACATTCATAATCTGACATTTAAAGAGCTGCTTATTTTAACACAACTTTTTCTCTGCCCTCTATTTAAATCCTTTGTGAAATGAAACCTGAACCAAATACCAACTTCATACAGGGACATACACAGTGAAGGTGTAAGTGGTTTGCCGTTTGACAGCAACTCCTTGTTTTAGTCCTATAAGCATGCACTTGGTAAATATTTGCAGCTCCACCAGCAGCCTTGAACATATTCATGAGCAGGAAATGTAGCTGAGGCATTTCATAATGTTGAAAATATTTAATCCATGGATGTTATCTGGTTTAGTCCTGACAGACACAGAGAAGCTTGTTCAAACACAGGCTGAGGTTGTGGCTTACCCATGACATCTTAGCGTCTTCACAGTTGGTGCTGCTTTAATCAGTGTTGTAGCACTCAGGTCTGAAACTTGAGGTCAGGACTCCAGGTGGGCCTTAGTCTGAGTTTCAGACTAAGGCCCACCTGGAGTCCTGATTTTCAGAACATGTGACTCCACTTCAGGTGATGACTCAAACATGGACCTCGATTTGAGCATCTACTTAAACTCTTTTAAGTGGAAGAGTTTAAGTATCTCAGTCTTGAGAGAAAAAAGGAGCGATTGAGGCATCAGCAGTGATGCAGACAGTCTGTTGTGGTGAAGAGGGAGTTGCGCCTGAGGGCAAGGCTCTCAGTTTACTAGTCAGTCTACCTTCCGACCCTCACCAATGGCCACGGGCTGTATGTAGTGACTGAAAGGACAAGATCATGAATACAAGCGGTTGAAATTAGCTTCCTCGCAGTGTGTCTGGGATCAGCCTTAGGGATAGGGGCCACTGGTCTTTGCTGATGGAATTGCTACCCCGTGACCTGGACCCAGATAAGCCGTAGAAGATGGATGGATGGATGGATGGATGGATGGATGGATGGATGGATGGATGGATGGATGGATGGATGGATGGATTGGACAAGAGGACTCATTCATTCATTTGTTGTTAAAGACTGTTTTAGTGTTTTTGATCTTCAGTGTCAAACTGTTCTTGCTAGGATACCTCAGGAGTTGCCTCGAATGGCAAGTTTTGTTTTCAAAGATTTTTAATGCAAAGCAGGAGAAGAGCAAAAAGTACCACTGCAGAGAAGGTGGGAAAACCTCAAACGGACATTAATCTGGGGCAAACCCAGAAAAGTTAATGAGGTGCTTAAATCAGCCAAACTGAACTACCTGGCTGAATGTGTCAATGCTAACAGTAAAAGTGGCCCCTTTAGTTAAGTCTTAGAATTCTGACAAAAATACCTGCGAGTTAAACCTTTTTTTACAGGAATGCATTACTTGTATTTTGACCGATTAGACACACTAAAAGAAAATATTATGGATTGGATATGGATTCATCATTTTGTTTTCGAAAACAAAACATACATTTGTCAAAGTTTTTAATCATCATTTTGGCTTGTAATCACCTTCCTCTGCATGAAAAATAGGCTGTTGATGGACAATTATCATTATAATTTTTATTTAGAAAATTAACCCTGCTAAAGTGATGCAACCTGGGTCCAGGGTGGTTGATCGTTAATGGCTGGATGTACATACGAGCCCTGGTTCATACAGTAAAAAGCTGACAGTAATAAAGCACTCCTCTTTGAGTTCCTCAGGTAAATAAGGGAATTTAACTCAGACTCAGCTCTAATTCTTCTGTGGTGACATGGACTTGATTCAGACCTGAATACTCAGAAGCCAAAGCTTGACTTGAGGGGTTTTCGACTGGACTACAAAGCTTTATTTAACACGAGCTCTCGTGTGAGCTCATGTAGCCTCTGCAGTGGCTGGTTTGATCTATGATCCCTGAGGTTTTCATCTACATCCCAGGCAGTGTTTGTTTTTGATAGCATCAGTTAAACTCCGACTTCAAAGTTCACCTGAAAATTGCTTTTTTTCTTGTCAGTGTTGAACCCCAGCTGGCTGTAAGCAATGGCAGATCTTTCGTTAATACTTGCATGTTTACTTTTAGTAAACAAATTGTAACATTTGCACAGGGTTCACAGGTCAAAGATTCAAGGCATCCCCTTTTTAATGGGGCCTACTAGCCTTCCTTGCTATAAAATGAAGCAATTGTACAAAATTTACTCAAGCAAACAGAAAAAGGAATCTCGTTTCAGAATATCAAATTGGTGGACAGCCATCCTAGATTTCTTTGAAATTTGCCAGCAGCGAGAGAGATGATTTTTCTGTCTGTGTTTGAGGTTGGGTTCAGTGTTGACAGCAGTGATTGCTCTCCACTCTGAACAGAGAGATGACAGTCAGGCTGAAGATAATAAGACAGAGGCCCATAAAGAAAGGGCTGCCACAGAGAGGAAAGCTAACATTAGCCAAGATTAACTGTCCATTCAGGTAAACAGAGACTGATAGAGGAGAGGACACAGAGACATTGTGCTCTCATCTGAGATTTCTGTAGCTTTTGTGCATCTTCCATCGCAGATTGTCAGCAGCTCTCTCAGGAGAAAGCGCCCGCTCTTCATCTCCGTCAATTATTTACTTTGTAAATACACCTGGCTGCTGCTACTGACCTTTGAGAGAGTTTGAGGCTTTTCAGTCAATTAAGAGCCATTTTTGAAGCAGATGCTGTGCAGGCGACCTTGCTCACTGCTCATTGAAAAGCCTGCCACGATTCCAATTTGCAGCATAAACAAACCCAAGAAAGTATAGGGGGAAAAAAGCTGCCTAAAGATCACAATTATGGACTGCATGCCTCTAAAGACAAAAGCTTTTTTTTTTTTTTTTACACAAAGGCAAAAAAACACCGTTGGGAGGACATTTGCTGTCAGAAGAAAATCCGAACAACTCAAGAATAACAATGAAATCAAGGTGTGCCTAATGAGACGGAGGACAGGAGGGAGGCTGTGGGAAGAAAACAAGGAGCGATCTTTCACAGCGATTCATGTTCTGTCCAAAGAAAATGAGATGCTTTCTTGCCATATGTCCATCTGCTACAATTAACCACTCACGTCAGGAAAGGTCTCCTCAAGCGTGGAAATAATGAGAAACAGAGAGATGGAGAGCTCTGTCGTGTGCTTCTCTCCTCCGTTTGGCAGGAAGCTTCCTCTCAGCAGACTCAATGAGATCTTCTCTCGCTGCACTTATTCCATCAGGATTAGGGGGATAATGGCAGAAATCGGTACAGAAATCAGACTGGGTTGGCCTGAGTGTTGAAGACTCCTGGATTTTTAGGGGAAGAACAAATTCAGTGAGGTGTATTAGTGGTAGTTTCTGGCAGCAGTCAGCAGCAGACTGTCTATATCCCTCCTCTGCCTTCAAATCCTCACCTGGAGTTAAAACCTTCAACACTTCTGTCCACCGGCTACGAGACTGACAAGTCTGCTTACATTGATAGGCACAAGTTAATCTGGAGGTGAGTTATTGATTCAGGAAGCACAGAAGTTCCTTTTTATAGCAGTGTGCACAGACAGCAGTCACAAAGTGCTTCACCGACAAACACAGGAAATCAAATCAAATCCTTCTCCTTCCTTCACCAAGTGTTTCAGTAACTCTACACCTTAAGTAAAGGTTGAGATCTTTCCACAGAGTGGCTGTCTTTCTCTGCTACTGTGAGTAATGAGGAGTTTTGGTATTGATCAACATGTTTGTCCTGAAAAAGCTTTAACAAAACTTTAAAGTACTGGCATGTGATACAAGCAAGCACCAGGACGAAGATAGTGGTGCTTTGAAATATCTCTGGCTGAGGTGTTGTGACTTTTTATGTTTACAAAATGCAAACTCAGAATCTTCTTCAGCTGATCTCCTGTGAGCAGCTGATGGCACTTGGTGATGGCGATCTCCACACATGATGCAACGGAAGTATTCATCATTTGCTGAATAGCGTGTGAACAGAGAGGGTTTGTCGCTAAGCAGTGCAACACGATGTCTGACGTTAACATGTTTCAGGGCCAAGTGGCAACCCTCCGGTCTCGAGAAATGAAGCCAAGGCACAAGTGCCATTTCAGGTTGGCTCCAGAAGCCAAGAAAAAAAAACATTCACGTACGTTTTTTAAATGCCACTTTTAAAGCTAGATTCAACTAGTTTACTGCCTGGTACAAACAATGACAACATGTAATTTCTCTTTCACACTTCATACTGTTTTTCTCGTCTGTTTCTTGTCATACTTGTTTTTTTCTTATCTGCTGTAAAGGTTATCAGAGCTGGGAGTTTAAGATGTCATGATGTGGCTGACATGAAGGAAAGAATGTATCTGTTTGCCATGAGCCTCAAAGCTCACTCAACTCAATGTCTTTGTGTGCTTCAAGGTTTATGGGAGACAAAAAAAAAAAAAAAAACGCTTCTTTTTTTTCCAAACAAAGGATGTTTGATGTCATTAGACTCTTCTGACTAAACAAACCCTGGCTTAGAAATCCTCCCTGATAAGTATCATTCAAAGTTTACATCTCTGTCTGGGTAAATAATCCTTCAGAAACTGCTGCTTGAGGGCTTAAGGACTTTTTGAATTGTAAAAAAACTTTATTTTATAGAAGTTTTATTTGTCATTACAGTCTCGCTCTGTTTCATTTCAAAACATTCTGTCGTCTTTAACATTCACAACAAAGTCCAGCATCTCATCAGTTTATTCTTGGAGCTGAGCGCTGCGTTTCTTCTTGCGTTTAGTCTTTGTGCTTTACATAGCTAAACACTGAGCTATTTCTGTCCTGGATACAAAGAGAAAGACAATATATTCTTCTTTTCATCTGGTCCTTTGTAGGAGAAGCATCTTCTCACAGATATTCAAGAAAAATCAGAAAGAAACAAAGGGAATCAGTGCCAAGAGGAACTGAATTACATACCTATAGATTTGTCCTGTGTGAGACTTTGAAGGTTCCTTTGATTGTCAGTGAGGCATTATGGGGTCTTTGTTGTAGATATCACACCGCACAGAGCAGCTCACAAACTTGTGCTGTTCTGATCCATTCAGTTCTTCTTCTTCTGCAGATGGATCTTTTTTTTTTGGCAAATCCAGCGGTACCTTCTAAATAATCTCCTGGTTTGTGACGAGATCACCAAAAGATTCCTCTTGTTTTGTTATTGTTTTTTTTTTTTTTTATGAGGAAATCGAGTCCTCTAACCACCCACTACAATCCTATCTTATTGACTGATTGATTGATTGATTTAAATTTTCTGGCTCTTTATGACTTCATTCAGGGTGACAGTTGTGGGTGACATGAAGGGAAGAGGCCACAAATTGGATTCAAACCTGAGCCGACTGCTCGAGGGCTATCCTTACAGGGTTCTTACCACTTGGCCATACTGGCACCTTCCCTTGTCAGTCTCAAGCTACTGCATCAGAAGGCATTTACATATGAGTACAATTACATTTCACAACTTAGTTTGTAAAGTAATGAAGTTAGTTTTTGTTTGTTTGTTTGTTTGTTTCTATAATGGTTAGTTCACCAGGATGTGCAAGCTCTTTGATCAAAACAGTATCATTAATGCTTAAAATATAATAATTGTTTTAATCCATGAATTATCAAATGTACTTTTACAAAAAAAAATAACAATGAAGAATTTTATTTTTTTCTGATTGCTAAATTAAAGTTATTTACTTTCATTTATGAACAGAAAATTTTGTTTTAGTGATTTTATGTATTTCTTGATTAATTTCTGACTTCTCAGAGAATTCCAGCGTTCTGGCTCAAATTTAGGAATAAAAACCTGAATTCAATCTGATTTTTTACAAGACAATAAAGCGTAGACAACTCAATGAGAAAGAAAGGGTTAAAGCTCTTCATGATACTGGACGGTTTTCTTGTTTTTATAACAGGTGATCTGATACATTTGTAAAGCATTTGTATGACCAAAAAATGTCTTGAGTTGAACACGTTTAACCTGATATTTTGAGAGAATCTACTAAGGTATATTTTTGAAAAGATCAATAATTTCTTGGTACATGGTGTTTGCATTAATAAGTACATCTATGGTGCCAGTTCAGTACCATGGACAGAATCACAGTCCTCAGAGTGGGCTCGGGCTCCCACCCTAAACCATTGCACCAGTTCTTTCTCCGCTCTCCTCTCCTATGCCATCAAAAATGCACTATCAAGCCAAAATAATTTGAAATCTTTCCTCACTCATGTAAAACTAGTTTGATAACAGCAATAAATAAAAAAGTTATAATAATAATTATAATAATAATTCAAATTTATGGAACAAATGTAAATGATTGCCTGAACTCTCAAACACATGCAGCCTTTGAAGGATCTTAATGGACACTTAAAGACGGTAGCAGGTTTCTTAGCTTCAGCGCCTTCTACCAGTTCGCCTATTCAGCACACAGCTTCTTAGCCATTAGCCTGTTTTGTGATTGAGGTTAGCACTCTCAGTCACGCCGCTCTCCTCTTTTCTTTCCTCCTTTACCTTTGCACTCTCTGGTACTGCTGCTTTCAGCAGAAATTAGCTGCATTAGTCAGTGACTAATCGCTTCACGTTTTCCCTTCAGCTGCATTTGCCGGCCGGGCCGCGGCTGTCTGGATCCATAGGTAATGCTAGCCTCATACGAAAGCCAGACCACCTCAATCAATAGTCGCCCCTGGCAAGGACAGAGATGGAGGAGAGGGGAAGGAGAGCAGGATGCAGCCTAATTCAATGAAATAGACATTACCCGGTGCTCGCAACGCGCCAGGGCATGAGTAATCACAGACAAATTCATTTTAGAGCCCAGGAGCCCTGTATTGCTTTAAATTAAGGGCAGGGTTTAGAGGAGTGGGTGAGCTGGTGTGAGAGGATAGATTCGGTCTGAGCTCTACTTATCCTTTATTGAAATTACCAATTTAGTCACCGTCTTCAGGTATTTAGTGCAGCTGTGTTTGACCCAGTTCTGCTTGACACACCTGTGCACCCAGAAACAACAGAAAAGACCTTTCTACAAAAATATTCTGTTGGTTTCAACTCACAGAAATCTGGTTGGTAGAAAAAAATATAATATCAGGGCCGCCAGAAACATGAGAATATACGATCTTTAGAAAACTAATGAGCTGACAGGTCTCAAAATGGTTAATCATAGATGCATTATAAACTCTGAAAGGAGTGTCTTTATTCACTGATTGTAATTAAACTGGTTTTCTCTTCATCTACTGAGAAATTACTTCCCATAATACATCAGCTTCATTCATAAATGTGTGAGTTTATATTGTTGATAGGGAGGAAACACATCTGTGGGAAATAATGTGTGGCCTCCTGAGCTGAATCATCGTCATCGTGGGGCTTTTATGTGCAATTTAAACTCAAAAGAAAATGTTTGTTTCAGATAATACAGCATCACCAGCTCAGGGTTGCACTACTAACATTTTTGAGATAGCATCAGCAAAGATAAATGTAATTTCAATCCTACACTGAGCGAGGAGTAAGTCTAGAAAAACTGATGTCATCCTTTTGAAAAATGGGATAACTTGATGAATGAGCAGAAGCAGATACTTGAATCGAGAGGATGTTTGTCTGCAGTCCAGAAGAGCTGATGTCTGACCAAGAAAAGAGCTTTACAGTGACTGTCATCAGGAAGTGAGAACAGAGTTTCTGTGGCTTTATTTAACCAGTTTGGATGTTTAGGGTCTACTGTTTAGTTTGTGTACAGATTTGGCACAATAGGCCACAGTACAGCCATGTAGTGTTGTTGTAAACGGCAAAAGAACTCATCTCTTTGGGGACCTTGGTCTCCACAATATTACAATCAAAATGCCGCTCCAACCCAACATTTTCATATTTTATTTTTGTTTCTTGTTTTCTTTGTTTTATTTTTAAATTTGATCTAAAGTAGATCCTCTCTGCAAAACGGTACTTATTCCTTCGAGGACATCTCTTTAAAGCTGTCAAGTAGGAAACCAGATCAGATTTAAAAAGACAGACTTGTTTTTTATATTGAATAAATGTATTCTGATTCAGACTGTTTTGCCTTTTTTGTATTATTTCATTCTTTATCTGTTTCATTCTTTACAAAACCTGAAAATGGAGGCCACTTGGGAGCTTTTGTTTTCTTTTGTTTTGTATTTGCTTGGTCTTATATTTGATTTGCTTTACTGATTCTAAACTCTGCACAGAAAGTAAGTGAGTTTGTGTTTGGTTGATTATTTCATTGTTGTAACAATGCTTCCTGTCAATAACTCCTATACTTACGGACAGTCTGTTTGCATTTGTGGGATGAGCAGCAGAGCTGAGCATGTGGACTGAGCCTGTGTGAACTTTGTCAGATCTTCTCTGCCAATGCCAAACAGCTTATTCTGCTTCTGACTCTGTCAGCACCTGGGGCTACCAGAAGCTCAAAACCAATCAGGTTCCTGACTGTCAGCACTTAGGGACTGTAGACTGTTGAGCAAAGGCAGAAATCTGGTTTGTTATTATTATTATTATTATTATTATTATTATTATTATTATTATTATTATTATTATTATTATTATTATTATTATTATTATTATTTGTTTGTTTGTGTGGTTGCAACCCACATATTAAGCTCTGCTGCTCATCCATAAATTAATTTTCTTCACAAATGTGTCACCGTCTAAAAGTTAAATAAACAGGATTTCCAAAAGTATAAGATTTATTGACAAGAAGCATTATTACGACAAAATAATTTACCAAACACAAATTTCCTTAATTATCTACTAAACGGCATTATTTCAAATGTGTTTTCTCTTTTAACATGATTCATGCTAGATTAAAAAATAAATGAGGTTGAGAGGGAATGCACTTTGACTGTCTGCTGGCAGCATAATGTAAAATAAGCAAAGTCTAAGGAGATGTTTGAGGAGATTTAGAGGTCATTGTTAAATTTGTGTCCTGGAAAGGAAAAAAAAATAACCAACTCAAAAGCCATAGCTACTTAAAGCGATCAAACATTGCATATCTGTGTCTTTTCAATCTCAAAGCAACTGTTTCTTTGCAATGAAGCTGGACAGAGTTTATGATGGATCAGTTGATTAAACTCAAGTGATTTGTGGAAACAACATGTTTTTAGCTACTATCATGGCTCCAAAGCTTTGTTCCAGAGCTTGTGGGAGAGTCTGGCATTGCAGTGATTTAAACTGCCAACTGAGCAGAAACACAGTCAATTGCTGTTTAGTTAGAGAGTCTAATGTCAGGAAACGAAATCCAAAGGCAACTTGAAAAGAAGCTGCCTCCATAAGTGTTTTATTTACTGATAAACAAAAAGCATTGCTGGAGAATTGTCCGGCGTTGGTGGATGTTTATGCCTGTCTGAGTCTGCTCTTGTTTATAGTGCATTTTTATTGGAATGCATGCATGAATACCATCTTTTACATCCCACTCACTCTTTTTCTCTCACTGAAACACTGTGAATACCAGTCCAAGTGTACAATATCCATAAATATGTATGTCTGACAGGAGCCGGATGACTACATTTCTGGGGATGTTAATGGCCATGTGCCAACATATTTTAAAATCAAACCTTAACCCTTTTTGGATGTGCAGGATGTGGTATGATGAAACGCACAGCTGAGGGGCATTAGACACTCGTTTAGGTCAAAGGAGAAAAAAAAAAACACAAACAGGGAAAACAGTGAGAGGAGAGCTGGAGAGATGTATAGAGAGACATGGAAAGGGGGTTGATGAGGTCAATACCATGGAAACAGGGACAGAAAACATCTCTTTATACACAGCATGTCAGAGTAAGTGTGGGTGCATGCAAATGTGTCTCTCTGGCAGAGCTAATTAACCTCCCAGCTCCTAAAGTGCACTATAACTAGAATGCTGACAGTTTCCAGACATATCTGTTAAAAGGAGATATACATCATGGTTATATTATTGGTCTACAGGCAATCATTTGAAGTGCTTTTCTTTTGAATTTACTTCAGGGCAAGAGGCATTTCAACAAACAACAAACTTTTTTTTCCACAGCGATTTTTAGCATATATTGAGGTTTACATTGAAGATAAAGCATGTCGTCATTTATCATACAGAAGACAGACAGGCGACATCAGAATAATTGCACCAATAATTATAGAAGTATGAACCAAGCTTAACCCTCTCCAGTTCATTCTGGAAATTTCCAAGATCTGGTTCTCTGTTTGCATACTGAGGTCCTCAACTCTGACCAAAACATGCATCTGACTGGCCAACACTCACTCACCCAACACTGTTAGACCAGGAATACAACACATGCGTTTCAAGTCTGACTCCGCTCCGTTGCATGTTGACTGCATGCTCTCTCATCTGTCAAGTGATACTGGCTGTGTGATTTTAGCAAGTAGATCGCTGGAGACACAAGACGGCGAGATGGAGGAGTTCCTGTGCTCTTCATAATTCATGTTGGGCTGTAAAAAACTCAAACCTGCTGACTGCTGGCCTGGCTCCTCTCGTTGTGTCAGTTTGTTGTTGTAGTCAAGCTGAATAGGTTCTGGTTTTGATCACAGTCTGTTTTATTTTGAAAGTCTTTTTTGTCTATTTTTCTTTTCAATGGAGTGGATCCAGTGTGAGTTGACACATTGACTTGAATAGAAACCAACCTGATCCCGTGCCGGACCAGAGATGCATTTGGCGTATTTTGGCTGTTAGTTTAGAGAACAGCTCAAGGTGACTGCTTGTCTTCTGCTGAAAACCAAATTTTTCTATTTCTTCAGGTTCTTTGTCTTGCTTCACCCTGCATTAAAAGACCAAGAAGCTGTTCTTTTTAAGCTTTACTCTCACTGCTCAGACAGGAATAGACAGAAAAGTTCAACCTGGAGACTAAATGTGGAACATCGTGTACCATTCAGCAGCTGAAGCATCAGATAGTATTTGTTCTCTGAGGAGATGGTGCTAAAATCGGATCAATAATGGATTCAAAAATCAAAACTCTAAAAAAAAAATGTTTCTCCATGTCTACTGGCTGAGTGACCCTGATAACAACTTTAAAAAATTGAGTAAAGTTGTGTATTTTTATTTGCCATGACTAAACCCGACCACAACCCCACCACAGCTGGTGTGATTCGCTGGCATCAAGGTTAAAAACCAGCAGTTTGAAGACAGAGCAGCAAAGAAGATGGTTGCTATGGCTAAATACTTTTTATTGATGTTTTGAAAAGTAAAACTTGGAGGGTCATACCCATCATGCATCACAGGAGCTTCTTGTCCTTGAAGGTTACCAGTGTTTTACCCATGAGGAGCGCTGAGGGGAGAGTGTTTTTATCCAGAAACTGAAAGAAAGCTAGCACAAAATAATTCTATTTCTTCACACTCTACCTTCAGTATGAAAAATGTTGCAAGCCAAATTTTGTCACCAGGCTGTTAAAACAGCATTATCTCATTAAGTGTGTGTGATTATTCTGAACCTTTATTCAACCTGCTGAGAGCGGTTGCCCCAAAATCAATACAAGACCATACTGTGCACTGAGACGACAGAACTCTTCCAGGGAGGCAACGACTCTACTGATGTACGCTCAAAGTTTCTGATGAATCTTGTACTCGCCCTGTTGTTATTCAAATTCACTGGCAGATTCAAAGGCTAATGGAGTGAGACATCAGGGTTAGAACACTCACACTTGCATGACTGCTCTCTAAAATAGACTCTGCCTGGAGTCATTTCAGAGACAATGCAACAGAACAAAGAAAAGCTTGACTTTTTGAACTGATGACACAAAACGGTTATCTGTCCCACTTGATAAGTTCACTTTCTCTGTGATCTGACGCAAACCAACCAGATGAAAGAGACCTGCATGTCGATGGATCTCCAGCACTTTCACTCGACTCGCTGCAAGTCAGCTGTTAAGTGAGATTGTCAGGAGTGAGTTTGTCTGATTTCTTCTTTATTTTTCAAACGGGGCGACACGATGGAGGTCTTCCTTTTGGCACTAACTTCAGTTAAACTCTTTCATACAATTTGGCTTACAGCTGCAAAATCTCTTGCTCCAATTTTCTGCAGCTAAATTTGTAGTTCCCAAAGACAAGCTGTGATAAATCTTATAATTTGTCTACGACGTAATAGACGGTTGTTTTGTCAGACTAAATGACTGCAAAGTAGCTTCCAAGCTGTGTTAGACTGACCTATAGTGTGAGAGATAAGTGCTGTTTTCTTTAGGAAAAAAAAACAAAACAGAAAAAAAACTTCAACATCATAGCTTCAAGAGCAGTGGGGGGAAAAAAACCTTATGCAAGCAGCTATTTGGACACAAATGAAACTGCTGTTGATCCCGGTGACAGAGTTGTTATTGGCTTCATTTTCATCGACCTTTTCTCAGAGCAGAGGGAAAAATGCCTGCTATTTTCTAAAGCTTTATAAACTCATCAACTTTTTTCCAAGTTTTCCCAAAATGTTAAAGCAATACAGCTTGCCCGAGTTTAAGTTGCGTCTCAATGAAAAGTGCTTTTATCAGCTCACACCTTGTCCTCAACAGTGTGGGGATCAACTAGTTTGCACTGACAGGGGAATTATAGGTCTGTGCCAGCGCTCACAGTGCTGCCTGAACAAAAAATGGCACTGAAGCACGGCAGCGCTGAGCCAAACACAAAGAAGAGTATCTGAATGTAGGGCTGCATGTAGAGCAATTAATTAGGTTAATATGAGCCTATTATCAAAGCTTCTCATTGCATAATATAGAAGTCTGAGACACATATGGGTGTTCAGACACAAACCTCTGAACAGAGAGACAGGAAATGTGCACCAGCAGGAAGCAAAACAAAATGTAGATTAAAAAGGAACCTTCAAATGTCAAAGTCTATCTAATCCCAGAGAAAATAAGCAAGTCTTTGATATCTTTTTGTTGGAGGCAGCATACTGGGAGTTTGAATCATGGGTTGACATTTGGTTGAGATAAGATGATGTTAGGTCATGGGAACAGAAAAAAATGTTACATTGTTCAGGAGCAGGAGACATTGACAAGAGATAAAATAGAGCAGATGTGGCTCAGTGGTTGGGCCTGTCGTCTGCTGGATCAGAAGGTCGAGGGTTCAGTCCCAGATGTTGACATGCTGGAGTGTTCGAGGGCGAGACACCACCCAGCGCAGTGCTGCGTCACCAGTGTGAGAAAGAGATTAATAATGTTATTGGTGCTTTACATATCAGACTGTATGAACTGGTGAACTTGACTGGAGGTGTAAAAGCACTTTGAGTGATCAGAAGACCGAAGGAAGCATCATAAATACACGTTAGAGAGAAATATGAGGCAGCTTTGCAGGCATCAGACTTCAAGCCATGCCAAACTCAGAGCTCATCGTGTCAAAAAAAACAGCATTGTTTTACCCTGAAAAAGCTATGTGGGTAAGATTTATGTAGTAAAACATACGGTCTGTGAATTTGCTAAAGCAGAAGTAAAATGGCCTCTGTTTAAGATTTCACTAAATTAGTCATTAAAATTTGAGATAATCATTTTATTTTAAGGTATAACAGCAAAAAATGAGTCCTGAAATGAAGTAATGGAAGATGTCAACCAGGTGAAGAGTTACTTGTGTAGTTTCTTAAGATAAAAGTTAAGAGTCATGAGTTGGAATAAGAAGCTTTATAAGACAACTATGTGGAGCTGAGGGGTAAATTTGCCTCATATTCAATTTTTTACTGAATATTTAGTGATGGATTTTTGAATTGTAAGGTTGGAGGGAGTTGTTTTTAAAGCAGTTTTCTTTTCTTTAAATTTTAGTAATTTAATCATTTATTTATTTATTTTGGAAAAATGAATCTATAAATTTATTTACAAGTTTTAAAAGAATATATATATATATATATATATATATATATATATATATATATATATATATATATATATATATATATATATATATATATATATATATATATATATATACAGTGGGGGAAATAAGTATTTGATCCCCTGCTGAATTTGTCAGTTTGCCCACTGCCCTGGGAAATTAACACACTCTAATTTTTATGATTGTTTACTGGTTATAAGTATAGACAGAATATCAGTTGAAAATGCATAAAAACACACAGTATAAAAGTTATACATTTTTGTGCATTTTATCAAGTGAAAAAGTATATGAGTATCAGCAGGGGATCAAATACTTATTTCCCCCACTGTATATATATATATATATATATATATATATATATATATATATATATATATATATATATATATATATATATATATATATATATATATATATATATATATATATATATATATATATATATATAAGTAAGATGAGTATGTGTACTTTTTCTTCTTTGTATGACGCACAAATGTAGGTTTTGGAAATTTGTTATTCTGTTTTACTTCACTGGATGGTAAATTATTAGCATTAGCTGCTATTCTGAGAAGGAAAAGAAGAACTGGTTGTAGCTCAACACATCCTGAGATTCAAACTAGAAGGCACCAGGCAGAACTGAATCAGCACAGTTGTGTTCTGTTGAATGATAGTATCTGTTTTTAGCTCTACAGTGAGCTTTACGGATGTTAGAAAAGACAGATTCTTTAAAACATTAAACTGTCTTTCTAATGTTTTTGACGATGGCTGCTATGCAGGCTAGATAGCCAGCTAGCCATTCACTGCTATGCCATGTGATGCTAGTGTAAGGTCAGAAACAGTCAATGGGAACCCTCTGTGTAACAGCTTGGATCTATTCAGTTCAGGTCTTCCTGTTTTTTTTCCCCTTTGAGAAAGAAAATGTCAGGCTCAAGGTTTTCATTTTACTTTTAAAAGCTGGAGTGTAAATAAACTTCACAGTTTTAGGAAATTCAAACTGCCATTTAGAGATTTGAGATTTTGATATATATCATCAGGATATTGTTTTTTATACATTATTATTTATATATATTTATTTTATGGCTGCCATATGCTATGTGTTGAATTAGATGTGTCTGGTGGGGTTAGGAGGGCCTCCGGCAGCACCCTGCCCCCAGTGTGCCCGGTGGCTGCAGCCCTGATCTTTGGGTAAACACTCAGGTGTTAAAGCAGGGGCCTGTGACATTTCAGTCCCAGCCTCCTCTCTGACTATCTGTCTCTCACAGCCTCTAGAAAAAATGACTCCAATGGCCCCAGGCTTTCATTCTCTGGACACTGACTGCCAAAGGATGCCTACCCACACACACATACACACACACACACACACACACACACACACACACACACACACACACACACACACACACACACACACACACATATGAACCCACCAGCTTTCTCACGACTTATTTAAGGTGTTCTGGGGTCCCTGTCAGCTCAGTGACGCTGTGTAAGATTGAGACTGACTGCTGATGGCTTGTCTGAGGGGCAGTTCAGCGGGAGGTCAGCAGTGTAAAACCAAATGAAGAGTTTTTTTTTTTTTTTTTCCATATGAAAGAAGACACCACAGGCAGCAGGGGATACATAATAGCCCCATGATGATGACATTCTGGAATTTTCTATTTACCACATGAATGAAAACGTTTCGCCTTTTCAGGAGCTGTCTCTGTTTGGGGCTCATGATGTTCATTCTGTGTGCAGTGTTTAATTGGAATTCAGATGACTTGGCAGAGCACACTGTCAGCTGTTTTCAGAGGACATGAGATGCTTCTGAAATGTCATTTTCCTCTGATGAATGCCTCGAAAGCCCAACAAACTCGCTTCCTGCAGTGATAAGACCCTGTCCTGTTCTCTGTCGTCTGCAGGTATATACGGGCCAGACGAGGGATGGCTGACAGCTTATCCAGAGTGCAGAGAGAGAAACCAGTCACCAATAAACATCGTGGACCAGGATGCAAAAGTGTCCACAGAGTTTCAGGAACTGACACTGGAAGGGTTTGATACTGAATCCTCTAACAAGACGACGATGAAGAACACCGGCAAAACAGGTAAAAACCACTCTGACTACTGCTGCAGTTCAGATCTTTCCTGGTTTATAGTCTCCTTTAATGTGGAAGGAGATTTTTCTACACTTCTACTCACTGAAATGATGTGAATACATAAATTAAATACTAAAACTCAGATAACAGGGAAAACCAAGCCAAAAAAAGTGCTAAGTGATGTTCGTCATTTGAAACAAACCCATTGTGATGTTAAGGTAGAAACCAGCATTTCAAATATCAGATTCACATTCAAATTTTCAAAGCATATATCCGTCCATACTCATGCTGCTGAGGTTTTAAATCATGTGAGGATTCATGCACAGTTAGCTTTAATATGATTCATGTCAATCTCAAAACACTTCCAATTATGCACAAAGCAAATCAGAATCAGTTACCACAGGGAATTCAAACGTTGTTTCAAAAAAGAGGAAACAAACACAGTCTCCAAAGAATATACTTTTTAAGAAACAGCCTGTACGTACCAACAGGAAAATACACTGTATATCGGTTAGAGCAGTTAATCTATGGAACAGCTAGAGTGAAGAAATGAAAACTTGCAGATCACTTAATAAGTTCAACAAATTTATTTAAATCTCATCCTGAATGGATACAAGAGAGAAATGGAAACATAAATTTTAAGGAAGAAGAAAATTTAAAGGAAAAACACAACATTTAAGGGATAGGACTAGAAAAGTTTTATTAACTTCATCCTACACCCATTTGAACAAGGTAGGATTAGTTCATATCACAGAGTTGTCACTTCAGTTGTTTTTCTTTTTCTAATTTTTGCTTAATTACTTTGTATATTTTTACTTATTTTTTTCTTTTTCTTTTGACTTGTTCGAATAAACAAAAGAAATGAAATGAAATAAACAGTCATCAAAAGGTTCTTCCTGTACATATAGTCGGTAGTAGCTTCACAAAATGCACAGCTAAACAGTGCAACGATAGACAAGCATAGATAAGAAAAGTCAAACTGATCCATCTGGATTAAGGCTTCTGGTCTTTAGACAGACAGTATCCCATCATGCACTGATCAAATCCATAGAGTGACGCATGTCATCCAATCACAGCCCTTCTAGCATGCATCAGATGTACCTCGAGCATCAACAGTATAAGTCCTGCTGGTGTAAATTTGTTCCTGGATGATGTTTTTCAGTTGTTTTTGTAGGAAATACTTTGCAGCCATAACAAACAGTGGGAAGTAAATAAGATGCTGGGTTAAGCTGGTCAGCGGTAACTCAGCACTGCTCTTCATGCCATCAGGAATTTGTAATAGGCCACAGAGGTGGGCATGACACAGCAGGCTGCTACACAGATTCTCAAGAAAACCTCGCTAGCAAGTGCAAAACAAATCTACTGGTCATGGTTCTATTCACTTTATGGGACATAAACATCAGAAATTACTCTCAGATGGAGGTCTGAGGTTTAATTCGTCAGCCAAGGGGTTGTTTTTTGTAAGAAGAGAAGACATATGTGCATCACACCCACCACTGGGGCACCAAGCTCCAAACTAAATACTTCCTCCCTCAGTGGGCTCTGAAAAGGATGGCAGCCCTACACGCCAACACACCAACTCACAGCCTCAGCTTTTCAAACTAAAATTAGACAGTGTCCAAAAATCTTCAACAGCTCTGATTCCGGCAGAGAAAGGTTGACGTAGCTCATATCCATTCGATTTACAGCAACTTTTGAGTATTGCAACGAGTCCCAGTTTCATCATTAGCTTTTCCAACATTGTGCATTATTTTTGCATTCACTGGTCTTATCGCTGCTTAGCTACAATCAAGTCCGAATGCTTATAAACCTTATGATAATGTCCTTGGCAGACGGCTGCAGATTCAGCAGAGACAACTCATTCCTGGATAAAGAGCTTAGGGGATTACTCATCAGATATGTAGCCCAGAAAAAAACACAATCAGGACATACACTGTAGCTCTTTTCATTGCGATCCTGTGCTTTGTTCACAAAACCATCAATCACAAACCAGTAAAATAAATAAATAAAATAAAAATAAAAACTACGTATCCTGACCTGTAATAAAAATTAGATGATAAACCTGCATTATCCCTTGTAATCTTTTAATCTTTATGGGTGATACCTCACCTTTCATTCTCCAGAGCAACGACAACAATATGTTGTCAACACCTCCGGAACAAGCCGACAATCATGTTGTGAAAATGTTGCTTGTTGTTTCTGACATCATGTTTGTAATCATATAACGCTGCAACAAAGCCGATGTGACACCTCTAATAATCCCGGCTCATATTGGCAGATGTCTGCATGTCAAACATCTGTTGCTTCACTTCCCTTCACATAGTTATAAAACAAGACAGGTGCAATATGCATCAAGTCATTTATGATGAACATTACACATCCCATTTGAATTCAGACATAGTGAATCCCTGTTAGGACAAGTGCCGTGGCAGGTGTCAACGCCTGTAGGACTCAGCACCTGGCTATCTGCATTCAGCTCTCCATGCATCTCGAGGACCCTACTTGTCAGCCACTGCTATTTTTCATAATTCCAGGTTGTCAGTAAGATGGATGATGCTTTCCCCCTTCGTGGAGAAATGAAGTTGAAAAGCTTTCAAGAGGTCAGAGAGGCTTCAGGTGGTTGGTATGGCTGTGGACATCTTTCCGAGTGCTGCCCTGAGCGCAGCTGTGTGTAAGACACGATAATGTTTCACATCCCTTCATTTTCCTGAATGCGATGACACATTTGGATGGATTGCCAATTTGTCCATAGCTTTACTTCAGCTCCAAAAAAGCGGATTTCTCTGAGTTAAATAAAACCTTTCCTGTAAGTCTTATTGAGACTGCAACAACCAGATGTACCTGCTTATTTGATCCTGTTCTTGTTGACATCAGATATGATTTATCAAATAAATATTTCGACAGACGGTGTTGAAATGATCAAAACTCCCTGCATCAATTTAATAGAAGATACATCTGACAGTGCTTTGAACTGTGTTGCTATCATCCTACCTCTGAGGGTTGAAGTGCCTTTGTAGAGATCAGTAGCTTAGAGATGCTTTCACCAGCTTTGCTGCTGGTGCCTGGATTGCAGGACAGGCTGTAGCTCCACTTTTCTCTATCAGAGATGAGGTAAATGAGAGCAGTCACATCTGTGCCCACTAGCTGTCATTATTCCCAAACTCTCAGGACCAGCCTCAGCAGAAACTGATATTTTTCACCATATATAAGAAAGATATTGGAGGGTAATATCATGGAATAGTGTCACCAGGCAGAGGTGAAGTGTGATGATTTTGAGTTGCAAACCGCAAAACTGAAAACTTTCTTTTAGTGAGAAATGTCTTACCAAACTTAAATTGAGCCACATTTCCCTGACAAGTCCAGGAAAATGTCTTATTTCCAGGTAGTTATAGGAAAAAATGAACCCTGATCTGATCTTTCAGGGCATACCCATGATAAAATGGATATATTTCTGCAACCACACGGTTGATTTGAATATTTTAAAAAAAATATTTTTGCACAGGGAAAAGTTGTGAGATTTGTTCAGATGTTTTAATATAAGTTTATGTGATACTGGTAAAGAGTAAATGAAGATGGCGCACAGCAAAAATGTTAAATGTGGGTTTGCCTTAAACAAATGAATATTGTCTCTGCAAAGTTTGACTATGATAAAGTGAAGCAGAACAAAATTAAAGAGGTTTGGTTTTAGTCCAGTTTCAGTCAAACTCTCTAAAATGGCCATTTGGCAACATCTGAATTTTCTCATTTACAAAACTATATATTCCATTATTTATTTTGTCACTAATGGTGATTGATAAATCCAAATACATTTTTTGGCACTTTTTTAATTTTTTTATATTTATGTAAAAATTTTACAACTTTCATTTGGTGAAGTGCTTTTTGTGTTTGTGATTCTTTGGCCTCTCTCTCTCTCTGACACTTTGCTGTAGAGAGCTTTGGCTTATATCATTGGAAACTGTGGAGTCTCTGCTTTCATCTGAGGTGTTGATCTTTTGTTCAGCATGCAGTGATGCAGCGTAGGGCCAGAAATGAGACAAAAGGGTTGACACAGTTGAGCTGTTCTGAGTTTGATATGTGGTGATTCATTTAGTTGATATTTGAGTTTTGTTTGTATTATGTAAGAAAAAAAATGTTTATATCGTCCTGTAGCCCGGGGTCTGCTGTTTAATTTGGTGTGCAACATCACTATATTCTTTTGTGATTATTGCTTTATTTGACACTGTGTTTGCAGAGTGACACCAAAGTGCCACAATAATGGGACCCTCAGGTTCAAAGGGTTAGAGTTTAAAAATCTGAAAAAAAAAATAAAAAATCATTGCCTTAATACAAAAAACTAAACAAGTACATTTTCTCTCCCTATTGGAATATTTTTTTTAGTCATTACAAGCAATCCAGGCCTCATTTTTTGTCTTTATTATATGAAATTATACATTTTTCTAATTATTTTTCTAAGTCTAATTAGCCTCTCTTTACTAAAATGAAGCCATCAACGTGTTTTCAGTGTAATTGATTTGATACAATGTGTGTGATCAGTCTGTCCCTTTACATCAGCTGTTCAGGACTAATCACTGTTATTACAAGGTTATGACCAATCATAATCGAGTATTAAACACAGCCTGAGGCAGTGATTGAAATGATCAAGTTAAGGGGCAAGCTCAACATGGTGGAGAAAACACGTCTTTTATTCTCATGACAGAACTGGATCAGGCTGTAACACTCACGTCTGTCAGAGCTGATTAGCTTAATTTAGCTCAGCACAATAACTGTTTACAGAGATGCAGCTTCCCTTGGAAAAACAGCATCTTTCCAATTTTACCCTTTGATTTTTTTGTACCTAAGAAACAAACACTGATTTCGTTGTTAATCGCATATTGGCAGAGGCTCAAGAAAGAAATGAACCACAGGAACGTCCGGACAGAGTGCTGATTCCAGTCTTTAAATATATCCATCCAGTGCATTTTTAGACTTAAATTTACCTTTAAGGGCAAAGTTTGAAACCTTCAGCTGCTGATTTGGCAGCAGACCAGATACCAAGTCCCGAAAAGCCAGTGGTGGCTTGCCAATAGGTCACCATCCTCCCTTGTGGAGAGTGTGTTTTCATTTTTAAAATAACAAACTACTTATTTAAATATGTAATATATATACAGTCATCAATATTCATTGAAAAAGTGGGGGGAAAGTGCCCTTAAAGCAGACATCGTAAACAGCTTCTTATGCCCTTTTCTCCAAAATCTATTTGAGCGGAGAACTTTAAATGGGAAAATAAGGGATAAAAGAAACTGGACCTGATCAGCCAACAAGTGAGCAAACAGGGTAAAATCAGAAAGACAGAAGTACGGTGGCCCTGAATGCTTGCAGTACAGCATCTTTAGAAGGCACTAGCAAAAAGACAAAACACAACCAAATTAAGGAAACTTCTTTATCAATTTGACAACACATGCGCAGCATTAAGAAAACACACTGCAAAGACCACAACACAACACATTAGAAAAACATGCTGCAAATAGAGCGCAACACAATGGAAGTGTTTTCAGAGGACACTTAAAAGTGATGCACACGTCCATTATTAGCCAATACGCTAATATCTGAATCATGCAATCATAATGTTAAAATAAATCAGAAACACTTATCATAATCTCATTTTCTAACATCACTAGCTGAAAGAGAACCATCACAGGGCTGTGACTCAAAGCCATGTCAACAACAAGCGTGTCGAGAAGAGTGCATCACTTTTAAGTGTCCTCTGGAAACACTTCCGTTGTGTTGTGGTCTTTGCAGTGTGTTTTCTCAATTTGTTTGTGTTTTGTCTTTGAGCATGTGCTCTCTTAAGTTGCAGTGCTGTGAGCTTTCAGGGCCACCGTAGAGAAGGGCAAAATTCCTGTATGAATAAGATGACACAGACACATGCACACAGGTTATGTAAGCTTTTCAGCAGCATGTGGCTGTATTTATAATATGCATTTGTGCAGTATTTTTATTTTATTTTTTGGAATAAATAATAACACTTTTTACAAAGCACATGTGTCCTGAAGTTTGTGTCAAATCGTAGTGGGATGGCTGTTAAAAACTGAGTATGGCACAGCACAGCTCCACCTACAATATTTTTCACCAGCCGCCACGGCTCAAAGCATCTCAAGGCTGAAATGAGCATTCTTTAAGTCGACATGTTTGTCACCTTTTGTCAAACCCTACGACATCCCTGCACTGCTTCTCTCCTCAACACTGACTGTACAAATAAAAAGTGCTCCCTGTGGAGAGCCGTCGTATACAAATCAAACCTTTGTGTTTGTGTGCAGACATTCTGAAAGGAGCAGTGCTCAGTATGGTTGCAGGTAGAGGCACACGGGCCATGAGGATTGTATACCATGAGGTGCTTATAGTTGCTTACATGAGACGACTGATTGATGTTTTGTATAAGTGAGTGCCTGCCTTCAGCCCTACAGAGCATAAAATACAGCCAAGCATGATGAACAATGCAGGAGTTTACAAGTAAATGAGACGCTGTAAACCAGGACAGTGGTCTGATAAAAGTCAGATCTAGGAGTGAAGTGGAGTCATCTTTTGGGAGGTTGTATTTTGATTTTTGTGTTCCTAAATTAAATTTTTAGCACCATCCATACACACATTAACACGAGATTGTGCATAATGAAACAGGCCAAGTACCAGGACAATTGCTGTGCACATTTTAGCTGCACTTCTTCTGAAGCTTCAAATATAGTCATATCATAATTTGTTTATTGTTGCCTCCAGAATTAGAGTCAGTCTAATGAATATTGCAGCTTCAGGGAGACAACAGAAGGGCTTTTGTTTGGATCCTCTTACTCACACTTTGTACCCAGACTCTTTACAAGTGCTGTCAGATGTTAAGCTCTAGAGTGTGGAATTCAGAGCAAAGTTAGTTAGGCTCCTGAGGATGCTCCTGTGAGAACAGAAAACTAAAGTCAGGCTTGAAAAAATGTGTTAAAGGGCTGTCAGACATTTTTTTCCCCCATTATAACTAATCAAACTCAATTTTAAGGGTTAATCTTATTGGAGACAGTGTTAACAAAATAAATATATTGTCACCTGTATAAACTGGAAACTAAAGGAAAGCAATAAAATACAGTATACTTTCATGTCTGGTGTTTTGGATTCATTTCTCAAATAAATGCTGCACTGCTTCACCGGTGCGGTCTCTGAAGGGATGAGACAGCTTCAAAGTGCTTCTTCTGTGAAACATAGGATTTATTATTATTTTCTTCTGTAAGGGATGCAACTTTAACTCATTAAGAAATATGCATGAGTGTTTAAAGTGTAGTAAATTGTGACCAGCGTTGCCAGACGTACGATAATTATCGTATTTGTACGATAATTTAGCCCTCGTTACGATGTACGATCAATAATTCCAAAAAAGGCTAAATGTGCGATGATTTGACAATTTCGTGTGGTTGTTACAGATCTACCCCAGTCTGACGAATTTATCTGTAAACCCTAAATGCATCTTATATCATGTGACGTTTCCAGCCAATCATAGTTTAAGTGTCATTTGTCTCAGAACGATTGACAGCCAATCACGGTCGTAGGAGCTCCGTCAGGAGGAAGTCAGACAGTTGAGAAAAAAATGAGCACCGGAGCCTCGAGCTGCTGATCAAACGCTGCTGATGTGGGGCAGGGCGATGAATGCCCACAAAAGTGTCTGTAGGACACTAAACAGAGGGATCAACTGTGATTTTCGCGCAACAATAAGACAGTTGTTTTGATCATTATCAGTTATTTTGATTATTTTGTTGGTTGTACGATAATTTCCCCCAAAATACGATAATTTTGAGGCTCTGGTATGATGATTTTATATTTCCCATCTGGCAACGCTGAGTGTGACCCTGTTAACTGGTTACTTTCAGCTGTCTATGACCGACACATTCGGCTGAGAGTCACCAGTCAGCATGGTCCCTCTTTACTCCAAAACACTGGTTGTTCTGTAACGGTCAGAACTTGATAGACGTTGACTCTATGGTATAGAATCATTTATGAAAACTGACCACAGAACAACTGGACATTTTTATACTACAGTTTGAATCTAGTGTTTAAAGAAAAATAACTTGTCTGAATGAATGGAGCAAAATGCATGCACATCTTTGTGATGTTGCAGGTTGGAAAGACAAATATGTAGTGCATATTGCTTTTGATTTGCAAACTGGATGGTCTGGAATTGTTAGAAGTGAAATGTGTAATTCAGAAGCACAGTGGTGTCATCAAGTAAGCAGTGACAGACGCTGCAGAGGCTTAACCAAGGTGTGCTGAAAGGGACAAAACAGCATGTGATCAAAAATGGATCGATTTAAGACCATAATTAATGCACCACGATTAATAGTGAGGGCCAAAATGAAACAATAAGTGTGATGAAAGGACGCAGGTGGATTTTGTTTGTGATGTTTTCCAAAGGCATCTCCTGCCAAGATTTAAAGCTGGAGAGGGCACTCGTATGTTTGGAGGAGTGGCTCCGACATTTCTTGGTTGGACTGTTTCTAAAAATGTCCCTCCCTGGCTTAAACGTTGATTTTCTTTGGCTGGTTTGTGGTAGAGGAACAGTCTGAACCAAAAGTGAAAGTTTGGAGCTTTTTGAAGTAAAGGCAGGATGATGGAGGAACCACCTAATGTGTTTTTGTTTTGATTTTGGTGCTGCCTTTCTTACACAGCTGCACAGTGATCATGTAGTTCAGCTACATTTGTTGCTCATTTGCTGTGTGTTTTCATGTTGAAACACACACACACACACACTGTCAATCTGGATGTGTCAGTCCCCGTCAGAATGAGCTGGTTTCATCATCTGGGTCCTCCAGGAGCCCATCACCATTACAGGCCATTTGAATGTGCCAAATGTTTTAGTAAAACAGCCCATAATGCTTGCTGTTCATTAAGCTCCGCATATAACGGTGTCATTTGTTGTTGCAGTCAGAGCATTAATTATCCATTCAGCCAAATGTCAACTTGCTGTCAAAACAGCTACAGAGGCGAGGAAATGGAGATTGAAATTACAAATGTGGCTCCTGCAGCTGTTTATGAGTTCCTGGAGTTCAAGTCGTGAGATTTCAGAGAGCCGATTTGCATTCAAGTTGAAAGCGAGGGTGAGGCTTCAGTAATGGAAAAGCAATGATCAAATACATCAATGCTGGGAGATGTCTGCGACAGATGTTGCTTTAATATGGCAGTCATGTGCTGCACTGACTCTACACAGCAACTGACACGCTCATCTATATTCCCCAGGAACTAAAGTCATGGTTCCCAAGGATGGAACCGAATCCATCACATGACTGAGAAACTCTGCTAACTTTGAAGTTAATGTTGTTTTCCTGATGATTCCTCTGCTGCTGCAGCATTTGGCAGAGCGTCCTATCACAGTGAAGTACAGAGACAAACATGATTGAGGCAGCTTGTCTTTTGCTTTTCAGATGCTTTTGGATTAAGGGTCAGTTAAAGTTTTAACAGTGAACAGATCGGAGCAGTTCAGTCACCAAACTTCAGAAGTCCTATCAAGACTTGAGTGTCTAAGTCTGGGTAAAGTTATCATCACCTCATTTATACACATTCACAATCAATTTGGGGTTCAGTGTCTTGCCAAAAGACACTTCAGCATCTGACTTCAGCTGGGATCGAACCCTTTAATCAAGACAACAGACTCGACGACTGAGGCAGAGTCACACCACTAAGAATAGTGTGCCTCCACATCTAACTTTCTATGATGTTCTGTAAAGAGAGAGAGAAAAATGCAGTACAAAAAAGTGTATTTACGAACACAACCAACTGTAAAAATAATAGAACTTTTTTTATAGAAATGAAAACAAATAATCGGGGGAAATAGCGCTTAAAAAAAAATGTCCACCATGTAGAATGAATGGGCGCTATTTACAGGGTAGACTAGACCCGTCTGGAGATTTTTAGCATCTGTCATGAAACCAGAAGCTGTGTGTGTTTCAGTCCAGTATGAAACTGTCATTTCTGTCATGTTTAATGCAGAAATTTAGAAGAAAAAAAAAAAAAACACACACACAAAGATATATTTCTTATTTTTTCAAAACTGAGTTATTTTCATGCAAACAGAGTAACAATGATTTGTTGTCCTTTTTTCTGAAGTTTCGGGAAAATTTGTCTCATTTCACAGTTTTTATGCCTCTTCACAATTTTAGAAATGTGTAGGCTGTCTAGACTATTCCGATAAAGGCTTCAACGGTCTTTTTGGAGCAATTTCCGAGGACTGCAGTGTTCCACAGCAAGGAGTCAGAATCACTGTCCTGAGTTTTCAGCAATTTTCAATCTTTTCAAGGCTAGTAAGTTTGGTAAATTCAACTAGAATACAGATTTTACTTATCTGTTGTAAATGCTCCTTACAGAATTATGAAGTGAAGCATATTTCTGGATCATTCAGATTCCCCAGGTATTATCAGTCCCGTGTGAATAGCACTTTTCTATCCTGTCTGGCCTGCAGCTACACTAAATACTGGAAGAACTGGGGCTCTGCAGCTGTGCAGGAAAGAAAGAGCACAGCCTTGAACATCTGATGTTAGAGCTTGAAATATACAGTGAAAAATGTCATGGCTGCAGTTAAAAACATGAAGTAGTGTAACAGTTTAGTTACTCCAAAAGAGTGACTTCCTGAAGTGATCATGTCTGTGCACTCATTCTGTTCTCAGTTTTCAGTCACTCATTAGTAAGTAAATGTCTCATCCAGCTCTCAGTATCTGCATCAGAAGTGCGTCACCCAGCAGTGAGACATCCGTTTGCCTCAGTGCATGAAGCCCAATGAGGCGGGATGAGCGTAGCGTGTGCTGCCTCTCCCCTGAGGGAGCCGGTCTACCAGCTGACCCCAGGTAGAAGATCACCAGCAATAACACCCGTTAGCACAAAATCAAAGATGAGAGTGAGGGACAACGAAACAGGAGAGCTCATCTGTGCCATCAAGATAAAAAAAACTTCCTGACACTTAAAGCAACTCAAACCGTCTCCCAAGGGCCAGCCTGAAGCTTGCAGATAATGAGAATAAAGATGTAATGATGATGATGATGATGATGATGATGAACATCACGGCCACCTGCGAAGTAAAAACCACAGCAGAAAAGCGTTTAAAAGGATTCGGGGTGCCACAGCATGTAGAGAAGCGTGTAAAAATGCTAACACAAACAACAGCTGCGAAACAAAATGGTGCGCAGCTTCTTCTCTCTCCCTCTGCTACATAATGCATGGCTAACAAGACAAATGTCCCTACTTTCTCGCCACAAATTATGCATGCAAACTGCAGTGTTTCTAAACGACAGATGAGCGTTTTATCTGTGGAGGGATCACCTGGTGGAGATGCTGTGAGGCTGTGAAGGAAAAGTGAAGACAGGCAGATGGAGAGAGGGAGGGAGGGGCTGGATAAACCCCCAACTTCTGCGGAACAAACTCGGTGTGGTTCACCTCACAGCTCAATTTAACCTCATGCCTTAAAGTGGAAGTGAACAACTTTAGGCTGTATAAAAAAAAATGAGTTAAAGGGACTGAGGATTTTTGAAGTGATCTTGAAAAAGTCTCACTTCTAGATATATGTCTGATCCTAATCCACAAATTAAAATGAGATTATCAGAACCAATAAAGGTTATTTCTAAATCCAGTCAGACAGGACTGGATTGATGTCACATATTAACCTATGTTAGGGTACCACCCATCCCGTAAAATACAGACTTTTCCTGTATTTCACTCTTAAACATTGCGTCTTGAAACGCGATTTGTCCCATATTTCTAATTTGCCATGAACACAGCACCATTCCACCCGAAATCAACACCTCCCACCTTCTCATAGTAGCAGTTGGTTTGGTTAGTTTAGAAAATGAGGAATAAGCTCATCTTTGATTGGGTGAGAGAAAGTCAGGGAAACAACCAAATTTGTCGCAGAGTGTTTTCTGTGGGGCATGTTGGCCTGTCTGTGTGACAGCATGCTCCGGGAGAGCATCAGTCCCACAACATCAGGACCAACAAATACCAAATAGTCCCACAGTTCATCGTACCTGAAGCCTCTCTAGAGGCAGATACAGTAATCTTTTTATTAATGAATACTATTTGTTTGATTTGAGAAAATTATTCCTACTAATGAATCAACGGTATGACGTTAGAAAAGAATCAATTATGTTTTAGCTGCTATTGTGTTTTACTTAATATATAGATAAGTTATTTCAAAAATAGACTTTTCATTAATACAAAAAAAACAAAAAACAGTACTATTAATGGTTTCATTAGACAACAACGAAAAGACGGACAGGACAGAATAAATTATAATAAAGAAAATACTATAAAATTCCTACTTATTGACATGAAAAATTGAGTGCACGAGTTGCAATGCCATCCTAAAAGTTGGTGTATTCTCTTGCACCACATATTTATTAAAAATGTCAGTGTTTATTTAACTATAATTTAATAAATTAATGCAAAGCTAATAAGTTAGTTAAGTTTTAGGTAAACTAATAATAATAACTAGCTTCTACTTTCATCTTCTGCTCTACTTTTCTTTGTTTCGTCAACAGACCAAATACCAACCAGTGCTCAAGAGAAAATTTCTGGCGATCATGAGATATTACATTTTTATATACTGTTTTATAGTTTGTTTGCTTTTATTCTGTTAGTTTTGATTGTACTGTAAAGCACTTTGGGCACCTTTCTGGTTATTGTAAAGGGCTATAGAAATATTGATTGATTGATTGATTGATTGATTGATTGATTGATTGATTGATTGATTGATTGATTGATTGATTGATTGATTGATTATTGGGTACTCATGAGACATGCTCACAGGGAAGTTTCCAGTGCTCATGTATAGATTTCTCATGAGCATACAGTAACTTATAATGACATGGGAGAAGTATTACATGCAGGTCATGCAATCCATCCTCCTGGTATTTTTTGTAAATCCACCTTTTCGAGTGGGCCTGACCAGATGTTTGTAATTTGACCTTGCAGGATTTCTTGTGAGCGCACAATAATAATACCCCGGGCCAAACAAACAAACAAACAAGAAAAAAAAAACATGAGCATTGGTTGGTATCAGGTACAAGACATCATCAAAGCATTTTGTTTTATTGTAGGAAATTTTTTATTGATTGGATAAAACAACTTTAGAGGGCTAAGACATGAAAGGAGTAGAGAGCAGGAGATGACAGCCAGTGAGCGCTGCCACAAGGACGACAGCCTCTGAGCTGAAGCTTCACTTGAAGAGCAGAAAAATCTGAATTCACTTCATCTGATTGTACTTTGGTTTTCTGTTTGTCAGGCTGTTAAAAACAGTTAGTCTAACACTCTGGCAGCCTGGTTGAGAAATGCCTCAGAGTTAGAGTTACATGAGCAGAAGAGTCATCAGATGTATTTAAAAGTAACAACAACAGTTTGATTTAAAATGTAACTCTCGCGTCTTAAGGCATTTATCGACATTTCCATTCAGTAACTTATGGAAACATTTAAAAAAGCGATCATAATGTAAGACGTTTTTTGGGCTATGCAGGATCCTACACTGACATCCATCCAAAGTTATTTCATGTCTTAATACATTTTATATAGAAAAGTTGTCTTCCTTCAGCTCCCACACACCAACCAGTGAAGTTTAGATGGAAAACAAACTAAAGCTGCCAGGCAGACAAAGTTTTTAGGCTGTTTATTTGTAACAGACTTCACAGTCAAAGAAAACTGATATTGTAGTTGCTCATGGCGACAGTTTGAACAGTCCAGCTCTGCCTTTTTGCAAATCATGAGCTCTCATTTTGTGTCTTTAGGGGAGTCTTGCTAAATTCAAAGAGTGAGCTGTTGTATAGATTCAGGGTACAGTGAATCCCGGCACAGTCAAAATTGCCTTTCTGAAATTTCACACATATTTCCTATGAAGCCGTTTCACTGAGACTGAATATAAATCGATGGTTATTGAGCAGCTTATTGAAAAGAATGAAGAACAGAAAAAGTTGTAAGAATACCGCTTAATATAAACCACTACCCTTACTCTGAAAGGCCTGCATACATCAAAGCATTTGTCAGTCATGATTTTGCATGTGTATTTCGCCCTGTATGCATCTAAGCATTCATAAATGAGTGAAAAAAAAATCTTAATCCTGCAACTATGTGAGGGAGGGTGCATAGCAGGGGCTGTAATGACGTGCAAGATTGTGGATATTACACACAAAATATGAAATTTCCACATGCCTGCTTCTTTTAATGCACTCACATCCAACATTTCAAACTTATAGTTTTTTTTTTATAAAATGTGTAAAAAGCAGTGTTAATCTCTTAAATGAGGGAGTATTCTGCTTTCCCATATTTTAAGCATAGATATAAAGTAATAATGCTAAAAATTCAAATCAAACGTGCAGATTTTCAATCCACTACATTCATACATGTAATATAAACAGAAGTCTCTGAATCTGTCTGTAAGCTGCTCAAAACGCTCTGTTCTAAAAATAGTATGAGATTATCATAAGACTTGCTGAAACGATTAGGTCATACAAGGATCTCCTAACTGGTTCATGATGGTGTTGGAGGGGCGGCCCTCCAACACCAAGGTCTGCCCATAGTTCTGCCCCTGACAGGCTTTCAGAGGGCTGGCCAATCAGAGGGAAGGGGGTTTGTGGAGTGGGGAGCCTTAAAGAGAAAGGGATTTTTTTTTCAGCTTTAAATCATGGGAAGCTACGACAAGAGAACCACAGGAACAGAACACAGCCTAAAAATAGCAAATTACCTCTCTAAATATCTGACATGATTTATGGTCGCCTAACATTTGAGTAAACAGAAACATTTACAATAGACAGTGAAATCGTTATGATCTTATTAAATTTAAGAATGGTCTCTGAGCATCAGACGGTGATTTTATACTCTCAAAGGTAAAATGGACATAAATGAGTCGCTCTACTTTTCTTTTCTTGGACTGTGTAATTTGTGGATGTTATTCTCTTTAACTCTGGCTCACTCATCTCTTCATCTTCTCTTTCTGTATTGCTTTCTTTATTTTTCTCTCTATCGTTCTTTCTTCTGCCCCCAGCTTCTAAACGTTCGCCTGCATGCAGAGCGGCAATATTTAAAGCCTGAAATGCAGAGACTTCATTGGCTTGGAAGCGTCATGTGGGATGGCCTAACTTGAATGCAATTGGTCTGTACGTTTCCAGCGCTGCTCAACCAATACTGCAAATGCAGCGCTGGTGAAAATAGAAGCGTTTGTCAAATTTAAAATCCCCCCGTAATTCCTGGTAAATCTGGGTTTGGACAGGATTTGGTGACCCCTGCTTTAAAGCATTGTGGATTTAGAGAATGGATGGGGTTTAACTTTCAGTTTTTGTATTACACGTCATCCAAGAATTTTTGGTATCTGTCAGTCTGTTGGTGGGGTTTGAACTGTTCTCTGTGAGTCTGAAAGCCATCAGTGATTCTGGTTTCTGCCCTCAATTCCACTGCTGCTGTCATGAAGTTAACTTCTGATCAAGCAAGTCCAAATCCAAGAGCATGGACAGCCAAGTAGGTTAGCTAGCTGCAAGGGGAAAAAAATGTGATTTTGAAAAATACACAAAATTTCACCAAAAAACCCTGAGAGTACATTATCCAAACTACAAACTTTGTGTGCTCTATGAGTTTCTATTATCACTCGAAGTCATGATATAAATCCAAACTTAACAACCTGCCTGAACTAATTTCAGCAAAGTCCCCGGTTTCTATGAGCTATGCTTGAAGGAATTAACAAACTCTGAGGAGATATTTTTCCTCTGCATTTTACATAACAGGCTTTTTCCTAGCTGAAAATTAGTATTACTTTAAATCATAGTGATTATTTTTTTCTAATGTGCTTTCTTTAACATTTCAGTTTGATTACATGGCAGTTTAACCACCATTGACTTGGACATTAAGCACAGCCAGTGGCAGAACATTCAGCCCTCCTTAGTTTCATTTTGTCCTCCTGATCCAGTCTTTGCTTGTAAACATGCAAAAACTCAACTGATTTGAAAAACTGTTTGTAATTTTATTTTCTTCATGTATTAAACTAACTGAAAATTTAGGAAAAAGGGACTTTTATAAATATCAAAAAAAAAAAAAAAAAAAAATAGCTGAATAATGTGTTTTTAACAGATTTATTCAAAATTGTATCTGCACAGGAGCTTTTTCTCTGCCAGTATTAAATTAACTGTGTTAACTTAGTAATTCTATAATTCTAATAAATTAATGTGATTCTCACTCTTCCTGCCCATCACTTCCCATACCAAGATCTTTCAGGGCTTATTTTAACTTAATATTTAATATATTGACAATGATATAAACCATTCTATATTATACATGTGAAGATGTTCAGAGCTTCCTCTCCTGCTGTCAGTTGTCAGCTGTTAGCTGTGAAGCTAGCTGCTCTGACCGAGCGAGCAGAATAAATACACGTTTACACATTCACGTCTGTGCAGGAACAACAGAGACATTAATAAAGTTTTGGCCTTTGAATCACAGAGATTTAATGCTTTTACTTAAAAGAAAGTACGGACACAATTCACATCTCTGGTTTATGTTACACTGTTTGTGGCACAAAGGGTTGGTGCGTGCACAGCATGGATACACACACAGAACGTGCTGTGCATGTAACCAAAAGTTGGGGGCCAGTAAAAAGAGACGATGGACGAACATCTAAAATATTTCTAATAATTTCTTTCTAAATTAATTAATTAATTAATTTCTTATACGCGTTCTACACGAACTGCATACTGGGCACCTTTTGCCCCCACGCCATAACGTCGGGGTCCCCATTTTGAAAATCACTGACTGTAGGATAAATAGATGATCAAAGATGCTTTGACAGGTCGGCCAGCACTAATTTCGACACAGCGCCACCCTCACTGGTGGTTGCATGTAACTGCAGTTACATATCACTAAAATGACAGATACCAACACTAAAACAATCTTGAAAATACTGAGCTGTGAGCTGGTAGTGGTAGGGAATTTGGCGGTGGCGGCCACACCAAATTTTCTATCCAGGGACAACCCTGCATAAGTACAGAAAAGGCCTTATCCTATAGCAACACAAGGCTGCTGCATTGGTTGATAGAACAAGTGAATCCTTTCAGAACAATTTATACATTTAAAAGAAGGCCATCTTTAGTTTGGCACCATGCTTCTGAAAGTTTTGATGGAATAACTAACCAGGCAGTTTGCACTGGCTGAAGAGAGAACAATGTTTCTTTTCAAATTAGCCCTTCATTTGAGAAACTGCCTCAGAGGTTGATGGAAAATGGCCGAAATTGTCTTGTGTGAAAATATCTTTCTTTGACTAAATGAAAAAATAAACACATATCTGCATTTAGAAAGTCCTCAGAATATGTTTTTTGTCTGCATCTCCTCAGACCTTAAAGAGATTGTTTATGTGTCCTCACGTACGCTTTGATTATGTTTGCCAGCTATCTTTGAAATTTGCCTCCACATCAACAGCAGACACCAATTTTCTGCTGTCTGTTCAGTGATGTATGACTCACTCACCTCCTCTCGCTCTGTCTCTGCTGTCTTTCTTCCAGTGGCCATTATGTTGAAGGATGATTACTTTGTTCGGGGAGCAGGACTACCAGGGCGCTTCAAGGCTGAAAAAGTGGAGTTTCACTGGGGCCCCAGTAACGGATCTGAGGGCTCTGAACACAGCATCAATGGACGGCGTTACCCTGTAGAGGTGAGCACAACGCACCATTCGTACCACATGAGAAAGAGAGAAATTTTCATGGTTGGCACAGATTTAGAGGACTCATCAGCAGACTGCTCAAAAAAAACTCCATTTGGTACCTGGAGACGAGAGACGGGTGGATGAAAACAAAGTGACATCTGGTGGCTCGTAAAACTTATGACTGGTCTAAAACACTAACACACCTTGCATAGCTTTAGTCTGTTTGAGGAAATAGTTCCATGAAGCCTGTCGCCTACCTTTGATTAAATATAGCTTAGATAGATATTCATACTTTATTGCTGGATGATGAAAAAAACTTTAGGTTGTGACAAAATCATCCTATTGAACATATTTGCAGATATCAAACATTAATAGATGTTTGAATTCTTTTTAAGCTTCATGAGTGATTTATGCATGATAGCTTGTGGCAATGCAGTAAAGTTATTTATTACATAAAATCCTCAGAACGTTATGGTGGGATAAATATGTTCTTGTAATGTGCATTGCTTTATTTCTTAGTGATTTTTTCTTCTTGTACCGCAAACACCAGACACTCAATTTGACATGAAACTTTCTGAACTGTTTGACTGGATGAAGTGTGTTTTTGAAGCACTGGTGATGTTTGAGGCTCTGTTCATCATCAGTTTCATCACATTGCATCTTCCATTCAAGCTCCAACACTTTGTACTGAAGTTGTGCGGTTCTTGCAAGTCATACAAGTTTCAAAGGTTTAGTATCTTTTGCATGTCTCATTTCAAAAGGCACATTTTAAATATACACTACTCACAGTAAGTTAGGGATATTGTGGGGTCCTCAGTGGATTTCATATGTAAGGTGTTTGTTTCACTTCAGTGATTTTTGGGATAGGGAGGCAATTGTATTAGGGTGATAGACACACCTCATTTAGTGTTTTCCATGTAATGGTCTCACTGTGTACAGAGCGCCTTACATATTGGGGCCAATTCAAAAAAACAAAACAAAAAGACAACCTTTTCAATGTGGCAACAATTTCAACCTTCTGGGGGTATAAAAAGCTGGTATTGTCAGTAAGTCATTCCCAGTTCATCATTAAAGCAGCCATGAACACACAACGTCACTTAACGGACGAGCAGCGCCACCTGGCCATAGTGCGCCTTCAGGTCGGTAGCAGGCAGTCAGATGTTGCTCGTGAACTTGGTGTGTCTCAAAGTGTTATCAGCAGACTTGCAGCAAGACACAAAACTACTTACTGGCAGTGTTGGTGACAGACCCAGGAGTGATGGACCGCAATGATGACCAGAACCTAAGGACCTATGCACTCAGACACCGTTGTGCAACTGCCACACAGCTGCAGGCCTGTTTACGAGAAATGAGGGGTACCAGACAAACCATTCTCAACCAGATAAACCATTCACAACTGACTCCACCGCACCTTGGTCTTGGTCCAAGGTGAGCGATACACCAAGGTCAACATGGTCCTCAGAGTTTGGCTTTGGTGGAGGAGGTGCAACAGTCTGGGCAGGCATCACCAGTCAGCATAAAACCAATATGGTGATTGTAGATGGCTCAGTCACTGCAGGTTCTTACCTCAGAGACATCATAGAACCCATCATCATCCCCCAATTCCACCAGCACACCCCCAACTTTCTGTTCATGAATGATAATGCTTTACCACATCGTGCCAGAATTGTCACAGCTGGACCTCAGGAAGTCGGAGGGCCTCATATGGTATGACCAGCAATGTCCCCTGACCTGAACCCCATAGAGCACGTCTGAGATCAGCTGAAGCAGAGACTGGATGCTCGTACCCCAACCCCATGTGACCTGGCAGAAGTGTGTATAGCACTTGTGGAGGAGTGGAATGCATTGCCTCAGAACATCATCATGAGGCTAGTGAGGAGCATGAGATGTCGCTGTCAAGCTGTCATTGCAGCAAATGGTGGAAACACCCGCAACTGACTGTCAGTTTTGGTTATTTGTTGCTTGCTTTGTTATAGTCTAAACTGTTGGGGTAAGAAATATTGAAGTGAGTCTGAGTGAAGTCTGTATTTATATAGCACTTTTCTCAGCTCAAAGTTACAAAGTGTTTCACAAGAGGTAAATTAATAGAGGATAAAAGATACAGCAAGTAAAATCACAAGGTGCTTCACACGACACAAAAATAAAAGGACAGCAAGTTAAATCATCATGACATTAAAGGTGACACACAACAACAGTCAGATCACAATAGTCCAAATGCCTGTCGAACAGGTAGGTCTTTAACTGGCCTTTAAAAATGTGCACAGAGGCAAATGTTTGTACAGCCATTGGCAGCGAGTCCCAGAGGTTTTGGGGCCACAGATTGAAATGCCAAGTCACCTTTAGTTTTTGACCTTGTCTGTGGCACAGCCAGGAGCCCCTGGTCGGAGGACCTCAGTGGCCAGCTGGAGAAGTAGGGGCTGAGAAGTTTTCTGATGTTTGCAGGAACATCACCATGGAGAGCTTTGTCTGTTAGCACCAAGATTTTGAATTGGTACTAAGAGGCCACAGGGAGCCAGGATGGGGGTGATGTGACTGGACTTGTGTGATCTGGTGAATAACAAGGCAGCAGTGTTTTGGACAAGTTGTAAGAAGTCCAATGATTTTTTGCTGAGGCAGGAGAATAGAGAGTTACAGTAATCAAACCGGGATGATATGAGCGCAAGAACAGTCATTTTCAGAGTGTGAGAGAATGGACCTGAGTTTAGCTATGTTTCTGAGGTTGAAGAAAGAAGTGCTGGTCAGAGATCTTACATGTTTTTCAAAACGCAAGTTCTGGTCAAAAATGACCCCAAGGTTTCTTAAATCAACTGACCTAATGAAAATTGTGATTCTTCTCATTCATTAATAGTAATATCAAAGGGAACTATTACCAACCAAATTGGAAAAGCACTCATGAAAATAACAATATCCCTAACTTATTGTGAGTAGTGTATGTCAAGTATTGTGAGTTTTGGTAAAGCTGTTCAAGGTTGAGAGACCTGAACATGAGCAGCTATAAGTGAAAGCAGAGGCACTTCAACATGTGTTTCCAGGCTGTTCGTGATCTCTACCAGCTAAATCCAGCTACCAGGTCACAGTTTCAATGCTCCAAAATATTGAGTATTGTTGATATCAGGCTGCTATCTTCTCACTCATGTTTTCCTGAGCTGGCATGACTCTGGTGTCATGACTCTCAGAGCTCAGGGCTTTGCTATCAGGGTCAAACAAAATGGGACTTGCATTGTAACCCAGGGTTTGATTCATTTGTCTACAAACATGAGGATACTTTGAAGTGCCATGTGATAAGATGTGCTGGTTGTGACAAACATGTTTGACAAAAGAGGAGCCAGGCCTGGCGCTGTTTCCAAAAGCACAACATGACACAACATACAACACACCCAGGGCGTCATTTGGTTGTCTGGCTTCACTAACCCTGACAAAACAGATCACACAAAGAGGTCTCGCAAGGGGCATTATCAGCTTGATAAATCAACCCGGAGGACCAAAGAGTGCAGCAGCATGAAAATGTGAGTTATGGGGGACAAGAAAAAAGTCTGTAGGTTGTCATTTTCCAAACTAAGCAAGTTATAATATAAAAAAAAAAATAGAAAAAAATTAATGAAATGATCCAGACATCAATTATTAAGGTGGCAGCATTTAAAGAAGACAAAAAAAGCCTGAGAGTGAGGAGCAGATAAAGGTTTATAATCGCCTTTTATCATTACTGCATGCAAGAACTGACTATCATATCTCACATTTACATCTTCAAACTAATTTGTTGCTTTGGTTCATTCTTGTGGTTTTTAACAGCTTTGGATGTTGTATTCAGCTCCAGCCCCAAAGGCATCAAATAGTGAAGTATGGAGCAAGCTGTCAGCTTTTCTGTTTAAAGGAGACGCTTCATCCTCTGCACTAAAGACAATTTAAATACAAGAATATGCTTGTGTAATAATAATTCTGCGTACCATGAACTATAAGTTTATCTGCAGCTGCATCACTAATTACATTTCAGCCAAAGTCAAAGCTGGGCAGAGGATTTGCAGCTCAGTACCCAGAGACCCATATAGATTAGTGTACAGTGCAGCAGTAGAGGTCGGGCAGGGGATGCTGTGGGAGTGTTGGTCTTCACAGGCCTCCGGTCTCACGCCAGTAATCAGTGTTGACAGTTTTATGAATATTTAACCATGACCACCACCTTTCCTTGACCTTCACTAATTTATATGCCAGGATTTAACTGCACTTAAGCGTACCTGCACCGGAAGTATAATCAGGTTAGCAACATGCTGTGTGGAATTTCTGGACAGAGTGAAAATCCCTCCTCCAAACAATTTTTTAGAAGTCAGTACAAATGCTGACCAGAAGTCAGAAAAGGACTTTAATTGGATGTTTGTTTTTACCGAGGAATATGGATTTTACAGATGTTGTTGAACTGTTCAAGCTTCAGATCTCAGGGATTTTTCCCTGTTGTTGAAGCCAAATTTGAATTCCAACTGAAATACTTAATCTTAAGAAAACACTCAGAAAACAGTTAAAAATTTGCATGATTTTATTTTTTTCACACAGCCAAACACCAGGTCACAGAGTCTGCAGGTATATGATGTCATATTGGTTTAAGTGTTGTTAAAGTTAGCTGAGTTAGCACAACCAACATTCAGTCCTTCTTGGAGAACCAGAAACACACCAAACACAACTTTATTCCCATCTTCCAGATAAAAATACTGACAAAACGTGCTGGGTTACTAGATTTCATCTGACATCTGTGCTTGTTTAAATACAGGAAGTAGAGCATAAAGCATAATTGTAGTAACATTTAAAAGCACTTTCAGCTCACACCAGAAAAACATGATGCAAATTAAGCCGCACACTTGAGTCACACTGTTACTGTGGTTATACCATTGCAGTACCCAATATCACCACAAGGTGTTGCCACCTTTCTGTTTTGGTTTGTGACACAGACAAGTTATTCGCGGCTTAGAGCACGCTCCATTTCCAACATGGCCCATCGATGATATGCTTCAAAACTCTGTTTCAGAGACAGAGGGGTGACGTCATGGAGACTACGTCCATTTATTAAACAGTCTATGGTTTTTACACTCAGAGACTTCATGTTGTTGTGATCCTGTCTGAGTGAGGAACCTCACCTGTGATGAGTTGTTCAGGTTACGTTTATATGTTTTACTTTCCACGTTTGATAAGTAAATACAGCGCCATGGAGACCTGGCATTATATCATCCAAGTCCAGTTCTGTAAAATAAACACTATGGCAAAATTCTGACTCAGCTGGCGACACACTTGATGCTAACCTATCTTAGGATCAAACTTCTAGCTCTTTAAATCTACACGAGACTGATTTTGAGCTGCTTACAGGTGTGATTCCCCGTCTTTGCACCTGTGCAAAATGGTCAACAGTGTCTAAAGGCACCTGACTTGGTGTGGACATTTGAAATACACGTAGACTGGGGTATATTTGATTCAATCTCATACAACAGCTCTACCATAAATACTTCCTTTCAAAAGCTTTAAGATCTTTACCCTTTGTTTTCATGTCAGAAAGCTGTCGAACGAACTTCATATTTCAAAGGAAAATTGTACGGTTATTTGTCAAAGGCCCGTCCTGATGTACAGAGTGAGCACTCAGGTTGTGATTGATAATATGATGGTACTGAGTGTGCACTTGTCTCATCAGCTTCGGTCATACATCGTAAACGAGTCACTTGACACTTTTCACTATGACATTTATGCACTTGTACAGTGCATACTCAACCTTATACACAAGTGACGATCAGCCTCTTAGGTCTGCAGTGGTGGAAACATGAAATATGAATACATCCAAAGTAAAGACACAAAAAGTGTGATATACAAAAAGAAAGCATCTATTTCATATCAGATTTCACTTTTGACATGATTTCTTCAAGAAGGTGACTGTTTTTTTTTTTTTTTAAATGCCTGACAGGAAACGTGTAAACAGAGAGCACTCTTAAGATTCTCTCATTCCATTTATTTACTTTAAAGAAAAAAAAAAATAATGTCACAACTTAAAGACACAGTGACTCAGTGACCACCAGGTTTTCTCCTTTAAATCTGATTGTTGGGTTTTTACAGCATTATTTTGACATTCAGCTCTGACATCCTCAAACTAAACTCACCACTGAAGTCTCACACCAAGTGTGCACATGGATCTTTTTTTTTTTTTGCAGTGTGTGTGTGTGTGTGTGTGTGTGTTTGTTTACGTACAGCTGTCAGTCCCTTGCATCCTGAAATGTCAGCCTTCTCTGTTTGGACTTCTCCTAGAGCACTGCCTCTTTGCCAGCCAGCCAAACAGATGAATATGTATTGTTTGACATTTGGGGGATCAGCATGCTGACAGTTCAGCTTGATATCGCAATCTTCTACCGCCGCAGACTTTTTCTATTCCTTTCCACAAAGTTGCATAAAGGTTCCTTTGTGTCAGTGGATGAGATAGCGGTGTATGGAAATTATGCATTTGTCCTCAGGACTCAGTTTGGAAATATTGCTTACCTGGGAGAAGAATCCAAAGAATCTGCTGAAAACACAAAACCTTCCATATGAATGCATGACAAAGTTTTCTGGAGCGGCTGTTTTAAAACGACTAGATTTATGATATGCCACCGTAATTGATTTAGCAGTGAGGGAAAGTTTCCATGTTGCACTTGTTTGGAGTTTCAATGGAAGTCAACCGTTTATTATTCTTTTTTTATCATGTTGACTAAGTTACTCATTCAAATATACTATTTTTTCCTGCTCTCTCTCTCTTTCCCTCACACACACACACACACACACACACACACACACACACACACATACGGGTATATATGGTATAGCAGGACAGTTTTCTGAAACAGGCCCGGTGGTGGTTTAGATGGACTACCCTTTCCCGAGGTCCTAGAGCTACAAAAGTGAAACTAAACCACTGCAAAAAATCTGAAAAAAATTCAGCTCACTTCAGACCTCAGATACACCCTTTAGAACATGATACACATCACCCTAATAAAATTATGGTTTATGCGGACAGTTCTCATTTTGACAAAAGAATGGTTTGTTAGGTCTAATTAAACATTATAGGGACTTTAAAGGGACAATGATGTCATTTTTAAAGGGCTCCTCATTAACATAAATACACATCTGACAGATATAACCATTATGAGGACATTCACATAAATATCAAACTAGGTAAATATAAACAGAAAAATATAAACTGATCTTTTTGCATAAGAATTCCAACACTCTTAAGTCTCTATGTGGCTGTTCGCAGCCATCAGGGAATAAAATTTACAACTGTTTTAACCATACATTTACCTCTGTTTGAGAGAATGAATTAATTTTTGGTAAGGAAACTAAATGCTACCCAAGTTTTAAAAATGTGATTTCAAAATTTTAAAAGGACAAAATACACTGGAGAATTTGACTACCCTCTGTTCCTATAAAGGCTGTTATTAGCCACTGACTTCTTGGATATGTCAAAACATAGTAAAAATATTGGCTTTGATACATTAGATTTTCATTTGTTCTATTGAAAATCTGTCATTTTGTGTCATTTTTTTCCTTCACCAAATCAGTGACATCACCTATGAAATTGTTGTTTAAAGGGTTAGAATCCATTCAATGAACTTAATTACGTGACTGAACTTGATTAACACATCTGTGCAAAAAAGTTAGAAGAAATATTTAACTAATACGTTTTTTGCAAGGGCTGAAGTTATTGGCTATTAACAGCCATTACAGGACCAAATGATATTTTTCAATACAGTACACAAGGTTAAAGCAGATGTGTACATGCTGACTTACTTAAAGCAAACAGACAAAAAAAGGCTGTGAATCAGAAATAAGCATTAAAAGAACATTCATTTTTTAATATCGAAACTGTTCTTTTGCACTTTGCACAATTTCCTCTTACAAAACTTACTGAAAAAATACAGCCAAATCTTTGTGCATAAAAAACTCCAACATTCTTAAAGCAAATGTGTACATAAAATCACACTTAAAATAAATAAAATTATTTTGCAAAGTTCTTTGTGCAAGTACAGAACCCACTACAAGCTTGCAGTGGCTGCATTCATTCCTGGTGGCTAATTTTCTTTTATTTATGTGATCCCTGAAATGGCACATTACTGCAGTAACCTCAGCCTTTGACCAGGGTTTCTTTGGCACTCTTCTTTTCTCATTGTCATGATCAGCATTCTTCCCTGAAAGACACAAAGTAAAAACAATATCACACAAACAGATTAAATGTGCTGGTTACTTGGAGTTGTCAAGCCTTCAAATCAACGCATGATTGCACAATTTCCTGCTGACTAATTTCTGCAATGAAAATTCTTGAAATCAGGTTTTTCAGTTTATTTTTCTAACTGTAATTGACTACCACTCATTGATGGAGTCTAACACCAACTTCAAAGACCCTGACCTCAAAAAGAAAATTTACTACAGGAAAGATGGAGATTTTTTTAAAGGACAGATATTATACCTATTTTTCCTTTAAGTATGTCATTTTGGGAATAAAAAATGATAATGACTGATAACCTTTAGAACAGTTATCAACGCTGTACAGCTCACAAAAAAAGCCTTACTTATCTTATACTAGCCACAGGAAAAACCCTGTTTCCAGCAGATCTTGTCTACTGCTAAAAATGCTCCATTTCAGTCATACCGTTGTATCCTAACCAGTCATGTCACTGCATGAAAAGTGAGATTTCTGGTAGAATTCGTCACAGAAAATGCGCGTGGAAGTCCAGATCCCAGTAAATTCACAGTCAGTGAAGCTAAATGCCAATAACTGCCGAACACTGACAAAAACTGGCAGAATGAGTGGGGGGGACCCAACCTCCCAGCCCCTTGCACAGGGTGGGGTTTTCACATGTAAATCACAATGCTGTGTCTTGCTAAGTTTAAGTGTAGATGCTATTTTGATGCAACATTGAAGCTTATGGCTAACAATTGTAGCCTACATTTGCAAACACAAGAATCAAAACTTAAGCTTAGTTGTCACAGACATTCAAAGGCTTTAAGTAATTACAGTGTCTCACACAAGCAGTGAAACTTCCAGTGAAACAGACAAAACCCCTTAACAACCAAAAGCTAAAGATGTTGAAATGACAGAAGAAGTAGATAGAACACGGAGGAGTGAAAGAGTTAGAACTCTAACAGAAAAAGAGAAAGAACTTCAAGAAGAAAGATTAAAGAGTGCACAGCGTCGCTACAAAATCCTCTATGAGAAATGGAAATATCAAGCAAGAATAGCCGAGGAAATACTGAAGTATGAGGCATCAACGGAGGATCTAACTGAGCTAACTGATAACATCAAGCACACCAGCTCTAAGGTAACATCTATTTATGAGGAGTTACGGCAGGTGCAAACCCCTGCGACAGACCTGAGGTGCAAAGTTGACTCATGCTTATCTCCTTCTGAATTCATTGTTCGAAATAGTTTCATTGTTTCATTTAAATGAACACACCTACCTTTAGTTCATAGAATTTGAAGAAAATCACATTAAAGGGTTTATGAGTGATTTTGGTGGGAGTGTAAGTGTTTTGTAATAATTTATGTTTTAAATAATTCACATTTTAAGTTCATAGGAAAAATGTAATTCATGTTTAATAGTTTTGATTAAAAATAAGTTAAAATCTATGTATTAAAAGTTTACGTTTTAGAATAGGAAAGTAAGTTAGACAGTTTTTGGTTCCGCAACAGCGCTATTAAGAGACGGACCTATGTTGATATGCTGTCTGTGAAAGCTGGATCAGAGAGAGAGAGAGAGAGCGAGAGAGAGAGAAATGAAAGAAGATGTACCGAAGACTTTTGTAAGAATCCTTTGCAACTTGCTGCCAATGAGGTATTGTTTATTTTGTATGATTATATTTTCATTTTGTTTTTGAGGAGAAATCGGAGCAATTTGTGATACGTTTGGGTTTGATTGCAGTTCTCACAGCATGACTGCTAATGTCTCAAATAAACGCCTGTTTATGAGGAACCTGTATCAGTGGTTGTTAAAGGACCTACACTCTTATTGTCCCTTACTGAGGAAAATCGTTGGTGAAGTGATGACCACAGAAAGCTTTCTGCTTTCATCCTTTGAGAGCGCATACAGAGTTGTTTTTTTAAATTTTCATTTATTATCTATACCCTTGCCTCACTGCCCATTTGTGTCTAATATAAAGCACTTTAAAATGCTATACAATCAAACCTGGCTTACCTTCAGAGGGAGGGACATTCTCATTTACAGTGGACGTCACAATGGACACAGTTTCTGTAGAAGGACATTATCTGAGTGAGTTTTGTAATCGTAAAAACACATTTCATCAATACTAAAACAACTGATGTGAGGTAATTTACCCTCATAATCTCCGGTGTCATGGATCTGCTGTGTATCTATGGAGCTGGATGCAGCACCCTCAGGCTCACTGGTTCCACACTCCGGTGCTGTAGAAGCTGTGCCACTGTCATCCTCGGATTCGCTCTCCCTGTCCTTGGCCTCAGCATCACTTAACATAATTTCATCTGAGAAATTAAATTAGGAACACGCATGAAAAGTTGGATAAGTAAGATAAAAGAAAACTGAACTTAATATTGAAAATAATATTTTGAGGCAACTGAATAGTAGAATCAATTAAGGCCACAAATCTTTAATTGGCCATACAATCAAATGAGATGCCAAACTTGAAGAATCCAAAGCTGGGGTCACTTACCCAACAATAAATACTGACTTGTCGATAACCTGATGATTAACTTTTGTGTTGAATTACAGCCCTGCCCTACAGTAGGCCTTTATTTTACATTATGAATTGACAAAGTACAGGAGCATCTCACTAAATTAAAATATTGTAAAAAAAAATATTTTCTTTCTGTCCAATTTTTTTTTAAAAAAAGGGAAACTTTAATTCTTATATTCATGACGTGAAGTGAAAAAATTCAAGATTTATTTAGTTTTCATTTGGATTTTTTGGGCTCTTTGGTCATGAAAATCTCAAAGATAAATCACAGATAGAAAAAAAATAGTCTCAGAAAATATGTATAAAAGCCAGCTTTTGTACTAACCTTCTAACTGAATCTCTTCCAGTGATTTCCCCTGCAAGCTGGAAAGATTTCCTTTCTCCATTGATGACAGAAGTTTTGAAATCTTGGCTAGCTGTGTTGTTGGAGCTGGCAGTCTGTAGAAGTCACGGTGAACTCTGATATCATGGCCTAAGAAATCTGCGACCTGATCGAGTTCATTGTTTTTTAAATTAAGGACCTGTGAAAATGTGGCCACATGTTTCCTTATTTGTGTTGATCTGAGGTACTCGGGGTGCTTTGCTCCACATTAGCTTTAATGAACATGCAATCAGTCCTGTCCCCTGTAATGGCTCATCGATTTGGGTCTTGCAAACAGGAAGACATTTTTGTCACAAACATCACACTCAGTCCTTTTACTGACCAGGAGAGACAGAGCATCCACCACGCTTGGTGTGAGCAGAACAGCAACCTTTCTGCCTCGTTTCCCCATTATCTCTATACGTTGTCCTGGTTACAAGTCCTGCAGTGATTAAAAAAAATCATAAAATCAAACGAAATATTTCACCGTTTAGGTTTTTTTTTTTTTTTTTTTTTTTAACAGATATGCGTGTTTGTACACATAGAACATTAAAGTGGTTTCAGGGATATCTTAAGAATGATCTTGTCATACTGCATTAGTGTCAATAAAGGAAAGAAATCCTATTTATATAAGCTGGCAAGTAATCTTCAACTTATGAAAGGGTTAGCATTGTTCTATCTCATCATGTCATCTTTATACGAGAACTCTCCAACTGTCTACACCATTGTACCAATTTACAGAATATGTCACCTTTGCATTTATAGCCAAGCCACTTGAAAGACGACACAGGGCCCACACACTTGTTCAAGGAGGACACTGTTGTGCACACCAGGCAATGCTTTTGACACTGTAGGCAACATTTCATTGTCACATTCATTTGTTTTATTTGTGTTGAGTTTCAAATCAATATAAATGTAGGATGCATGCAATTTACCTTTATAATGTTGAGAACTGGACTCATCTGAGTTGGACTCGTGGTTTGATCTTGACCATTCTCAGTGGTCCTCTACAGCAGGGAAAAGAGAAGAGGATTAGAACTCATTCTTGAGTTTTCGTGTACTTATAGTTTTCCCCTCAAGGCATCTTACAACTGAAAAAAGGGTTTGTTTCATTTGTTGGATAGCCATCCTCCAGTTTTCTTGGTATTTGGAGATACACTTACTGTCTTAGTAAGAAACTGCTTTTAATAGAGTTTAAAGATTACAGAGCTGTACCTATACATTGTTCTCTCCAGAGGGTTGAAATCAGAAAAAGCACACCATATCAGACACCCATTATATGCATGTTCTCTCAGCTGAGTGGAATTGGTACAGATGAAACCAGGAAATGTGTTGCGAACCAGTTGGAATAAAATTCAATAATGTGAAAGTAAAAATATGATTTAAAGAAAGCTTTGTTGATTGTTGCTCAGTTATTTAGCGAATATAAAATGGAGTTGTTTTTTTTAATTAAAAAAAGGTTAGTCTATATTTTTGCCTCTATGTTGCCTTCAGTGTGACTAAATTTTATGTGGTTAAGTATTGGTATGGGATCCTCCCATAACTTTAACCTAGAGGAAGGTCTTTGCTAACATGATGTACTTCTAAGTCATATTAGGGTGTTTGTGCTTAAAACCAACCATGACCACTCAGGAAGATGTCCCCAAGTACCACTGTCCACACAAATCATATAACACTCAGGTGACAGTACACACACGCTGTGACAATGAAACATGGAGAAGGGTCCTCATTAACCTCATGTTCTCATAAGCCACATTTAGGTTCATTTTTGCAGAATACACACACACAAACACTCAGATGCAATGAAAACTTCAACTCTAAAACTCATCTAGGAAGATGTCCCCAAGTACCACTGTCCACATAAATCATATCCAACTCAGGTGATAGTACACACACACACACACTGACAATGAAACATGGAGAAGGGTCCTTATTAACCGTGTGTCCTCATAGGTCATATTTATGCGATTCTTTGCGAAATACACACACACTCTTAGATGCAATGAGAAGTTTAACTCTAAAACTCATCCAGGAAGATGTCCCCAAGTACCACTGTCCACACAAATCATATCACACTCAGGTGACAGTACACACACACTGTGACAATGAAACATGGAGAAGGGTCCTCATTAACCTCATGTCCTCATAGGTCATATTGAAGTGAATTTTTGCAAAATACACACACACACACTCTTCTAGATGCAATGAGAAGTTCAACTCTAAAACTCATCCAGGAAGATGTCCCCAAGTACCACTGTCCACACAAATCATATTACACTCAGGTGACAGTACACACACACTGTGACAATGAAACATGTTAAATAAACCTTTTGCCACAAGTGCAATCATTTAGCACAAAACTTGATTTCATTTACCTGTCCACCTGTGCAGAGCTCTCCAGGTGCTGGACTTGTCTGGTTTACGATGATGTCAGATTTTAGTCTTGGTTTGTGCACAGGTTTCTCACTCTGGCTGCTTTTAGTGTCCACCTGGAGCAGAAAAAAAAACAGAATAAAGGCTGGTTACAGATACTTAATTGTAGTTATCTGGGCTTAACCTCACCGGATTACTTATATGGTACAGAATGACAAACATTCACAAATGTCTCGTTTATGAAAATCACCTCTTCAAAATCTTCAGCTGTGGGTGGTGAATTCATGGCTTCAGGAATGTCCCCTGGGATGTACTCATCTACATCCTGCAAGAAACAAACAAACAAAAAAAAGACGTAATGACCAGCTTGACTAGAGGTAGTTTCCAGTGGAACATTTCAAGGTAGCTCTCATTGCCACATTACTGAAGGTCTTACTTCAGTCATTAAGGAGACAAAATATTAAATATTGGTGAAGGGGACGGGACTAGATAAGCTCTGCTTCTCCCGTCTTCCCTTTCGGACATGTACAAATTGTTCAACTATTGACAATGTGTGATGTTGTATGTGTGCTGACGTGACCGAAATAAATAAATAAATAAAAATAAAAATAAATGTCAAATATCTATGTGACAAATGTTAAGTTTAACAATGATCCGTTATGGTTAATCAGGATTCAACTTACCTTTAAAAGCACTGATGTACTTGATCTCAAATCCCACTTTGTCCCTCTCTTTAGCAACATGAAGTATTGCATCCTCCTTGGGATTAATGCGTCTCCGCCATTGCATGTTTTAGTGGCAGGTGTCAAAAGCCTAAATTACCAGAGGGGATGTTGAAAGTTTGTTATGTCTGTCACAAAAGCATTATCAGAAAACAACGCTCTACAGAATAAACTGTAAATAAAATAAATGTTTTATCATTCATAATCATTTTATTGCATCTGAGAAAGGAGCCATGTGGCCTTCCTGTCCCTCCCTATGAGGAGCTAGGCCTGTTAACATTAGAAATAGATAAGTGGGAGTCCGTCTGTATGACATATTAACAGGAGGAGGATATTTGCTATAATGTTGGGCTCAATAAGACCAAAAGCAACCCCCCCCCCCCCCTAACAGAAACATATTATTACTGTAGCATCAGAGTCAAAATCCTCTTCGGTCTCCTCCATAAATCCCTTCACAAGCTCCAATTGGTCCAAAACTCTGCTGCACATATTATCATCAGAACCCCCTCCTTCCACCACATCACTCCCATCTTCCACCAGCTTCATTGGCTCCCAATCAAATCCAGAATCACCTTCAAAATCCTTCTGTATACCTTTAAGGCCATCCACAACCTTGCACCCCCCCCCCCCCCCCCCCACCTGTTTGATCACCTCCACATCGCCATCCCCGCTCGCTGCCTGTTTAATGAAGTCGCGCACTGAGACCTGCACTTGTTGCATGTCCACACACGCACGCTGCTGTGCCCTACCAAAATAAAAGCGCAACAAACTCCGTTTTACCTGGAAATTACACGTTTGACCGGATCAAATGTTAAATTTATACTGAAAAGCCACAGAAACGTTAGTAAGCTTGGAACAAATTATTCCCTCGTCGAAGCTGCACTCTCTCACTCACCCGCAGCAGCAAAGACGTCAGGTTTATCTGCTCACCTGGGTTAAAGGTGTCCGAATATAATGTTTACGCACAAAAAAAAAAAAAAAAAAAAAAAGAAAAAAAATAAATAAATAAATAAAAACGGGATAACCGACTCAAACACTGTGTTTTAAGAGGAATAGCCTGTAATAAAGAGCATACATCCAGAGGGTGACAGCCTGTGGATTTTTCTAAGAAAGAATAATATGAAATCCTACATTTAGCAGATTGTTTTTCCTCCGTGGTTTGATCACAAAACCAACCGTGCACGGCGGAGATGTCGGCTCCTACTTTTCCCCACACCTGTCCCTCCTCACCTACCGAGGGAGGTAATTCCTCCTGTACAGCGAACATGTGGAAGTAGCTTCTAGAAAACGTGCCACTGTTGCAAAGAAATAAACCGACTGGAGCTCCCACTACCCTTAAAAATCACTACTTTAACCATCATACCTTACCTTTCTTCTCCTGACCGAAACGCGAACGTCCTTAATCACTGCACGTGCTGCACATGAATCTAATTAACTGCGGCCTACTGAAGCTAGCAAGAGCACCGATGAACCCACACAACGTAATCTAAACCTGTTTAAAATAGGCTTTTTATGCTGTAATTTTTTCGAAGTGTCCAAATAATACCGAGTAACTTAATCTGATTTAGTATAAGCTAAAGAATTACAATAAAAACACAAATTATGCATCCCTGTTTTACTAAAAACAACATGCTCAAGTAAAAGCTACTGTACTTAAATATATATATATATATATATATATATATATATATATATATATATATATATATATATATATATATATATATAATCTTACCTTTATGTTATCAGTCCTCTTGGGCATCCATTCTGCTGTTTTGCTGATAAAAGCAACAAGTACATTTAATTTTTAAATTTCCGGCGACTCAGATGGATCCCGGAAGCGACTACATGAAGGCCACGCCCACCAACCAATCACAAAAAAGCCCGCCGAATTTGACCGTGTGTATGAGAAATGTGTATGAAACTGCAGTACTGGGGCCAATTCCAGGGTGCGCTGTTCGATACACCAAAATACACCAAAAATCAGGTCAAGTGGTAAAAAAGGACTTGTAAAGAAAATTAGAAAATATGTTATTCAGACACAAACAAATACAGATACACTCTCGGAATTATGAGGACATTGGCTGAGTCCTCATATTACCCCACAGTCCCCGGAGCCCAGGTACGTAGTCAGGTCCGAAGTCCTTACATACCATACATCCACACGCACACACACACACACACACACACACACACACACACACACACACACACACACACACACACACACACACACACAGACAAATGCTGTCCTATTCCAGAAGCTTTGCTGATACTGATAATTCTGCAGAAAAGCTCCAGAGGGACAAGTTTGGGCTGATTTTTAGCCAAGTTTGTTTTTTCAAATCCCAATAAATAAAATATAACCTTGTAATGCTGGAATCTGATGCGTGTAAACAGATTTTAACAGACCACTTCTATAACTAAAGGAAATCAATATGGAGAGTTTAAATAAGTTATTTATGAGACAAAAATGCAGATGGGCCATTCCACTGAATCAGTGCCATTTGTGTCCCCAGGAAATAAAATGTATAAATGCATGATAAAAACTGTATTAAACCAAGTATCCCACACATTGATCTGATTGCATATTTTTTAAAAAATAAATTTAAATATTATTTCAAAGTACTTGAACTCTGATAAAAAACATTACCCTCTGAAAAGTTTAAAATATTCCACAAGTCACATGTTTCAGAGGAAGCAGCATCACTCAGATCCTCTGCAGGTCATGGAAAGGCCAAAAGTAAGTTTGCTCATTTATTTTTTTCTGCATATTTGATGATATTTCAACTATGACTAAGAGGGATAAAATCCCACTTCAGTCCTGTTTCTTTCTTTCTTTCTTTCTTTCTTTCTTTCTTTCTTTCTTTCGATGTTTTGATTATTTAAAATACTTTTTTAAATTCCTGTTATGTGCTTAGTATCAACATGCTATTAGCATAAATGCAATGCGGCCATATTTCATTTGTCAAGTCTATGCTGAAAACGTATTCCTGTTACTTTCAATTCTGTAACTCAAATTAGGAGTAACAGGACTGAATACCAGTAACAAGAGCAAGTAGAGTCCTATATTCCAGTGTTTCTCAAATTGTGGTTCATGGACCACTAGTGGTCCGCCTTGACAGTGGTTTTTTTTTTTAATTTTATTTTATTTTTATGTAACATTTAAAAAGAAATGACAAGTTTGCAGGGACTCACAAAAGTTTTCTTGAACTTGATTTCTGAAAGCTGTTGCTAAAGAATATAATCTGAGGCATCACCACACCACAAAGCACACAAGCTTCAAGGAGTCACATCCTGAACAGTCAGAGGCCCTTCAGTCAGAGAAACATTTCTACTTTGAAATATCAACACTCCAGTGCGAGCAGAAATATTAATTGACTGGCCAGTTGATATTCATTTACATAAATTAACATGTCTACAACCACAAACTCAGTGTAGTATAAATGTGTAATGTAAAAAAAATGGGTATGAACAGAGATAATATAAAGACTTTAATTGACATTAACCTGCTATCGGCCCCCTGTTTACCCAGACAGTTACTTTAAGGTTGTGTACAGCTCGAGTGAAAGATAATCTTCTTTGACAACATGTTGTCCTTTGTGAGCAGCAGCTCTTTGTTTGGTAGTGGAGAAATTCTTAACCAGTATTTTAATTGAAACATCTTTTCAATTTAAAGTCCCTGAGTTTTCAAAGTGTCCTTTGAAAACAATGACCCGTTGTAGAAGTGGTTTTATTTGGCAAACAAACTGCAAGCAGGGTGTGATAAACAGTCTGAGGTGTTTCAGGCTTTCATGTTTTTTTCACTTGAAGGGATGACAGTGATCAGAAAAATGTAATTTAGGGGGAATATCAAGTAAATAGAAACATTTAAACTGATGAATACAGTTGAAGGACTGCATGTTGGTGCAGTGGTTAGCGCTGTTGTCTCCCAGCAAGAAGGTTAATGGTTAGATAACCTGGCCAGACAGGTGTGCAGATGGCACGATCTCCCTGTGCACGACTGGGTTCTCTTCAGGGACAAAAAACATGCTCAAGGGCTGACTAGTAACTGTAAATCGCTTGCAGGTGTGCCTGCAATGCTTTGAAAGCACCAGGTTCAAACTCTGATGCTAACAAGCTTTAAAAGAGCAACACAATAATAGACTAAACTCAGGAGAATAGCACCGGCTTGTTGTCCATATGCCATGAAAGACTGGACAAATGATCCCACATGCTGACCTGAAGGGTCTCTAACAGCTTACTTTGGCTACCTGGCTGATTCACCACATAAGAAAGAAAGAAAAAACAACATCACATTTTTCACCCAAAATGCCCTCTCCCGGCAGAAACTTTAATAACTGAAAATCCAACAGAAAAGAAACAGAGCGAGTTTCCTTCTGTTCCAGTCAACTTGCAGCTGGAACGATACATTTGTACAGTGGTCACAGTAATTCCCTGATGAGCAAAGACCAGACAAAGCAGCTAACCTTAAATTAGTCTCTATCTAAGGATTTCACAGCTAAAGAGAATTCAAGAGTCACACTGATCTTAAACCAAGCAGCCGTATGTTTATATTTTAGATTGACATGTGAATGAAACATCACTATGTTTCTATTATGATTCATCCTGACCTCTGACTGAACGGATTGGGCTTTTTTATTTATCTTTATTTATTCAGCTCTAAGTCTATCCCAAAGTGTGAGACAGCCACAAACCCTTATCATAACACTTCATCCCACAGTTCTTGTTTTGTAGCTGAATCCTGCAGAAAGTGTTTGAAAACTTAGCTCAGATGTTAAAAAAGAAAAAAAGTTGCAGCACTATATCTCTGTCCCTTTTCAACTGACCTGAATTCAGTGCTGTGCCGGTGTTGAGTGTGTGAAGTGGTTTTCCTTGCTGATTTGGATACTTAACTTGAAATTTTAATGAAATCATGGAATTCAAAGGAACAGAAATAGATCCAGACTGAACACAGTCAGAGCGTGCAGCTTTTACAAGTATTAAGGATGCCAAAACTGAGTCATGTTACTGAAAGTTCACTTTTCTGATACTTTCTTTCCTCCTGGTTTGTGGATGCTTAAAATTAGAGGCTTTTAGTATTTCTGTGTTGAACTCCAGTTCAAATGTATCACTCTACAGTATCTGATGAAGGTTTTCCACCAGTGACAGGATGCATCTAATTAGGTTGGTGAAATATTGAGTGAAACCCAGCAGAAGCACAACTGTGGTACTTAGCAGGTTTCCAAATACGCAGTGACATTTGCAATGAGAGAACCCTGAAAATAAAACCTGATGACTTTGTGAGACTTTTGACTTTTCTCCAGTGCCATTACTGATTTGAGAGTTAAATTGCTCCAATTTTTTCTTTATATTTTATATTTTCTATTTCTTTCAGCACTCATTCCCGACCATCATCCTTTCTTTTTCACCCTTCCCCGTCCTCCCCGCCCAGTTCCTCTCAGCGGCTCACACTGTGCAGAGGTGAAGAAGAGTGTTCTTGTGCTTTCTCCCCATGAATGATGTATGATTTACAAGCCTTGCCATTTGGTAATTGTTGCCTAATCGGGCCCTTGAATAGCATGATGAAGTGGGGACCTGCTGCTCCCCTGCCTGCTGTTTTAAACTGTAATGCTCTGGTTATTATGCCGAACACAGCGATGCCAGGCAGCAGCGCACACGTCTTTAGCTGGAGCGTGTCACTCATCCTGTGTGTGTATGCATTCACACCCCGGTGCGCTGTACATTCTCATTCTGCCGTCGTGCCTTTTACATTGAAAGTCAAACATGTTTGAATTCACTCATAGATCTTCTCAACTTGGAGGCTGTATGGCTGTCAAACCAAGCTCAAGGTCAACTGAATGTGAAAAAAACAAACTCACAAACACTCGAAGTTTACCTCAGGATGAGTCACCATAAAAATGATATCTTGTTTATGTTTTTTTATGAGCAGCATTTGGCAGAAACATAATAGAAAGGGAATATTCTTCTTCTGTTTAAGTTGAGTAATCATCTGAATAAAAAAAATCATTTTGTCTTTGTTGATATAGAATGAGCTTTTTTTATATCTAAAGTTTTTTATTTAGAAAGTGGTCAAACAAAATGTACTGTTTGGAAGAAGGAGAAAGCTGTTGTTGTTTTCTGCAGAGAATTTATACTGATGCAATATTTTCAATGCTTTGTTGGTAAAAACTTGACAAATGAAGGATCATAAATGCGGCAGTCCAACCAGTCTATTCCTACACGTCAAATAGAGGAGGGAAAGTGTGTCATTGTTTGTACACAGCTTGATGTTGCCTTGTTTTCTGCCTCAAGATGTGAGGCTGATATACTGTAACTCCTTCACAGATGAATAGAAAGAAATGAGTCATAATACCCCAATTATCTCAGCTTTTCTTTGAAAGGCACTCTGCAGCTAATTGTTGACCCCTTGCTACTGTGCAGCTAAACATTTTACAGAATCTGTTGGCAGCTGGTTTGGCACTAATGTCATAGTGATAAGTTCCACAGCAGACATTCAGAGAAAAATCCAAGCAGCTAAAAATGGTGCTGGAAAGTTTCTGGGTAAAACATCATGTAAGAAGTACTTTATTAACATTGAGGGAAGGATTTGAGATGACTCAAACGATTGTGAATGACTCATAGAATGTGCAGTGGTATGTGAAGGGAGCACTTTGGGTGAACTATGCACTACAAGGCCTTGTAAGTGGATGCCAACCTACAACTGAAGGCCCTGTGAGGACTTTATAAGTGATTTTGAAATAGTCTCACTTTTATGTATTTGCCTATTCATGATCCACGATTTAAAAATGAGACTGTAGACACCAAAAATGGTTATTTTCAAGCAAGATCTGTCACTTTTTATTTTGAAGAAAAGGATTTCTTAGATTTATTCTGAAGTAATGGTAGAGACTGGAGCTGGACTGTCAAAAAGGACGTCAGAGCAGAAGAAAGATAAACAGGAGAGCAGTGACTGAAACAAGAGCTAAGCTGTTTGAGATAATGTTCATTTCAGCCACATGCAGCAGTTATACTGCAGTGATCTGATCAAACTGGACAGTCTGTCAATAAAATGAAGAGTGAGTTCACATTTGTTCCCGTGGTGAGGTTGGAGTTGGTAGATGAGCTCTGGTAGGACATAACCAGGATTCACTAATGTTACATGTTACCGACACGTCGAGCTGTGGGGAACACAGATAGTCTGCTCACCTACTGGACACTAAACTACAAACTGAGTTTATGAAGTTCAATTGTCGTCACATTTCAAACAACATCGCTACATAACTACAAATAAATGCATTGCCTTGTTGCTTTGCATTCTGGGAAAAGTTGCCTTGAAAAAGAAAAGTAGTGTTAAAAAGAAGATCTGCTCTCCATTTGTTTCCTTCCAAAACAAATGCATGCCTTGGAAAGAGTCAAATCCTCACAACAGTTGGTGCAGGGAGTTTTTTACCCCCCCAAAAAACACTCACTTTTCCCAATAGTCCTTACAGCCCTTAAACATTTCTATGACAACTGTTTTTTCTTGCTCTAGTCTTTTAATATTTTACTCACTTCTGTCATTTTCAGTCTCTTTGTTCTGTTGTGAAGCACTCTGAGCTGCATGCTTGACTTCATGAAAGGTGCTTTATAAATAAAGCTGAGCTGAGTTGACTTAAGTTGAGTATAGCGACTACTATCAGCTTTTTAATGCTTCTCCAGAAACCAACTGGTGAAATAACTGAGACCAACTGTAGGTTTTAAATAGATCTAAATAGTCATTTGATTGTGGTTTTACCCTAGATTGTAAAAAATGGGCGTTATCTCACTCGGCTCAAACTGAGGTCACCACAAAAACGCCCCCCCCCCCCCCCCCCCCCCCCCCCCCCCCCTTGTGGCTGGCTGCAGTACAGGTCAAAAACTTTCTATTCATTCATTCATTCCAGATGGACTGTGGTCAAACTTTTTAAAAACATGAATACACCTCTTAGAAACATTTCTCACATCCGTATGCTGTGGCAATATTTAGATATTATTAGGCTGCATTGTGTTCAAGTCCTCTTTTTTCTGAAAAGTTTCTTTTTCTTTAGCTTGTAGATGTTTAAAACAGGGTTTTACATCTTGTGTAACGATGATTGACAGCTGCTGTTCTTCAGTAGTATTTTTCAGTGAGTGTCAGAAGGGAGAGTTAACAAGAGATTGTGTTGAAATTAAAAAAAAAAATTACGTACAACTGCTTCCACTCAGAGTTTCCCAGAGTTCCTTGCAAGTCTTTACTGCACAGACTCTGGCTGCACAATGGTGACTCATGTGACAGAGGTTTTTTGGCTTCAAAACCGTACAATGGTAAAAAGCGGAGCCACGCTGTCCATTCTATAAACAGTCTATGTGTTTTACCCTTTGGTTTTAAACTGTTTCAGCTTTCACTTTGGACAACAAACTGAACCCTGTGCCAGTATGCTAAAGAATGATTTAAGCTATAGGTCACTGTTATCAATGCCAAACAGATCATCCTCACAGGGCTTTTAACCACAAAGTGAGAAGTTGACCGCTGTTAAAAATCAGTAAGAAAAAAAAAGAATCATGAAGCAAAGGAAAAAAACTAAAATCAGAGTGCTCACCTGTTTGAAAAGATTTATCTCATACTGTCAAATTGAGATTCTGTCTGAAATAAGGAGTATTTGCTGAAAATCAAACCCTCTCTGTTTCAAGGAGAGAACAAAAAGCTTCCAGTCTGAAACCAAGCATTCAGCTTTTTTCCAACAGTTTTACACCAAACCTCCTGACATCTAACAACCAAAACAACACGCTGATCTGATACCCTGTGATTACCTTCATGGACATTTCATCCTCAAATTGAAACCAAGTGTTTTGTTGCTTCCGAGGTCAGTGAGTGATATGCAGATAGCTTTTATAAAACAGTATCATGTTTGATTTAATAGCTGCTTCACATAATAGAGAGGGGAGCAGGGTCAGGGTTTCATTGATGGGAGGAGTTCACCATTTAGTTGTTTTCAGGGTCATTTTTAAACAGAGGAAAACAGTTCACCTCATAACATTTGAGCCATTTCAGCTTGTTGTGTTTCACAGCAGTGTTGCCGCGTTGTACAGTCTGTTATGAACCTCAGACGAGTAACAAACACGCCCCGATTAATGCGCTGTACTCTGTAACAGTTAAATTAAAATCCAGTGAAGAAGGCAGGGAAATATGTAAATGAGAACAAGCGGCATGTTTCTCTCAGGAGGTGGTATATTTATTTGACATTCATCAGGTGGGCACAAACATTAAACCTGGATGAAACTGTTTGGTGTCTGCAGGATGTGACAGTGGGAAGTTGTTTGCTAACATGTTCAGCTGATCAGAGCCACTGAGAAGGAGGCGGCTGTGAATCTGTCAGCCTGCTTTAATATTCTTTGGCCCAAATCTAGACAGACATTTATACACGCAGAGAATTAAAAGTATCTGAGGAAAAATGCTGCGACTGTTCACCTCCTGGTGCTGAACTCAGTAATGTTCGGGATCCTTACTCCGCCTTACCCCATTTTTGCTCAGGGGCTTTGCTTTAGGGTAAAGCTGGATACTCGCTGTTAGATGGTAAAGAGGATTTTGGGCCTGGTTCCCTGTGATTCCAGAGATTATCTTCCTAGAATTTCTTTTGGAGCGACTTTAAAGAGGGGGTATTATGCTTCAAAATATTTCAAATATAGATATAAAGTAACAATGCAGGATATCCATACCAAACGTGCAGATTTTCAAACCTCTACATATTCATATGGCGTTTAAATCCCTGAATCTGTCTGTAAACTGCTTTACAAGGTCCATCCTGAAAATAGCACGACATCTTCACAGAGCTTGCTGAAATGAAGAAGTCACCACACAAGGATCTCTTAACACATGACATGTTGGAGAGGGCGGGCCTTAAACACCAAGGTCTGCCCATAGCTCTGTCCCGCACAGAGCCACCAGAGGATTATCCAGTCCGACTGAAGGGGGTTTGTGGAGCAGGGAGTCTTAAAGAGACAGCAGTGTTTTAAAGTATTACAGTCAGAGACTGAAAAGGGGTTTTCTTAAACACCATTGTGAGAAAATAGGGGATACACACAACTGAAAAGGAGGTTCGCTCAGTTTTTGCAAAGCAGTGATGCCACACCAGTAAAAACTGTTTCAGTGTCTAACATTCCTCAACACTTCCTCTCTGTGTTCATATTCCTCATTTATAAAAATTTGTTTTATTGAATCAAATTCTCAAGGGACATCGCTGTGCCGTTTAGAAATGATATTGCCTTTTTTGATATTTTGTTTGTCCAAATATTTTTAACAGTTACCGAGCCAAATCACTTTAATTTAAAAACTGTCTCAAACTGTCTCCATCAGCTGGAATTTCATCAAATCTCACCTCGAAAGTTCATTTCAAGGATTTTGCTTTTCCATCCAGAGTGAGTGTTAATCAGTTTCACCACAAACATGAAAGCTGCCATTAAAAATTGGTGCGAACCACTTATTTTGTGTTAGAGAATGACCACATTGATTATCATCAAAATGTCAGCACCTGTGTATCAGCAGACCAGAATATCTGTCCAAGTCCACCTCCCACTCGGGCTCCACGTGCGTCCACACATCCCAGAGCAGGTGAGAGCGCTATCAGGGCTCCTGGCCGAAGCACTAAGCTATCCATTCTGTCTGACTGCCTCTTGCCAAGGCCTGTTTTTATCTCCACCCCCTCCCCAGCCGACCAGACGTGATAAACGAGGAGCGGAGGATGAAAAGATGAGGAGGGGGAGGGATGAGTGTGTGTGTGGCTGCAGAAGTTGCTCTGCCAGCTTTTACCCACCTGCCTAGATAAGAGAGGCACTGTAAATTAACACGCGATAGGGGGGCTGAGAGAACGGGCTGTGTGTGTGTGTGTGTGTGTGTGTGTGTGTGTGTGTGTGTGTGTGTGTGTGTGTGTGTGTGTGTGTGTGTGTGTGTGTCGGTTGGGGGCCACGCACTCATTCACACACACACATATACACACGCTCTCTTTGCTTTGCCGCAGGTATCACAGATAAAGATGTGTCATTGATGAATGGGATTTTATTTCCCATCAACCTTTGCTGCGTAGGAAATGGAAAGCGCATCCCAGCCCCTAAATCATCAGATGAATAATGATAACACTGGGTAGCAGTTTTCATTTCTTCACACTATTTGTCTGCAAAGCGTCGTATGCAAACTGTTTGTTTCTATCAGTGCCTGCAGAGTGTTCCTCGCCCCCATCACGGCTAAAAATGAACACTGATCTCCTCAAAACTGTGGCGCCGATGTTTTTACCGGTGTTCATACATTGTTTAATCACACCGCATGCCATCTAGCTCCTACTTCCCCCACAGAGAGGCCGGATTTCAAAGAGAGAAAACTCAAGAAGTGCTTTCTTTAACTCTCAGTGTGAGAAATGTAAAACCATATGGAGGGGAAATAAAACAGCTCAATTCATCCTTTCTTCATTTCTGGTGCCACTTGTTTACCTGGCAGTCATTTCCTTTGAGTTACACAATAAACAGCGTGTGAATCAATGTGCACAGCACGAACAGCATCACTCATTTGAACTTGTAAACTGACACCATAAACTTTTATTTGGCATTTGTGTTGAACGATCAAAAGCCGCTCAGTGAGCTGGCATGCGCTCTGCTTTTTTATAACCATCCATACAGAGCGGCACATGGCTGTTTACCACCCACCAACCCCCCCCCCAAAAAATAAAATAAAATAAATAAAATATATTAAAATGAAACAAAATAAAACAAAATTAAACAAAACAAAACAAAAATAAAATCAAATCAAATTATATTAGATTAAAAAAATAAATAAAGTTGGTACAGGGTGTAGGCCAGTGCATGGGGATGTGGGTGCATCTTCAGCAGACAGATAGCTGGTAATGTTTAACTCATGAAAAGTTGCCTTTGCCAAACATTGCTGCAGTTACATCTTGATAAGCTTCAGTAGTGGAACTGGATCTGTTGATTCTCATTTTATAAATGTGATATAGGTAGCTCGCCCAAGTTGTCTGTCAATTAGTTTTGTGTTATCTTTATTTCAACTGCATCAAGAGGTGCAAAAATCAAAAATGGATTGCATGAAAATGGGAACAGCATCAGTGATGCTGACAAACCAACATGTGACTCAGACTGTTGGTACAATTTAAGTCAGTGGAGCTCACTGTTTTACTTTTCAGCTGCAGTTTGACTCTTTTGATTCAACGTGACTGCCCACAGTCACCATGTTCTCAGCAGCATGCAGCTGTCACCAGAGAAATAATGATTATGAATACCGTCCATGCTGTCTGGCTTTGCAACAGACAACAACTAAACAAACGCCAACACAGTTTGTAACCAGCATCCATGGAAGGAGTTGGTAAATAATAGCTGATCAGTGACACAAACACTCAGGGAGCAACACAATGTGGAATATGCCAACAGAAATGTTTTCTGCATCTGTGAAGAATGACGACCAAAAGAACATTTCGGCTCAAAACAGAGATGCTCCAAAGTGACTACAGTTTTGAACTTTGGCTGAAACTAGATTCTAACAGGACAAATGGACAAAAGGTTTGAGAGGCCTCAGAAAATGGTCAAAACCAAGCCCGATTTGTTCTACGTGGTTAAACGCTGGATCACAGAATCTGCAGGTTAAGTGTGGCTAACATTAGCTGAGCTAGCACCGTCAGCCATTGATTTGTCTTTCAGGTGCTCCTGTGATCGGTACATTGAACCAGTAATATTGCTGACATTTTGTAAGCTTATTAATCGTGATAAATCAAAGTTTACTCTCTCTGAGCCTGATCCACTCTGAATCCTGCTAAAAGTCGTCTTGAATGAAGACAAGCAGATGTGTGTCCATGTATCCACAACAAATGCACTTTTGCGAGAGCCACGTCTTTACTGCAGAAGATGATAGTGCTCATGGGAAATGCTGTCTTCATCCTGGAAAACCATTACAGAATCAGTACAGCATAAAGTCTGGTTCCAGCGCCTTTTATGGGTGATGATGAGAATCTCAAAGACAAACCAGTAGAACCATCAAAGTGTGATTTAGTGTTAATGACACCAAGAGAACAGCACAAGTTCTCTAAAATTGGCAGCCATAAATTAGTAATTTTACCAGATTAAGAAATTCAACAAAATCTATGTGAACGATGAGGAGAATAAAATCTTTTAAACACATGAAGAGGCTTCTGGTTGAAGCTCTTCATGTTGAAACCAATTGAAGCTGAAGTCATCTCATTTCCAGTGTAGGAAGCAGTCCTGATTAAATACCTCTTGGCCATCACATGCACTAACCATGCGCCAACTCAGTGTATCTGTGATAAGCTAATACACACTAATGATATTGCCCCGGCTGATGCATTCAGCGGCTTCTGGTTTTCAGCAAAGAGTGAAAAGATTTTAACTCCTCTGGGAAAACGTTGCTTATTCGTGTGCATGTAACATCAGCAACGCAGAAGAGTCAAATATGGAAACTGATAATTAGAAGACAAGCAGAGACATGATGCTAACCACATGCTTGAGCAGGAATTAGGGCACATGTTGTAATTTGTGCATTCATAAAGAGAGTGTCTCACTTGAAATCAATTGATTTTAAAGTGTTCTTAATTGCTTATTAAACGTCATTTTAATGCCTGTCTTCCCCTTCGACTTCCAACTGAATGGGGGCTTAAAATGTGCTCAATTAAAGTTGTTTCATCTTGCAGGAATTAGTGCAACCGTATGATTTTAGATGGAAAAAAGAGGAGAGGTCACCTGTCTGAAATGATGTAGAAACATGTCAGTCACAGCAGAGTTAGAGTAATATATGAGTGTACGCTGAGGGGCTGGAGAGATACTTGTTGCTTAATCTCGCAATGGAGTCTACAACCAGCTGTGTCATGAACATAAATGTAGACATACTTAAATACACAGTGTTTGATTGTAAGATACCCCAAGAGTGCTGAGACTATGCAACCGCTGACCTATTTACAACCAGCATCATCATAGAGATGTGCATACACTCTGGCAGTATAGGTGGCTTTAAGCTCCATTCATTCAGATGCGTTAGTGTTCTCTGAACTCTGAATTAAAACTGTAAGCAGCGTACAAATGTCTTTTATTTTTTGGTTGGTTGTCAGAAACGGTACTACACTGTGGACTCAAGTTCTGCTGAGTTCTGACTGGATCACAACCTGTCACAAGTTAAGAGGGAATGTGCCAAGTGATGACCTTCAGATGAACATGTCACTGATTGTCACCTGACAGTTACTAGTTAACAGGGTCACATTTTAAGCTGATAAACCAGCGACGTCTGTTGTTGTCTGCAAGCTATTAAAATCGATTTCTGTATACAGCCTCAATTAACCAGGTTTGACTGCAAATAAATAGAATAGAATAGAATAGAATAGAATAGAATAGAATAGAATAGAATAGAATAGAATAGAATAGAATAGAATAAGGTGAAATAAAATGAAATAATCCCTCAAAGGAAATTCAGAGTATTAGCTGCAATCAAATAGTGTCAATTACAAAAAACAGGTCCATCAGAGACGCTAGCTTGGCCATAATTCTCCTGTTAGCCTCCACCTCCACAAAGTCCAAGACTGAGCTGGACTTCTTCACCAGTCTGCCCAGTCTCATGCCCCTGATTCCTGTCCACTCACAGCAGGTGAAATCCATCCAATGTGGCGTTCGTGTCTGGTGTTAGCTCTGTTAGCCATGTCTCTGTAAATAGCATGATGCTACTCTGCCCTCTGGTGCTGGGTCAGCTAGCCCCTCCATCTTAATGGAGATAGGGATAGATCTTACATTCTCCATAACAATGGATTGAAGGACAGGTTGATGTCGTCTCTTCTTAGCTCACACTGCAGTACAAGCAAGTCATCCTCACCTCCTTTTCCTCATCTCGTGGGAAACATCGGGCCTAGCGCCAGTTAGCATTGACATGCTATAGGCTGCTAACAGCTGAAATACTGTGTGTAAACAATGTAATCCCCAGCTTGGTGTCAATGGCCAAAAAATGAGCCATGCAAAGTAACAACGGGCTCCAAATACCAGGATAACTAAAAAGACTGGGGAAAATAAAGGAGGAAAAAGGAACAACCAAGAGGAAGGCAAAAAGCGCTTACCAAAAGAAAAAAAAAAATCAATGAAATAAATAAATAACACATGAAATTCTAAATCCATTTTTTTGTGTAGTTAAAGGAAAAGTTGTTTTTGAACGAGGTTCTTACCAAATATGACTCGTTGGACCCAATATGGAAAGTAAATTATAAGGAGATGTTTAAATTAAAGTTAACAAAGATATATTATAGACTATTAACTATTAAAAACAGTGTAAAACAAATTCTTTATTATTACAACATATTTGGTACAGTTTGCAGTCGAGGCGTAGTTGTTTACGATGTATTTCTCCAGTACAAATGTCCCCTGAGTATCTCTCTTCTTGCTTTTGTCTTCCATCCACTCACTGATTTCACATGAAGCAAGGAGTTGTTTAACATTCTTCAAAGTGAGGTTTTTTTTTTTTTTTTCTGGTAAAAATTGAGGTTTCAGGTGGTTAACTTCCTTGCATAGCTGATGACAAACAGCAAAGGTGTCTGCTGGATTTGAGGGATGTAAACATAAGGACGTGGCAGGATGTTTCTATCAATGCTCTTAACAGATGTTTTAGTCCTGTGCTGGATTCCTTTGAGTTTGGCAGGTTTCCACATAAACTAATGAAGTTGATATGGAAACTTTGCTTTTCGGTATGTTTGCTGCTGTGCAGGAACAATGATGCATCATATGGATGTGGATAACACTCGGCTTACCAGCTTGTTCTTGCCCCTGCTGCTGTGTCAGCTCTCACATCCCCTGTGCCTGCACACCTACCTCTTACTGTTCACTTGCGTAATACACCTTACATCTTTGTCACATTCATTTTTGAATCTGTGCACAGCTGATGCACCAGACTGGTGTTAGGCAAGCGTGGCAGCCATCACACATCAGTGTAGTTAACAGCAAATATGCTGCAGAAGTGAGGACAAACAGTGTTTTCTCTCCTTTACTGTAACAAAACAGGAAGAAGTAAATCAGAGTGAGAGGATGTTGTAGACTTACACTAAAAGCTGCTCTGTAGATAACAACATTAAGGTGAGTGTGTGTGTTTTTATGTGCTGCTGATGTTATTATGATGCTATCCTTAGAAATTTCTCACGTTATTCTCGCATCAAGCTTCTCTACCTCCACATTGTTTGTATCCTCTTCATTTATTTCCTCTCCTTTTTTTGTTCTTACTCTCTCTCTCTGTGTTCCTCACAGTCGGCTACAATCCATTAAACCTTCAGAGATAACAGATGACTGCCAGGCTGCTCTCCCTTGTTTTGTTTTTTTTTATTTTTTATTTATTTATGTCTTATTTATGATCGGCCTTCCCTCTGGATAGGGAACACATGCCATTCCTAACATAATGTTATATTCCCTGCTTTCAGTCCTCAGTGACACAAACACTGTCATTCGTCGAAGTTCAGTGCTACCCAGAAGGCGAAAAGATGCTGTCCCTGATGCCGACCTGTTCCATACTGTTTTTAATAATCTGAGCCTAAGCTTACAGCTCGCATATTCTTGTGGTTTTTTTTCGTCCTTTTGGGGCTAAAGCAATACTTTGCCCCCTTTCCTTCCCCTCCTATGAAAAGGTAACACTTATGAAATTGAAAAAGCCACAGCTGACTCTCAGAACCATTCCTCATGTAATGCATTTCAAATTGTTTTTTAAGATAGATTGTGTAAGGTCACAGCGTGCTCTAAACATATCGCATAACCCAGATCATATGTTCCTGTCCTGCATCTCTGATCTGTTTTGTAAAGAGATGAAAGGTAGTGTGTCGGTATGTGTGTGTTGCATCAGTGGCCGTTACAGTGTGACCGTCTTTGATGGACGCCCTTTCTCCAGCTGCAGGAGGGGTGAGGGGATTCAAAAAAAACATGTTGTGGCTCAGATTGAGAGCGAGACTGCATCAAACCATCTTCTTGATGTCCTCGCTCTCTCTGCTCAGCAAGGACACACACTCCACGCAGCACGTTCTGTTGTCTGTTTTCACACACAGCCTCCTGTACGTCGCCTTAGATCTGTCAGTCCCTCAGGGGGGATCACAGGCCGACGTGGCCGGTCTCACATCACTCTCAGAGGGTTCGCGGCAGCATCTCAAGCTTCTGAGTATCTTATCCTTTTACATATCCGTCCTGAGGCAACAGAGCTGTCCCATGAGACACTTGAGGGTGCATGAAAAGAATGAAGAGATCTCTGGCAGGACACATGTTTTTGAATCATTGTCTTACTGTTTGAATCAGAGGGGAGACCCACATGACATTTCCTGTGGGCAGAGGTCTGCCTCACAGGTACTCAGACTGTTTTTCTTTTCTTTTTTTTTTCTCCTGGCCACAGTGTTTCCTGTGCCAGTGAAACATTTCATTAACGTGCATGCTGCAGTGCTGCAACCAACAAATTTCTCCACTATACTGGTACAGGGGTTCAGTTTGATGTCCACAGTGAAAGCTGAAGCAGTTTAACACCAAAGGGCTAACTAGCAACTATTTAGATCCATCTAAGACCTACAGCCGGTCTCAGTTATGTCACCAGTTGGTTTCTGGAGAAGTTGATAGTAGTCGCTATACTCAACTTAAGTCAACTCAGCTCAGCTTTATTTATAAAGCACCTTTCATGAAGTCAAGCATGCAGCACAGAGTGCTTCACAAAAGAACAAAGAGACAGAAAATGACAGAAGTGAGTAAAATATTAAAAGACTAGCGCAAGACAGCAAAAACAGTTGTCATAAAAATGCTTTAGAGGCTATAAGGACAATTGGGAAAAGTGAGTGTTTTTTCAGCATAGAAAACTCTATTTCCCATGAGCACTTGCACTTACTGTTGTGAGAACGTGATTCTTACCAAGGTGTGTGTTTGTTTTGGAAGTGAATGAATGGAGAGCAGATGTTTTTAACTCTTATTTTCTTTGTTCAAGAAAACTTAAGTCATGATGCAAAGTGACGAGGTAATGTATTTATTTATAGCTATGTAGCCCTGCTACTTGAAATGTGACAACAGTCAAATTTTGTAAACTCAGTTTGTACCGCAGTTTGTCATAGGGGCTTCTACATGTTGTGATTCAATCCAGTTCTGGACAACAACGGACATGGAACGTGAGAAAAAGCTGACTTTTTCAAGGTCATTTATAAAGTCTTCACGGGAACTTAAAAGATAAAATAAAATCTAAACAGTAAAATAAAAAGTGATGTTAGACGGAAAATAAATAAATAAAGTTAAAGTTTAAAGGCTCATATAAATACGAGAAATAAGATGAATAAGGTCATAAAGAAAAAAAAATATGTCAACAATAATTACCATAGAGTTTAGGTCTGGAAGGAATTACTCCAGATTAAAAGCCAAATAAAATAAACTTGTCACCCTTTGGTAAAATTTGCCATCCAAAACAGGTCATTTTTGTAATTCATGTCGATCTGCAATAAAAATATTTTTGTGGAGGAGATCAGTTGTCAAGAATCTAATTCACTTTTGTCGCAAAATAGTAAAAATGTGGTGATTTTTACGCTCAAATTCAGCACAGTAATGTAAGAAACTTATGGCATCCTATTCTCTTTTTATGGTGCCAAATTTGTCAGATTTCTGGCCACTCTTGGATAAAACTTTTTTTTTTTTTTTTGAGCCAGGTGACACGAGAGTGGACAGAAGAGGTTGACATTAATTTGAACAGACTTGCGTGCAGCATGCAGCAAAACACAAGACACACTCACATCAGTTACTATTCACTGACTACAGAGGTCAGATGAAGGAAGCAGTGATGTTTTTAAAAGTTTGTGTTTTTCAGTGTAGCAGATAAGTTACAGTCGATGCAGCGAAGGTTCGATCATTCAGGTTTGAGTGTTGAAAATTCAAAGACAATGCGACCTGTTAAACCATCCCTTTATCCTTAAAGGCCTTTAAATCTTCAGAGTCGTAGTAGTTTCTCTTTCCTCTGTTAAGTACCAAAATAGCAGCTGGTAACCAGTTCCAAGTCTTGATTTGTTAAAACCTGTGTATGATGCTTTTTTTCTCTTCAGAATATGTTTACTACATGCAAAACTTTCTCAATATGCACGCTGTTTTCCTTCATTCAGTCCACTCCTGCACACACAGACACACACGTGGGTCTTTTCAATTTCCTGCCCACTATCTTGGCCTCGACAGGCAATTTGTAACGACTGAAGGGTCAGGGCCGCAGGGTGTGCTTTAATTGACTGATCTTCCTCATCATCTTCAGTCCTGCCATCTGTAACCTCAGGTCTCGAACTGTTGAAGTGAGGACTGCAGTTAGACAGCAGTTTGAAATGAAGTCAGGCTGCTGTGCATCCGTTCCTCCTTCGCCTCTCGTAATGGCTCTCAATTTTTACACCAATTTCTGCAACACAATATGTGCAACACAAAGCCAGCCAAAGAAAAAAACCCACAGCCTGCTGAACTCTTTACAAACAGCTTGCACGGTCCCACAGGTTTTATGCAATTGTCTAGTGTATTGAAAACTTTGAACTTGGCAACATGAGAGACAGCTTGTGATGTGATCTGAGTTAACAAGGCAGCGCTGCTCTCCCCTCTGGACTCACTTGTCATGCTAGCTTTATGAGCCTCAAAACTCGATTTTTAGTGTGTGACTCTAAACTCAACCCAAAATGAAAGCAAGGACTTCATTTCATAAAAACAGCCAAAAACCATTTGGACTTTTGACAGAGAATAGCAGAATTCCTCCTATGAAGTCTTTTTCAAAGTTGAAAACAAAATAGTTAAACTTCCTATGAACCGTCTCTATTTTCCTCTAACCCGTCTCCTATTACAAATCAGATATCAATCTCTCACTTTCTCATCTCTTATCCCCTCATGCCCTTGTTTACAAGACTCCTTCAGCTGATGCTTGTCAAAAATTGACTCCGCTGGCCGGATTAAAACATCCTTGACAGAATCTTGATGCAATTTCAGTTTCCCTCTAAGTCTTGGCTGAATCCAAATATCCTCAGCTGAATGCAAACTCTGTTTAACTCTGACACCCTTCTCCAAAAGCTTATACTATGAGTTCAGTCTATTTACTGTGGATATCAGGCTTTTGACTGTCATGGCTGACTTGATAGACCTGCAACAAAACAAACTTGAGAAAAGTTTAAACTTGCAAATAAGTTCTCATAAGAGGGAATAGACAGAAACTTCAAATCATGACCTCGGATTCAGCCCTGATGATGATCTCATTTCCTCTGCATTGAAAAATAAACGTACAAGCGAAGAAAAGTCAGTGAATACACTCAAAAATGGTTTCGGATGGATGAAGTATGGGCGCAGAGCTTCTTCTGGCTGTAACTAGATTCAAACTCAACGTAAATGTGCAAAAATCATAACTCCATCATTGTAAATGGGAAATTGTTGTTCAGAGGTTTCCAGTGTTGTTTTATTTGAATTCTCTTAGAAACGTTTCATTGTTTGTCAAGTTCCACTTTTTGGACAAATCAAAATTGAAAAGGGTCAGGTCTTAGCAACTTTGTGGCTATATCTAACGAGAATTCAGACCCCTCTGTTGACTCTTTAAAAAAAAAAAAAACGCAACCAGTGACAGTTTTTCTGGAGTTGTTAAAGACTTTTGCAGACTCTGATGTGAAAACACACCACCACCACCCCCTCATTAACCAAATCACCCAGTCATCCTTCTAGCTTTAAGCATATTAAGATGTCATTTACTCATTTTTTGTCTCTCCCATGATTTCATTCCTTTATCCTACAGAGTCTGGTGGGCGGATCAGTCCAGAATATCTATATATGGATACCAACATTGGCATTGGTTTCTCTTCTCGCCCATGTGTATCCCGTTCCTCCCCCTCCCCCCGGCTCTGCTGTGTGTTGCAGTGTTGCTGTTCAGTTATGTCACTCAGACGTGCAATGCTGGCTGCATAATGGCAGAAATGATCATCGTTTGGTGTTATTTTACATCTGCAGACCAAAATACTGTTTTTAGAAAATAAATAAGATTCTGTGGTGACACCACAAACTGATTTAATAACACATCAAAAAGAGAACTCTGAGTCAAAGTAAACAAAGGGAGGAGAATCTCCAAACTACAACCAGACCCCAGGATCAGAGGCAGAGGTCACCAGCAGAGTCATGTCAGCATGGCATGGTCTTCATAGTTGTCATTTTAGAAAACTAATTAATACAATAATAATAATTTAATACAACCCATTGAGACGGTAATAAAATGTCTTTAGTCAGCTGAATAAATTTGAATTAATTATATTACTGGAACTGAAAATATGTAACTACATAAAGATATGGATGTTATCTATACAGTGCTTAACAAATTTATTAAACCATCTGTTTGTCACGTCTGCACTAAATTATCAATATATTGCTCAAGTATGTGCAAACTCTTTGATCAAGATAAAATATTTAATGCACAAATAAAATAATTGTTCTTATCTACAAATAATCAAATCTACTGTTTTACAACAAAGCAGAGAAACAATTAAAGCACATTACTATTTGCTGATCGACAAATTTGTTGATTACTTTCATTCATTAACAGAAATATTAGTTTTAGTGGTTGTTTGTTGTTCTTAATTAATTCTTTTACAAGCTATTTTTTATTTTTTTATGTAAAGAGTGTTGGTATTGGTATCAGTATCAGCAGTACTGGCCCTGTATTTGCTTGGTATTGGATTGGATACCAAATTTGCAGCATCACACACCACTGCGACAGAGTCCTTCTACAATTATGTGCACATATTCAGTTGTGCAAATTTGGCGATGACATCTTTTAGTGACTTTTAGGACAGCCAATAGCTACTTTTCTCCTTACAAAGGATTAACTTTGTCTATATTGATCACAGAGTATCCTGTAAAATTCATAAGGTGCTTAGCACTTTATCTGATGCACACGTCTTTTTTTCAGGTGGAACTCTTTTCAAGTTTAATGCCAGGGTACGCTTCTTTTTACATTCATTGCTCAGTTTCTGTGACTAAAAAAAAAATAATAATAAAAAAGCTTCTCAAGCATACATGTCAGTTTCACTTAACTGTTACAACTAAGTGGAAGTTCGCTGAGACAACTTTAATAATCCCAGTAACATTAAGCACTCGTGAAAGCACCCCGAAACTGAGGGTGTGAATAAAAATGCACCGTAAAGACACAGGCCTTCAAGTTCACAGTGCCTCTTCCTCTTGTCCAGATAAAAACAGTTACAGAGTAGTTTTTGGTGTGTAGTTCTTAATGAATACATTTATCCGAAAATCCCAGGATGAGGAAATGTCAAATCTGTGAGCCATAATTTGTCATGTGTAGCCACCCTGGGTTGGTCCTGCTCTCTGGAGGAGGAATTAATGTTCAAATATAAGATTGTGGAGGTTAGGTTAATTATCAAACAGGTCTGCATTACATTGTTGTCCCGGCTCACGTCCTGCTTCATATTCACACAGATTTTATCATGATCTAATCATGACAACCATTTTTCATGTCACCTTTTCTGAGCTAGTTTTTGTGTTGGATGTTGATAATATAAGTAAGTTTAAACTGAAGCGCATTGTCATTTTCTCACACCCGTGAGTTACATAAGATGTAATAAATTAAACACTTACCTTCCTCAACCATATCTGAGCTTTAAATCCTCTTCATAGAAGACAAGAGGGCACACTGCGTGTTTGGACGCTTTCCAAAGACATGACTGATGCAGGCTTTCTTCTCTCAGCTCTGTCTCGAGGAGAGTAGTTCACAGTGATAGATAATAGGATCTTGTAACATCGTAAAATGAATGCATGTACATTTAGTTTTCAGGTGGGTTGTTAGCTTTAAGTCCACTCGTCTCCCCCTCCCTCAGAAACCACTTAGAACATCTATAATAATGATGCATTAAGGTGTCAGCAGAGCAGGCTGCCTGATTCATCACTGCAGCCTGTTCGCGGTGAGAGTCTGTCTCCTGTGCTTACCTTCCCACATATTAATGTTTCATTGAGTACATTACACTACATCACGTCAGTGTTTGATGATGATTACGTACACACACAAAAGTGTATACTCACTCAGTAAATTTTATTTGACTCGACCAAAAAAGTGTAACACTCTCCAAGAACCAGCACTCTGCATGCTCCCCACAGCTCTCATCAGTCTGCTTGAAACTGTTTAATTAGAGGAATTCTGTTTGATCTCTTCCCTGCGTACAACAATCCATTTCAGAGCTGAAGTAGCCCATGTTGCAGTGGCACAAATCAGTATCTCAAAAGTCATTCTTAAGCCCTGTTTACACGACAGCATTTCACTCAAAAATTCAAAAAAACACAGAGAAAAAAATCAACATTTATACAGAAACGCTGAGGGACTGAAAATGCTGTAGTACTCATAACAGAGCGGTAGGTGGCGATATAACTGTAGAGTCTTTTGGTCTGATCATCTGGTGTATATATTCAATGTGTCTTATCTAAGTGCAGAAGTGGAGCAACAGATGAACATTTTGTTGAAAGGCAGTCAGCAGATTCAGCAGCACAAGCACAACCCGGTACTCCGATGTTGAACCACTGTTGTTGTCCGGTTCGCGCATGGCTATTTTTTTTTTTTTTCTTTTTTCTTTTTCTTCCACTTATCTGCGTTATCTTTTTCGCGCACTGCAATTTCAAGTTCCCACACGGAAGTGGAATGCGCGCACACAAAACAGAGAGTGACATCAGTGTTTCCACTGAAAACTCCAGCTTGCTGTTTACATGGCAACGGAGGTTGCAGCGTATCAGAAAAGTTCCACTCTGGACGGCGTTTCAAAAAATTTGGGTTTTAGGTCGGCTGAAACAGCGTTTCCTTCTGAACGAGAGGCCAAAACACAACAACACTTTTGCGTTTCATCCTGAAACTGTTCTCATGTAAACAGCACATTATACAAATATCTCTCCTCAGTCTCGATAGTGAACTTTATGATGTTCACAATAACAACAATCGTTTTTACCAGCGAGCACAAATCACGTTTTCTTTTTCCCAGACAGTTTTTTTTTTTTTTTTATGTTACAAAAGTTGACATTATTTAATTGTGGTAATCTTATCTCCATCATATTTTATGCCTTTGTCTTTCCCTGAGTGTTTGCTGTTTGCCTATCCAAGGCTGTTTGAGCCCTCATCAGTCATTAGCATAAAGGTCATGAGGTTGATTTATACTGCGGCACAACAATTACAGATGAAGTCTGACTGCCTCATGAGTTGTTTGACACATGAAAAGTAACTTCAGCATTTCTTCATTGATCAGTGCTCCCTGTGTCTTCTCTCACCTCTGCTCTGCTGATTATGTCTCTGAAAGCAGCAGGCTCAACAGTTGACATGAGAAACTTGTCTTTAACAGCATACCTGTCTATCAGTCTGTTTACTCTGTCCTGTCTTTAAAGGTTTGGTTATTTGGATGAAGAGGTTTCTCCTTGGTCTGCTGAGCTATCATTAGCTTCACCTGGGTCACAGGTGTCTGCAGCACCTGGGTCTTTTACAGCTAGCTTAGTTGAAGTGTGTTGTTTGGTGAGATGTTTCATAAGATGTTCTGAAGCTGAAACCACTGTCCAGTTTAATGTTTTTGAAAAGATGGAATTTTAAAAAGAGTGGTTATAACCTTTAACATCTTTGCTATTTTTCTAGACTTCTCCCAATGAAACTAAGTAACCGACTTAGCAAAATGTGTCATAACAAAAAAACAGAGTAATGTTGCACTTACATCACACAAATACAAAATTTTGTGCTTAAACCAAGCAGTAAAAAAAAAAATATTTTATGTGGATGTGCTAAAATCTGCAGTTCTCAGAGTTTCCACTTGAGGCTGGCACAAAAAAAAAAAAAAAAAAAAACTGAAACCACAAACACACCAAATAAAAAAAAAAAATAAAATAAAAAAAACAAAGCAGATTTTGAAAAAAAAAAATAATAATAAATGTGGTCCAAAAACCAAACTGGGTCTGAAAAGCTCATATTCTGTCGGCACACACAGTAAAGGGGTGAATTTTGATAACCTATTATCTTTGACGTTATTAAGCTGATAAGCTTTGTCCATATAAGGACATGGTTGACAGGTGGGCACCCTGTAGCTGTGAGTGGCTTCAGAAGTCTCTATCAAAAACTAATGGGTGATAAAATACACAGTCTAAGATCATGGTTATGCTAATTGGAGCAGGGCTAACTTGCTAGCACAACCAGTAGCTGGAATCAAGTGACAGACAAAGGTTATCAAACAATGTTTGGCAGAATCCAATTTTGACGTTTAGCTACTTACTTCATGAATCTTTTTTTTTTTTTTTTTACACCAATTATTGATGAAGCTGTATTTTTACGATGGTAAAAATGGTTGAATTCCTTTGAAAATGGTCCACAGTCTGATCTGTGTGAGTTAAAACATACTGTCCCAAGTAAAGTGCAACAAGGCACCTAACCATTTATACTGACAGTGAATCACATCATGTCACATTTACGGATGACCAAAGGCCTCAGGCTTGTCTACTATAGAAGTCTGTCCTAAATTCAGGCTGGGTGAGTTTACAGATTGAAACAAATAAAGACTGGACGACCCATTGGAGTTTTACAGTAACAGTTAACTTTATAGCATTCTTAAAACGAAGTAGCTTAGCTGTTATTACTCACATTAAACTGAACATCTCCACTGATGGTGGGATAAAACAAGGCCAACAGGAGCAGATGACTCAGTGCCTCACTTGGTCAAGTTTTTCTGCCTCATCACGGTTTCATTTTCTCCTCCATTTATCCGTCTGTAGACATCCTTCTGTCCATCAACTTGGATTAAGTGTGTACTTAATGTTTACCCTGTTGTTATTGAATACTGACTAATCAAGAAATTCACTGTATGCCGTATAACATAATGTCCTCATTTTGTCATCCTTCCTCTTTGTTTTGTTATTTGTTGTGCTGGGATGAAGGTGTTAGTGAAGACTATATAAGAAGTATTTCTTTCAGAGACCTGGACCATCAGCCTTCACTTCTGACTTTACAGCAGGCCTCACGCTCAGCATGCTGTCTTTTAGACTGATGTGAAAATGTAATAGTAGAAAAGTGGACTCTGCTTGCCTCTGAGAGCGACAGGGGCTTCCCCTCTACTCTGCAAAGTGTTTCTCTGAACAGAAATAAATAAGTTGTTTGGTGTTGCTTGCCCCTGGACTCAACAGCATCTCTACCGCCCACTCAGGCTTTTGAACTCTGGGGAGGACGAGGCGCTGTTACAGGCCCCCTACAGCTGATTGCCCAGAGGGAGGCAGGCTTCCTCTCCCTCCTCTCCCTCTCAGTGCACCATTTACCTAACTCATTTTCTCCATCTTTTTGTTTCTTTCCGTCACTCCAGTGCTACAAATTATAGCTTCCCCCTGCCTCCTGTTATTGATAAGGGTTTTTTTTCAATCCTTGCCGGATCATAGGAATCACATGAAGGTTAGAAAAGAGACACAGAGCACTCAAATATTTGACAGACTTATCATTGTGCCAGTGGGGGATATCGATATCCAAGGTGAATAGGTTCAAAGACACTCCAAAGACAGAGGGAAGCAGAAAAGTTAAGACTCTTTGCGCTACTACATGTTATAGAATCACCACAGAGAGAAAGTCAATTACAGACCTGAGCCGCATAAATGTCTGCCTGCAGCTGGATTAATGAGCAGTGCAGCAGAGTGATTGAAGACTGTTACATTTTTGATGACACATTTATCCAGAGCAACTGATGATACAAGTCCTTCCTCTTTAACTCCCGCTGAGGCTCTTTGTCATCTCTGCTGCACACTGCTGAGTTATGGAGATTACTTTTCGTGCTTTGGAAATGTCTTCTATTTGGTCCTCATCATGATGTTTTTGTAAGACATTAAGCAGATGGGATTGGATAAAAGTGTAATATAGATGGTCTACATTAGCAAATGTTTGTGCATAATAGCTGGTTTGGTGTCAAACAGCTACAGCAGTGTTACTCGGACCTGTTTTCATGACGCTATACGCTGATCAGAAAAGGTTTTTAAGGTTCTAGCAGGACACTTTGACCTAAGACAAGATATAAACCAGAATCTAAAGAGTCCTCAAGAACGAGGAACAGCCACCCCTGAAATAGCATTTGGTGGTGACAAACCAAGTTTGATAGGTAGACAATTTATCGATTAAAGCTCTCCATCCTCTGTCTGACATATTCAGTGCTTTAATCCTTTATTGTGTGGAACTGACCCATCTTGGTTTCTTTGACTTTTCTCCTCACTGACAGACACATAGTTGGGTATGAGAAGTTACAGGAAGATTTAAAAGTATTTAAAACAAGAGTCAGGTCAAATCAGACTGCAGAGCAAATTTCTAGGATACCTGACGGTTTGGGGCAATCATCATCAACCATGTTCTGACCACAAGAGATAACGTGTACGGGAGCAGTTGCTCCAGCAGAGTTAACTGCTGAAAACAAAAAGACTTCCAGTAAAGATTTTATAAACCCTTCTGCATCGATGTCTTCAGCATGAATGGTATCACTTCTTGGTCCAGCCCTGTGGAGTGCACCTGCTGATCAGGAAAACACAAAGACATTTTTCTCTGGATAACTTTAATGGTATTAGCCTGAAAAAGAGATCTATTTTATTGATATTTGCCCAGAATTTGAGGGTCTTTAGTCTGCCAAAATAAGAAATATGTCATAATATAATGTTAGTCTGTTTTCTAGAGGAGACAGAAACAGCTTTTAGGATAATTGTTTGTTGAACAGACTTCAGATCAATCAAAGCTGTTGCTTACAAAGTCGCTGGAAATCTTGCTGTTGATGGGCTTCACAACACAGCATCAAGCAGATTTGTTTCTCAAGCTAAAATGTTTGTTCTGGAAATGATTTTTGGCAGCACTTTCAAGCTAAGATCCGTTTTTCCAGATAAACTGTAAGATTACTGCCGATTGTAGCCAGGGTACCATTACAGTGGACTGTGTCTTACCTGCTTTTGCTCTCCACCCTGCCTTTCTTTTCTTTTTCCTCCTTCCTGCTGAAGTGTGTTTCATCTCTCCAACTCATGTTAAAAATGTGCCGTATACAAAAAAAAAAACATTCTGTAAATCTAAACTCCTCTGTACATATGCCACATTTTAATTTTACATTTTAATGTAGAAACATTAAATGTAAACTGTGATTTGGGTATATAATTCTGGACCCATGCAGCTGTATCTTAAATTTAGCACACTTGATCCCAGCCAAAGGTGGAGTTGCATAATATGAGTTTCAGACTCATTATAGCTGTGATTTGGGGCTCATGACTAATTGGACCATATGGGATTTGCTCATCTGAGTGGGCCAGTTGTTGTTTAATGATGCTCATCAGGCTCTTGGACATCCCATCACAAGAGGAAAACATACAGAAAAATGGGTGAGAGTCGGGTTGCTATGACTTAGAATAGTCTGAAAGTTCATGAGAGTTCAGTTCTGCAGCGTTTTCCTGTTGTCACACTTTCACCTTTACTGTCTTTGTCAGTTCCCTGTTCCACTTTCTTATTCAAAGTTGTTTCAGGGTATTTCTGTGAAAGTATACAAAAAAGAGAAGAAGACAAAGAAGAAAGATGAAACTCTTGAGGGAATCAATCTTCTGTTACTAAAGCATATCACTGGTCTAAGGCTTTCTGCTAGATTTCCAAAACCCCGCTGCAAAGATTTCCTCCCATCATAACAACTCTCACAAGATCCCACAAGTGTGGCCAACATTGATGTTTGCCTTTCAGCGGAGCTGACAGTTTATCCCCATGTTGGGATCAGGTGATCTTAACTCTCCCACACCAAATGGGAGAAACCATATCTGCATTGATATGACTTTGTGGGGTCTTTAACAGTGGCTCTGATTCTTTTTCAAGACATGTCAACCACACTTAGCAATCCCTACCCTGCAACCATATTTAGCAATCAACCACATTTAGAACAACTAAAGTCCTGTATTTGATGCTTGGTGCTCCATGCCATGCACTTCCTCAGGGCCATTCTGGCCAAAAGCAATGTAAGTGCAGGCCAGTTGAGAGACAGAGGAGAGGGGACAACTGTATTAATCCAGGCTGCAGTGCAACTAGGCCTAGTCTGAGAGCACTGTTTGAAAGTCTTCCCCTGTAGCTGCGGTGCCTCCTGTGTGGGAGAATTATGGTCAAAGCTATCATCTGCAGCTGAAAACATCATGTCCCTGTCACTGATACTGGGGATATGATCAAAAACAGTAATTCAATTTAATTTTTTTTTACATATATATATAACTTTTCTGAAATCCAAGACTATGTGGGGACACCAGTTGGGGTTTGGACTTACAGATGGTGCACTCTGCTTTCTTTAAGCTTTCTACTGAACCTCTGCTATCCCCTGTGGTAGCTTTACATGATTTACAGCTCAAAAAAAACAATCCTAATTTTTCTCACACTGGTGTTTTTGACAACCCTTAAATTCTTTAATTTGCTGCTGTCTCTTCGACTTTTTAAACGCATTGGAGCACTAGCACTCCCATTTTACAAATGCTTTTTAAATGACCATAACTCCTAGCGATTTGGGCAAGCGCCAAAATTCAAACAGCTAGTTGAAGAAGAAAAGATGAGCTTTCCAGTGATATCTGTGGTATTGCATAGGAACCCATATGCAAAAACTGGAGGGGGCAAAGCTATTGGCAGGCCTTGGTGTTTGAGGCCTCCCCCTTCAATGAGTTATGACCAGTTAGTAGATCATTGGGCAAATACCTCATCAATTTCAGAAAACTGTGTGACATTTTTGGATTTTTTTTATTACTTTAAAGACAGTTTCAGGGATTTCTGCTACATATGAATATGTAGAGGTTTGAGAATCTGGACACATTGAGAATAAACATCCAGCATTATAACTTTATATCCATGATTAAAATATGGGAAAGCAGAATACCCCTCTTTAAAGGCTGAGCATCACATGTCTAGAAATGGTCAGAAACAGGCTTGTTGTAAGGCACAGCATTCATATTTTTCTCACTTTGCTTAATTAGTGGTAAACTTGCTCAAATTCAAATCAAAAAGTTCTCAGTGAAAGTTAGCAGCAATGTTAGTCCCAAAAATGATTAATATTTCTGTTTAATGAAGTGAAAGTATTCAGTGCTAATCACACTTGTCCAATCATATAATTTGGCTTGATGAGGTGTTTAAAAATAAAATATTTTAATCATTCATCAGGAGGCCAGGGTGATAATTTATTGTTTTATTAAATGTCTGTGGGATTGAAAAAGCAGAGGAAAAAAAACGTTGATTTTCCTGCTGAGGGAGTTTCCAATCTGTTTTAGGGACCCTGAGTAGCCACACTGAACTCCAGAGCTCTATGACAGTCAGCCTCAGCTGTCACAGATGGCTGAATGAAACATCCAGATCATCAGCAGAGCAAAGTGAAGGTTTATTTTTTTTTCCCCATGCCTTTTCCACTTTCTGATGTGGGAAAGCCCACACCGCCATCGTTAGGACAAATCCAGCTGTGTTTAAACTGATTTCACTTGTTGAGCCGCTGTCTCATGAACACAACCCCCACACATTGGCTTCAATTAATATCCATTTGGAAGGAAGTGTTGTTCCAGTTGAGCTGTCTGCAATAAATTCAGCACACTGAGTCTATATCAGGCAGCTTGTCAAATTTTTACTTTGCAAGTAGATCAAAAAGCACTGCACAGGGCCCTTTATGTGAGGATTAGCAGGCTGGAGAAAATGCTACACCAGTAATATTGGCATTGTTGATCCTGGCATGCAAAAAACTTCCAGAACTGCTTTTGGCGTGCAGGATTGTGTCCCCGACACTGCAAATTATGTAAACACGTGTGCATATGAACAGTTTCTATGTACCTGCACACCCACTCATGCACACACAAGAACAATAATGTGTTTCCTTTTCCACACATTGTGCACACATTTGCTGTGTACCTTAGTGCGTCATGCCTCCACATCACCATGACAACGAATAGCGCCTCGCTGTTTGAGCAATTTGCTATGTTTGATTGTGTGTGTGTGTGTGTGCGTGTGTGTGTGTGTGTGTGTGTGTGTGTGTGTGTGTGTGTGTGTGTGTGTGTGTGTGTGTGTGTGTGTGTGTTTTGATTGGTTTTCACTGAGCAACAACATATCATCCAAGTCCATTTCACAGTATTATTGACTTCAGCCTTCAACCTGGTCATCTCTTCAGCACACACAGCAGACTGACAGTGTCCTCTTTGTTTGCCGTGTGTAAGAAAATACATCTCTGTGTATCTAATCATTGGATCAGGACTCTCCTTGATTTGCATCAAAACACCAGGACAAATAGAAATGACAGCATTTAGGGCTACTTGTGGTCCTCTGCCTGCAGCACACACAAGCTGACTTTGTCCAGTGATAAAATGTGAATTTGACATTTTTGCGTCTCAGATTGACATTATTTTAAGCAACAAATTCCACGCAAGGCTGCACGGTGGTGCAGGGGTTAGAGCTGGTACATCACACCATGAATGTTCCTGGTTCAGTTTCCTGGCTGGGCAGGTGACCTCCTGTGTCTGCATGTTGTCCCTGTGCATGTGTGTGTTCTCTCTGAGTTACTGGGTTTCCTTCCACAGTCCAGAAACATGCTCATCAGGTTGACTGGTCACTGTAAATTTAAAAAAGAATTTAAAAGAAACGAAAAAAAAAACAGCCAAATACTTTTTAGATGCACGTGGATTTGCATCCCCTCCAGATCTCAGTGAGGCAGGACGCTCTGGATGATGAGCGATGCAAACTGCAGCTGCATGTGAGCCGCTGATTCAGAAAGGCCCTGAAATACTTTCGTTTCCAAGTCCCATGACAGAATTCTGGGATGGTGGACATTGCCTCAGGTTACACAACTGAATCAGCAGGTAGCTTTGATACTCTTATGCTCTCAGGTTTCTCCCCTCTCTCCTGGTCCAGTGAGTCCTGTTCTTCCTCTGTAAACTCCGGCTTTATAAAAGTGTCCACAACAGTCAGCATGTCACTGCTGCTGTCAGTGTCAGTCTTCTTTTTATCGCTTGGTTGTTTGTTTTTGGTGTATTTTGTCTCTTTTGAAGCCTTTAGACAGGAACCGTTCATCAGTGTTGCACCAGGTCAGTGTTAGATGAGGTAAACAGCAGCACACCTCGACACTAATGGCTTTTCTTGATACTTTCTATTCGTAATATAGTAGCCCAGAAAAAGGAGCTCGATGAGCTTTTTGTCAAAGGACCCCGTTCATGTAAGTACAGAAAAAGCTTCAGGGCTTAATGACAAAATAGAAAATAACTCCAACCTCAGGTAGCAGAAAGTTCTCTCTGAGGAACAAACGGTCGTTTTTTTTCCCTCGACTTCAATTATTCCTGTGTGGTCCAAGAAATACCATAAACAAAAACATCACAATGATTAATGATTGGTTGGAATTCATTTCCAAGTGTTAAAAAGAAGGGAAACCTTACCCTGCCTTTACAAAGGAAAACAGCTGGTGTATTTTTTTATTAATTGTCATTGATAGTATTTCTGGCTTATTACAGCTCATTTATTCCTCAGCCAGTGCACCGATTCATGGATTTCCAGATGTCTTTGTCCTCACAGTTGAGGGCTTTCTGAATCAGCAGAGATTGCAGATGTTGGGCTGACTCATTCCTCCTGTTCACGACGAGCTCAGCTGTTGTTTATTGATGTTTATGGCTTGTTACTTTGACTAAATCAAACAGGGATGACAAAGGGATTTTTTTTCCCGTTAACTTGTAATCAGCTAATGTATGAATGTCTCACATGTCGCCCAGTGTTCATAAACCTCTTTGCTAAATGTTAATGTAGATTTATTCTAGCTCTTAAGGCATAAAAGTATTACTGTGCTGTATATTTTCTTCAAAGACTTATTAAATGGAGCGGCTCCTCTTCACATGAAGGTGCTGCTGCTGGCGGTGGAATATTTGAATTAAGCCTGTCCCTGGGCAGTGCGTTGGAAATTCAAACAGCAGAGGAAAAAGGTCATGGGTAGCCTAATGTGCATGTCTCAGTGACAAGTGAAAAGCATATAAAAAGATTCTAACTTTATGCAAAACCAGACAGCAAGGATTACTGGACCAGCTCACACTGCAGGCTGTATTCACAACTCATCCTTTTTTTTAAACTTCTGGAGATTTTTTTTCTCTCTTTCCAAATTTTTCGTTTTTATGGATATATATATATATATATAAATATCTGCAGACAATTCAGCAACATGCAGTAAAATTGTTGTGAACTCCTGTGGAACCAGGACAGCCTGGAGTTAGAGACGTGTTGTCCCGGTACTGTAGCCAGAACTTAACACAGCAAATACCGAGATCATGATGTCAAGCTATAAAAAACAACTCATCGCCAATCCCATCCAAACACTCGAGTTACTTTCATGAAGTTCCCCTGCTGTATAATGTCTTTTATTTGTCTACTAATTACAATGAGCTTTTTAAAAGCAGATTATCTCCTGTCTATGGCATAACTTGATACCGGTGTCTCGGCAGTGTGGTATCTTTAGGTGCAAAAATGACATTATAGAAAAGTTTGTGTTGAAAAAGATAAAGTTTTTCCATGTGTTGCCCATGTTGTTGTTTTCTTCATTTGTAATCTGTCTTGTTTTATTTTGTGTTTCGTTGTCACTTGTGTCCATTATGTCTTAATCTCAGTGATCCATGTCTTGTGAGTTTTCACTTCTGTTTTACTTTGTAGTTTTTGCTTCTCGTGTCTGGTTTATTTTCACTTCTTTCCCATACGTTTCCCTTTGCTTTCATTTACTCATTATTTTCACCTGTGTCTTGTTCTGGTTACCTTGTGTAACTTGCCATTTTCCTTTTTGCCTCTTGTGATTTTTTTCCCCCTGTGGCTTTTTTACAAATAAGTTTTTATTTTTTCCTTGTTTTTAGTTGATTTTTTTTTTTTTTTTGTAATTGGGTCCTCCTCTTATTTGGTATCTACACATGTGACAAGGTTCAGGTTGTTTTTTGTTTGTTTGTTTGTTTGTTTGTTTGTTTGTTTGTTTGTTTGTTTGTTTGTTTGTTTGTTTGTTTTTTCTTAATGTTAAAAGGCGGGTGACTGTGTATCAGTGGTAGAGTTGTCGTCTCTCAATCGGAAGGTTGAGGGTTCGATTCCCAGCTCCTGCAGTCACATGTCAAAGTGTCCTTGAGAGTGAATGACACCAGCAGTGTAAAGCGCTTTGAGTGGTTAGACAGACTAGAAAAGCGCTATATAAGTACTGGTCCATTTACCAAAAGTTGATTATAAAAGTAATTTCCAGCTCTGCTGATATCTGTCACTTCTGTATGTGCCCACATGATTTAGTGACACCAGCATCTTTATAGTTCTTGATATAGTCAGCTCGATCTATCTCAGTTTGAAATATGAATCTCCTAAAGTTGTGTCAGCTCTGGAGTAGCTGGTGCTCAGTTTGGATATATTTCTTTCGTTGTTGTTGATGTTATTTGATTTTCTTGTTTGTGTCTCTTTGCATAAATCTTTAAATAAGGCCAGTATCAGATCTCAGTGTGTGGAGCTCTTAGTTTGGAGCTTACCTGCATGAGTAATGGACAATAATAAGAACGTTACCTGCAGCTACTGTCTCACAGAAGAAAACATATAGGCCACTGAAGTCAGTGTTTGCAGTCGTAGTGAAAAGACAAAGAAGTTGTCTGCAGATAAAAACAAGGATGAGAAAATAAAGAGTCTCATTTTTTAGGTGGTGATATTTTTGTGGAGCTAATACTGCTACCTTTACACAGACGTGTGTCTGGTTGCACAGTCTCAGTCAGGATTGGTGGGATCATGAAGTGTGAACTTCCCAAAAAACAGATTTCTCAGAGAGTCCCTCCAAATGTCAAGGGCAGAACCGTATCTGTCGGTATCTCAACAAAAGATTCTTATTGCAACAAACAAGCAGGTTGAAGTTCGGGTTAAGAGCTGTACCTGCTGAGAGCAGAGGCAGGCTTCAGGACACTGTTTACTGTGTTTGGCATTTCAAATACCTCTGACAAATACCAGTGTTCATTTTGTAAGGCCGTGTGCCTAATTATCAAGCCAGACGACATTTGGCTACATTGGGGAGATAATAGGAAAGGTGATGATCTTAATGCAGGATTATTTAGAGTTGAAATTCATCTCTTTTCAGACACAGTGCCTCTAAAGTTCCCTAAAGGACATGAAAAACTCTCATATGGCGTTCTGACTGTTTGGTCCTCCACCCTAACCCTGTGTTTCTGTCTCTCTCAGATGCAGATCTACATGTACAACTCGGACGACTTTGACAGCCTCAGCGCAGCACTCAGGGAGAAGAGGAGCATCGCTGCAATGGCGGTGTTTTTTCAGGTAAGACCTTTTTTTGTTGTTTGTTTGTTTTGTTTATTGTTTTTAGGGCTCAAGCCCGCCAACCACTGTTTGTTTTTGTTTTGTTTTTCTTGCACTCAAAATGTTTAAAACAAGATTTACTCTGACAATTTTTTTGATCATTCTGTGAAATAAAACTTTTTTCAGAGTATTGAGAATAAGTAGAAGGTTAAGAAATCACAACAGGTGTTGATTTAGGTTGTGCTGTACAAATCTGGATTAAGGTCAGAGGTCAGTTTGTGTCTCCATCTCAGCCGTCCGTTTCTTTCTTCCACAAACTCAAAATACTGATTTTGTGTCAGGAGGTTGAAACGGGGTCTGAATGTGATCTGTCATCTTGTAGATCAGGATCAAAGTCTAAGGCCTCGGTTTCTGGCCTGTGGAGTAGAGCCGAAGGAAGATTTAGAGCTTTATCACTCTGAGGTCACATGAATGTGAATTTAATCTGAAGCCTCGGTGCTCTGTAACTGGGACCATTAACGTCCAGTGGACTTGGACCTAAGTGAGATTTTGTGAAATGCTTGAGAAATGCTTCCATATATTTTGTCATCTTCCACTGTAAAGCATGTAATCCACAATGGGGATCTGCCAAAGTGTGGACGAGCACTTACACTTGTGTGCATGCGCCAGCTGGTGTGAAACTGCAGAATACAAAAACATTTCACATCCACCCAAAATACTGAGTTTATGTATCTTCAGAGCCGCCGATTGCCAGCAGGCACGACAGACAACTGGTTGCCCTGAGGGCTGACAAATTTCAACCTCCAGCAGCGACCCACAACTTAATTCAGTGACAGTGGACACACTCAAACCCCCCTAATGAGGCCCCATGTCACTGCGCTCACTCGGTTCGCTGGCCGCTGCTATGCGCTGAATTCACTTTTTCTTGTAAAAACAAGTTTTAAATGAAAGAAACAAAGAAAGATGAAGAGAAATTATGCGTCTGGGGTCGAGAAATGAAAGAGGAAAAAATTTGAAGAGGAACACTGAAAAGAAGACAGCGCTAAGTGGAGCAGATATTGATAAAACTAAATAATTAATGGATGTTTATGAGCTCCAGCCTTAACTAATGATGGGGAAGGAGTGGCTCTTCAATAGCAATAAATTCTGCCGGTGTTACGTTTTAGAATTCGTAGCAGATTTTAACATTAAACAGCAGATAACTTTGGTAAAAGAAGAGATTCACTAGTCCACAGTTGAGCTGTGCCAAGCTTTGCTCTGCTGGCCGTCAGCGAACAGTGATTCAGCGTGTTTGAATCCTGATCACCTCTAGGAGAAGATTTCAGTGTGAAGATTTTTGTCCTGTATAAGATTTAATTTTTACTTGAAGTGATTCATGTCTTTATCTTCTATATTTATATTGTGCAAACTAACTGCAATAAACTGAACATAATTTCCCAGTTTTTGATTTATTTTATTACATTAGTTTCTTTGTTCTGTTTTTCATTATTCGTTGTATTTCTTTTCTTTAAATGCTAATGTTCAATGTTTTCTTTTTCAAAATGCACATTTGAGCTTTAGAAAATAGAAGCTTTTTTGTTTGTTTTGTTTTTTTTTTTTTTTTCAAATAAAAGAGCGAGAGAGAGACTGAGCAGCCTGCACAGTTCTACTGATCCTTAGTGGAGGTTCAAAAATGAAGTCAAAATTGTAAGATTATTTATAACAGGACGGTTATATATGCTGATTGAAGAGGCTCCTGGTGAATTCTTTGCTTAGGGCTCCAACAGACTCAAGAGTCGCTCCTGTGTAGATTGATGAATGTGAAAGCTTAAGATTTTTTCTTTATAATTTCATTTTATTTTAGTCAGTTTTGTAAACTCACAATACAGTTTAAGTTAGTTATCATTCTTTTGTGAGGCCTCGTTTTTATTTTTGTTTTCAGTCAACCAAAATGTTTTTCCACCTCGTGTTTGATTAATTCATTAGTTTTTGTTAACTATATTAGCCTTGATAGTCAGCATGACATCACTGACTGGTTTGTTAACTCCTGTTTGAAGTCTCAGGTTTTATAGCTGCCATCATTGTTTCTGATTTGACCCCATTTCGAACAGCTATATTTGGATTCTTGTCTGCTGTGGTGGCCCTCTGTCATCCAAACCCAAACTATACACTGTAGTGAAAATCTCAAACAAATTGGAGCCATATCTTTTAGAGTTTTGTATGTGTGAGGCTGCGTAGCTGCAGACCTATTACATGGCCATGCTGAACCTAGTCCATGACTGGAAGTGCCCAAAGGGGACACATGAGCTTCAGAACTGGACCATAGAAGGACAAAGATGGTCAGCAGGAACATATTAAGTTGAGCTGAAGATGTTGACTTGGACTTGCTGCAAAGTAAATCTAATTGTAATCTTTTTTTTTTTTTTTTTTTTTTTTAGAAAGTACAATTAATCTAAATGTATGAAAGTCTTCAGTTTGCAGTTTGCATGAAGAATGTGAACTTGAACTTCAACAAAGTGTTTATTGTTACAATTATAGATAACCATAAGAATCTGTAGGCTACATATACAAAAACTAAAGCTGCGAAAACATATCTTAACCAATGTGTCAAATCTCAGAGTTAAACACAATTTGTGTGTGGGGTGTCCTTTTGAGAAGTAGTTGATAGGATAATTTGGGGAGCTGATTGGGTTGAGAAATACAAGATGTAGTTTGGCTAGCATCCATCTCAAGGGAACCACAGAGATTTGGAGCTCCACACTCTTCCCTGCTTGTGTTGTTGGATCAGGAGGCGTAGGACAAGTGAGAAACTAATAAATTACACCTCAACCACACTCTTTGGAAGTGTAAACAAAGCACTAAACACCTAAAGGGAGAATTCCCCGGAGAAAAGTGCGTCGCCAAAAAAATAAAAATTAAAAAAAAAAAGGTGTAAAGTTGGAGGAGGGAAGGGATAGATTTGCTTGTTAAAACAGAAGGGGGGATTGGCAGATGGAGAAAGTGCTTTCATCAAAGCAGCCAGAAGAAACAGCAGTAAAATTGTTTTGAAAAAAAAAAAAGAAAGAAAAACTGCTTTATACTGACAGTTGACTTCAGTTGTCTCCCAGAAGAGAAATCACTTTTTTTCCCCTCTGTTTTTCCCTCTCCTTCCCTCCACCAAAGATGCAATATCCACACAATTTCCCTGGATTTGATGATATTGTGTAGTTGCAGCTTAAAGACGGATTTGAACCTGTGCCCTCAATAACTTGGCTCTCGCTGATAGATCTCGACAGGCTGTTTGTGTGTTTGCTCCTATGCAAAGAGGAGTGAGTGTGGGTGCTGCGCTTAGTGTGAGCTGCTCCTTATTCATACACGCGCCCCTCGCTCTCCTGCCCCACACACATGCTGCAGGTTGTTTTTGTAACCTCAGAGGACGGGCTCAAATAACTGTGTTTGTGTGTGGTTTGCAAACACTTTTTTATGCTTTCAAAGACAAAATGTTGATTGTCAGATTTATAAATGCACAGAAAATCAAAAGTTAAAGCATGTGCATGTCCTGAAGATACATAACTATGCATGTGTGTGTGTTGATTCAGTGTTACTGACATTTACAGAAGAATCACTGTCACTGAATCACATGAGATTAATATTTGTATTTTTTTTCTTAAGAAATCACAGTGAGCTGTATTCTTTACACTGCTGCTACTGACATACCTGTATATAACACATATTGGGGTATTTTACTGTATTTAGGTGTCTCTTGATACCAGATGATGATGATGATGATGATGGTCAGTTTTCTGCAGTTTTACCTGCTGCGTAAAAATCAGCAAACTCTGCTTCTAAACAAGGAAAAAGTTTTCCATTAGGGGGCGATATGGGGTAAATGTGTCAGGACTTTTTATGGCAGGATCAGGATCTGGATTTGATCAGGATTGTTTTTCCTGATGCTTTTAAGACTGTTTCAAAAACTTTTTTTTTTGCCCCAAATTGTTTTAATTCACATTCTGAACAATTTTTTTGTATCATATTTTTTTGTTCTTTTCTGCGCCATTTCATAACTTTAATCTCATCTTGTGTCCTTTAATGTGTTTTTAAACTCTCACATTTTCACATCATGATAAACACATTGATTTAAAGACGTCAGCTGTAAGAGTTGTTGAGTTTCTGCAGAATGTGCAGAGCTCTAGCTTTATGCAAGTAGACCATGCACAGTCCAAATGTAGTTTAGTGAGACATAAATAGATACACTTTGGTTTGTTTTTTGCACTTGGCAGAAAGTGTAAATGTAAACATAAGTTATTACATGATTCATTTCAGTTGTATAAAAATTGACCTCAGTCCACAGTTTCCCCCCAGGCTGACTTTGGGATTTGTTGAGAAGTGTGGTTCAGTCCATACCTCACAGCTATGAATGTCACTGTATGCTATGCTCACCATCCATCCAAGTAACTGACAGGGTCAGAGTTATAAGTGACTGCAGTTCTGGGACTGGATCTCTAGGACCCTCATGTAGTGGAACACTTTGGGTACATTGCTAAAAATGGTTGAGTTACTCACTAAAAGTGCTGCTTTGGGTGATCCAATGCACTAAGTGTTACCAAAGCAAACAAGAAGGGTCTCAGAGTCCGGGCACAGATATGTGGTTTGTTCGGTTGTCACATCAGTCAGCAGAGTGGTGATGGCACAGAAAAAAAGTCCACACACAGAAGCACAGTTTAAACCATGTAGGGGACCCCCCCAAAAAAAAAAAAAAAAAAAAAAAACAGTCTGCATCCTATGTTAGTGAGACATGATGAAACATGCAATAAGCTGACCTCAGTTTTTCCAACAAGATGAAAGGTTTCTGCGCACTTTTCCCTATCTCAAATTTTAATCAAACTTTTTTTTTTAACAAAATGGATTTATTTAGAGTTTTCTGACTTTTTGTTTGAAGTGTGTTTTGAAAACACCACCTACTGTTCCTCCTTCAGGGCACTGATGCATTTCGCTGCTGTAACATCAAGCGTTTGCGTTGATGAATTTTTATCACCGAAACAGTTTCTGCTCTGCAAGTTAAAACGTAGATTGTGAAACTGAATCTGAGTGTGTCAGCGTTTGTAGATTAAATCTTGTTTGTATGTTGCAGTTTAATCACTCGAATAGTTTTTGCAGAGTGAGTTTAACATTCAGCTAATTTAATTTGTGAGGCGGTGTATTTCTGTTTCTGCGTGTGTGTGCGTGTGTGTGAAGCAGAGCTTGGAGTTTGTCTGTTTGTGTAGATGTTGATGAGTCTTGTTAGGAGATAAACTCTCCTGCTGGACTGATGAGCTGAAGTTTGTCCTCTGCCAGGCTTGACTACTGCAGCCTCCCACACAAAACTCCACAGAAACCTCAGAGACCTCAGTGAGCACTTAAAGCTTCACAGTTCATCTTTCACAGTGTTTCACCACAAGATAAGATTCCTAGTATAAAATTGCGGCAAAACTTGAAGAGGAATTTGTGAAAAAAAATATTGAAAACAGTAACAACTTCTTCTACTCTTGTTTAGTTCTGTGGTAGAAGGTTTTTTTTTTTTTTCTTTTCAATACATCGCCCCCTACAGTTTTAGAACAGACGCTGCGCTGAGTGTCAAAAAGCATAAAAGCCACATGTGGTCTCTCCTGGGGATCTTGCGCATCCAATTTTCACACGTTATGTTCTTGCAGAAAGCATAACCCGCCCTTCACTCCCATACAGCTGTTTCAGTCTGTGTGTAAATTCAGAGTCTGTGTTTTCTAATTAGATTGAAAACAAGATCCTTATCTGGCAAGACCAACCCCACAACCATAATTCATGTAGGCCACTGTTCCTCAAACTGTGGTCCACCAGTGCTTCCCAGTGGTCCGCCTTAACAGAGAGTGAATTTTGTTTTGTTTTTTGTTGTGTTACGTTCAAAAGAAGCAAAAAAAGATGCTCAAGCTAACATTACTCCATTAACTGGCAAAATCCTCATGTATCGGTGGCTTAAGACGGGGACAGTAAAAGAAAATAATATGAGAAAGAAAAAACCTCAGATACTGACCAGGAGAAGGTCAACAGCAAGATGATTAAGCTGCAGTGCGCATTGGGGACACCGTGGAAGCTAACGTAAGTGTCAGTGCTAGTAGCCAGTGCATGTATGATGCCAGTTTATGTTACATCAGTTGGCTAACTGGATTGTTGTTCCAGGCCATTTAGTTTGGTGGTCTGTGAGGTTTATTTTGTTTGTTTGTTTTGGGGGGGGAGTCCTTATATCGCTGTAGATTGTCATTCATCCAGGTCATGGTTATTCTGATGACTCAAACAAGTCAATTGGACTGCGTAGAGTTGGGAAGACGATTTACCTCTCAACCAGGCAAAACGCCTTCCCAACTCTACGATGTCCAGTTACCTTGTTCGTGTTAGAATAAGTGGTCCTTGGTCCTTGAATTTGAGAAACACTGATGTAGGCAGAGTCGGCATCAGACAAAATTCAAGGGGGGGCATCAAGACAACAGCGGGGCGGCACAACGTCTTGATCATGACTGTATTTATTCTGCATAGCTATGTCTATGATAGCCATTTAAACACACATCAAGAATCACTCAACAGATTGTACAAAGTTCAAATTTACACCCACAAGAAGGCACTAAACCACAGCTGAAAGTCACACATTTCTCTCTCCTCTCCCTCCGGTGTGCACACAACTATGCGCGCTTTAGCGAACCAATATTAAACACATTAAACAGCAATTAAACACGAAACGTTCACGTTAACAAGGAAACCCAAACGGTAATAGAACTTTAAAGGTACCTCTAATTTAGGGGGGGGGATAAATTCTAGGATGTTAATATTATTTTTTTTCCCGGTCTCGCCCTCGTAAAGTGGGGGGGCACAGTCGATCTACTGGGGGGGCACAGCCCGCGAATGCCCCCCCTTGACGCCGACACCGGTAGGCAACAAGAAGCTTTCATCAATTTTATAATACTCCATTAACATTGGGTTGTGTGAGATATATCATTTAGCACAATCTCTCTCTCTCTCTCTCTCTCTCTCTCTCTCTCTATCTCTCTCTGCACACAGCTGTTTGTGGATCTAAATGTAAATTAAGGACTCGTTTAAAGAGTTAATCTGTCAAACCTACAAACCAGCCAGTCTTGGTGTGGTAAAGAGCCTGTGAATCAATCTGCCAACATGTTTGCTTCATAGGCTCCGTAGAGACAGGATACACCACCAAAGGTCTGAAATGGACCTGATTCTGTGTTCACACGAGTCGATGCATCCTCTTTCATCTCCTCTTTCCCTCCTCAGTGTTTCTCCATTCATTAGTAAGCTTCCTTTTGCCCTCTTTCTGAGTGTTTCCTCTGTATCCTCTTTTAAATAAATTATCACACTCCTGTTGCTGGACAAATTGGCCCCATCAGCTCAGCTGAGCTCGGGTTTCATGCATTTATGACCCAGCATCGCATTGCACAGCATCCTCTGATTTAAATAGATGGCTATTGTAAACCACTATCATTGGCCTTTTATTTTCTTATTTACAGTGCTTTACGCCTCAATGTTTGCCACACACTCAGAGAGAAGTAGCTGGATTCAAAGCCGAGGCCCAGCTGGGATGGAAATCACATGGAACACTCAGCTTTTTGCTGCTTAAGTTAACATGAGAACCCCACTGAGTCTTATTCCACATGATTTGAAGTATTCGGGGTCTTATTGCAGAGCGTGAGAGGCAGGGGAAGGAGAACTAGTAAAAACAAAGATGATGAAGGGAAAGCTGTTTTAGACTTAACATTGTGAGATTTACACAGTGCATTCTGGGTAGAGAGAAGTTACAATGGAGGGGTAAAATCCAAACAGATGAACCAAAGCACCGTGAAAAGGTTAATGACTGATACAGTAAAAGGGTGAAGAAGTTCATCAGGCTCATTTTTGAGTTACTATATTGATCACTAGCATTACCCATGCAGGACCACACCCTGAGAAAATGCAGAATCTGCAGCTCCTCAAGTGTCCACTTCAGGCAGGCTGCAGGAGACAGTAAATTCTTGTTAAGCACCATGATCAGACGACCAACTGTAGAGTTTTCTCAAGCAACTGCTGCACTGAATACCTCAAAAACTGGATAACACATGGACGTTGTCTTAGTAACATCACTCATTGGTTTGAAGCCAATTGTTGGTGGATGCCATGATGGAGAAACTTTCAGTCAACCTAACTACAGACTAAGAGGCAGAGTTGATGTGGGCCCCAACAGCTGCATAGGGCTGGCATGTCATTCTAGTAAGCCTTGCCTCTAGCTATGCAAACTCATAATCTGATCTACAAAACTAACTAGTCATGAAAAATGTTAAACCTTAGGTTTCTGCTTGCTACGTACACTCATCCACAGACTCACTGACACCCCCTAGTGGATAAATGGTGTAACTATGCAGTCACAGTGTACAGCACTGGCACAGAATTCAAGCATTCCTTTCATTTCTTTTTTAAACACACAAAAAAATCTACTGTATGCCATCAACTGTCTTTTGAGTTCTACCTCATACAGGCCAACATCAAAGAATCTGAACTCTCTGTTACAAAGTTTATTTTAAACCAGATCACGCTGTTTATTCTACTTCTACCTACTTACAGGTTTATTTCACTCTTGTTGCGCCACAAATCTTTTCTCTTATCTATCTGTGTTTGGAAGACACAGACAAATGGTGTTCTGCGGTCCGTTGCATCAGATCAGAGGATGTTTATTTCATCGTCAAAACTGTTCACATTGGCCACCAGTTTGTAACTTGAACGCTACTTGCACAAAGGTCCGCAAAGTGGATGACCAAGGTCTGATACCATGGGCCTTTACCCCATGTTACCCCCCCCCCCCCCCCCCCCTTCTCTCTCTCTCTCTGAGTTTCTCAGTCCTGTTCTCTCTAAATAAATTCATGTATAAATTTGTGGGTTTTGTAGCTGGGTTGCTACCTAGTTTAATTCATACTTCTGAGTTCATTTTGCTTTCCTGTGGACGTACTGTTGCACTGTACATTATTTTGTTTGCAAGACACCAAAAGACGAGTCTATAAACCATTTTACTTTCAGTTCTACTTGCCGGAAAGTTTTCTTTATCAACTTCACTGTAAGATTCAAAGCTAGAGGACTGGTTGTTACGTGAAGATTTGGAATCAATACTCCTTCTTCAGATCTAACAAAATAAGAGAGTCTGTGTCCTTACTGTTGGTTAAAAAGTTGATAAAATACTCTAAAAGTGCACAAATCAAGCTTTCTATTAAGGTTAAACCATCACCAAGTGTCAGTGGCACCACTTGACTCCTGAGCTGAAAAACAGAGAAAGAGAAACCCAATTGCCTCTTACTGAAAAGCAGATTAATAGTTCAAAGATGTTCTTGGAAAGTTCAGTGCTGGATGTATTCATGATTAATTGCATGACCTTGAGCTTTATTTGAATTGGCTCCACACTTTGTGGTGCTGTTTCAACGTGGAGGTGCTCAGCAGCAGTAATAGCAGCATGATGAAAGATTCGGTTTGCAGACATATAAGACCCATACCACTCCATTCTCCTCTAAACCCAATACCCCCAATGACGGTAATTAGGCAGTATATGCCGACACTGCTGAAGCTCCGCTGAGCCGCTTCCAATTCAGCGCAGTGCACACCACTTGAGGAGAAATTAGCCTCAGCAGTCGTGCAGTGAAATAAGATTTATCTCATGTAATACACCGCTGGTTGATTTTCTTTTATTATTTGGCAGTTCTCAAGGAATTAAGAAAAATTCTCATGACAGCTGTTTGGATAAATTATATAATTGTTCTCTGCTGTAGCGGTGCGATGAAAGGCGATGCTCCTGTGTGCTTCTTCTTGGTCGTCCCTTAACTGCATGACCGTTGCCCTACTTACAACACACCATCGCTCAGACTGAAATATCGACTGTCAGACACTGTCACTGCTCTCCTCTCCCCCTCACCAAAACAGAAAGATGATCCCTTTATTCTAATGCTGAAATCTAATCATTCTTCTATGTAGGGCATAAAGGGCACTGTAACTGAATTATTACTACACACCTGGTGATTCTTTCAGGCAGGTACAGCGGTGTGTTCAGTGGCTCATAGGAAATCTGCAGGATGAAAAAAATTTAAGAGCGTGAGAGAGAGAATGGTTACACAGGAGCAGCTGAAGTATTGGAGTAAAGAAAGGATGTTACTCATATTGGACAAAGTTAAGGTAAAACAGAAGTTAATTCAAGCAGCCAAGGCCACCCACCAGCTCCCACCCTCAGACCAATAAGGACGTCACAGAGGCATGATGATGTCCCACCACTGTGCTGGCAGCAGAAGTACAAACAAAGTTGGTACAGAGACGAGACAGGATTGTTGTACCGTAGAGCTGCGATACCCAAAGTAAGGGTTGTGAAATGTCTTATAAAACAAGAATAATAAAAATGTATCTTTTACACATTTTATTAATTGTTGTGAAAAAAAAAAAAAAAAAACGTTAAATGTAATATAAAACCATGCAAACAGAAAACTTTTAATCTGTTTTATAAATTTCTATTTGGCCATGTGATCCATGACGGGACAAACGCCAGAAGTCTTATTGCAGTTGGGAGGAATGACCTGCGGTAGTGCTCCGTCTTGCAGGGTGGGAGTCTCAGTCTGCTACTGAAGGAGCTGCTTAAGGCCCAACAGTCTCATGCAGCAGGTCAGAGGGATTGTCCATGATGGATGCAAGCTTTCAACACACAACTTCCTGTCCTGCTAGATCTGATCTGTGCAAACTGATGCAATGTTCCTCAAGCATTCAGTAGAAAAAGATGGCCTGTAGTACCTGATCCTGAGGGCTGTAACCTGCTGAAGCTAAGGCGCAGTCTGAGAGATGTATCTGCTGTGTTTAGGCCGTAAGCAAGGTATAAGTGGAGGTTGAATCATTTTGGAAACACTCCAACATGTGCACATAGTTAGTCAAATATTTGACCAGTCTACAAAATTAAGCATCTTAGGCCTTTCTTGTTTGTTTGTTTTTAATTGGTCTACAGCAGGGGGTCACCGCTCTCTGGCACTATTTTGGGGCTCACAGGCTGAAAAGTTTGGAACTCCTGTGTTTATAAACTACATACATTCATGCGCTAATTGCAGAGGCTGTTATGTAAAACACCCATCAGCACAGCCAGCGGGAAAGAGTTGGAGCGTTATCCAAGACTCTGGCATGTAGACAGACAGACCTGGGATCTATCTTAGTTTTTTCATCTTGAATCTGAAACGACCTCAAACTGAGCCACAGCCATCTCCTTAATGTGTATTTGAAGCTTTTGCTGCTTACACACACTAAGAGTCAATTTTAACAATCAGTTCAAAAGTTTAAAGGCGTCACTGGGATGTACACAAAGAGCATTCATCAAGACTGACCAAAAGAGTCTTTGTCTGTATCAACTCAATGATGATCATGACATGTTTAGTTTTGTCCTTACAGTGGTGAGAAAAGGCTGCTTTTGCATGGAAGCAAGGGCATCACATTGTTCCAAAAACAAACAAACAAAAAAGAATGAGAATAAAGGAAAATGGTGCCATTTTTTGAAACTTCTTCACTCCTGCTTCCTGCTGAAAAATTGGTCACTGATGTAATTAGCAGTTCTGCAGCCCGATGTGTCTTCTTTGAAAGAAGTCCAACACTTACACACATTGTGCCACTGATTCATCAGCAGATTCTGCTGCCAAGAGCAAGGAGAGGTGAAGAGTCTCTGTAAGACACAAAGGAAAGAGGAGGAGGAAGTGAAGAGTCGGAGGAACAGTGAGAGGACTTGGACGGTTGACAGTGGGAGAAAGGGGACGCAGGATAAGAGAGAAAGAAAAGCTGTGAAGGAGAAAAATATGAGGACATGTCACATTGTACCAGGGTTTCTTTTTTTTCTGATTTGTCACTTCAGTGGCCTGTCCCCCGAGAGAGAGCGAGGGAGAGAGAGAGAGAGAGAGGGAGAGAGATGGAGCTGAGGGGTAGAACGAGGAGGAAGAGCGAGAGATGCAGGATTTGAAGAGGGAGAAAGGGGAATAAAGAAAGAGAGAAAGTCGAAGATTGTGATGTGAGGCCCGGTGGCTGAGGATCTCAGGGGACAAGCCTGTGGGCTTTCAGAGACAAACATTAATAATGAAACGCTAATTCCCTCTGTCCTCCTTTCTTTGCCTCCTCCTCACTGTCTCTCTGTCTGTCATTTCTCTCTGTGTTTCCATGGCCGCCTTTATTTCTCTTAATCTCTTCTTCCTCTACACACACTTTTCTCTTCACCCACTTTCTGGCTCACTTTGAACCTGGCTCTTTATTGCAGATCCAGATATTACCTTGTTCTGCTATTTGAAATGATTACACCATGTGAGTCTGTGAATCTATGGGTGTCAGCAGGAGTTTGTATAAAACTGTGTCTAATGTTGCTATGGTTAAACTTACTCCACTCCCCTTTACTTAGCTGTTTCTCGTTCGTCTTTTACTTCCTTTTTAAGCTGTTAAAACCCATTTAGTCTGTGAGAGGGGGATCACACAGAGACCAAAAGAGCAAGACACTTCTTTTTCACAGGAACACCACCTGGCATGCACTCCTCATTTGTCAAGAAGCGTATAAAAGTTTAAATACTTTTGGCTTAAGGCATCAAACCACTCTTCACTGTCACAGTGGGACAGCCCAGACAAAGAGCTTCACCTCCACTTTGCATTTAAATATCATATAATGTGTCTGACAGGTCTTATAGCTTGATATGGAGAATGCATGTTAATGCAGCTATAAAAATAATGTACCTGAAAGGTGAGAGAATTTGAAGAAAGAGGAATACAAATGAAACTGCAGCCCAGCATGAGGAGACCAACTATAGAGTGCAAGATCCAGGTCATTTCATCTCAGGTCCCATCTGCTGTCACGTGATCGAGGTTCAGCTTCCAGGGTTTACATCCTGTATTTCAGGACCACACAGGCAGGGTCATTGGTATTAAAATTACTTTCATCAGACCTTTAGGGTGCACCAAGCAGCTGAAGGTGCAAGAATGGAGTCAAAGTCGTGGTATGATGCATGCTTGGCCATCTCAAACACCCTTCATCCTTTGAGCACCCACATAGGGGGACCTGAATTACACATTGGCCTTCGGGGGAGCCCTAATTTTTCACAGTGCACACCACGACCTTCCAATTCACATGCATGCACATGTGATTACTATCCATGTATGGCAAATAACAGGGTTACTGAGAAAAAACATTCCACTGTTACAAAAACAAGTGTGAAACTATTCATAAAGGGAAAGTAGCAACAGCTCAAAAAGTATGCAACAAGTTAAATCAGCTGTGCAAACAACTGGTCTCTGCTCAGGTGCAAACAACTTACTGTAACGTCACAGTCAACAAACAGCACTATCCATGGTGCTGAAACAAGCTCTGATATTAAGTGAGGCGTGGGTGGCCAGCTTTAATCCACGATGATACAAAAGACAGGTCTTAACAAGGTCTGGTTCAGGAAGACGCTTCTTCAAACTGTCTATTATACACTGACTGAACTGGAGATAATTTATCTTTGGCCTGCTCTCTGACAGTTCAATGTTTTTAAATCGGCCAGCTGATATGCGCTTGCATAGATTTCCCCCGCTGACTTTCATCGCTGTCAAGATGTCAATCGTTTGGTGAATGTGACAGCTTACATCCACTAAAGAAGTTTCTCTTTGTTGCAGTTTTAAAGACAGGGTTTGTAGTTCTCTTAGGACATCCTTCATACAATCCAAATCAGCCAGAAATCCTGTGCTCGTTAGAAGTTTGCGCAGGCTAACTCGTGCATGAGGTGTTCAGGTGGCTACATAAATTAGCAATTAGTTCAGCGCCGCCATGACCACAGCAGGAATATGAGGGATTTTATAAAATGATTCTTACAAAGTTTTAGAAAAAGAATGTTAATTCACAAATAAACAAACAAACAAACACACACACACACACACACACACACACACACACACACACACACACACACAAACACAAATATTTTTCATTTCAGGTAACAAGGGAAGATAAAATAGTGGACAATTTTTAAAGCTCCCCCTGAATGTGTCAGGTCAGGATTTCAGTGGGGCTTGAGACCCTTTCAGGGGAGCCGAGCTCCCTTTTGCTCCCTCATAATTTGGACCATGAGCTTTGCCCACATAAGCAGATTTTCTTCAGTCCAGCTGAAATCACTCTGATTAGAGATCCAACCATACACGAGCTAAACAGTGCAAGTTTTCATGATGTAGAAAAGACTTTTGGCCCTTTGTTGACAGACACGTGATGCATCAGTGCTGATAAAAAAAAAAAAAGGAATGAAAGTTAAATTGTAATGAGGATGTGATGATCCGTCTTTTGGGAGCAGCAACAATTTTCTTTTGGACAAAGGCAAGAACTGCCCAATGGACCAAATAATCAACCAAAGAAAAAAAACAGCACTCAGTCTGCAACAACTGAAATCCAAGCAAACATTTATGTCTAGTTTAGTAACAAAAAGAAAGTCATTTAGACTTAATATGAGCCACATTTATCTGACAAATTCAGAAAATATCTCAATTCAAAAACTCAGCCAATGCGGCAAAAACACATTGATTGTTTAGTTTGTTGTTTTAGCACATTTACCTTATTTAAAGAAACCTGACAAGCTAATCTCTCCCACCACATTGGGAGACTTGTTTCAGTATATTGAAATGAGACATTTTCCAGACTTCTCATGTAAATGTGTCTCATATTAATTCGAATAAGGATATTTTTTTTACTAAAAATGAGACATAAACACTTGCACAAAAGGCACAGTTTGAATCTGGAAGAAGGGCTGTCTTTTAGACCTGCAGAGATCACAGCTGCTTTTAAATTTAACTCTTCAGACACTGTGACACAGGGTTACTTTCCAATGTCACATGATTATTCAGTACAGTAATGTGGATTTGTTTTCACCAAGGATAAAAAAGATCATTTTAAACTGTTCAACCTATAATATGAGGCTTTGAAGCACAATTATTAAACAGACTTTGTTTCAGTCTGTGTGCATTCGTCATGGCACAAACAGGAAGAGAGTGCAAGCACAAACCCCAGTAATCCTTCACACCAAACATGACGATTCAATCCAACAAGTGTCCTTTCCAAATCCAAGTGGACGTTGTGTATTCTTGTTAAACATGTAGGTCATGACATCCAGGGAAGAAGAGGGATGGCAGCATGGAGGAAGTCTCTAAGCTCTTCATGCCACATGTCTGATATGGATGCTGGTGATGTTTGAAGATGTTGGTTTTGGTTTCGGTACATCAGAAAGGTGTTTCTTATTGTCTTTACATCAGAACTGTCTGTGAGTAAAAATCTAAATACTTGGCCCAGTTTGCAGTAACATTTACTGCAGTTTGATTAATAAACTGCTCAATGAAGAGTATCAGCATTAAAATCCGCTGGTGTGTAGGGGCCGATGGTCAAATACAACTTCCTGACTGCAGCCTGTGTCAAATGGGGTTGCAGTTGACCGCAAACCAAGTTCCTTTTGAGAAGTTCCACAGTTGGAAGTTAAAGATGAACAACTATCACCTGTCTGACTTAATGACAAAAAACAAAAATGTGAAGTTTCATTGACGGAGAATGTATGCTGTTGTGATACTTCAGATTGTTTAATGGTGTGTGTGTTTCAGGTGTGCCACAATCAGGGAAAAAAGTATAAACTCATGCCCCAACTTTAACTGTCTGAGGTTGGTTGAGATGCTGTCAGCCAGTCAAAATTTATAGCATCCTTATCTGATTGGTCAGGAGAAGCTGATCTGGCCATGATTGGCCCTTGTGTTCTCTTGTACATTACGCAGTAAACAACGAACCATTGAGCTGAATTGAAGTCTGTTTCAGTCTGTTGTGCAACTCAAAAGTCAGGTCAGACTGGCTGCAATTAGTATAGTGCACATCTGGCCTTGGGGTCCTTTTGTATCTAGATATATGGGTTTGTGTGACCAGTATTTAGTCGCACAGATACAGCATGTCCAGCAAGCACCATTTACCTACAGAGAATGGTTTTGAAAGCAGCAGTTCATCTTACGTTGGGTCAGCTCGTAGTCTTCAATTTAGAAAAGAAGCTTAGAGAACAAAACAAAAGTCTCATCAGGTGACAAGAAGAAGCCTCTTTGTCTGATGTATGACATACTCTTGGTATGATATCAGGCTTTTTTGTGACGTGTGTTGTCTGATATCATCTGTAACATATTTTAGGGACAAAGAGGCTAAATTAGAACATATTTCCTGCCTCAGAAGCAGAACGAGAACTAGAGGGACTTCCGTCTCATTACTGTTGACCTGGAGGACATTGTGTAACAAGCAGATGTCCATGTTTGAAACGTAAGGTCATTAATATGACAGGGCTGAGACCTTCAGGGTATAGGGACAGGTATAACACAGCATCATCAGCGTAATAATGTCAACATGCTTTATGTTTCCACATCAGGAAGTGAGGATTTAGCAGAGTGAGGAGCAATCCTGAGTGTTGATACCTGAGGGACTCTGAATACAGTGTTATCATCAGAAGGACTGAAGTTCCTTTAGACACGCAGATTATCGTTGTCCCTCAGGACGATAACTAGCACAGCTACTGATTAGCCTTAAATCAAAAGACCAGAGTTTTATAAGCTGACTGATTACTCGTGACAGGCAGGGATAAACTTTAAACAGTCACACAGCGACAGCTTGACGCTGCATCTGCACCTATGCATAGAGACCAGAGGCAGACTGGTTGTCACAGTGGCAGAATTAGCATTAGCTTTAGATTTACCTGTTGAGTGGCTAATATAGTCTATAAAGCAGGCATGTTGTAGCAGAACTTTAAACCAGGCTGAGTTTTCTACTTGCAGGATGTTCGTCTGATGTTTTAAGTGTGTATGTTAAACCAGCTTTCTGTTATGGTTCAGCAGTCTGACACAGCATTGCCATGTTTTAGTGCTGCTGTGTTTTTGTCCCCTCTCTCCAATGACTGACACATCTCTATGTCTTCTTCACCTGACAGATACTGCCATATCAGGTCATCTGTGGTCTTGTAGCTGTTAGAGCTAACAGAAAGATAAAGACTCGTGCCCGCACTACTAATTTGTTTTAACCCCAGTGGACCATGGTCTCCAGTTTGTGATGAGTCACATGAAGGACACTTTAGGTTGGAAATTATGAGAGGTAACACACAGAAGCGAAAAAGAAGCTTGCTTCGCAGGCTCTGTTTTTAATCTTTGCATGCTGTAAAGCAGTGGCGGGCCGTGCATTTCACACCTAGACCTTCAGTCGTGCTCCGTCTGAATGAATCCACCTCTCAATAAGCACTTAATGGCTATAGAAACCATTTTATTAAGGGAAATGTAGTATAAAGGGCTGTTGCATCACAGATGTAGCCAGACTGAATCCTTTTACTGAAGAAACAAACCCAGGGTGGACAAGTCTCCTTCTACTGCCACATTAGTATGATGGCTCAGATACACCATGCGTCTCTGGTCAGGCTCTGCTCCATTGTGTGCTGTCTGTGGACGTCAACTCACACTGGCTGTATGTTCAGTCCGCCAAACTGCATGACCGACAGATAGCTGGAGTTCCTTCGCTTCCCTCTCCATTCATGAGCTTTTCTTCATTCATGTTGGGCTGTAAAACCTTAAACCTGTTGACTCCTGGTCCTGCTCTGCTCGTTATGTAGGTTTGTTGCTGTGGTCAAGTCAAGAACTGCAGTTTTTAGCACTTCTACAGAGGATGTGACCATGGTCAGACTGAACACTATAACATAGCTGACCTCTGACCCCATCAAAGGTTTTGGGAGCAGTCATGCTCTCTATGATTCTTAGACATACAAAAAGGTCTCGAGCAAGTTTTGGAGAAATCTCCAGATGAGACTTTTCTTGTTGTCTCACAATAACAGAAGTTTGATTGTTACAAGGCTTTAAGTATCAACATTTTCTTTGAAAATGACACAATCGAGAAAGTCCTTCCCGGAAACAGTTTTCGCTATAACTCTGTCTAAACTAGACATCACGTTTAATGGGTTTTGTTTTTTTATTTTGTTAACCTTCAGCATAGAATGGCTCCACATCACAACCTGCTGAGAGCCTCAAACTTTCGGTGGAAACAACCAAAGTGCATGCATCTGTCTCGTCAAAATTACTCTCCAATGAGAAGCATCTGCAGAGACTTTTAACCATTTAGTAAGTGTTGAATAAAACAGGAGAGCAGACCATAATACTGTGTCCTGCTGTCTCTGCCAGCTGTCCGTCATGTTTGTTATCCCTGGATGTGTTGAATGGCAGTGATTTTCTGCCATTTTAGCAGCATGACGTTTACACACACGTCTTATCCTGCTGCCTTAAAAACAAGGCTTGTCTCGTTTTTTAACATATGTTTGAATAAAATCTGTTCTTGTTTAAAACAGACAGGCGTCGCATTCAGACAGGTTCAGTTTGTGCAGTCTGACGGATTTCTTCCCACAAACACGGACTCTTAGAGTAACAGATCATTATTCTTTAAGTGAACATTTATATTTTATCCATGCATGCCTGCAAACACTGCTATGATTATCTCTGACTGGTCATTAAGGATTTTTCAACAGCAATCCTAATTTTTCACGTTTGTCATTTTGTTTTTTTGAGGCTTTAGATTTATTGATTTCCAGCCTTCATTACAACAATGATGCTCTAATTGGAGGCAATAACGTTAAGATGTTTCACTCACTCTTTGGGTTCAGATAGAGGGGGGCCTTGAAGAGCTTGATTGCTGCAGTCAGTTCCTCCTAATTACTCGGCTCTTGTTTTTTCTCTGCATCTCTTTGCGCTCTTTGAATTTTTTCCCTCCACCTCTGTTACTCTAAAAACCCCCCTTTTGTTTCACTGGATGTAGAAACAATCTGCCTCTTTCATTTCTTTTCTTTTTCTGGTAGATGAAGTCAAATAAACGCTGTAGGGAAGAGAAGTGTTTTTAAATCCCCAGATGAGTCAGTGCAACCAGCTTTTTTTTTTTTTTTTTAAGTCCGAACAATCACTGTTATTATAGTTATACAGACACATTTCAGACACTTACTCATGGATGTCTCGTTGGTGAGTGGACACTTCATGCCTGAAGAGACTTTATTTACTGCAAACAGCAGAGCAGAACATGCAGTAGGAGGTACAACAAACAACCGGACACGAAAAAGAAATAAATGATTTCAAACATTCATTTCCCACGCAGGATTACTATGTGGTTTGTATGTTACTAAGAAACAGAAAAACAACTTTTGTTAACAATCATTAAATAAAAGATGAAAGCAGAGACATCTGTTCATGTGGGATGGATCACAGACTTTTATATTGAAATGGAAACAGCCAAAGGGTTGACAGCTCCCCTACTAACTGGCTGCAGTATTATTTATAAACCTCTTGAATGTTAAAAGACAGATCATATATATATTTATATTATATATTTCAAACACGGTTTCTGTCTGATTGACAGCTCTGCAGCGACTGCCCAGTATATCAGCATCTCTGGAGGCAGTTGTTTGGGTTTATAGCTCATAACGGGCAGAGAAGACGTGACGTCCATTCTACATAAAGTCAGTTGATGGCACAGATCAATAAAGCTTCTATCATCACTGAATGAAACAAATCCAATGTTACCCCGACGTTCAATGTCTGCTGTGGTGTTCTGTGTTTGTAGAAATGCAGTGTGATGATAATTGATTTTCTTGTTTGTGTTCTTCAGGTTGGAGGGAAGGACAATCCAGCCGTTGACCCCATCATCCATGGCTTGAAGGGTGTGGTCCATCATGGTAAGTAGTCTCAGTGCTAAGTCAGATTTGGAGTGGTGTAATGGCTATTGGTACGAGACCCCAAAAAAAGAATGTGTGCTCAACTGATGTTAATAGCCTGAATTTGCAATCTTGTGAGGTTTATCTTTTGGAAGAAGTGTTACACTTTAAAGATCGACCCTGTAGACTGGAGACCTTCAGCTGAAGGCGTCAGCTGTTGAGACATGGGAGAATCTTCTAAAATGCATCCTAGTTTAATTTTATAAACGTGTATGTGTCAAAATGTCCTCATCATCGTATTTAATGGTGGTATAAAACTGTTTGAGAAGGATGCACCCCGCTGAAAGTCGTCAATCAACGGGCTCATTTTCAAGCCAAAACTCTGGTCAGTCTCTGCCGTCTTCAGGCTTTAGACAACGGTGTGGTCTGGTGTCCCAACAATCCATCTGCGGTCCATTAGAGCACGATCAAAACCAGCACAGTCTTCTTCATTGGTGATGTTTTTGCCAAATGGTCTCCACTGTTATCTTACTGCCCTCTACTGGTCTGGTTGTGCAATGTAAATACATTTTGTTTTCTTTTTGTTTTTTTTCCTGCGACGTCACTGGCCTCATTTCCATAATACTTTCGGGTCTTTGGCCTGATAGAAACGCAAACAAATAATGGGCCCACAGGAGCAATGTAGTTCCTGGGAATGTTTCACCAGGAACTAAAAGTTTCTGGACCTTCTGGTCAAAAAACAGCTCATGAATGTGTACATTTTTGTACCTTTTTGGACTCCACAATGTGATGAGCTACCTGGTAAGAGTTATAGAGTTTCCTCTAAAAGTATTCATCAGGTATATTAACATCTCAGTGCGGTTTTAAGTATTTTTCTTATTACTTTGTGTTTGTTTGTTTTGCACAGCTCTTTTTCCCTACCACACATCTACAACCCTCTGAAAATAGCTCAGTTACCCACTTAACAGTCCTGACCTGCCAGTTGAGAATTATTGGCCTCGAGCGGACCTTTGCTTTAAATTTCTGCTCATGAGTCTGAAATTTATCCTCCATATTCACTAGACCACATGAAGGCATTTCATTCAGTCTGACCAGTGTGCAGCAGCTGGAGTGGAAAGCCTTGACTCAGCAGTTTGACCTGATTTACCCCACGTCTGAGTAACTGTTGCTGTCCACCAATCAGGTTTCAGTGTTTTTAGGGACATGAGATTTATTCAGCTTAAATAATTCAACCCAATTTGCGGCTACATTTATCTGCAAACTATTACAGCGGAACAATTTAACTGTCGGGACTCATGATGTATTTAAGAAAATGAAACATGTCCCGATTAGACTGAAGACCAGCCTTTGCACTGACTGCTCATTATGTTTGAACTGGATATTTTCTGACCTGCTTCTCATTCAGGACGGTTATTAGCAAACTCTGCTAACCAAGACCTTATGTAATGTAATGGTGAAAACAGATCAGGAGAGATCTGAACATCTCCAAAAACCCAAATAGTTTCTGCTTGGATAATAAAGTCAATGAAAAGCAGAAAACCGTAATAGCACAGAAAAGGTTAGAGATCAACTTTATTGATCGCCACAAGAGACAAAAGTACAGCACTGGCAGGGCAGTTAATATCAAATATAGATGGAGAATAAAAACTTCTTCCTGATAGTAAAACATTCTTAGGAGTGCAAATGTAATTACCCAACTAAATAAAACTGCAGCTACTGCTGACTATTTTAAGAACTGCCCGGTCATTATCAAAATGACAAGACATCAAAACTAAGTACTCCAATATTTAACTACACTGTCACTTTATAATTTTATTATGAAAATCAGCAGCATTTGGTGTGATGTTGATTATCCACACAGCACAAATTTTGTCTTAATTTCTTTGGGTTGAAATTGTTTATGAAACATTGCACTCCATGTAAAAGAGAAAGTTAATCTTTTTTTAGTGAACTAGAAAATACAGAATTACAGAAATAGGATGGAGAATATCAGGGAGTGACACAGGCCAGCAGTTTGCTAACAGTCGTCAAAACTTAAAGTCTGTGTAAAGCAAAATCAGACATTTTCTTGGAAATACATTAAAGGTCACAAATGCAGAGGTCAGCTATATAGTTGCAAGATAACCAGAAACAGCTAACCACTGGCAGAAGTCGTTATCTGTCATATCAACACCCACAGGCTCCTGAAGAAACTGGTGGATTGATAGCCTAACTGTATTTGTCTAGGCTAAAACGTTACTAGTCAGTAATCCATGTTGCTAAATGTGATAAATGGGAGAAATAAATGATCATTCTGATGGAGACTGTGAGGAACGAGGCTGAGCTCTATCAGTATCTGACTCAGAGTCAGTTTCTGGCTCTGATGGCTCAAACAGGTAGGACTGGCTCCGTCCCATCACGCTGCTAGCGTTAGCTTCCATTGTTACTGTCGGTAACGTTCTTGTACAGTACACAGAGGCCACTCCCCTCCTGCGTGTGGGCGTGGCTCCAGCCCCTCTAACTGACACGCCTCCAGTGTTCCACAGCAGAGAGAAGTGCTTATTTTTCTATGATTCTGAGACTTAATTTTGTAAACTTAGCAATTTTTTTTTTTTAATCTTTCAAATTTGCCTCAGTGGTCAATGACACATGTTTCTGTGGTGTGAGAAACTCTTAACACAAATTTATCACTGCTTTACACAGACTTTAAGCATTTTTCTCACTGACTTTCTCTTATTTTCTGCACAGATGTGTTTTTTAAAAAATGGAGTCTGTTCCTGTCTCCTCAGTGGTTTTATTGCATATTGAAAATGTTTGAAAATGTCATCTTTGCATTTTGAAAGCAAACAATTTAACACATCTCTCCTTGCAGAGACTGTTACCGAACAAGCTGGCAGGTAAACACGCATGAAGGTGAACATGCGTGTCAGTACTTGCTCCTTCCTTTAAGATCCTCGTAGTTATTATCAATAAGTTATTTTGTGTTCTCTCTTTCTTTTGAATCTTCATGTAGTCAGCACTTGATCACAGGATCAAGTTTTGGTCTGAGTCATCAGTGTTCAAGTCAAAGTCAAGTCATGCAAATCAGGACTTAAGTTGGTTTAATTCAGCTTCAGTGTGAATAAAAGCCACAGAGAAAAGTGTGCCAAAAGATTGTCAAGAGAAGGATCCCAGTTCAATAATAAATCAATGAATGCAATGGGTTTAAGTGTTTCAGTGCCAGGGTGTCCTAAAATCAGCTCAGGGTTTTTTTTTTTTCCGTTACTTATTAATGTTGCTGTCCTGACTTCTAAAGGTCCTCAGATAGATGAACCCGTGATGTGTAACATTTCATTAAACTTTAAACACAGGGCACTGAAGCTTTGCACTCTCTCTCTCAAAGAGTCTCAACCTTTTGCGTTATTACGCAGCTCACATGCAGCAAGTTCACACAGTAAATTAGGACTGCTGGGATGATTCTGTGTAATTTTTTTTTAACTTCACAGAAAAAAAATTATCAGATTTATCATTGTTTTTTGCAAGCATTGTAGTCTCTCTGTTGAAAAACAGTTTTCTCGTGCACACAGCCCTGAAGTGCATCTATGTCATGATCAAAACATTTACCCTAAAGCAATGTTCTGTCTTGTCCCCCCCAAAGGGCCTGACTCGCCTTGCAGCAGCAGAGCGGCTTCAGAGTGAATTTTCAGAGCTTCGGCATACACAAATAAAACTTTGATAAAACCCCACCACATGATACTTGCACTTTATCTCCGGCTCAGCTATCTTGGAAATACTAGTCTGCCTCTATAATTCATCTAATACAAAGACCACTCAAGTTCAATCAAGGCCAAGCTCCGAGCCTTCCCACTGGGAATGTGGTTGGCTAATTCGCTCTGTCTCCACCGGTGCTCCTCTATGGAGCAGCGGGTGGGTAAATTTTTCACAGCGCTCTCCTCTCTTGTTGCCGGGCTTGTCTGGCGGACACGCACCACAGGTCTGACTCCTCTGTCTTTGTACCTCATGCCTTGTTGCATTTTACATGAAACCTTGCTGGAACAAATGCCCTCTGACTAGCTACCAGCAAGTGAGCTCTACGCCATCCCTGTGAAATCAGGCCGGTAAAAAGGCTGAGTCTGATTTACATAGAAGACTCATGAAAGGCTTCGGCTGCAAAGAGAGGAGCCCATTGTCTACTCTGGGTTTGCAGGGAGATGGAGGCAGATGCAAAGACTGATAATGATGCAGTGGGATGATGGAACAGAGGAGAGGAGAAGGCGAGGAGGAGCAGGGGCTCTGTGATTGCTTTCTCCGGCTCTCATTCTTTTTATTTTAATGTTTCATTGTATTGAATTCTGGATTCTATTTAAAGCAATCATCATTGAAATTAATTACACCGTTTTTGTATGATTACTTCTACGCAAACCAATGAAATTTAGTGTACTTTTCAAAAGGTTATGCAAGCAAAACACAATCATGTTGTATTTTACACTTTAAACAGTAAAACTTTATTTTCACAAGAGTCGTCATGCTGTGAAAATGTTAATAAAAACATTGTTTGATGGTTTGCAAACCAATTAAAGTCTACAGTATATTTGGTTGAATATAGTGTAAAGGCAATGTGTTACATGTAGAAACCTCGAAATCATTATTGTTTTATGAAAATATATGCCCATTTATTTATTTCAAATTATGGGCTGCATACTGGTGCAGCTGTTATCGCTGTTGCCTCAGAGGAAGAAGGTTTCCGGTTGGATTCCTCTGTCAGGCAAATGCCTCTTTGTGAGGTGCTTGCATGTTCTCCCACTGCTTACATGGGTTCTTTGGCTTCCTCTTACACTCCAAAAACATGTTAATCAGGCTGACTGGTCAGTCAAAACTGCTGGTGTGTGTGTGTATATGATTGACTGTCATGTGAGCCCTGTGATAGGCTGGCGACCTTTCCCACCTATCGTTGCATTCAGTGACAGCTGGGATCTTTAGAAACATTTAAGAACTGGGGAGACCAGTATCTGGAGCTTGGAGGTTAAATCTTGTCCTGTTCTAACCTGATGTGGGAATTTAGCTGCTCAACAATCCATGGTCTCCTTTGTCATGTTTTCTTTGTTTCATGATGGATTAAATGTTTTCAGTGGATGACAAGTCAGGACTGCAGGTCGACCAGTTCAGCACCTGGACTCTTCTACTACAGAGCCATGCTGCTGTAATCCCTGCAGAGAGTAGTGTGATGTATTTTTCCCTGAAAAAGGGCGTTATCTGGATGGCGGTAAATGTTCAGGTTGTGGGAAAATAGGTTAGTCTTCCCACATCTCAGTCCATCCTAAATAATCCCAAGCCTTGGATTTATTTTATCTGCAAGGTTGATTTAAAATCTGCATTTTATTGGGAACAGAAACAAACTATCTTCACAGACACCAGTTATTAAAATGACTTTGAGCCAATGTAGAGTCTACCACAGAGTCTTTTTTTAATGCAGTGCAGCCTGAAGGCCTGAAGATCATCTCTATCAGGTATTAACTGTGGGCCTTGTTCCTGTGTACTGAGATGTCTCCAGATTCCTCATCATTTTATGACAGTCTCTTTGGATGAGAAAATCCACAAGTTCTTGAACGTTGTTTTGGAACTGTTGAAATATTTCTTCACAAAGTCTTTCACTAAGGAGTGAAAGTCTTCTCTTCTTTACTTCTTAGTGACTCAGACTGTCTTGGATATAAATGTAGAGTGTTTGTTTGTTTGTTTTGTTTTGTTTTGTTTTTTAAGCATTACACAACTTTTTCAGTCATGTTTTTATTTCTTTCCCAACTCTTTATAGTCATGTTTAAATGAATATACACTTCTGATAGTATTTCAACAACTGATAGTTTGTCTTTGGACTATTTTGAATGACATATTATCCATTTATTTTCTGCAATCTATCACATTCTGTTTATCAACACTTTACACAGCATAGCATCCCTTTAAGAGTTGGTGTTAAACAAAACAAAGATGATGATTAAGACATTAGCAGCATAAGTAAATCCATGATGCACTCCACAAAGGCAGGCTAAATAAATGTGTTTTTAGTTTGGGTTTAAGGAGATGAGTCTTTCGTGCTCCTCTCAGATCCTCTTGAAGGCTGTTCCAGCGCCTTGGAGCGTAATGACTGAAAGCGGTAGCTCCAAATGTTTTTGTTCTGCTTTGAGGAACAGCCAAAGGAGAAGCAGCAGCAGATCTGAGGAGGCCTTCCTTTTTCACAGACCAAAAGCGTTTCTGAGAGGTGGTCTGGTACAATGCCATGTACCGTCTTATATACTTCTAAAGCAGTTTTAAAATCAATACAAAAGCAATCCAGCAGCCAGTGTGAGGACTCTGAAAAGGACACACATTCTGCTCCCCTCTTTGTCTCTCTGTGCATGTGCAGCAGAATTTGAATAAATTTATGTTAATCTATTTCAATATGCTGGAGCAGAAAGCAGAGCATGACAGTAGTGTTACCTGGTGGTTATGGAAGTTTTCAGAGATCAACATCCTCACAAAAACACCCACATTTAGCACAATCAGAGGTGTTAGATAAGAAAGAGGAGGCAGAACTGAGTCACAGGGTTTACTGCTGTCAGGAGGCATTACACCTGGGCCACACTGTTTACCTCTACCTGCGTGTGAAGGCTGAGCCGCTGTGGCATGAATGTGTGTGGTGTCCGCACAGACTGAGTGTCAGCTTAAGTGCTGCAGCTGCCAGCTCCATGAAGAACTTTTTCTAAACGACAGACATCAGTGTTCACATTTCATTTGCAGCTCTAAAAGGGATTCAAACTGGTTTTGATGCATCGTCATGAACTACAGAGCAGTACGGGATATTCAGCAGCATGATTGGTAATGATTTTAAAGGGAATTTAACAGAGGCGGGGTTATTAAGTTTTGTCATTTTTGTTTTGTACTTTTGTCAGATACTCGAAGATGGGCACAAGTAACCAGGGATTGAACCTTGTTAGCATTTATTCAACTAACAGAGACATCAATCTCAATGAATCCGTTCATTCTTTTCATAACTAGCTGGGATTAACATTGATAATTAAAACAGACCATCTCCCCTCCTACTGCAACATAAATGGTCCCCACAACCCAACCCAAGCATGAGATTTGACTCTTCCAGTCGAACCTGATCATGATACAGAGTCTCTATTGGTCAAACAAACACAGTCTGTGTATGTGAGTAAAAGTAACATCAGTTTATTTTACATGACTTTCTGGAATCATCAGACTTGGGGCAGATCCAGTAGGGGGACCATGGTAGTCATTGGCCACACCTGAAATCTTATTGGCAAAACCAGGCGCTAGTCCAGGACCCGTATACACATCCAGTCATTAGCAATGAAAACGGACAGTTTGTACTAATAATAAATAAAAATATAAATGAAATAAAGGAGTGTTCTACATAAAGTATCATATAAAAGCTGGTTCTTTGAGACAAGTCATTTAAAGTGACCGCCAAATTCCACCAGATCCATGTTCGGTGCATCTCCACTCCTGTCAGGTTTGGTAATTCTTAGACCTAAGAAATGAGACAAGACAGGGATTCAAGAGATTAGAACTGAGTTTTAGTTCTCGTGGAGTAACCCGAAGTGGAGTTCGTTGGAGCGGGGCAGGTGGCTGAACAAACAGGATTCAGGGTTGAGGTGTGATCCTGAGACAAATATAAAACAGGGAGTTAGGTAGGATTAAAAAAAAAACAAAATTTTCTCAAGACAAATTCCGAGACTTCAGTTAGTACCACGAGTTTCCCCGAACACTCTGGTGAAGACTGGTTGAGGAGCCGGGGTACATGTACTGCAGGAGCTTGATTAGTGGATCAGTCTCAGGTGTGGAGTGGACTGGCAGAAGAGCTACGCCCTGACAGACACAGACAGAACAGGGGGAAAAACAACACACACAAGGGAGGGGAAACAGCTGAAACACTGGGAAATAAGGGAGGAACTATGACAACTCCATTGCACAAAACAATATAACAAGCAGATCCAGGCCAGGAGTCAACAGGTTTGAGGTTTTTAGAGGTCAGAAAAGACAACATGAATGAGGAAAGACTCATCATTGGGGTATGAGACACAGGAAATCTGCCCTGCTGTTTGGATGCTTCCTGCACTCAGGTAACACAGCTCGTGTGTTGACAGGCGAAGGATGACAGAGCCCAACAACAACGGAGTGTAACATGGATCTGGTGGAAGTCCAGTGTAACAGATAACGAGATGCCTCCCGCCTCATTGCCGATGCTGTGGACTGCCACAGTGCTGCATCTCAGTGAAGTCAGGCAATGCAAAATGAGGACATTAGAGAAAACGGGATTGACCAAAGTGAAAGGTTTTGAAAATCCCTTAAGAAAATAACATCCATGTTAAAGTTATGCAGATAATTCACAGATTAACAAACGTGTGTCCAGCTCTGTTGATCCTGGAACACGATTATCATAAAGTTGTGGTTCTCTGATGAATTGTTGTTTTAGATGGAGAAACTTTACAGTTAGGGCTTTGCTGGGTAAAAATGCTCTGAACATGGTTTAATGTGTATGAGGACATATGAATGCTTCACTGCTCTTTGATCCAGAGTGTAAAAAAAAAAAGTTGTTTTTACTTGTTCTTGAAGAATAAGACGAGGAGTCTGTTCAGTTTGAGGGCACATGGGATTCATTCCCAGAATCTCAAGTATCCTCCTCTGAAATAGTGCGCCTGTCAAGAGACATCCTCCAACATCACCACATAGACGTCTCACAGACCCAACTTACAACATCTCTGAAAGATGTGTGTTGACCTAATCAACAATAATGATTTATATATACTCTAAAAAAACACCTGCTGGACCAAAATATCTAAAACAGGACACCACGAAGCACCAAAACTGCTTAAGTTTACAGGGTGCAAATAAAATCCTCAAAATACACCAAGAAAAAAACGAGGACAATTTAATAGACGCATCTGCCCCAAATTTCTGGGAATCCTTTTGAGGAGAGGATGAAAAGGGAGCTTAATATGCAAGTGCTGTGCAGTAGAGCCACATTAGATCTGATGTGAAAGAGAGCGGTTTGGGATTAAACCCCCATCAGCAGAGGAGACACAGACATACTTTTACTGTAGTACAGACGGGCGAGAGAAGAGGGAAATTAACATTAGATTTTTCTTCTTTGAATGCTACGGGGTCGACACGGTGCCTCAGACCAGGGAAAACACCACAAGACGTGTACACCCTTTAAAGATTAATTGCCAATCAGAGTTGCAGAGTGTCGAGTCAGTGGAGACTCCGTGCGGTGAGTGAGATAGTGAATTAATGGACTTGTAATTTGTGCCGTCGAGGAGGAATGGCTTCATTTTAATACAGTGACATGAGAGCAGTGGGAGCTCAAGACGCTTGAGTAGATAAACAGAGGAAATGACAGTGCTGACCAAGAGGGGTGTGTAAATATCCTGCTTTATGCAGCCGCTGAACAATGGCAACAAACTAAGAGCCTCACTCACTGTCCCTCTGTACACGGCTAAGCACTGAACTCACTCCAAACACAGACTTCTTCTTTCCTAAAACCTGTCAACATGCAGTGTTAGGCTTGGAATGATGCTGTGTCTCCTCCATGGTGCACTTAAGCGAATGACAAACAAATTTTAAGAATTGAACGCATGTGGTAGCTTGCAAAACAACATCTTTTGAAGCAATTTCACCAGGGAAGACACATGTCCGGTGTTGAAATAGAACCATGAGAGCTTTTCTGGAGTTGCGTCACACTCCAGTCATCTCAGAGATTAAAAACTCCCTCTGAGCTGTCTTAAACTAGCTGATAACAGTCTTGAAAAACTTGTACAAGGAAATAGTTGCCTGTTAAACTTCAGTGAGTAGCCAAGGCTTTTATTTTTTTTGTTTTTTCATCTATAGACCAACTTTGCCTTTATTTGGGACAGGCAGCATTTGGGAGGAGGCTTTTAAACTTTTGCCAAACAGAAATGAGTATTATTTCTTCCTTTTTTTGGGATCAGTCTTTAATTTTTTCGAAGTGCAGCCGCACCCTGCTACTGAAATGGATCCTTCCTGTCATTAAAATAAACTACTGTGTAACATTTTAGCTCATGCAAATAGCAACGTGGAGTGTCTTGAACATGCTTCATTCTCACTAGCACCAAGTATATTAATTCATCATAAAGGCATGGTTGGTTGGTTGATTAGTGTTGTAGCGCTTTGACTGGCAATTTGACTTTGGCCCTTCAAATTAAACCTCTTTGCTGGTTTTTAGATTGACCTAAAATCACTTAGACCACACGTGCCATTCGTACTGTACCCAGCCCTAAAGTCTAGTTCTTTTTGCCAGTGTGATTGCAAGTATACCATGCTGAGGCACGGTTCACTTCTCCTCTTAGCAGAAGGTGTGCTTTGGCACAAGCATGCAGACATGATCGCTGTGACCGCTCCTCTCAACAACCATTTTAAACAATAATCAATCAATCAATCAATCAATTTTTAGTTATATAGCGCCAATTCATAACAAATGTTATCTCAAGAGGCTTCCCAAAAGCATTAACAGGTATAGACCTGTAAATGACAATACATTTTATTAACAGAGACCCAACATCAAAACAAGATAAGAAGTCTGATCTCATCTTAACTCACCATGAGTACATCACTTTGCAATATTTAACAAGTTACAATGGAGAGAAAAACTTCCCTTTACCGGCAGAAACCTTAGACAGAACCAGACTCATGTTAGACAGACATCTGAGGAGACTGTGTTAGGACAACAGGGGTGTTGGAGGGCTGTAAGACCAAAACAACCTAACGTGAGCCAAAAAGTCATTACAGTTATAATCCTGTTCTCTCTCTCTCATTGTGCTGACTCTGATGAGACCGTGGCATGTAAAGAGACGCTTTATGGTGACGAAGGGTGGCCATGTGTGTGCCTAAAGTCTGGTTCATGTCAGAGTAGTGTGAGCGTGGGCCATACTGGCCAGCGGAGGAGTGGCACTGCCAGGGGGCAATCGTGCTTGAGTCTAAGTCTACGTCCATGTAGACAACGAACACTGAGTTTAATGCACTCAGACAATGCTAACTAAAGATCAATTTCCCTCAGTGGTTGTTCCTTTTTCCCAGTACTAGTGTTGATTAGTTAATATACAGTATTCACTAATGAACCAAACCTGCTGTGGTTATTATGATCATTAAAAAGACTCCTCTCTACTCGCTTTATTCAAAAGATATCTTCACTTCATTAAAATTCAGTGGCTGGATGTGATTAAGATTTCGTATCACTCAGCCCATGAGGACATGATAAAGTCCATGATAAAGGATTGTAAATAGAGTAGAGTCATAACTACTTTTCCATGGATTTTTGAACTTTGCACACTTCTGCTTTGGGTGGAAAAGTGGGTCTTGGAAGAGTTATACAGGGACAATGATGCATGTTTTTCAGTCCAGCGGAGATATTTCAGTTTTAAAGGCTGTTGGAGAGCAGTTAAAAGAATAAAAGAACCAGAGGCTCATTTATCTCCACTGCAGTTAGATTGCTTCATTTGCACATGAAATGAGGTGGCATTTTATGCCTGGATGAGAACTTTGTATTTAGCGGTGATAAGTGGATTTTTACTGCAAAACAGTGAGTGAGTGACTTTCTATCTAGGGTCATCAACAGACAGTAAATGTTGGGTTTTATTGTGTGAAAATCATTAGGATTTTATGTAGTGTCTTTATTGTGTTTTTATTGTCAGTTCCGATTGCAAACCTGAGACTGTAATGTTTGAGTTTATTTGAGAGCTCTATGGTCATGAACAGTGCTTTTATCAGAGTGAGATGATTACTTAAGCAAATATTTAATATTTCTTTTGAATAACAAAGAGACAGAGAAGCACCTTTGTAAGGTGCACACACTGGGTGTGAGTGTGTCCCTGTAAAGCTAGACAGACTGGACTAAGACTGTACTGTGACAATGCAAACTGGCAGTATGCTGTTGCTTGTTGTGTTGTCCTTTCTGGGGACTGAACCAGTGGACACTTGGATATTGGTGATGAGTCAGCACATTTGGTTTGTCTTCTAAAGTCTATTTAACCTCTAAAAGTGCTCACACTGCAGATATATCTGTTGTTTTTTCCACTATACAAGTATTCTTTGAAAAACTTTAAGATCCCTTCAGATCTGAAAGCATCTCCCGGTAAGTCTTTAACTCTCTGCAAAGACTTTGTGTCTTGCAGGCTCACCTTTTAGAAGCTTTAAACTAGAAACACTACAGCCTTTGAATTTACTGATGTCTGCATTATCTGCAGTCCTGTACACTGTCCTTCACCTGGGCTTTCTGCAGCCTGACCCTACAGGGATGAGCTCTAGCCCAAACAAGCTTATTGCCTTCATGATCTGCTTTGTAACACCTCTATACAGAGTCTTCTCTATTTGTACTTCTTACTTTATTTACCTTCTTTACACACAGGTGTTTCAAGCATGGGCAGTAAAAGTAGTTGTGAGAGGAATAGTTTAAGGGTGCCAAAGCTAAGTGTTGGGCCTCCCTGAGATTTTATGAGACGAACTTAATAATGGCTGAAATATACCAGATGCATCTCTGGTCTGGCTCTGCTCCGTCACAGCACCGGATCAGATAGTTTTCCATTCAAGTCAATGCATCAACTCACACTGGATTGGTTCCAGCATATACCATCCTGTTTTTGCTGGATGCCAGAGCTGTGTCGCGCAACTCACCGTAGGGCAGACAGGAAGTCGTGCATGTAAATTACCAAAAAACATCCTGTGACTTTCAAAATAAAACAAACCATATCAAAACTAGATCGTATTTAGCTTTACCACTGCAACATTATGTCACAATGAGCAGAGACAGGCTAGGAGTCAACAAGTTTGAGGTTTTACAGCCCAGCGTGAATGAAGAGTGGCTTATCAATGGATTTGAAAGTGCAGGAACCCCTCGGTCTTGCAGCTCCGGCTGTCTTGCAGAAACACTCTCACTTGATAACCTTGTGGATGTGTTTGCTCTCAGTTCTCATCTGTATGCCAGATTTGGGTCTGGTGGCTGTAAGGGGTCAAGTAATAATATAGGTAGTATAATCATTTTTAATACCCAGAGCAGGCATACACAGATCCAGGTCTGCTGTAGATAGCAGTAGTGTTCCGATTGCAGTAGTCATTGAAAAAGCAAAAGCACCTGGATAAGGATGAATTCACTCAGCTACTTGGGTTTTTTTTTTTATTAGAGTGTGGCTATCTTGTGTTTATTTCCAATGGGTCAGCATCTTACACGAGCAGCCCCTGACTAAAGCTTTTCTTTACTTCAAAATCAAGTGGTTCACCAATTCTAACTGCAGCCTGGATTGCACCTTGACCCAAAAATACAGTAGGTCCACCAGACTGATTACCACAAAAATGAACAAAAGAGCTCATTTTTTTGTGACTATTGGCCGTAATGTAATGAAAATGGATGAGTTGCTGACCCATCCTTATCCCTGTGCAGTTTATGCATAGAGAGCAATCAAGTATGAAGACCGAACTTACTTTCATACAGCTTATAAACATTTGAGTTCTGCTGAAACAATATTGGCATTTTCATGTGGCCTCAGAAAGGGTTTCTTCTACTTTTGACAATAAGTGGATACCGATCATTTTTGTCTGCTCTCTGTTTAATTTTCAGTCGGAAAGTTGCTTGGTCTTGACCAAGTTGCAAATTCTGAGAGCATCCACTTGAGGCTGGATGCAGAAAACATGCAAACCACGTACACACTGAGCCAAAGACAGGTTTTTATAGGTACACATTTATTATAGGTATTCACATTCAGTAAGTGAGACACAAACGTGAAAAAAATCATTGTTCAGAACCAAACCAGTATACACTAACAAGAGTGGATCAATACAAGCACCAAGCCCCAGACTCGGAGCCTTTGCATGCTTCCATTATGGGGAAGTGTGCATGTTTCTTTGAGCAGTGCAGTAAATTATTAAGTCTTAAGTGAGAAACTGAGCAGCTAATGGAAATTGGGCGATGGACAGCTGTTCTAAAGCCTCGCAGGAGACCCTGAGCCTAAAATACACTCAGTGAGACATCTCACTTCACACTACTCCTGCTATTGTTAGACTTATCGGGGCCCTCCTCCATTGTCACCACTGCTGCTGCTGCTACCACGAGCACTGGTGGAGAAAAGAGAGAAAAGCAACCACATGCTGTCACTGCATGAGCTGCCTCGCCACTTAAATTCTTTATCTTTTTCTTCTTTTGAGAGTTCGATACCCAAGAGCTCTAGTGGAATATTTGTCTCATGTTGAGACATTTTTTTTTCAGTGTCTGGTCTTTGGGTAAGACATGCCAAAGCTTCAGAAAGTCAGAAGCTTAAGAGACGTAAATGAGATGTTGAAATGTTGGTAAAGTCCTGTAACCTCATCATCCATCACTGCACAGGAAAACTTTCTAGCATTAGTTGCAGTCCTGTCAATGCAAAGATGTCATTTAAATGCATTTTTAGTTATAACAAATACATATGTATGATGCATTATGAAGTGAATGATGTTGGCGAGGCCCAGACATCATAATGGAAGCAGTTTTGGATGTCTGCCATGGAAGAAGTAAAAAAAGGCTGCTGAATACAGAGGCAGGAAGTCCAGAGGCCATATGCCAGAGCATGTGGCATCAATTCAGCATGAGGTAGATTGAGCAAGACGGGGAGTCAGACACTAAAACATGTCGTTAAGTTTCAGAATGAAACACTCCATGTTGACACCAGATTACATGATACGTAACTACATGAACAAACCATCATAATGAGAGAAGCCAGATTAGAAATCAGCATGTTTGAGGTTTTAAAAGGTCAGCGACGACATCACAGAGGAGGAGGCGAAGCCGTGGGAACCCTCCATCAGTGACTTCAGCTGTCTGGTGGTTACGCTCAGTGTGGCGCTCTAAAAATGTTGACATATGGGGAGCACAGAGCCACACCACACACTGCTTGTGGAAGTCTTGAGTGAAGATCTGCTTTAAAACCAACACGTTTTGTTTAATCTAATGCGTCCAGGAAAGAAAAAAAGCTGTCTTAAAGCAGTTCAGACTGAAATTTAGGACCACATCACACCAAACGTCTGAGACCATGGAGGCGTCCTTAGACTCTAATTGAAATTCATGATATAATTCAAGCTTTGAAAATTTATCCGTGATTTCAAAAACTGTTTTCTTTTTTATTTTATTTATTTATTTTTTTGACAAATCCATATACTGAAAGCAGTATAGCTGACACTGAACAAACAGCCTACTTTTTTTCACTATTTTGAATCAAACAAACACTTCAGCACTGCAGTGTTGTGGTGAAGTTCTCCTTCCTTGCTGAGTCGTGTTTCCTTTTGCTAGTCAATCTTTCTTTATTTGTCTCTTTAATATTGGAAATTTAACACAGTTGTCTGTTCGCTAACTACTAAACCCTCCGTCTCTGATCCCAGTCTTTGCCTCCTCGCCTGCCTCGCTCCATGATGCACACTTGATGGAGCTGAAAATACATCTTTGAACACTGCGTTCTGGAGGCAGCGGGAAACATTCCTGTCAGCGGGACAGTGAGGAGGAAGCAGAGTAAGGAGGAGTTGGAGGAAGAGCTGGGGGACCTGTAGTTTAATCTGCCACCAATAAAGACTGTGCACCTCCTTTTCTTCCTGTTGCTTTCTCTGTCAAGTGACCCGCCCCGCTGCACACGTCAGCTGAGTGTCCCAGACGCTCAAACACACTTCCTCACCCTTCATTTCAGCTTCAGTCAGCCTCCTTCCTCATGCTTCATGGAGCGGTGGACAAGTGTTTCCTTTCTTCTTCATCTTCGTATCATCTCTTTACGTCATTACTCTACCCTGAGTCGGCAGTTTTTCTTTTTCTTTTTTATTTTTTTTTTCATTTCCAGCTCTTCTCTTCCTTTTTCTGTACTCCATAAATCACTTCCTCTTCTCTACTCTGGTGACAACTCCTCTTCCTCCGGCTGTCTTAATGGCTTCCTGTTCCTTATCTTCTCTTCTGGGATGTTTTTGACTGATTAGGAATTGATGACAAAATGATAAAAATGGTCTTTTTTTTAAATCTGTCATGTCAGGGTTTCAAAGAAGTACTACAAATTGTGACTCTCCAAATAAAATTGGCTTTATATGACCCAAAGTAAAGTGTTTGTATCTTCGCTCACTGCCAACAAAAATGGCTGCTGCTTGTTGTTCATTTTTTGGTCGTTTCTGTTTAATGTCTGCTGTAGAAAACAAATTAGCGTCTCATCTGAGGTCAGCAGTAGCTCTAGGCCAGTTACTCAGAGAAGAGAAATTGACAACAACCATACTGTAAATTGCTTTTACGATAACTTTAATCACTTTGTTTGAATGCCTGCTCCTGGCAGATCCAGTTTTCTTTCACTGAGAGCATAAATCAAAAAGACTTTCCTGCTTAAAACCCTCTTTATTTTTTCATTTAGAGCCTCGCTTCCTACACACAGAGTGTTTTTATACGAGTATGAATACAGTTTAGAGCACACATGTTCTGTCGGTAAACAACTGCTGTTTCCTCTTGGGCTCAGAGAAGTGGTGTTGTCCTGTGGATTGTATTGTGTATGCCATTCAGCACAAGAGAGGTATAATTATAGGTGTTAAGTGCAATTATGTCTGTCAATAGAGGGACTCTGAACAAGGCTGGCACAATGCAAATGAAATCAATAACAGAAACCTTGGGGCTGTGAAACCAGCAGCTGGATGAGCTCCAGAAGGCCCGGTCACACTGGTTTGTAGTGAAATAAGGAGTGCTGTGTAGATCTTGTTGTATTGATCAGAACATTTTGTGCTGCCTTCTCTCATGTAGAAAAAGAAACCATCCTGGAGCCGTTCATCCTGAAGGACCTGCTGCCGTCGTCGCTTGGAAGTTATTATCGCTACACGGGCTCGCTGACTACTCCGCCGTGCAGCAAGGTGGTGGAGTGGATCATCTTCAGCAGGCCTATATATGTCTCCTACAAACAGGTGAGACACACACAGGACAACAGGTGGATATTCAGGCTGCATGCAGCATTATTGCCAAAGCTGGATTTTAATGTGTTTTCAACATCATGCTTGTTTTCCTACAACCACACAGAGTTCTGTTGCTGTAACTGCAAACCACACAGCGTAAATCACATGCAAAAAGACTCTGTCACAACAGTGCTACTGACTCTTTCCAGTAGGTAACACCTGGGACATAACATTTTGGCCTTTCATGTGGCACAGTACTCCCCATATGAGGACATCACTTTTACATAATACGAGGAACTATATTTAAAATCTGTATTCTTAGTTGTTTCAAGAAAAATTATTCTGGAATAATAATAAGGGCGACTGTGGATCAGTGGTAGAGTTGTCGTCTCTTAATCGAAAGGTCGAGGGTTCGATTCCCAGCTCCTGCAGTCACATGTCGAAGTGTCCTTGAGCAAGACACTGAACCCCAAATTGCTCCCACTGTTGTTCAGTGGTGTGTGTGGTTTGTACGTCGCTTTGGAAAAAAGCGTCTGCTAAATGAAATTGTAGAATTGTAGAATTGTTGTAGAATACAGGGGCTTTCAGGAAATTATTAGTGGTGGGACATGATTGAAAAAATTAATCCAATTAATTATGCCATTTGTAATTAATTAATCGTAATTAATCACATTTTAATCGCATTCATATTCAACATCAGAAGCAACACTTTTCAAACAGATTTTGTAGTTTAAACTTCTGTTTGTGACTATTCAATGATTTAGTCTTCTACCAAAATCTGTTTATTTTGCTCAAAAGATTTTTTTTTTTTTTTTGAAAACGCGTCAATTTCCACAGAGCAGATCGTACCAAACAGGAAAACAGACACAATCAGAGTTTCCGATCTTTTCAAAATAAAGCACCATGTTCAGCCTGTCGATCGTAAAATTATCCTCGTATATCAAAACTTCGACACTGGCACAGGGCCAGCAGTCATCAGCGGGTCAGACCCAGAGGAAATCTGACGCCATGGACGAGGAAAAGTTTATATTGGAGGCGGAAAACCTTATAATTATATACGATACAACACATCCTTTATATAAGGACACCAACAGAGACTAAAAGGGAAGGACTGAATTAATGAAGCTCTGGGAGGGCAGGTGAGTTTAACATACTAAATATCATGAAAGTAGTTCCGTCAAAATGCGTTATTTTTTTTAACGCCGTTAATTTCCCCCCGCGTTAATTATCGAATTAACGCGATAAAGTCCCACCACTACAAAATATACAACACAGCTGGGATGAAAATTTTAACACTTTGTGTCCACACATGCTGCTCAGTTTAGAATTTTGTGCATTCACAAATGAAGCTGTTTAGATATTTTTCAACACTAAAAAGGCACAGGCAATGTACAGAAATTATTTGAAGCAATCAAAAATCCTGTTTGTTTTGAACTTTTTGTTGATTATAAATGTGCACTGTAATGCAGTATGTTCAGGTGAAATGTTCTGCCAAAGCCTCTTGAAAAAGTAAGAAATTAGGTGCTGCTATTGAGCCAATTTGCAATGGCTCAAAACTGCTCACATGTTTTTGCTTTAAATGAGTGCAAAGTTAGTGATGGGTTTAGATGTTTTTAGCCTTTTAAACAGCTTTAATATGGAAAAGAATGTAAAGGAATACAAGTATGGACACATAGCAGCTAAATTAGGACCTGCAATCTCAGGACCACAAAAAAAGACTCAATCACCTTAATTATCTGATTTAATTCATTATCCTCAGTTAATAACTTGTAAGCCTATGATTAGGGGTTAAATGTGTTATTATGTGCGGAGAATAGACGTCCATATCTGGTTGCCTTGGAGAAGTCACTGCTGTCAGAGCAACAGATTCCTCAGTGTCAGGGAAACATAATTTGTCGTCAGTGGAAGATCAAATAATTATCATAACAAGAAAGCAGTTTAGCAAAGCATAATTTCATTGTTAAAAAATATGCAGTCAGTGACCTCAGAATGACAACTGAAAAGAAATGTCATTATGTCTGTTTGTTTCATCTGGACAGCGTGTAGGGTTGTAATTAACATTAAATTTCTACTTCTACATATTGTGGTGCATCTCTTCTCGATTCATAACAACGCATAACTACTTCATAGACTAAAACTTAATTTTGCTTAACCTCCTGCAGATGTGAATCCAATGACTAAGAGAAAAACATCTGTGTTTACACGGCAACGCTGAGGGACTAAAAAGGTTGTATGTATGCATATCAGGCCTGCAGGTGGTGATATAACTGTAAAGTCTTTTGATAGCCCTCTGCTGAAGAACAGGTGGGCTGATCATCTGGCATATTGAATGAGTCTCATCTGAGCTCCAGTGTATCAGAAAAATTCCACTCTGGAGGATATTTCCAAAAAGTTGCGTTTTAGGTCGGCTAAAACGCTATTGCCGTGTAAATGAGAGGCTGAAATGCAACAATACTTTCACGTTTCAACCTAAAACCGTTGTTGTGTAAACGGGGCCTGAATCTTTTTTCAGAAACCTATTTCCAAGAAAAGCATTCCAGTGATTCCTTTGTGATGCATGAATTCTGTGGTGAAAGTTTGACTCTTAAATTAAGTATAATAGCTGCATGTATTAAACTAGATAGAGCATTTTATTCTTTTAAAACTCTAAGGATTAAAAACATTAAGTCAAAGCTCAACACAGCCACAGGAAAACTCAGACTTCTCATGAAATCATTTAAAGTACTGTAAAATCTGGATATAAGACTCAGTCCTTTCCACGTGTGGAGACTTCCACTGCATTCAGCTTCTATTCAGATGTGTCGCTCTTCCCAGAACTATTTGGTCACCATGCCAGCACCCAGACTAGCCCTCCATCAGGTGTATTTACTTCAACTGTTTTTGTTACGGGTCCTTTGAGGATTTTATAAGTGATCATGAAATAGTTCCAGTTTTATGTATTTGCCTCTTCATCATCCACAATCTAAAAATGAGATTATCAGCGGCAAAACTGATTATTTCTAAATGTCATTTCTCAGTGTCTGTGGTCAGGATCTATTTTCCAACACAAATCCATTCATGACATGTTGATGGAAAGTCCCTTTGACAACACTATGTGGAGTGAGCAGACCAAGTGAGAAGCAAGATCGGTCTTTTTCTCTGCTGAAAACAATTTCTTGGATTTATTTTGTATTAATGGTGAACACTGGAGCTGGGCTGTCAAAAAGAAAAAGGACAGAAGAGAAGAAGAAAGCTAAACAGGAGAGTGAAAGAGTGATAGAGCCCAGGCTAAAATATGGGATAATCTGTCTGTGATAACGTTCATTCCAACCCACATGCAGCAGTTATTCTGCAGTGATCTGATCAAACTTGAGAGTCAGTCAATAAAATGAAGAGTGAGGTTATGTTAGCTCTGATTGGTGAGGTTGGAGTTGGTAGATGAGCTCTGGTAGAACATAACCAGGATTCACTAACGTCACACATGACAGGGACACGTCTCGGAGCACTGGACTGAGTAACACTGAACAGATAGCCTGCTCACCTTCTGGACACTAAACTTGACCAAAAACTGAGTTTACAAAGTTTGTTTGTTGTCACATTTCAAACAATAGTGCCACAGTGAGTCCTCACAGAGCCTATGAGTGCATGGTTATTACCTTAAGATGGAGAAAGCTTCAAACAACTCACTGAACACATTGAAGTGGTGGCTTACTTCTTTGAGCACCATCTTCTGAGAAATGCCTCAGTGTAGTAGAATTTCCTTTTCTGTTGCACTGGTGGATTGGATGCAACTCTCTTTAGATCACAAAGAAATAAAATTAAAACTGAATCTTTTGCACTGAATTTTTGTGATGAGTTTGAAGTTTTTGCTTCTAACATCAGTTCCACTTCATTATGTGAAAAAGGGATCAGTGAAAATATAGTCAATCACTGTTCTTCATCCGCAGGTCTGAAGAGCACTTGGCAGTCTTGTCCCCTTTAAGATCAAATAAGTTTGTTTAATAGCTGCAGGTGAGTAAGCCAAATCTGGAAGAAGTACTTGCTTTGCTGATGTGAATTCGGACAGCAGGTCAGAGTAAGTAGCCTGACATGGATGAAGAATGAAGCACAAACAGGAATCTTAACTATCTTTTTATAAAACCTCTATAATCATAAACAATATATTCAAAACAGCACCAACTCCCTCAGTCTGCATAAAAATCAAAGGCTAAAAGTTTAAATTTTTAGTTTTTTAATCAATTGCTGAGGTTTTTTTTTTTTTTTCAAACAAAACCTTAAAAGCATGCTCATTACTTAACCTGAAGGCAGAGATAACAGTCATTAAACACACTCACTCTACTTTAAATAAAGAGACAGACATGTTTGGGTTTTCCAGTTGATTAAACGATCATGCATACTGAATTATCTCTGCTCTCATTTTAGTCTGACTACTCATTAGACTTGGCCTGAAAGCATTCAAGGTTTAATCAACACGCATACTATATGGAAGTGATTGCTCACGTCGTGGATAGATATAAGTTAAGGGCTGTTATTGAGGGTTTAACAGTTCACAGAAGTCACTGTTTGGTACACACTTTGGTTCTAAGGGCCACGACTTGACAAAAAAAAGGAAGAAAAAAGCAAAACAAAAAAAAAGAAAGAAAATCACAAATGCATAATTCTTTGTGAAGTGTCTGAAGTGTCTCACTAGTAAACAAAACATACCCTCTCAAAAGTCATACTTTAAATAGTGCTGATAAAAAAAAAAACTAAAGGAAATGGATCACAAAGTACTATTAAACAAAATAATTTCAGGTTATAAAAGTTTTTAGAAATTAAATAAATAAATAAATAAATAAATAAATAAATAAATAAATAAATAAATAAATAAATAAATAAATAGGGGGGGGGGGATGTGTGCTTTAGGACTGATTCCATGTGTTCCACTAACAGTGAGATAAACATGTTTAAAGTCACTGAGATGGCTTTCTGTTGCTCCTGTGTGGTAGATGAACTCACCATGACAACTTGTCTTTTTCTCCTGTGTTGTTGTGTTCTCTGCATTCGTTGCTCAATGGCAGCTGGCAGACAGCTTTTGGGTGCATTACCTCCAACTGGATTGGAGCGTATAACTGTGGATGATTGTTTTATTCACACTCAGACATATTCGTTATGTATGTACCGTGACAGTTTGGAACGAATATCTTTGCCGTTACATCCCTGGGTGTTATATTTGTGAGTCAATTCACAACAGGCGTTTGAGTAGACTTAAAATATCGATTTTACTGATACATTTCAATAATCTGGTAGTGCTGATGAAAAGGCTTATTTATTTCAACCAAGGAGCCTGATTTAAATTTGAGTCCTACTTAATAACTTCCTAACTTTATCTTTAAAAGTCATGCTATAAAAGTGACATTTGGATTTAAAAATAATATTCTGCACATTTTTTCCGTTAGCAAAAAATTAAACAGTGTTGTGTCTTTGGTGTTGGTGTGTTTTTCTGTTGTGAAGTTTCAGGATCAAGCGTGATGTTTTTTAGTGCGTCCATAATCTGGCAGCGCCCTCGTGTAAACTGTCAGAAAGCTGGTCTGTAGTTGTTGGATGTAGACGGGTAGCACCAGGGCAGAGGATTATTTTGCTCCTCAAATTCATCATGTAAATACAGAGATCGGGAAACTGACTCTTTAATTCAGTGCTCCAGACAAGTGCATCAATCCATAGAAGCTTGTGAAATTAAACAAGCTAATCCCTTTTAATCAGTTTGAATCCTCTTTGAGTGACACAGAGCAGTGTGAAACCCTGTGTGGGTTTGTCAGATTTGTTGTTGTTGTCCTCTGCTTTCACATGATTGGATGTATGATTTATTGAGTTTTACATGAACTACCCCATGATGTCGTTTATAAATAGTTATCTATTTATTTATTTTCTGTCTTTAATAACCCTTTCTGATTTAAAAAATATCCAACAACAATCAAAAGAAAATTGGACTCAAACCGAAAAATAAGATTAGTGTTTTTCTTGATCCTCATGTATGATAAATGTTATTCTTAGATCATTCTTGGAAGTTTTGCAGAGTTTTCTTTCCTGTCTTACTTTTTTTTTGTCATAATAAGAAAGACAGAGAGGACTGTCCTTAAAAAATATCCTCTCGGAAAAGGCTGAGAGCTTTGTGTTAATTTAGAGTATTAAGAGAAGGCTAACAGGACTCTGTCGAATCAGATTTTAAGAGTAGTGAAGGTCAGGTCTGGCTTGTTATGAGACTTAAAAGCTTTTTTTTTCCCTTTTCCTTTTTTTTTTACATCCACAATATTTCTCTAACCACATAGGATTTATTATCCAGCAATTTCTTTGGGATACTTTTTTGTAATCTTTTTAAAGCTTAATAAGAAATAATTCAAAACTCCACAAGTGTCTACCAACCAAACCAGCAGCAAGAACAGTCCCGAGAAATCGCAGGACGAGCAGAGTTTACCACAACCACTGCAAGTGATGTGAAGGAGTCTGGATTAACAGACTGACAGACATTAAGAGACGTTTGGTTTTTGGGATGATCCTTTGGGCTTCGACGACTTCTGTTTTTGGGCCGACACCTGCTGCTGCCTGGGAGAAGGCGCTGCCTTATAGACAAATCTGTGGGAACAGGTAAACCGTTAAAACCCCAGATAACATGAAAGCTCTGCTTTAAACCAGCAAGCCTGCTGCTAGATGAGTCATATTAGCCCTGCAGATTACAGCCATAATGAATAATTCTTTTTCTGTTTTTTTTCTTTTTTGATTCACTTTTGTTAAAATAAAAAAGATAGAAAAAGGGCGCAAGAAAGGAAAGCCAGTACAAAGGCACATGGGGAATGATGCAAAAATCAACACAATTTGAAACGGGCAATTAATAAACAAAGAGTCAACAAGGAAGCGAGCGACTGGGGCATCTTGCATCCTTCCTTTTCTCTGGATGTTGATTCCTGACCATTAGTCAGTCTTTCTCAACATGCTTAAAAGCCTCTTTTGAAGTCCTTTTGTCCCCCCCCCCCCCCCCTTTTTTTTTTTTGGCTGTGCCACTCTCCTGAGGAAACAAGATGGAGAAAGATGAAAAGAGGAGGTTGGGAGGGGAATTAACACAGATGGTGGCTGCAGTCATTGTCTGTCTTTGCCTCTTTGTGTTTTGATTCTTACTCCTCTTTGTGCGAGTCTTTTGTTTTGGTTGAAAGTTGAAGTAGGTCAGAGGGAGTGATAGCTGTTGGTTAGGGCCTGCTTTTAGCCCAGATCAGTGCTCAGACTCCCATACAACAACTCATCACACATTTCTCCCTCGCAAACATGGACATGGACATGCCTCACTTGTGTTTGTGAGCCTGACTTTTGGGTGCTTGTATGAATGCAAAAGAGGGAAACTGTGCTTCCAAAGTTAACAACCTATGATGGCTTTTGCCATACGTCTCTATCATCATTTTCAGCAGAATATGTGCTGCTAACTGGGAAATTCTGTTGCAATCAGCCTCCAAGTAGCTTTTCCAAGTGGGACATGTGGGAGTTTTTTTTTTTTTTTTTTCATAAATTCCCATCTGGCATCATACCCAAGTGTGCCAACACTTCCAGAAAGCAGAGAAGAAGCAGCCATATGGGTTTCCTTTTCTCCTTGAGGTCTTTCAGAAGATTAAGTATTGTCAGGATGTGAAATACCTCCTCAGTCTGCACTGATTTGGAGATTTAATTTGCATTTCACAAACATGGAAATATAGAGTCTTTATTCCAGCCTAAGCTTGGCCAGACATTGTATGTAGGAGGAAGATTTGTTCAAATGTTGGAGTCGTTTTCAGATCCAAACATAAATGAGTCAAATTTGGGGCATTAGTTTTGCCTGGTGGTTAAAGGTGTGCTCCCCATGTAAAGGCAGTAGTGTTCGTTTCAGTGGTCACTGGTTCAACTCCAAGCCATGACATGGGCCTGGTGGATTATGGTGTTATTTCTTAATTTCAAAAATGGAAAGTTTTAACCCAAGTGTGTGTGTTAGGGGCAAAAATGTAGGGCAAAAATACTGTAAAGTTCAATGTATAAGATGCACCCTTTTTACATTTTTGTCATCTGATAAGTGAGCTGCATTCTAAACACCAGTGTGACCAATATGCCAATACAAAAAGCAATGTTAGAGGAACCTGAGGGATGAATGTTTTTTATTATAAACCTGGAGCATTTCAAAACTGTTTCCGTCTGATCCTCGTGTGTTTCCTGTAAGCCTTGCCTAAAGCAACAAAATACATAAATTTTAAAAAAAAAATGTAAAGGAATCCAAATGTGGTTCAAACAAGCTTATTTATTTCCTTTAAAGTAAAAAAAAAACAGCTGCAGCTTGAGGCAGTGAAGAAAGACATGGTGTCCCTGTTTCTCTGTAAGATCCTGTTGTTCCCCGTAGCAACAAATACAAGCTGCCGATACCGACAGAGGAAATTCGCTTCGATTATTTCTCCAAGACTGAGGTTTAAGTCTTAAATTTTACAGTCATTTCAGCTCCGACTAGAGGCTGATGCTGAGGTCACAGCCGCTCTGATGTGAGACTGTGCTGTAGTGTTAATGTGAGTGCAGTCTGCATGTGATCAAGGAGTGGAGAAATGGCCAGAGGCTTTCTGCCTGGTGCTTACTGCAGTCCACTCTGCAAGGAGAAACACAGGCTGGAGGCAGGCCAGAAATAGTACCTTACTCACAACACACACACACACACACACACACACACACACACACACACACACACACACACACACACCTCTGAAGGTACGCACTGTAAAGGCACTGATGAGTCCACATCCTGAAGGAGAACATTTTGGTTTGGCGAACATTTTGGGTCTTGTTCACTGCTTGAGGGTCCTTCCATGAGGGTCCTTCTTTTAACTTTGAGCCACATTAGTTTGCCCTCAAACATGCTGACATGTAAACTACCAAGCTGAAAACCCATCAGCCAACATGAGATGACAGCTAATGCAGCATTTATCCACTTCCCTGTATTGTAGAAAGTTTCACCTCAAATCTATCATCCCATTCAGAAAGTTATAAACAGAAAATATACAACCTGTTCATGTGGGTCTGAACTGTCAGCGTGGGAAATGATCTGGTTTCCATTTGTTGCATGTTTGTTGTTCCAGTAGTACTAATAAATTATTTGTCAGCACGCTTTGAAAGACAAACAGTTTGTGCTGAGAGCAAAAGCAGGCAGAGCACACCACTGTAATAACGTACCAGCTTCCACTGACTGCGATTTATTGCACAGTGTAAGGCTATGTTCACACTGCAGCTTAAAGTGACCTCAACAGTTTTTCCCACTCAAATGTGATCCATATCTGCTTTGTTCCTGACAGTCTGAACAGCACAAGTCACACTGAATCTGACGTTTTCAAGTCAGATTCAGGCCACTTTCTTAATCTTTTTTAAGGTAACGTTATTTTGGAGCAACACACGCCAAAGTTCTGCACCGCAGATGAAAACAGAGGCAGGAGTCATGCTCAGGTGGCAAGTGACAAATCTACTTGATGTGTTGAAAGTTATGATTTCTTGACCATACGAAATGCTTTAAACTCCAGTTAAACAAATATGTTTTAAAAGTTGTTTTCTTCTCCTCTGGGAGAGACATGATTACATGTGTATTCTAACAGGAGGGAATCTGCATTATTGTTTTTCAAGAGTTTAAACTGCTGAGCCAGAGTGAAGCCTCTGTGTAGTGTACTGACTGTTGGACTGAGATCTACTTTAAAGAGATGAAAAGGCCCTGCGCTTGGTTATAATGGAACAAGAAATGACAGCAGGATGCTGCGATGTGAATCAATGTCGCTGTAAAGTTTATCTAAAACAAAACTTTCTGATTAAATAAAAAGTATTCAATGATTACAAATTTGGCTCAAAAAAGGATCAAGTTCTCTCTTTTGGTGTCTATGCAAGTCTTGAAGAGTCGTATCTGAAAAATTTTGTTTTCGTGGTTTAGCAGGAAGGGAGCCAAAACAGCTGTAAAATAACTTAAATGTGTTTTTCTGTGGCCCGAGGAAACCTGACAGAATCTTGCTTCAGGCATGTACGTTTCAATGTTTCAGCTGCAGTGGATCCGAGGAACCAAAACCCAACCTTTGTCCTCTCCACCCACTTCATCTGAAAGAAACAACAAATCCCTGCCCACCCTGAAACTTGACAAAGGCGTAATGGGATGTGTAACCTACCACCTAAAGTGGGAGAGAGGAGGGAAAGGTCTTAACCACAAAACTAAATTAGAAGCAACTCCTACACAGAGGAGGTGGGTTAGGAGCTGTTGGTGGAGCTGTGTTTGTTCTTTTATTGAGCACTTACCTCCATCTTCAGTCTCTGTCCAGCCTGAACCCTTAAACTTCACCACCACTCGGCAAACCGTGGTGGCAGCCTTTGGCTTTTCCGTATTAATTATAACATTCAAAGCTCGGGATGGACTTTCATTATCTCCGAGCCACCTCGAGGCCTGCTCATCAAAGCTGTCTGTCTGAAGCTTTATAGCACTTTTACATTTGCTTGGCAGCAGCACCAACACCATCAGTCCTCCTCATCTGCTTTTATTATTCCCTCATAAAAAGTTGGGGACTGAAGAGAGGGAGGGTATTTCTGGTTTATTCATGAATCACATGTCATTCTAGCGGCACATCTGAACTCCTGCTGTTCACACTGCTCTTTGGTACAGATGGAGGGAAACTTTCAATACATCTGGACATGGGAATGTGCCTCTAAGCTAATCCAATGGTAGAGCTGGTTAATATTTCTTGCCTTCATACCAAGCATCTTCTATCTCCTAAAACAGTTTAAAACAAATGGAGCTCAACCTGAGAGCGAGGTCAAACTGGCAGCCTGAGTTATACTAATTTAACACTTAGCGTGTTTCACTTTCACAATCACCTGACAAACATACCTGTGTAACTCTGCAGTCAGTTAAACTGAGAGCCGAGCTTTTGTTAGCGGTGCATTTTTAATGTCCTCTACCTGTTTGGGATCAGTGGGGCCTAATAAGTGTAAAATCTGAACCTTGGACAGGAAGTGGTTTTCTGAAAGAAAGATGCCAATATACAGGGACATTCAGATTTAGTTAACATGATATAACATGATAGAGTATTATGTTCTCTGCCATTTCACCAGCACTATGCTCATACTTTCAACCCCCTTTAGCATCTACCCGAGGCTCTGACTCTGAGAATAATGATTATGTTTAAAATAAAACTGCAAGAAGTGAGCAGGTTTGAGTTTAGATACCAAATACAAGCAGTGTTCTCTTGCTGTTGCTGTTTAACCAATATTTGAGCTGTCTGACTAAATTAAAGTGACGGCATTTTGAAGCAGAGAAGCACAACTTTCATGCTTCAAATTGATAGTTTTCAGATACTTGTCACCTTGATTTTAGATATGTGTCATTCAAAAGTGTTGTTTTTCTCCATCACAGCAACAGCAGCAGCAGGAGCTGCAACGCTCAACAGTGGTGTGCCAAAAGGGACAAAAAAAACATGCTAACTTCAAAAACCCAGTTTGAATGTGTAAATGCTTTGTCTTGTTCTACCTCTGCATAAAATTAACATGAAATGGGCGGAAGAAACTGGCACCTGGTGAAATTTCTCTGAAAATTCACCATGAACACATTCAACTCTAATGTGACTTTACATAAACTTGTTTTGAATTCAACCTGGATGTTTTGTGCCAAGATATTCTTGCTATATAATTATTACATGTCATATATATATATATATATATATATATATATATATATATATATATATATATTTTACTTGTAATTACTTATATAATAATTCTTATTCTCTCTATTTTAAACCTTCTGCATCTCATAATGTTATGTTCTACCATCTTTTTCGCCAAGATGTTGGTGACATTACCATTTATTTGGTTTAACCTCAAATCTTCTTGGTTAGGTCAGGAAACAAATGGTGTGGATTGATAAAACAATGAATCGCAGTCCTCTTGGAAAGATTCCTGCACAGCTGTCCATCCTCACCACATACTGATCCTTCCTTTTTCATTATCAATCTTATTTGAAGGCACTTCAGGGTTTGTCTGTAATTCTTTTGTTCTTGAAGGTATATTTACCTCAATCCACTTTAATCACAGTAGTGGCCGAGGTAGTGATTCAGTTCAATTTGTAACAGCAGGTCAGTGGACATCTCTCTGAAATTTACACTCAAGTCCAAATGGGATGGATGGATTTACCATCCTCTTATATCTTTTTACTGAGACTGAGATTTACCTTCATCAAACTAAAACTGACTCGTCACGCTGCCCTCCCTCCTCTTCAACACACCAATGCTCACAAGCTGTTTGCTTCCAAACACATTGTACAGAGTCTCCATCTGCCAACACAGACAGAACGATGACACTTCAATCACACAGAGCAAATCCATGTCTGGTCGCACGTCTTGCCACCCAGCACGTGTTTGACAAATGGCAACATGCTGGACAGGGCCAACTTCAACATCAACCCGTAGTAGAACAACATGTTCACAGCTTGATAGCGTGGCAGCTAAATTCAGATTAGAAGAACTTCAGGAACAATCACACTGTGGCAGTTTCACCAGTCAGCACACCGCTGAAATAAAGGACCATCAAAGTGACCCTATCCAAGGGTCTGATCAATTAGAGTTTATCAAGTTGCTGACAACAGAAAGCACTGGATCTCTTCACATATTGCGCCTACCTTTAATATTTTATCTGTGATGAACGTGGCCCTCCACTGGTTACTTGCTGGCTGGTTTGAATGCAACTGGTCTTTGCCGTCAAACCAGCCAGCTACAAGGTTAAGTCACTGAAAAGATACGTCAGAAGCCTATATGATTATGACCGTACAAGGGAGAGAGAACTGATTAACAGGCTGTTTGCTGCGGGGATAGTGTAGGGGTGAAGCTTCTAGAACAGACCTGGGCAAATTCGGCCCTTTGGGCATCTCTGTGTGGCCCGCGTGAGGTCAATCATAAATAAGAACATGAAGGAAAATCTCATAAATTCAGCCAGATTTCAATGCATTTGTTCAAGTCCAAGGCAGACCAGATTTTTCTCACTAAAGAGTTGAAATGAAGTGAAAAACATTCATGTTTGTTTGTTTGTTAAAAGTTTTCACTATTTGTGGAGACTTACAAGCTTAACAAAATGAAACACTAATGCGATGATTGTTTTTGTTTTTATTGTTTATTACTTCTGTTGAAGTATTTCTCTATTTGAACTGCACCACAATTTCACATATTTACAGAACATCCTCATTCTTCTAGCTATTAGTAGCAGCTGATCAAAATATAAGTAAGTGCATTTACAATGGAAAAAAGTTAATATTAAGCAGAATTAAGATCACGTTACTGTTGGTGTGGCCCTCAGACACAATTCTGGTTTCTCATTTGGCCCCTCATACAAATTAATTGCCCGCCCCTGTTCGAGAAAATGGGTTTAAAATGAATGTTCTTGTGCACAAACAGCCGTGTGCAGTCAGAGAGAAAGAGGTCATAAAGCTGGAGACCAAGAATGAGACAGTTCGCACTGGGATAAGTTCCAGAGCTTGATGTCACTCACTTAATAAAATGTTGTGCCGTACCTGACAGTGAATAAGATTCACTTTTAATACCTTTTTTTGAAACATAGCAAATTGAACCAATTCAGCAACACTGCTTCCTCAAAGCTCACTCTCTTGTTAGAATGTGATTGTGTATTTAAAGAAAACACTACTATGTTGTAAAGTCTATCAGCCCACAAATTTCTGATCGATTGAAATGAAGTGTGGGGTCATCCAATCTTTAACTGTCAGCGTCACCAAAGGTTGTTCTGAACCAGACAGTAATTTACGGCTTTATTTTGAGTAGAACTTTTAAAGAACAAGACCTAACTTCAGCAGTTCACACAGCCGTCATGTTGTCAGAATGAATGCTGATGGTATGGGTGGCACAGCCATCATACAGCCACCAACCTCTCAGTTAGAGAAAGGCTCTAAGGCAAAACTTTTAAATATCTCCTTGCCACAGTTAGCCATTAAATCAACCAGTGTCACTTTGAACACTTTTGATCCCTCATTCATCGCCGGGGGATATTATTTTGGCAATGACGTGCACTGGATCTGGACTACTGATGGGCAGGACTGTTCTTGCTTCAAAACATCCAATGTATGCTGTTTTATGCAAATAACGTGACAACATTAATTCTATCTTTTCAGTTCAATGTGTTCATATAAAAACCGACTATCTCAAGTACTGTGCTAAGTCATACACTTCATCTGTAGCACCTTTTGGAGTGTTTTTGTGGCCACATTCTGACAGACTACGACAGAACATGAATATGCAATTAGGACTCCAAAACTGCAATTATCTCCCAGGACTGCACTTCAGAGACGCAGGCCACAAGTGCCAGCACTCACCGAAAGTTCATGTTTTTCAAGTAAACCCGCAGGGCTGAATCAGGAAGCTGACTTTTCCTCTTTCCTGTGATCTTGTTGTTTTATTCAAAGACTGGAAATGTGATGTTTTCCAAAGATGTTATTAATTTTTAAGTGGGTAGATTGTTAGCTTCAGTATTCTCCTTTTTGTTTTCAAGACCACTTTGAAACTTCATTTTGTTCTTTGCCCGAGTACTTGTAATATACTCATTTTTATTAATGTGTGCTTGCAAGAAAGCCTTTGCAATTGCAGGCTTTAATTCTTATGCCAAGTTAAACCTATCATGTTTTGTTTATAGCCTCAGACTGCAGCTGCAGATATGAAAATATCAATATTTTCATTAAAGTTTGAGCAAGAAAAGAATAATAATTTTCCCTAAACATCCAAAATATTATTGTATGATAAAAAAAAAATGCTTGATGCTGGGGGTGTTGTTAAAACTTATCCCAGTGATATTTCTCACTGATGCATTCTCAAAATGGGGTGATTATTATTCAAGCATTTAAAATATTCCCCTTTGACTTCAGAGTTATTGTATGAAGCCTTTGCTGCAGCAGTGACCCAGTTTCCTCATGGGGATCATTAAATTTTCATTGTATCTCATCATGTATTTCATTTCTAATGTCTGCCTCTCATGTTGTGTATCTTGCAGAACGGCTCCTGCTGTGTAGAAGATGTAAATATCACTAAACTCAAATGTACCATCAAATGACAGTTCTGCCTTCACACTAACTCTTCTTTTCATTCCTCTGTCCTCTCTACTTCCTCGTCCTTTCCTCCCCGTCACCAGTTGGAGGCCTTTTACTCCATCTTCACCACGGAGCAGCAGGACCATGTCAAATCCGTGGAGTATCTGCGCAGCAACTTCAGACCCATCCAGAGTTTGGACAACCGTCACGTATTCAAGTCGGCAGTGAAAGACGCCTGGATGCCCGACCTGACTGATGGTGGCGTCGGGCCGTATGGCACAGAAACATCTAAAGGTAAAGATGCAGAGACTTTGAGTTTTCATAATTACTTTCTATGGTGGAACCAGAGTCTGTGCCAAACATCTTCCTTACATTTAGGAATAAGACATGAAATGCAACATCACAGAGAATACTAGTGTTGTGCTCAAGACCACACTATCCTAGACCAAGACTTGCCCAAGACCAGAACGCACCGAGACCAAGACAAGACCAAGACCTTCAAAATCTGGTCTCGAGACCGGTCTCGAGACCAAGACCGGTCTCGGGTAGCACAACACTAGAGAATACATCCAGTCTATTTCATATCACGTTAGTGCATGTCTTTATGGTTTAAGTATTCAGCAGCAACTAAAACTATAAATGGCAGTCAGCAAAAAAAAAAAAAAAAGTATTCTTCCTCTGTCTAAAATGGACCCAGCCAATATGACACCATCAGCATTGAGGACTTTCATTTTAAAGCCAGAGTTTAAGCATTCTTGCATTTGCTAAAATATTCTTTTTCTCGGAGCCTCCATCTTCCTCCTCAATGGGCCTATATGTATTTTACAATATATCATGATGTATTTGACGCCATGCTTGGAAGCAATAACAGAAAGTTTTGTCAGGTGCAGCCACAGAAGGGCACCCACTGAGGCCAGCGAGAATGTGGTCCATCTAAAATTCAAACATCAATTATCCAACTTTATTTCAAGCCAGATCATCACAATTAAAAAAGAAACAGGTTTTCATTCAGTTTATTGTTTTAATGGTGAAAATGCAGCAATTTGTGTCACTAAAAGCACATCAGCCCATGAGAGGGCACATGAGTGGAGCTCCTGAATGGAATCGAGTCAGAGCCAAGGGACTGAATGTACACGTGTGGAAAAGAGTTCACATTCAAAGGTTAGCTCATTCCTGTAGGTTGGCCTTGATTTACTTAAACACACCATAAAGTACTACAAGATCAAGACGGGGATGCTGGTTGTCTCAACGGCTGAAGCCACGGTAGCAGCACTGGGTTTGATTCCCATCCTCAGCCCTCATGTTATCCCCACTTTTCCCTCCTTGTTTTTCTCCTATCACTACACCCTGGTACAAAAGAGAGTAGAATTTATGAAGAGAAATTTAAAGCACAAGTTTTACAGAGCTCTGAATGGTTAGGGGTCAAAACACATCGGCGATAGTACAAACCATCCAGACCGCGTAGGCTGTCTGGTGCAGTACTGCTTTCTTTACCCAGAGGAACCAAACACGGAGCAGAAGTTCTCAGTTTCAGTTTTCTGGAACAAGACCAGAAAATGTCCAGTCTGCTGAAACTCCCAGGCCTCTTTAACTCAAGTTGAAACTCATGTGCTTACAGTCTTTTATTTGACCATCGTAACATATTATTTTCATACTGTGTTCCTGCACGTAGGCCCTTAAATGAATCCATCCACAGAAGAAAAATCCCTATTTTCTTCCAGATTTGTCTTTGTGTTGATTTAGTTATCTTACCAGGGGTGTAAGACTTGAGGTTAGCCACAGGTGAAAGGAAAGTTGTTGGGCTGTTGATGTTATAGGAAGTGAAGCAGATAGGTGGCCGACTTTATTGCAAAATGTGATGCATATTTAGTTCAATAAAATGTTAAATTATGATTTAATAATACCCTCTGAAAGAAAAAAAATGTTCTTTATTTCAGTAATACTGTTTTAAAGCTACAGGAAGCCACTGCAAAGGAGTCAAAGAGCCACATGAGGCTCCAGAGCTGCAGGTTGCAGACCCCCGCACTAGACCAACACATTTCAACTTGTGGATCATAGCGAAACACAATTTGGATAACATCTATGTAGGGTGGGTTTAAGACAGATAAAAAGTGTTAATAAGTAAGGAATATCTAATCATTGTGCTTGTTTCATGCAATACAAGTCTAAAGGTCCTCCTTTAGACCACTTTGGGATACACTCTGTAAATGAAAAATCAAAAACCTTCTCAGAAAGTTAACATCACCTCTCAAACTAAGTTATGGTCAACCTAACTCAAGGCAATGAGGCTTAGTTGAGGCTTTTCCCTTCTTGCTAACAGCTGCAGTGTCGAGCTGTTTGTCAGGTCAGCTGTGCTTCTAATCACACAAAACTCATCACCTAAACATCCTCAAAACTAATGAGCAAATCCAAAATTCTGGATAATGTTTGCAAATGCTATTTAAACCAAACTGTTCTTTTGCAGCAGGCTGTAAACATGTTTATTTGCTGTAAAGACTGGCTCATTGAATGGGTGTTTATGTGGCATCCAGAGCTTCAGGGGCTAGCCTCTAGTGGACACTCAAGGAACTGCAGTTTTCAGCGCTTCAATGATAGATTTGTATCATGAAACCAGAGGATACAGCTTGATGTCAAATTGTTTAAACTATTCTTATCATTGAATCAAATTGTTCATGATATGAAAATAATAAAGGAAACAATTTCCTCCCTCTGATCTACAAAGACTCATTAGAGTGCCCTTTTTCTCTCCCTGAACTCGTCCCATATTCTCACATTATTCCTGGATGGTGACTTATCTTACTGTTAATAAATTAGGCCTGTTCACTGTTGCTCGTATGCCCAGAGGACAGCAATCGCCCTCTCTGTGTGAGCGTGTGTGTGTGTGTGCATGTGTGTGGTCGATGCTAGCGCTCTGTCATTTCACCAGCGAGCAGGGTAACCCCCCTAGCATAAGGCAGTGGGAGGCACACCAGCCGTCCTCCCACTCCTGCCTCATTACCACTCTCACAACACCGCACTCTGTGGAGTGTGTGACTGTGTGTGTGTGCGTATTGTACGCATGCAAATGTGAGAGTGTGGCCCTGTTTCTCTGGGTATTTGTAAGTGTTTGTGTGTGTGGCCTAGCATCTGTGTGGTGTCAACTGTCCTAGCAGGATTGGCCCTCCTCCTCCTTCCTACACACCTCCATATGGTCAACGAGGGGAGATACACACACACACACTGTATGTTTGTGTGTTGTCCTGGCACCGTGTGCTGCATGCTCGTGCCGTGTGTCCTTGAGCGCTGCAGTGGGACATGTTTGCTGTAAGCAGATCTATAAGGCTGGAAGAGGGGCTGCAGAGAGTGGAGGTGGAGGAAGGACAGTTGTGGGGGGAAAAAACACTTAAGTGAAGGAGGATTGCAGTCCCTACATGTGGAAGATACAGTATACTTGTCTTGTTTTCTGAAGCAATCAAAAGCCTGATGTCAGTTTCATGCTGTGTCCAGTGCAAAGCAGGGTTTCTTGTTTGGTTAGCTTAAAATACTGACTGACGGAGGAAGAGTTAGCTTAGCTCTGTTAAAACTAAAATAAACTCCAACAACTTACTGTCAACGCTTGATTTTCCATCTGTCTTCATTTTCATTTAGCTAAGTGAGCCTTTATGTGTTGGATCAGTATTGGGTTTTTCCAGTACCAACAGTGGCTGGTTTGATAAATACAGAAGAAACAGAGTAAAAATCATAAAAGCTCACTTTCTAATAAATCACATTCTTTATTCTCACTGAAAAATAAGTGTTACAGGGTGAAATCATAGACTGTATAATAAATAGACATAGTCTCAGTGATGTCAACCGTCTGTTTCTGAAATGGATTTTTGAAGCAAAACAGTGGCAGTGGCCATATTGGAAATGAGGCGGGCTTTGAGTCTCCACTGTAAGAGTCATAGGGCACCCGGCCATCACGTGAGCTGAGCTGGGTTAGAAAAAAATTCCCCCCCAGTACAGTGCGTATGGTTAGCAAAGTTAACGATATAGACGGGAGACATTTTTTGTACCAGGCTGTAAACATGTTTATTTCTGCTGTGAAAACTGCTTTGTTTGGTTTGGTGTGTACTTGACTTCCGGAGCCAGCCTCAAGTGCACTCAATGAACTGTGGATTTTAGCACTTCTGCATTGACTCATATTTTCAGAGCGGAGTTTGCCGCTTGGTCTCTACACTAACAGCTATAGGACGCCTGCCTGTCAGTCAGCTGAGCTGTGCTTCTGATTGGGTAAACTCATTGCCTTAATATCTTCTAAACTTCCGAGTTATCGTTATCGTTTCTGACAACCGACCACAGAACAACCATACATTTTTTTATGCTGCTCACAGGTTTAAGCACAGCCCAGCTTTAGGTCAACATAGGTGCAAAGCCTGACTAAAAAGTGTCCTGGATTTATTCTTTCACCTCTTTCGGTGTAAACTCCTGTTCCTAATTTGTACTGGACAGAGATTTCATTGATTCTGTGAGACAGCCAAATATTTAGCCTCTTACTTAAAAACAGATCATCGGTCAAAGTCAGGCTCAAGTTTTTCATTATTTGATTTTTTTGTGTAGAAAACTTATTGGTTTCAAGGTCAGCTGTGTCTTGGAAAAGTCATGGTTTCAAAACTGGGAACATATTACATTATATATCATCAGTATGAGCTTCCTTTGACACAAAATACAACCCTACAGCTTACTGTCTTTTTGCCCTCTTTGAGATTATTCCTGTGCTCTTCATTCCGGAAGGAAATCGTTTCTAAAGGGATAAATAGCTTGAAATTACAAGCAAAAGCTGCCTCTTCACAAGATTGTGAAAATTACTGTCTGTGAGGACATCAGAAAAGGTTTCCAGTGTGAGTCATGAGCCGCAACAACTACAACATAAACTCCTCTTAAGGCACATTGACATTTCAAGAGTGCATTATCGGAAACATTAAGTTATTATGAGTGACATGTAGTAGTGTCTGATGATAAAACCCATTAGAGGAACTGTTTATGAAATTTACTACAATAACACTAAAGATCGTAGAGTTACTGCACAAACAGGGCTGTTTGCTTTGTAAAGTATTTTAAGTGCTGATGTTGAAGTAACAAGTTGGTAGAGTCAGCTAAGTGCAATAAATAAATTAATAATACATCAGCATTAATTATGTAGGTCATGTTTCACCGTCTTTAATGGAGCCAAAAATAAGCGGAGACGCAGCACAAGTTATGTTTATTGATCTTAGACAACATGTCGAGGAACTTCACTAATAATGAATGTTTAACTTCATGATAGCTTGCACTGGAATTAATGGCGCATTACATTTCTATGGCTTATGAGAAGTGATGCATCAGTGCATCAGTGAGCATTACGTGTTCTTCTGAGCGCGGTCGTAAAACCTCCTAGACGCCCTCTGCAGCCTGCTGTGTCTGTACACAATAATGCACTGTGGTTATAAAGGATGACTGATCCTTTCCTATAGTGTTCTGTTTAATGGGATCAGTCAGACTCCAGGTAAACATAATGAGAGAGATTATTGGCATACATATACATCATGGGGTGTTTCCTCAATCCTGTTTAATGCAGAGCTGTTGCTAAACATCGTCTTTATCATGTAACACATCAAGTTTTTCTCACAAGCCTTCACTCAAGATAATGAAAATAACATGTTTAGATTTTACCCGACTCTGTTAAGTAGTAAAAAGATCCAAAGTACAACAACTTTTTATCTGTTTTAGCTCTATTTAGCACATGAAACTGTCATTTTCTCTGTCACTTGAGAGGATGCTTTTGATCTAAACCGTTCTTCAGTTCAAACTGATCATTAATCCCGATAACATGAAACTCATGATGTCTATAAGGTGAAAAGCAGACTCTCAACCTGCCATCTCTCATTACATCTCAGGGTCATGTGATTGACTTTGTACCTTCTGATAAAAACCACAGATTCTGGATGAAAAACAGACTTTTTAAGATTTATATTTGGCAGATTTTGAAGGAGTTGGAGCCATTTTTTTTCTTTTATTTTGCTACAAAAAAAAGAACTTTCTGATGTCGACAGCAGACGTTTGATGTGTGCACCTCCTCCTCTCTCTGGATACTGGTTACCACTGAGCTTTGAAGCTCATTACCAATCTCAAGGCCCTAACTCTTCATCATCTGCTCCAGGCATGTATGGATTGGCTTGCCAATAATGTCTATCTGCAGATTAAATCGCTGGTATATCTTTGTTTATAAAGTAATCCACACCTTTCCATCCCCTTATTGATGTAATTCCATTAAAATGCCGCAGGCTACTAACAGTTTTTGCTGGTGGATTCAATGATGAGCAGCTTGAGCCAGGAGGACTTGGGTCTGAGGCAGCGTGGTCCCTTTTAATGTGTTTTTCAGTAAATAAAGGCATTAGAAGATGATGCATCAGAAAGAGATTTATTTATTATTGCACTGAGGCTTCCTGGGTTAAATGGTTTTTAGCTTGGAAAGTAAAAATACAACTACATGTCCTGTAGTTTGGTTGTCAAATTTCTTTATGTTTCATTTTCGAAAACAGTGGTTCCCAAAGTGGGGGTTGCAAATTGCCTTCCAAAATCAAAAAGGATTAATTATTTAAGTAGTTTTGTCCATCACTGTTGAAATACAAACAACAAAAGTTGCACAATTGTATATAAACCATGCCAACAGGCAATGCTGGATCCGTTTTCCACATTTCACAAAGGTAGTCTGATTTTCAACCAATCAGCTAAATTAAGTATCTTTGGTCTTTTGTCTGTTTTTGGATTATTTTTGGCTCTTTTGGGGGTGGCTGGCTGAGAAGTTTGGGAACCCCTGCTCTTAGCTGTAGATTTTAGTTCAAAGCAGTAAGAAATGTGGTGTGACGATGAAGTGGCTCTGTTTAGCTAACTGAGTAGAGTAGACATGGTTATGAGTTACTGCTATGAAATGTGGTGAAATTGTTTAGCTTCTAATCTAATGGACAATATTGCTATTGTGACAACTGTATTACGCATCCATTTGTTTGGTTTTTAAGGAACATCAAGAGATTACTGATTGTTTGGAGTCATCATCAGAAATACTTTATTGATTCCCTGGAGGGAATCGCTTAAAAAAAAGTTAAAGTCATATTTTTAACTTTATAACATCCTCAGTTATTAAAAGTTATTAAAATTTTGAAAACAGAAATTAAATCCAACATAGTTCTGTTTTTAAAATAACTAAACAGTTTAATTGAAAAGATAAAGGTTTTTTCCCCTCTTGAAAAATAAATGTGTAGAGACAAAAGCAGTGTATGGTTGTTCAGTGTTGTTTAAAAAAAAAAGAAAAGAGTGAATATCCAGTGTCAGTCATTTGTAATTTGATTTTGTTTTTGTCAAAGACACTCCATTTTGCATATCGGTTTTTGATCTTTATCAGTTGTTAATGTGTATTTTTTTAAATTCAGTAATAAATCTGTGAAATGTTTCTCTGTAACTCTGATTTTTAATGTTGAACTCAGCTCTTTGCGTAGGTTTAAAAAGCTCCCTGCTAAAACAAGAAGTGATTCTACCTTACAGACTGAATGCTTTTATTCTTCCCTCTCCGCACACTTACCTATCATTTTTTTTCTCTTTTTTTTTCTTTTTTTTTCCGGTCAAGGTTAAGATGTCCAAGAGCAGAATTATGTCACTGAAGGGCACCAATAATAGTTATACAAAAAGATACAAGTACCATATCAGGTAGTTTTAGCAACATAAGTGTGGTTAAGTGCTACTTAATTTACTGCACTTCATGCCATCAAGTGGCTGCCTTTTATAAAGCAATGACAGGTTACAGATGAGCCAGACAGAGGATAAATATGAATTTCTCTTACAGCAGCATCAGAATTTTTCACATCAGCCTGCAGAAACTTTTAACTGGACACAACTGATAACAATGGAAGGCAGGATTTGGCATCAGCCCTTATTGCTACACGTGTAACAGCAGCAGTGCCCATATCATACTGTGGCCGACATCCCAGCCAATCCTTCCAAGTACAAAACCTCTCAGACCGACTCACAATCAAGGCCCGGTCATCGATCAATTGTGGTCAACACGCTGCGGGGCCAAAATGTCTTTTCCTCCTCCAAATGGCTTCTCGCAGAGTTATGAGAAAGAGAGAGATGGAGAGAGATGTCCTCAGAGGGTTTTTCCTGTGTCAGACACCTCCCCTACCGATGTTCTGTTCTGTGTGATTTGGCCACACTCTTCATCACTCACTGCCAACCACATGTGTACACACACATGTGCACACACACACACACACACACACACACACACACACACACACACAAACACACACACACACATATGTATATGTGTATATGTATATATGTATATATGTATATATGTATATATGTATATATATATATATATATATATATATATATATATATATATATATATATATATATATATATATATATATATATATATATATATATATATATATATATATATATGGGCTGCACGGTAGCGCAGCTGTTAGAGCTCTTGCTTCACAGCAAGAAGGTCGCCGGTTCGAATCCCGGTCCGGGCACGGTGTGCCTTTCTGTGTGGAGTTTGCATGTTCTCCCCGTGCATGCGTGGGTTCTCTCCGGGTACTCCGGCTTCCTCCCACAGTCCAAAAACATGCTCACTAGGTCAATTGGAGATTCTAAATTGCCCGTAGGAGTGAGTGCGAGCGTGAATGGTTGTCTGTGTCTCTGTGTCAGCCCTGCGATTGACTGGCGTCCAGTCCAGGGTGTACCCTGCCTCTCGCCCTCAGCCAGCTGGGATAGGCTCCAGCCACCCGTGACCCTGAACAGGAGAAGCGGTATAGAAAATGGATGGATGGATATATATATATGTCCTGTTTATCTTTGATGAAAGCTGTAAGAGTGTCTCTTCATCACACTGCTAAACACAAGGGGCAAGCCTTTCAGTGGTGTGACACACGGGAATATGAGCTGCAACAACACTGAAATAGAAGGAAAGCATGTAGGAAGATACACACACACACACACACACACACACACACACACACACACACACATAAATTACAACTTATCCCAGTCAAGGTCAAGGACCAGGAGAACCATGATCCAAGGATTAGTCAAGATTAAGACGATCCCAACTCAGTCTTTGGACGCTAGTTACCAGCCAGATTATAACCAACCAGCTAACACAGAGGCTCACCTGCTTCAGCCTGTTAACAACCAGCCTCCAAAGCTTACAACAAGCTAAGCTCTTCCAGTGGGTTGTTAGCCCTGACCTGCGATATATGGTTCCTGTAGGGTAGTGTCAAATCAATTCACTAACTGATCTACTTGATTGTTAGCCTGCGTTCTGCCAACAAGCAAAAGAAGACAAATTCTAGACTAACACAAAATTCTAACCTTGAAAAGCTGATAACTAACCTATGGAAAATTTCTGCGATGCGCACATCCTGAGATTTCTAACTCCTGCGCGGAGACGCGTGGACGAACAGGAGCTCCTCGTGTTCGAAGTACAAAAAAATAGTCACATTTATATGAAAAACCACACAGAGGTCCCTGTGATAACCGTGTGATGAACAATTGCTGGTGTGAAACTGCGGCCAAGCTCAGCAGAGAAGAGGAATTTGTGGGGGAAAAAAATGTTGTAAAGAACTTCTTCCACTTTACTTTAGTACTTTGGTCGACGTGTGTTTGTGATACATCGACCCCTTCAGTTTGGTAACGGACGCCGCACAGAGTTTGAAAAACCATAAAGCCACACGCATTCTCTTGTGCATCTCATTTCCGTGTGTCACGTTGGTGTGGAAAGCCTAGTCCTGAAGTCAAGCCAGTAGGTAAAGCCAATTGGTGAGTGGATGCCCAGCCAGCAGGAGGAGGGAGGGTCAGCCACCCCAGTACCCACCCTAGGTGGGGGGGGGGGTCTCTAGATGCAAGTGGACTGTGGAGCAGGGGCCAAGAGCTTCACTGGGGTGATCAGGAGGATACCGTCCTTTATCTGTGTTTCGATGACCTCAAGAAGGCTCATCTGCGATATCTGGTATCTCAGATGCGCCCCTCTCAAGATACAAGATACACAGGCCTCAGAAGCTTAAAACTATCACATCTGGCAACTAACTTCTGAAGCCAGTGTCTAGCAAATCGAATCGCTGATTTATAAATTTGGTACCTCCAGCAAGCTATCAGCCTCAGAGTCTGATTTCAAACCAGGAAATTCCAATTTGGTTTCTTGCTAGCTGTCGTGTGCAAGTTACTAACATTTGAAGTCAATATCAAGGTTTGAGGGAAGCAAGTCTGAGGCTCTCAGGTTAGCATCTGATTTATTAGAAGATGAATGATTCTTCTTTATCACATGCCAAACTGCTGCTTGTTCTGTTCGGTTAAATCACATTTTTCAAATGGATGTTCCTCTGTGTAGGCCCCTGCTCCAATATTAAATTTAGTCAGTGAATATTCTTACAGCACGGTTTTGTTGGTATTAATATTGTTCCCAGTGGCACACACACACACACACACACACAAACACACACACACAGGCTACGGCTGACTGGATCCAGGTTGATATAATCTGTTAAAAACCATTGTCCCTGCATAGAGGTCATTCACGGCTTGACTTCCAAATGATGTCTGTGTATCTGTGGGTGTGTGGATGCGAATGTGTGTGGTTTTGTGTGTGTGTGACTAATGGCTTTAGTAATGCTAAACCACATGGGGTGCGACTGCAGGTTATGAATAGAAAAACTCCACTGCAGCTCTTTATGAGCAGGCTAATCAATTTGGTTCCACCAGGCACGTGAGCCTTATTCTCAATCAAGCCGTGTTCATCATTGAATTACCCTACACATTTGCATAATATGATACGGCGTATGGAATATAATCATTATGTGCAACGTTTGATTGGAAGACGTTCTGCCTTCAGTCTCGACAGGGGAAGCTGCTTATATACAGTAACAGTACAAATACCCCGATGAAAAGATATGAATACACAAACAAATCACCTTCATGTGTTTATGAAATGTGACATTTCATAAATAATCCAAACCACTGTGAGACTTTTTTCATTTTTAACCAGATGCAAGGTCAAACAAACAGGGATGCTCGTTGGAAAGGTCTGACTAGATAGAGAGGCTCTGCATTCATTTGAAAGGTGTTTGGGGGAGTAAAAGTCTGTGTTTGTAAAAGTATTTGAAGGTTTTTCAACAGAAGTATGAAAAAAAGAAGCCAAGTATGAACCATTCCATTGTTGCCTCAGCTCTGAGGAGTCAAATAAGGAAGCTCATCCCTACCCTTTCATTCAAACTAAGCATGGCATTATATCTCACATAAGAGTGGGGTTAGAGTTTTCGTTTATGAATGAAATCATGCAAGGGAGTGGCTAACATAAGAAGGTAAAATTAGCTCACATTAGTATTTATTTAATTCACACAGCTTAAAGGCAGGAGTAAAACGTGACTTTCACACTTTGATTACTGGACTATATAAGGGAGTAACAACTGTATTTTGAAGTGCTGAAAGGACAAAACAGCATGTGATTAAAAAGTAATTAATTTCCGACCTCAGTTACAGTTTGATTAATGCATTGATGGTGACAGCTCTAATGAGAACACATGAAATACTCACCAAGCTGCTTCGTTCAGCCTCTGATTCATTCAAATTCAATCTCCTGTCTCATTTTAACAGCTAGAAGGATTTTTAAGTTAAAGAGGGGGTATTGTGCTTTTTTAGGCTTTATATCGTCCCTCTGGTGGTGGTTTTACATTATTTACAGCAAAAAGAGCAGTGATGTTTCTAAAAACCCTGATTTTCAACCTCTGTCTGAAACACTTCACTTTAGCTGTTGTCTCTCTAAGGCCCCACTCCACACCCCTCATCCCACTGATTAGCCAGACCTCTGGAGACCTGTCAGGGATGGAGCTATGGGCAGACCTTGGTGTTTGAGGTCCACCCCTTTAATAAGTCATCAGCTAGTTAAGAGATCCTTATGTGATGACGTCATTTCAACATGCCTAGTGAAGATCTCCTGCTATTTTACAACAGAGCATTTTGATTAGTTTCCAGACAGATGCTGGGATTTCTACGACATATGAATATGTAGAGGTTTGAAAATCTGCACATTTAGCATAAACATCCAGCATTTTTACTTTACATCCATGTTTAAAATATGGGAAAGCATAATAGTTTGTCAGACAGAGGACGATCCTGATCATAAGACAACCCATCCTTTTTTAAGATCAATCTTCAGAAACTTTACTTTTTTTAAAAAGAAACTATTTTTTATTGAAATTCTAAGAAAATCATTAAAACAACAGATACTACTTTCATTTCTTGCTATAAATACAGTCATTAAAATCTGTATTTCAAATGCAATACAGATGAGAGCTCTGCTAATGATGCCTTTCGTTACGTTTCTCAGTAATTAAATCACTCACCCTCCCATCAGTCTCTTGGAAACGGCCACTTGGAGGACCACGATCAACTTTTCTTTTACAGTTCATATTTTTCAGGTGGTCCTTATGGATGCACCATCTTACACTCTATACCTCCATATTGTTTTGCTGCCTGACGGATGTTTAACATTTCAACTGCACTGATCTTCATTACCCTAAAATTACTATCATAACTTCACCTCAGTTGTCTGTTAACTCCCCCAATTTTTGATCTACTTTGCTCTGGACGATCAATCAATCAGTCAATCAATCAATCAATCAATCAATCTTTATTTATATAGCGCCAATTCATAACAAATGTTATCTCAAGATGCTTTCCAAGCGTTAACAGGTCTAGACCTGTAAATTATAATTAAATTTTATTAACAGAGACCCAACATCAAGACAAGATAAGAAGTCTGATCTCATCTTAACCCACCATGAGTACAGACCTTTGCAATATTCAGCAAGTTACAATGGAGAGGAAGAACTTCCCTTTAACGTGCAGAAACCTCGGACAGAACCAGACTCATGTTAGACAGACATCTGTGAGCTCACTGGCTTTACAAAAAGCTAGTTCCCTCTGCTGTTGTGGTCATGTACTGACTATAGACGACTATCAGCATGTGTCAATGGTTAGACCCTGATTATAAGACGACCCCCTTTTTCACATTATTTTCAAAACAAACAAGGAAGTTGTCATATATTTGATTCAATAAGGTACAAAAACTAGCAAGGCTAAAAAATTCTTTGTATGAATGAGCAGAATTTGTTTGAGGAAGGATGCAGAAAACTCAGTACAAGCAGCAGGGCGAGTTGGTTCGACAGGAATGAAAGTCGTAGCCTGTGGACATGTATTTTAATCTGAGTGTATCAGGACATGAAGTTAGCATGACGAGGATTACACAGATTTTTCATAATTAGCAAGAACAGTAACTCAAAGCTGGAGCTGGTAAAGAAAGAAGGAATATTTGACATTAACAGAGAAAAAAGTAAAAAGCATTTGTTTTGTTTAAACTTCCTTAAGATAAAGTGCAAGTCTTCAGATAGCATTCAATAATTTACAGTAACAGTTATAAAATATTTACAATAAGATGTGGAATTAAATACTTGTGCTTCCCAAGCTGAAGAGCTCACTGCTCAAACAGAGACATCTAGTGGACAGTAGCAGCCATTGCAGGCCAGTCCTCTATCAGAATAAATGGGGGCTCTCGATGCTGGAGTGTGTATTGTTGAATTTATAATGATACATACAGTGTTTGCTTCATATCTCCCACCAGCAGATATCTGAAGGCAGAGCAGGTTGGCTGCGTTCTGCCTGAAGGCAAATCTATATGAACTGGTGTTATTGGAGCCTTCAGACAGAACCTGAGTGTGTGCGTGTGTGTGTGTGTACGTGTGTGCATGTGTGTATCACAGCAATATTAATAACACATCATGAAAACAGCTCACGCTCACAGAACACTCTGTCTCTGTGTCTGTGTGTTTGAAAGATAAGCTGAACCATGTATCCTGTCATTAAATAATCTCTCTTTGTCTCTCTCTCCCTTTAATTCTCATTCCTTACTCGAGTCTCTCCATCACATCCATCCTTTGCTTCTTTCATCTGTGTTTTTGCGCGTTCTTTCTAAACATCCTGTCAATCCTTCTTACTTCCTATTTTCTCCTTTTCATCTTCACCTCTTCTCATCTTTTCACTTCCTTGGCGACTTAAGGTTCTCACACATATTATTTCCCTCCTCAAACTTTCCTTTCTATTCTTTTTTTTAATTCCTGTTTTTTTTCCCTTTCTGCCACAAATCCCACCTCAATTCTATCCTTTCTTCCTTCCTGTTAGTCCTTAAGTCGTCTTCTAACTCTACTTCCTCCCTCTACCTTTATGTTTTTTTGCATCATCAATGCTGTTCTTTCCTGTTTCCTCATTTTCCCTTTTTGTACATTTCCCTTCTTTACATTCCTCTCTTCTGTACTTCCCCCATCCTTCCATCCTTTACCTTTATTATGTCATCTTCTACCATTTTCACTGGATCATCTTCCTCCCTCAATCAACATGTTTCCTCCTTTTGTCTCTGGTATTAACACGTTCTCCTCTCTGTTCTTCCTCCCTTCCCGTACCTCCCTCCTCTCCTTGGTATCTCCCTCCTCTCTCCTCCCAGTATGCAGCAGCGCCCCCATCAACATGAAGGTGCAGCATGTGAACAGCAGTGCTCTGGTTGTTCGCTGGGATCGCCCGGAGGTCACCTATCACCCGCCCATCCTCTTCTTCCTGGTTTCCTACAGCTGGACGTCTCATGACGACAGCTACGAGGAGACGTACCTGACCCCTGCGACGCACAAACTGGTGAGACTGGGAGCTAGTCAAGCTTGTAGTGACACAGAGCATGATTAATAAAACAGTGGCTCTCATATTGTTGGTGGGTTTGATGTGCTTTTGAGGTGAGACAGCTGCTCATATTGCTGACTGCAGCAAGAACAAAGACTGTGTCTGTTGGAACTTTCTTTTATGTATACTGTATATATTTGCAAGTCATTTTTTTGTGGGTTTTAAAGCAGCTCAAAGTACAGACTGGCTGAGTTGTGGTGCATTCAGATGCTGGGAGGCTTTTGAAAATGGAAGATGCACAGAGGATAAAGAAAAAAAGGAAGAATATATCAATATAAAAATGACTGACAAGAAAATAGTGCTGAAGTGATGTAAAACTCTGAATTAATTAAAGCTGAAGCCAAAACAATAATTTTCTTTAAAGCTAGAGTGACAAGTTTCTGATCCTGCAAAATGTTTGGTATCAACTTTATCCGTGAATGAGTTAAGATGAGTCTGTGTTAGCATAATGTGTTTTTTGATAAGGAAGTCCAGGTATTTACATTCCCGAGAACTACATGGTCTGCGTTTTCACCACAGGTGAAAGACCTGGGTAGATTATTCAACTCAGGCCAGTGACATATAGAGAAACAATGAAAGCAATTGCAACACCACACCAGGCCAGTAGAGGGCAGTAAGACAGCCATAAAGGCCATTCGGCAAAGATGACACCACCGAAGGAGAGGACAGGCGCTGCAGTTAGCCTGTTAGCATGGGGGAGATTCAGCCTGTGCTGGTTTGGATCTTGCTTTATTGCGCTGCAGATTGATCTGTTGACATTTGAAGGAAACAAGCATGAGTGTAAAGGCTTACACCCATTGATTGGCAACTTTCAGAGGGATGCATCCCTCTCAGACAATTTTAGATCACTGATAAATACTCATCTGATGAGAATATTTTGACACGTATATAAACTAAACTCGGATGTGTTCCTGAGGACTCCTTCTGTGTCTTTAACAGCTGTTTTAAACTGGATATCCACTGACACGTTCAGCTGAAGGTCACCACTTTACAGGGTCACTCTTTAAACTGTAACACTGGAGCTGACAGACATTCACATGATCAGGCTCAAAGAAGACCATTGTTTAGGAGTTATTTACCCAAGTTAATCACAGCTGTGTGTGATCTTATCGTGAATGAAGGGAAAATAAAAACTGTGGGTGTTCTACCACACAGAAATGTTCAATCTTCAAGCCTTGCCTCCTAAAGATCCTGGACATTTGGAAATTGTCACCCCCTCAGGCAGGGCCATTTTCAGGGGTAAATTTAATAACGCAGAACTAAATTTAGACCCTTCTTTCCCCAGTTGAGAAGCATGCAGTTCAAGAGAAAAGTTCCTGTGGTTGAAAAACACCTGTGGTCAGGGCATGGTCATACCTGCCAACACTCACAGCAGGGTCTCCCACTTTTAACCTGTTCTCTCGCTGAGCTCCCAGTTTGTAATTTCTCCTGATTTTCTCCCAGTTTTTCACATTGATACCAATTAAACCCATTGGAACCCGCCAACAGGATTAAATGACTGACATTTACAAGCCATTTGTTGAATCCAAAAATGGAAAAAACTGGCATAATTGTCAGATTCTCAAGTTTCCGAGGGTACTTGACATCACTTGATTCTCATCTTCACTGAAAATTTGCAGAAAATAAACTGATTGTACTGGCTAAATTCATGCATTTGAATTTTTCCTGAACTCATAGAATTGTAGGACTTGCAGGGATCTCCCCCTCTGTGAAAGGGAAATATTGGCAGGTATGGGTATGAACCTGTACAGTTTGTATACATGTGTCTGAAACATTGTTGTGACAAAAGCAGGAGGCGTGATGCATCCACTTCATCTGTGTGGTGTGAATTTTAGAACAATGTATTGTAAGGAGGTTTGAACAGGTGCCCATTGCCTTCATTAGGAAAGATGAACAGCTGGACAGCAACTGTGCACCAAGTATGTCAAAGTTCCCTGCTTTGCACATCCAACCCCTTACCTCCCAACAGTCTCTGTCCAATTTATCAACTCCTCACTCTCTAAAGGCTTTCAACAATTCTGTGGGTCTGTAACAATGCCTCGGTACTGTTTTAATTAAATCAAATCAGCATGTTTAATACAAATATAGAGGAGGATAAAGCTACAGTCATGATAAAAGAGGCACTAAAACATCAGATAAAATAAACCCCAGAGTGTGACGATAGCTTTTGCACTATAGGCAGAGAGAGGATCCCCTTCAGCCAAGCAAAGATGCCAATAATCCACACAGTGTCCCAAATATGTCTGCATCCACAAAAATCCAATAACCCAGATTCATAAAAACCTCATCCCGCCCATAAACAGCGCAGCCCTGTAAATGTCTGCTTTGAAATTTAAAAAGAAAACTGTACATAAATGTTGAGACAGTGAAAGGAGCTTAAGTATGAGGAGCATGAAAGAAATCTTTGCATTGAAAGGCACAGCATGCCTTTACACCTGGCATGTTCTGCAGTGTATAAGAAGTGTTTGCCAGTATGGCCAAGATAGCTTAACATCAATGTGTTTGCATATTTAATGAGCCCAGTGCTTTAAATCCCTCATTCAATGAGCCTTTTACACACACTTATCTCTCCACCCATTCCCCACATGCACATACACACAAATACACACACATGCAGTGTTTTTTTTTCCAGACATACTTCCTTGGTGCAGTTTCTTCAGACTGTTCAGACTGCAGTTTTAGACTTACACAGAGCAGATTTCATGGCCGCACCTCTCTCTGCCTCAACACACACCTGTGTGTGAGGCTTTATAGAAGGGTCTGTGTCCAAAGTCAGTTTTGGTGATTCCATTGCAGCATTTAACAATCAGCAGACATGTCTGAGTCATGAATTAATCCAAAAAAGAAAACTAAAGTTGGAACCTTCCAGGCTGTAGTTACTGAAAACAGCCGTGAGACTTTGGCTTCAAAATGTTCAGATTAATTCATCTGTTCTTGGAGTCAGGAAAAAGGCCAGAGGGGATAGAGGAGCAACTAAATATCCCACAACTGAATTTAGGCTTTATTGAGCACACTTGACTTATTTATTTCCTTATTTATATATGTATGCATATATTGCACCAATACTGCGATAACTTTTGGAAACTGTGGCCAAAAACTAAACAAAACCAAAACATTCAGTCCAAAAAAGAAAATGTAACAGCTGATATGAGAACAGGTTGAACCTGACACACAAGCTGTGTATCGTTCAAGCTCAGATATTTAATACAAAATTCAGAAATATAAGCAAGAAAAAATAAATCTGTGACTAAAGCCTTGTTAAGATGCCTAACTTAAAGAAACACCAGTGATGGAAGGTGCCCACTTGTGATGTTCTGGCTCTTGATGCCCATCTATGTTCAGACTTTGGTGGGTAGTAGGAAGCACTTTAGCACAGGTTGCTGTGGGATGGGTTTCTTCGCTGGGCGTGCTAATAAAAGCACATGTATGTGTTTTGCTTGAATGAAAGGTTTTATTTACCATCCAAGAGATGGGACTTACAGAGTTAGGGACCACTTCAGTGTTTCTTTACAGATTAGAACACTTGATGACTTGATACCAGTCTCTGATTGGCTAACTGTATACATCTAAAGGGCGGGCACATTTTGAGGGAAAAAAGTATATATTAAAATCTTTGTCTGTAAATTTACACTGAAATACTGGCTACTTGTTGGCTTATAAGATTTCAAAACATCTTACTGGAAACTCTTCACAGTAACAGTAACTGTATGTAGTTACAGTTAAACTGAAGTTGTATGATATTACTTTCCAGTTGCCATGCCCTTTGAATTACTGTTAAAGCATGTGAAGTGATAACGCAGAAAAATATTTTACAATGTTCTGTGAGTTGTCAAGGCTTCTCATCAGCTAAAACAAGACTAAAACTTGAGGGGTCAAAAGGACAGAAATGGAACTACAATGATCTTAAAATCTGTGTAACCGGTGGTGGGTATGCTGATTTGGATGACGGACCAGGCTGCTGCGTGTCACAGGCTGTGTGTCAGATGGAATTGTATTTGAGCTAATTTAGACTGCTTATCACAGGATGCAGTGGATTTGTAGATTTACTCATAGGAACTGCAATATTTGCAATATTATACCGCATTGGCATGATGAAATATTACATCATCCAATAATGATCTCAGTGCACATTTTATATATAGAGTATGTATGTGCCCTTTTAAGAAAGTGATGAAAAAGGATAAATGATTTAAATTCAGCCTCCACCTCATGCAAACCAAATCCATGAACACTTAACCCACAATGACTGATATCTCTTCCTGAACAGCCGTCTTGATTTTAATGAGAAACAAAAAGAGGAGTCCAGCATTAAAATAACATTTGCAGCAGTTAATGCAACCTCGTAAATGATTGATGAGAAAAGAGCGAGCAGGATTCACAGAGAAATAAAGGAAATAGGTTTTACTGAACAGGAGTCAGCGTCTGCTGCCAGATGAGATTAAACAGAAGCAAATTACACATGAGTTTGTATTTATGTCAATGTTTATGATAATTAATTTATTGAGGCTTCAAAGTACAAATTGTTGTGCTTGATTATGCCTCCTTATCCCTCACCATGAATGTTTTTCATGCTGATGTTGAGTAGCTTTGAGACAAAAGTACAAATGGTTCACATCAAAGTCCAGAGACCAGATCAGCCAAACATCAGCTGATAATCAGCCAGTAAATACAGATTTCCCCTGAGCGACTTCTGTAGACGCTTTCTTCTCCTCCCTTTGGACCCCCCTTTCTTTTGACTCTTATCTCTTCTTTTTCCTTTTCTTTTTTTTCTTTCTTTTAGGCCTGCTTTATTTTCTCCTTCTTCTTCTTGATCTCCTCCCTGATGACTCAAGGCTGAAAAACACTATCCATTTGTTATTTAGATGTGGTTAAACAAATGTTGATTCATAATCAAACTGTGATATGCTTTTAATTTTGACACTAATGAATCATCTGGGAAATGCCTCTGGTGTAAAACCTGGTCAGGGTTCCCACCATAGAATGTATAGAATGTACTACATGGGGCTAGTTTACACGGTGTGTTTGATGTGTGTCTGATACAGAGTTTTGAAGCCTACCATTGGTGGGGGTATTTGGTTTCCAGTGTTTCTGCAGCCAGTTTTAAGATGAATCTTAAAGAACCGCAGTTTTAGCACTTCCACATTGGCTTCATATTTTGAGATGGGAGGTTGTCGCTTGGTATTGATAAGCGTACTTCTTTTCTTTTGGTTTTCAAAGGTTGATTTATGTGACGAATGTGATGAACGCTTCATCTGCTAAGGTTGGCGTGCTAGCTGGCTTGTTTCCTATTCAAAGGTTCAGGGTTTCTGATTCAACTCTGTCTCAGAGCGTAGGTTTAAACTGTGTTGGCCATTGTGGGCGGCTGACGTACTGAATGGTAGTATTTGTTCTCTCTTGGCCTTGTTTCCTTACATGCAGCACTCCTCTGGTAAAACTGTATGGTATGGTCATATTGTGACTTGAAATGTGTAACACTTGGAGCTGCATCTCAAAGCACTGTGAGGGACTTCACTTAGTATGACCAGTAAAGAAGTTAAAGTATGTTCGAAGACACTGGCAGCTACTCAAAGCGAACTCAACACTGAATTTAGAGTAAAACTTTAGCTTTAACCACCAGAGTATAAAATACAGGTCTGCTTCTGTGGCTACTTTGGAAATGATGAGGCAGATCTGTTCTATTTTGACTCTAAAGCTCAGAGTTGTCAGTGAAAAAGTCCCAGAAAATGATTTCTAGAAAATAGAAAGAACTCTTGCTTATATCTGGAATATTTCAGGGGGAAAAAAAGAGAACTTAAAGAATAATTTGCCTGCTTGCTGTAATTTACGACAAGAATATTTCAGAAAAAAACACACACTTACAGGCAGATGTATTTGGATGAAGTGTTTTGCAAGAATGTGTGTGTGTGTGTGTGGTGTGTGTTTGTGTGTGTGTGTGTGTGTGTGTGTGTGTGTGTGTGTGTGTTATTTCAGAAATGCGCAGAGATTCACATCATCATAAATAGGACTTCATCTTTAAGGAAATCCAATAACTTGTTTTGGAACAAAACTGTTTTGACACGTTCAAATAAGCACTGATTGCATCATGGAAAAAAAAAAAGATTTATTATTGGAACACACACACACACACACAAACAGCTTTGGCGAAATTTGTCTCATTATGAGAAATGGCTCGGCAGAGGTTTAATAAAGTAGTTATTAATTTGTCTGGGCACAAAAGCTTCAGGACACACACAAACACACACAGTTTGCACCGTCTTCCATCAACTCCATTACAGACGGCCTCATCAGGAGCCAAAATGAGCGATGAGAGACGGCTGTGGAGCAGACGGGGGGGTTCATTCTCTTACATTGTGGTCTGCTGGTGGGCCAGCTGAATACTAATGCTAAGCTGGAGGGGATGCTGGGATGCCAGCCTGAGCAGAAAGCATGACCTTGGGCCAGTGGCTCTGTGGGAAAGCAAGAATCTCTACAAAAAAAAAGGAAAAAGGGTCGGAGTGCCCCCTGGCTGTGGAAGCTGCATCACATTACAGAAAAGGGAATCTGACGACAGAGGTGGGAAGTGTTTTATCCTCCCATCATTAACTCCAGGGGCTATCCATCCCTCCGAAATCTTCATCTCTCCCCTCATTTCCCTTCCCCTGCACTCTATTTTTCTTCTTCCTGTCAGCCCTTTGATTCTGCTCTTATTCCTTCATATCCTCCCCTGACGCCTGTATCTAGGTCACAACAGGGACTTACATGGCTTTGGGACCCCCAAATCCCTCACACATGTGTCCCCCTTGTCACAATCAATGGAGAATCCCCATGTTATAAAACCCCCTGGACTGGACTACTTTATAGCCCATGCTGCTTGTGAAGAAGAGAGGCCAATGAGTGAAACAGGTCTGTAACTGGATTTAGCAGGGCACAGCCAGCAGGAATTGGGGGGGGCTGAATATATGGAGCACAATGGTGTGGTGTATGAATGAATATATTAGCTTAATGTGACAAAAGCTCATCACAATTATCTCTCAATGCAAGAGCCATCTGGATATAATGGAATTTTGACTCAGTCATTCAGAAAGGCGTTAGGTAAACAGTATTTCTGGAAATTTCCGGGACTCCAAAGAGGCTGGGTAAAGAGAGCTCAAGCACAGTGAGATATCAGATTTGTGAACAACCTGGGTCTGGTGAATGCTGCATCAGCAAAGACCCGTACCTGTAATCACGTCTAAGCAAGGCATCTGTGGCTCTGCTGAAAGACAGGCTCATTTTTATATTTGTTTACCTTTAAGAATCCATAAAGCTTTTAAGAAGAAATAACCTCCCAGAAGATCGGGTCAGGATTTAGATTCTGAAATATTAGTTAAAAATCCAATTAGCACATGAGGATGAGATTTGACCGTCTGAATTCATTGCACACATTCACGCCCCATTCTTGAGGCACTCACGTGAAGGCAGTGTGGACAACCCAGATGACGCCATTTGCATATCAAATGAGCATCACACGTGTACTCTGCTGCGCTCCTTCCCTTGTGCCTTTTCTCTATCTCACTCAGTGGAAAAGTAAAGGAGGAGCTTGTTGGTGCATCTGGATGAAACAGCTAAGAAAAATCGCTCATGCGAAAGAGTCGGCCTGTAGCTTTGGTTCATTATGAGTGTCACATCTCCATTACTTCCAGAATTCTTCAGTCTGTTTTCAATTGAGCTGTGAGAGTTGATGTGTTTTAATTGTTGCTTGCAATCCCTCCTCCCGAAAGGTCATGGGAAAATTTCTCCCACATTGACATTTTTAATCATGTTGACCATGCAAACAATTCAGTGTGTCTGACAGGTGACTCCTTCTGCCTCAAGCCTCTCCACAGAACAACAGTCAGGTTAAATATCTTTCAAGCATTAAGCTGATGGAACAAATATTAAGATAAGATGTCATGAAATACAAATAAACATTCATAACTGGTATATTTGCATGACACGCTGATACACTAATGGTTGATGTTGGTCATCAGGGAAAATATCGTCTGACACTGATCTCAACCAAAGCATCCCTGAATTTTAAATATAGCAGACAGGCTGTCATGTGTGGTGGGAAAAAGGAAACAAGCCAACGACCCGAAACAGACTACAAGAACAAAGCTGCTGGGAATTACAGAGTTTTATTATGAAATGCCAAAAAACACAAGGCTTTTGAAACAGCGAAGCAAGCAAGGGTCACACCAGAGGAGTCGGCGAATGTTGGACCAAAATCCCGAAAGCAGGTGGAAAATCAATAATCATGGTAGGCTGAGATCCTGAAATACAGCAACTCCCCACACTACAGAAAAAAAGCAAACTGGCAATGAGACAGAAGACGTTTCTGTGCCAGTGCTTTTACTTCAGTGCCATTATAGGAAGAAAAAAAAAAGAAAAAAGAAGTCTTAATGAGACATATAAAACACTTTGACACACTGTTACTTCTGATTACATTTTACAGAATGCTAACTGGAGGGTTTTTACTTTAGCATGGTGCAGTTTTTTTTCAAACTTTATCAACTTTGCATTGTGGTGCAGCTACATGCATTTTTGGAAAACAAGAAAAGACAAAATTTTGAAAGGTTTGATTGTCATGGAGGATACATGATGGGGGGTTCAGATCATTTCTGCAGGAAGGCAAACACTCGCTGGATTCTGTATTAGAACTATAACATGAGTATTTATAATATGCTAATGAGAGTCGAGAGTTGGTCAGTCTTGACATATCAGTCAAAGGCAGAGAGGTAAAGGAAAGCTGCATGACTCGACTTGATACTATGACCCAGTGTTGGAACTGTCTCATTCCCTCAGCAGAGTTTCATTTATAGATTTCTCCTTATCTTTAAAAACCACTCAACACACACACACACACACACACACACACACACACACACACACACACACACACACACACACACACACACACACACCTTGCTTGGCTGCCTCTCAGGACTTCAGGTAAACACGGTTACAGGGCCAGGGATTTGAAACAAAACCAAACATGTTCAAAGTCCAGTCGCGTGTCAGAAACAAGAATCTCAGAGGGTTTAGTTTTATCTCCCATTAAGATTTCTGTCCACACATTGGAAATGATAAATGCTTCAAGAGTTTGAAAGAAGGGGGCCTGTTGGTCTCAGGTGAAATCCCTGTGGATATATCTCCAGCATCTCAGACGGGGTTTGACTGTGCTCATCTTGGAGAAACAAAGAGCCGGTCAGAGTTTGTCTTTCTCTGACTTCCTGTTGATTGATTTTATGTCACAGCACAAAATACACATGTTGGTTGAACTTTGTTAGGGATTTCAGATGTAAATCAGTTTAGTACCAAAAGGCTGAACCATAGGAGATAATTAAAGCTGGTGACCACCCACTGTTTGAACCTCTTGTATTGAACAGGGCAGGTGGTGGAGCAGGTTGAGGCCTTCAGACTCCAGGGCACAGAAACCGCTTAACCTGTTTTCTGCATGCGGATTGATTTAAGCTTGTTTTACATTGCTCAAACATCCCTAAGAAAAAAAGGAGTGTGCTTGGCTCAGCATGAGGGCTGTGAAGTCAGTACCACAGATCCAGCATACAGATTGCTTCTATGCATGAGATCCAAAATACACCAGGATCTCTGTTTGTCAGTCTTATGACCTCATATGTCCCCAAGCTTTGCCAGCAACAGAAGAGTAGAAGAAAGAGACTAAGAATAAAACAAATGAGTCATTGGCCATTCCAGTAAAATAATATGAGAACTAATGGAGAACATTTTCCTTGGTCAGAAGCAGAGTTTGTTGATGTTTACACAGCAGGTAACACTGCAGAAAACTGACCACTGATCATCTGGTATCAAGAGACACCTGAGGGATGGGTGAGGTTCGATTTCATGAGTCTGTAATGATGAAACAAGGATGTTTGACCACACTTAGCTACTGATGTTTTTAAGGAATCACTAAAAGAAATAGTTAACAAATGAAGGATTCATGTTATTTTCGCAGTTGCCACTGGTCATTTTCACAAGATCAGATGTTGCCACCTTAAAAGACCACTGAGCTCTTGACTCCAGGCTCGGCACCTGTGGCCAAGCAAACTTAATGCACTTTGTCGTACCTACCAAGGTTTTTCCCTCTGGTCTAAATTCTTGCTTGTGTTGTACGTTGCTTTGGATAAAAGCGTCTGCTAAATGAAATTGTTGAATTGTAGAATACTGGTGTCTGACTTCCTGTCTCACTCTGTATTCCCTGAGCGCTCATGATTTATCCCTTGTATTAAACATTTCGGCATCCTATGCTGATTCAGCATGTACGGTGAAATATAACTGAAGCAAAAATAAAATATGATATGAGTTTGTTTATGCACTAAATCAACGTCTCGGTTTGGAAAGGAGAGACTGATGTGTCTCCAGGTACCCCAGACATCTTGCTTGTTTATCATCTGCTGCTGATGCTACTGTACATCCCTGAGATGTTTACATGAAGCCTTTTGATTTCCTCAATCTTTGCCTCCATCTGTGTGGGAGCAGGAGTCAGCTGGAAGCGTGAATTCTCCACAGCGTTGGTGCGAACAGCAACACCCACATCTGACAGAGCACGGCCTCCTCATGAAAGTTATCAGATACATGTCAGGTTTTCAGTCCCAGGGTGCATCTGTGGTGATGGTATCTAGTTCCCTCTGAATAAATGATGGAGATTACAGGAGATGTGTGGTTGAGCATGGTGAGATGTGAAAACTTATCATCAACCAAGCTGAATTTTCAAAATAAAATGTGTGCTGATGTTTATTTTAGCTGCATACCTCAGTTTAGCATCAGTATATCACCACGTTACGGTACATGGATGTCAATGTAAATTATTCTCTAGGAGATGTGTTTTTAATGGAACAGGCCACTGGTTTAGCTTTAAAAGTTGATAGACTGTTATGTGCTTCACTGGATTACAGTTTAGGTACATTTCTAGCATCAGTTTTGCAGGAAAAAAAATCCTTCAGAGAGTAGGTTTGGATTGTAATTATGAATATGGAACTTCCAATTCAGCTTAAAAATTTTGCAGAATAAGCCATGAATATTAACCAAATTCAGGTTGGCATTTAGTATAAAATAGTCAAGTTAACTAGGAAAGTTCAACTTCAAAATTAAGACAAAGTGTCACTAGAAATGTCACTAGTCCTGGCATTGGCCTGCAGTGATTAAGAAAAAAAAATCTTGTAAGATTGACATTGTTTAAAATCACATATTGTACGTGGTACATCCACTGCAGTTTTATATAATTGACTCATTATTACACAGGAATCTTTTTTGTCTTAAAGGCCCTGCAAGGACTTTATAAGTGATGTTGAAACAGCCTCACTTTTATTTGTTTGCCTGTTCATAATCCATGATTTAAAATGAGATTATCAGCGCCAAAATTGGTTATTTCCAGAGTTGTGTTGAGACTCATTTTCATCCCTGGAGTTTCATACCTCAGACTGGCCCACTTTAGATCATGACCTAAGAGCTGCCAGTCCTGGCGGCCCAGGGACAGCATTAGCAGCTTCTGTGATATATATCTATTTTTCATTGTCACGACTGGACACCAACCCTTGCGGCCCCAAATTCAGGCTGGCCCACCTGGAATTGTCCAGATCCTCCTGATTAACAGCTCAGGGCCTGGTTATTTCTATTTTTTTTTTTTTTTTTTTTTTTTTTTGTCATACTGCAAGTCTCTTCAATGACACAAGACCAATTGGCAAAGTTTATCAGTGGGAAGTGAGTTGACCAACTGAGAAATAAGATGTCCTTTTTCTTGAAGAAAAAGCATTACTTGGATTTTTTTGTAATAATACAGCCCATATTCAGCAGTTATACTGCAGTAATCTGATAAACTTGAGACTCTGTCAATAAAATGAAGAATGCGGTTACCTTAGCGCTGCTTGGTGAGGATGGAGTTGGTAGATGAGCACTTGTAGGACATAACCAGGATTCACTAACGTTACAGACACGTCTCAGAGCACCTGGTTGTGAGTAACACTAAACAGATAGTCTGCTCACCTTGTGGACACTAAACTGCAAACTGAATTTACAAAGTTTGATTTTTTCACATGTCAGACAATAGCTCTATGTAACTACAAATAAATGCATTACCTTGTCACTTTGCATCCTGCATTAAGTTATCTTGAACAAAGAATAGTAGTGTTAAAAAGAAGATCTGCTCTCCTTTAATTTGCTTTTAAATAAATGCAAGCTGTGGAAAGACTCACATCTGTATGACAGCAGACAGTTCTTATAACTACATCAGTGTAATTGTGTTTTATCTTGAAATGCTACTCCTACATGCTTCATGCAGTCTTCCTCAGAAGAGTCATGTGGTGGCGTTATGACTGGTGTGTCAGGTGATTTGTAGAGGTTTGGTCGTCCCACCTGAAGTGGCAGGACCGCCATGCTCCCTGTTGTCTGACAGAAGTAAGTAGTCAAAACATGTCAGGTAAAAAAAAGCAATCACACTGGTCTGGTTATAAGAACTTTTGTACTGTATTACACAGTGTCAGACTAAATGAACCTTTTTAGACAATTCAACCAACCATTTAGCACAAGGGCCCAGGGTTTGTGACTACCAGGGTACAGCCTTTAGTGTTCATTGGTTAAACAACATGATGTGTTTAGAGATGATTAAGAGCCTTCCTCTGGACTTATTTTACCTCATAAAATCCTAAAAACCAGCAGGATATTAGAAAATCAATGGCTCTCTCTATGTTAAGTGTGTCTCTGATTATCTCCAGTGATAAAACTGCATATGAAATCTTGAGCTGATAAATTTCTCTGACTTGATTAAGAATGAGACTTTAATAGTGTAATAAAAGTCTCCAAAGAGAATGAAGCGTTGGAGGAAGTAAGAGGGTTTAAACAAGTCTGCACTGAAATTGATCTGACTGGTTTTAAATTCAGTCTTTGAGATTAGCCCCTTATCTGAAAAAGATGGAAATCAAAGATGGCTGCATGTCCACCAAATCTTTTATTAAACTACTGATCCAAAGAGTTCTCTCTATCAACTGGTTTGGAGAGCTTGGCTGAGTGGTTTCATATGATGAGAGGACACTTTACGAGGCCAGTTAATTTGGCAAATACCTCAGTCCTGGCTCCAGTGTTCTCAATTTAACTGAGTGATGGTGAGTTTATGAATAGGAGCTGATGGGCTGAGGAAGGACAGACTGTTACCTTCCTAATTAAATGGGTAAAGACCCTGGACTCTCAGGCTGTAAACGGGGATAAAGAGGAGTTTTCTGCTGTTATTTCAGTGATGAGCATGCTCAATGGGTGTTTTGAGCATGGAAATCATTCTTGACCTTTGGAAACGGCAAGTGAGAAAGAGAAATGTTGCTTAAAGGTCAACTTTCTGGCTGGAACAGTTTTGTCATGCATAATCCTCCAAATGTCCTGGGGCACTCTCATCGTTGTCCTTAAAACCCAGTGACTTTTTTTCAGGGACTCTTTTGGGGACCCATACAGGGACAGAAGGTAGAGTCTGTGTCGAGGCCTGTTTTACTTTTTTCTCTCTAAGACATGATTAACTGAGTTCTTCTACCCCTGCTGCAAACACAAGCAGAGTCTCACAGTATCACCTGATTTACCAGGAGTTAGACAGCCTGAGCAGATGCTCTGAGCACCCTGCGTAGCACCAGTGGAGGTTGCTGCAACCTTTTACACCTAATAAAGGTGCTTATGTATGTGTTTGGCTATACAAGGAATACAAGGAAATAACTTGAGTTAGCTGAACAATACAAGTTGCACCACTATCTGTTTTTGGGGGGCTTCAAGAAGGACAAGAAGAGACCATGTTCGGCTTCCAGTGGGTTCAGCAATGTGCTGTTTCTGTGCAGATATGTAGCCCTTAAGGTTGAGTATAGCCTACATTAGAGTTGACAACTGTGATGTCAAGGCTGACCCACTGCTTGCAGCTCATTTGCTGAGATTTGCACCAGCCGCTGGTCACTGAGTATTTTCAGTCAAACCAGCATCCATGTTTATTTACTTGATACTATATCACCATTTACACCATTAAAGAAGAGACATAAGACTGGTCTGCCTAACCAAGAATGCTTTGTGCAGTGAAGTCGGCACTTATTGGTCACAGCAGTGTGTGGGACGTAGCTCCCTTACTTGATAAGAATAAAGGTATTACAAGAGTGTCTTACAGACTAAATTTCAAGGAATCTTCAAGTTTATTAATTTGTATAAGAAAAGCATTGGAATAAATGAATGGTTCCAATCTGCCCTCATCCGACTTGTGAAAAACTGAAGATTTACTCTTGTTTTTGCAGTTTCTTATCTAAGCTTATTCTGTTTACTGATGAAGACATCAAGAAGTTTTTTTCAAGCTAAAAAATAAACCTTTCAGTCAGTATTCTCTTTTTCTATTCAAGAGGAAGGTATCGATGCTGGAGTGACCATGGGGAAATAAGGAATCAAACTGCTCAGGGCGATACTGTACAGTATCGGTTAGGAGGAGCTGCAAAAAGAATGTGAAGAAAGTAATTGATTGAAGCCAGGGGCTCAAAATGAAAACAATCTATGAGGAAGGAGAAAGTCAAAGACGTAGCAATAATACTTCATGGAGATCGAATATAATGAGGGATAAAAGTTCATTTATCTACAGTCATAATGGATACAGTATCTCTTTTATATGATTCTTTTAAAACAAGTAAACAAAAAGGCAAGTATAAGTATATCAGGAAAACTTAAGTTTACTGTTACAAAAAAAAAATTAAAAATAAAACTAAATAATGTTTCTGTGAAATATCTTAAATATGGTGTGAAAGTTCATTTTCATAAGTGGTCGTTCTGTTGAAATGAGCAAAAATTAAAGGGAGACTAACCATAAACAATAATAAAAAAATATCATCAGAGTTAAGTAGGGCTGTCATTGTTATCTCACTAATGCAATTTAAACCAGAAATGATCACTTTTATTTTATTTATTTGTTTGATTGTTTGTTTTTATCACATTTGGTCCATTTAGACATATCCTGGTGTTGCATCTGGAGATTATTTTTGCTTTCTGCTCTTCATGCTGCCACTGTTACGAAACCAATTTGCATTTATAAATATGCACATTTCTCTTACAAGAAATTTCTAGGTGGCTTAAATGACAAGCAAAAAGTGATATGTACTCTGCTTTTTATGGAATGAAAACATCTCCATTAAACTGAGCTGACACCTACGAACTAAGCATACAGGTGCAGCTAATCAGACTGATGTCAGTGGAGTAACCACATCACAAAAACTGACAGAGCTCTATTCTGGAGTGTGAAGCTGCCTCCTCCATGTAAGTAATACCACACTGGCATAGCAGCGCAGCAGTTATCTGAATAATAGGTCCATGTAAAGCAAATCACCAATTTTCTTCTAAACACATTAAATAGGTCACAAATGTATTTCCTTAAAACATGTAAAAACCATTCAACCATTTATGATTTAGTTGTGGAGCCAGGCTTCATAAACTTTGAACTTTGTGTTCAGGATTTAATGGGCGGGTCAGGAATCATAGTCGCGTTACGTCACTGAGTTAGCATTAGCATAACCCCGCCCCTGCTGCTGCCGCTGGCGGTTAGGTTAATTGGCAACCGAAATCAGCAGAAGTAATCTGTCATATCAACACCCACAGGCTCCTGAAGAAACGGGTGGATTGATAGCCGAACTGTATTTGTCTAGGCTAAAACGTTACTAGTCAGTAATCCATGTTGCTAAATTGTCTAAATGGGAGAAATAAATGAGCGTTCTGATGGAGAGGAACGAGGCTGAGCTCTATCAGTGTCTGACTCGAAGTCAGTTTCTGATGGCTCAAACAGGTAGGGCTGGCTCCGTCCCATCACGCTGCTAGCGTTAGCTTCCATTCTTACTGTCGGTAACGTCCTTGTTCAGTACACGCGGCTCCGGCACCTCTAACTCTAGCTTTCCACACCAGAGAGAAGTGCTTATTTTTCCATGATTTTGAGACCTAATTTTATAATCTTAGCAATCTTTTTAAATTTGGCTCAGTGGTCAATGACATGTTTCTGTGGTGTGACAAACTCATAACAGATTTATCGCTGCATTACACGGACTTTACGTTTAGATCTTAAGGTAGATTTCATCACATTCCTTTGAGTTTCAAATTATGCTTATAAGAAATGCTCAACGGTGTTATTATGGGCTTGAAATCTGTTTGGAGAGGCAGAATTATCTGAATCCCAAATACGATATAAAAATGCACTTAATCAGTATGAACATTTATAAAACAAGATTTTAGTTAAGTAGCAGTGGCTTCATTGCTCAAGGGTACCACAGCAGTTCCCAGAGAGAGGACATGTACCTCTTCAGCAGCCAGCCTAAATTATACTTTGGTCACAACTCTACAGACAGAGATACCATCATTCCCTGTGGCCCCGAGGTTTGAGAGCCGTGTGCACAAAGATAACCATGGCAGCACAACTTAAACATGTTCTTGATGATAAAGGAGATTAATGTGGCCTTAACCAAAAAACCCTTTTAGGTAATCTTTAAAAATGAAAGGTGAAGGAATTTTGATACAAAGAGTGTCTCAATGTGACTGTGTATTCAGTGAATGAAAGGAAAGATAAGAAAACGTTGTTTACAAACCTCAGCAATGCTCCTTTGTGTGATTCAAGTTGTTCTCTGAATCCAAACAATTCTATGAAAGGCTTTATAATGTCTTATTTGTACCCTAACATACGCTTATTACAGCTCTGTAGCCTGTACCAAACCATGAAACCTCACACAGTGTGTGTTTGTTGTGTTATTTCTGTGCAGGAGGCCATCATCTCTCCTGTCTCCCCTGATGTGCTATACCTGTTTCGAGTCCAGGCGGCCTGTATGAACGACATGCGCAGTGACTTCAGTCAGAGCATGCTCTTCAGAGGTAACACACACACACACACACACACACACACACACACACATACACACACACACACACACACACAGACACATTTCTTTGACCATAAATGCTCATTGATTGCTTCCACATTATCTTGAATGTCATCTAAAAAAAAGTCAATACGAGCATCAATATCAGTTTCTCTAATACACACAGCCCTCGTTTAGCATGCCGCTCACATACTGTCTTGTATTTGTGGAAAAACAATAATATCTGACGCTCTGGATCCCTTTGATGGCAATCTTTTATATTCAAGTTATTTATGTGAGCTCATATCAACAGCTGCAGGCAAAAGGAAAAAAATAACAGAAGAAATAAAAGTGAGGGGGAAGCAGCTGAAAGGCAGTGAGATGCATTCATTTCATCTAACCTCATTTAGTTTATTGGCTGCCCCATTAAGTATTCAGCACCTTGCATTTACAATCTGTCATGTTGTGATTAATGTGCTTACAATGCACTCATGGATGTCCTGTCGACTCCCTCTTTAAGTGGAGTGTCGCCTTCTTGTCTCTCTTGTGTTTGACTGTGGATAATCCCTGTTTTTTTTCCCCCCTTCCTGTGATTAGCGAACACCACCAGGGTCTTTGAGGGGACGAGGATCGTGAAAACCGGAATGGTAAGGGAGGCAGAGTGCATCACTTTTGCTGTCTTTTCATGTTTTATCCAGCAGAGAGCAGTGTCAGTGTTAGCATCATGCTGTTCAGGGTGGAGAGGAATGACTCAGGAGAATACGTCATGATAAGACTGGTTATGAATTTAGTTCTTCACGCTAATACTGCAGTGTGAGTGACAAATCCTACTGTAGTGTTCTGACGCACTCGGATGTGTGTCTGGAGGGGGGAGGAGGTCAGCATCAGATCATCAAATAAAACAGGGCTCCTAAACCTTTCCAACAGAGGTTAAAAAAATATTTTCAAGCTCAAATCAAACATCATAACAATTTTAATCAGCAAGTATTGTTTTAGGTTTGAATGCGTCCATACAAACTTCACATAATCTAAAAACAAACATTAAAAAGCAGACATGCCCTAAGTCAGGTTCAGGGACCAATCATAGCCCAAGGTCCATTTTCATACAACCCCCAGCTTTTATCTTACAATGTATTAATCATGGCACTGAAATGAATCATGTTTTAAATTATGTTAGCATTTGTATTTTCTGTCAAGGTCCCAAAACAAACCAAAGTATCTCTATTAAAGTCTCACTAAACTACATTTGGACTGTGCGTAGTCTACTTGTATGAAGCTAAAGCTCTGCACATTCTGCAGAAACTGAACAACTCTTACAGCTGACGTCATTAAATGAATGTATGTATCATGATGTGAAAATGTGCTTCATGAACATCCAGAGTTCAAAAAAACACATCAGAGGACACAAGACTAGATTTAAATGATGAAATGGAGCAGAAAAGGCACACAAAATGTGCACATAATCCCTATATCGCCCCCTAATGGAGAGAATTTTCCTTGGTCAGAAGCAGAGTTTACTGATGTTACGCAGCAGGTAACTCTGCAGAAAACTGACCACTGATCATCTGGTATCAAGAAATGATTGAGGGATAGTTCAGCTTTGATTTCATCAGTCTGTGATGATGGAACAAGAATGTTTGACAACACTTGGTGACTAATTTTTAACAGAAATCACTGAAAGTAATATTCTACAAATAGAGCATTCACATTTTTCACTTTCATGGTTAATAAATGTGTCAGTAAGAGTTGCTTGCCCTTGAGCTGCAAAACCTCTCTGCCTCAGAAACTTTTCTCAGGACCTGACCTGTCTGCTAAGGATCAGTTTCATTCTGAAACCAATTACTTTGAAATCACTTTAGTCTTTGAATTGTGAAGTGCATCAAAAAGTTAATTAAAACCATCAAACTTTTAAACCCTTTAAGGCCTCAGTTTGCATCAGCAGCTCAAACCTTTATCCACAGGACCTGCTGTAGATCTTTTTGATGATCAAATTGACGGTGTTATCCCTTTTTTCTGTATGCATGTTTGATGTTTTGATTAGGATCTTTTGGTCTTTTGATTTTAAAAGTGTTTCAGATGAAGTGTGGAGGTGTAGGTCAACACAATCAGGAGTCATAAAGGATTGTCCTATGCCATTGCTGTTAGAGATCAGAAGGATCAAATGAAGTGGTGATTGATGAGGGGTTAAACACTCTCAAATAGGGAACATACTGTCTCTAACTTGTAAAATGTCTCTTTCTCAGCCAACAGTGTCTCCAGCCTCCTCAGCCGACATGGCTCCCATCTCCTCTGGATCATCTACGTGGACCTCCTCAGGAATTCCTTTCTCCTTCGTCTCAATGGCGACCGGAATCGGACCCTCCTCCAGTGGAAGTCAGGCGACTGTGGCCTCTGTTGTGACGAGCACTCTACTGGCCGGCCTGGGCTTTAGCGGCGGTGTCATTTCCTCCTTCCCCAGCTCTGTTTGGCCAAGCAGAGCCCCCACTCATACCCCCACATCCACCCGCCAGACCTCTGAACCCACCGAGCCCGCCAAAACCCCCACCACCCCTGCCTCCACTGTCACGACAACCCTGACTAAAGATAATGGTGAAGCAGCAGGTGAAGACACAGATAATGGAAAGGGTCAAGGAGAGGATGGAGAGAGGGAAGGCGAGGATAAGGAGGAAGAGGAGGAAGAAGAGGAGAAAGAGGAAAAAAGGGGAAGGAAGAGATCAAGAGGGGATAGCAAGGGAGGGAGAAGGAATAGCACAGGAGAGGATGAGGTGAACAACCAGACACCGGAGACTACCACAAAGGAGAGGGAACCAGATCCATCCAAACTGCTTCCTGATGTAGACGACCAACTGGAGGTTATTACCCATAATTCTCTGGACCTTAACGCCACGACACCCACTGAGGCAGCCAATGAAATTGCAGCATTTCCTGCACTGAAGGGCCCGGCAGGAACAATGAGACCCAGCACAGGGGAGAAGAAGAACTGGCCTTTCTCCATCCATACAGGTGAGTCCACCTTCAGTTATTCTTTCTACAAACAGGAGAAATTCATCCACCGTGAAGTCCTCTCACCCTCTCAGGCACAAAGCAACCCATGCTGTTTGATGCCACTGGCCGCAGCCTTATATATCATTTTTCTTCATAAGTATTTATTAAAATTAGATAATTGCATTGTGAATAAAATTAGTCTAGTGATGTGGGTATACTGCTGTTTCCAAAATTAAATCTGCCGCCACTGATACTGTCAGTATCCATCATCACCTCAGGGATATTTAACAAAGAAATGTGGAAAACAGATCCAAAAGTTTTCTCTTTGCATGGTTTCCATCAAGTTCAAACCCTATTTTTCTTTATATTTTACAATAACGGATGAAATACGGTACGGATACACAGTTTTAATTTGATAAATAATACTACAGTCAGTTTATTAATTTTCATTTTAGTTAGAGAAGCCGGAAGTTGTCAAAACGTAATTCTCAGTCTCATCCTCACATTCAGGAATAGGGAATGTTGGATTGATACTGGTATCAGGTGGGATCAGTGTCGGACGATACCAAAGCCCAAGTATCAGTGTTGGTATTGGGACTTTAAAAGCTTGTTAGGTGCATCTTTAATTTCAAAGCCAAAGTAATGTGAGAGGAGCTAAACAACACTCCTACAGTATTACCAGTCTAATTGTGCATCCTGAAGCAGCACAAAGAGTTTCTTAATGTAAGCACCGGCCATAATTCTTCTTATTTAGAAAAGAATGCATTCAACATTTTAGGTACAATCAAATGTTCTTCTTCTTGTTTTAAGTCAGTTTTTAAATCAACTAATGTGACAAAAAGAATATCAGGAAATTCTAGTACAGATGAAACATGGTTTTCTATACAGTCTTTGGAAAAAAAAGCCGTGTACATATCATAATCAGCAAAAATGAGTTGGCAGTCTGATGAGAGTCAAATTATTTACAAGGATCCACAGGAAAGCTACTTGAAGAAATCCTTCAAATAGAAGTCTTTCTTTAAATTAGTTTATTTTTCTGCCTCTAAACATAAAGTTCCTCTGATAAAACAGCCATATTTCCACGAGATGGAGGAGTTTATTTCTACCTTGATGTACTTCAAGATCACACGGACGTTAGATTTGAATAAAGTAAAAAAAAAATCATAATAAAAAACTCCTGAATAGGAAAAAAAAGTTCAACTTTTACAACAGTGTTACCAGATTTCCCCAAGAGTTAGATAATGTTCAATCTCAAGATTACTGCTATCTCATTTCAGAAGAAAAGTAAGAGGGAGATGGAGAAGAGCGTCTGCTTTGATCACAATTTCATTTTCACTTTCCTTTGAGGTGTGAGATCAATGGGTTTGCAGCTCTGTTCATATTTAGATAAAGAGAACTGTGGAAGCATCAGATGGTTCTGGTGATGTATGTGCCAGCCTCATGGCAGAAGATAACATTTGTGAGTAAGAGAGTGTAGTTTGTTTCAATGAAACTTTGAGTGAAGATAAAGTAAAGATACAGTAAAGGTAGGATCTTATATACATATTATTCCTCCTCTGAAGTGTTTTGGAAGTTAAACACAAAGACACTCAGCATACTGGCTTGGAATCTTTTGGAGAGCTGTTGTGAAAAAAGGTTTAAAGCATGAAGTGTTGAGTGCGTTTAATGCAACGTGAGAATTAGAATAGTGTTCTCGTCTAACAGCCTTTGCTGTGCGTCTAACGGGCTTTATGAAGTAAGAGACATGAATTGCATTGATCTGGAGGGGATGAATTGCTGCCATGAAGAGTAAAGTATTAAAAGAGCTCCTACAGGAGCTGAAAGCAGACCTAATGCTTCACTTCCCCCTTTTCCTCCCCCCAGCCAAGACTTTCAGCAGCGCACTGCATTAGCCAAGACAGCACCATGGGACATCAATTCAATTCCAAGTGCTTCAAAACAGTCGAAGCACAAGACCAGACATTATTATGAACAGGAGCAATCATCTCATATTCCCGGAAATAGCTTTCTTAATCTCTTTGTCAAAGTATATTTGGCCAAAATTATTCTGTTTGAGCTGGAGGGACCGGAGGCCGAAAGCTTTAATGTTGTTTCATAAAGTCGGTAGCTGTGCACATTCTGCTCAGAGCTTCAATCGAGGAGAGTGCTTTCTGTACTGAGTGCATAACATTGACAGTATATAAATGTGGACGACACGCCTCCGTCTGCTGCCACTGTAAAAAAGTAAAGCCTTAAAAATGCTGCCATCTCACCGTCCTGGAGATGTATGTTAGGGCCAAGTAACTGCTGTTGGAGCCATGTAATTGTAATATTGCACACCCCTTCTGCAAACCAAGAGAAGCCACAGATCCCTCAGGATGGTGCAGTTTACAGCAGAACGGATCCCCACATTCGTCTGAAGCAGAGGCTCACCATCCTGACTCTTGTTTCAGTGTTTATCTTTTCTTTCTCTGTTCCTCTCTTACTTGGCCAATCCCTGTAAGATGCTGTTGTGATGACATGACTCTTAACAAGGTGCGTGTTTGTTTTGGAAATGAATGGAGATCAGATCTTCTTTTAACACTACTTTTCTTTGTTCAAGACAATTTTTTACCAGATACAACATGACGAGGTAAAGTATCAACAATTACACAGCGATGTTGTTTGAAACATGACAACAAGTAAACTTTGTCAGTTTGTTCCGTAATTTAGTAGCCGGCTATATTAGTGTAGGCTAACATGTAACGTTAGTGAATCCTTATGTCCTGCTCATCTACCAATCAGAGCTAACGTAACCTCACTCTTCATTTTATTGACAGACTCTCAAGATTGATCAGATCACTGCAGAATAACTGCTGCATGTGGGTTGGAATGAACATTATCACAAACAGATTAGCTCATGTTTTTGCTTTTAGTTTGTTTTAGCTTTTAGCCTGTGCTATCACTCTTCTGTTGAGTTTTGTTCTGCTCTGACGTCCTTTTTCCAGCTGACAGTTCAGCTCCAGTGTCCACCATCACTCAAAATTAATCACAGAAATAGTTTTCAGTAGATCAATCTGGTCCTGTCCGACCCAATCGAGAAGCTAAGAAATAGCATTAGTAGCAACAGTGTATTATACAGCAAAAAAGGGAAAAAAAAGGAAATAGTGAAAACAAATGAATAGAAGCATCTGAAACTCCAGGAAGAATTATCGTACGATTTATTTAACTACATTCACCCAACAGCTGGAGTAAACTGTTTATTTGAGATTAAAAGATTATAATTTTGTAATCTTAATATTATAATCAGATTAAAGATGCAACAAGCTTCACAGTAATGAGAAATAGATTCTACTTAAAGATAAAAAAACCTCAAAATGTTCACAGTATGGATGCAAACTCCTGATCTGAAAGAGAGCGTTCTGTTGGAGAAGTTTTTATACTGGACTCTGCTGCTGATGCTTCAGTCTGCGCGCTTTCCCACGGCTGTGAAACTGTGAGCCTGTTCATAACCTTCAGTCCACCTTAACATCACAGACGTGCTTTGATAGACACAGAGATTTACTCGGGTCACATCGTGGGGATTCAGCAGCCTGTCAAACTGACCGCCCTCCTCCTCCCCTCCTCTTCCTCCTCCTCCCTCACTCCTCCAGTGCCCCCTCATCCTCTCTGCCTCTCTCTCTTCTTGCTCTGATCTGAGAGCTGGCCTACTTTCAGACAAGGCGAGAGGAGATGAGGCTTGCAGGCTAAACTCAGCTGCAGGGGAAGGAAAAAAAAGCCTCTGCTCCATTTATAGCTACATGTGTGTGTGTGGTGTGTGTGTGTGGTGTGTTACTGCCTGTACAGTATGCATCTCTCTGCACATTGGTGACTCGCTATGTGTGTATTTGTGTGTGTGTATTTGTGTTTTATGCTCGCGTGCTGCCAGCGAGGCTTTATTTATTTATTTATTTATTTTTTGGCAGAAGGAAGAGAGAAGGGGACAGAGGCAGGCAGGCAGAGTCTCTGGGTCTCTGTGATTGCACTCTGCATGTCTGTCTGTGTGAGTGAGGACGTAAGGATGGAGATGCAAAGATAGTGGCGATGCAAACCGGCTGTGCTGCAGTGCAGGGGCCCGGCCTGATGCAGCAACCGGCTCCAGGCAGCGCTGCAGATTGAAGGCCATGGGGGCCGGCGTCAGCTCCAGCAACGTCACGGCTGCAGCAGCTGAAATGGGTAGGTGGTGCTGATGCTGTAGGAGGTGATTAAGGGATGGGAAGGAACACAGGATTGAACAAATGAGTTTGTTTGGATGCAGACTTCTGGCTGCACTTCTTCAAAGAGTGTGCAGGGCTGAGGGCAAAGGCAGCATCAGCTGAGAACTAGCTGGACAGTCTGTGCTGATCTGTTTGATGCATCTGATGGTTTGTGTTTGCTGCAGTTTGGAGTTGGTCTTAACAGCCTGGTGGTCAAATACTGATCTTTCATCTCTGTGTTAGAGCAGCACAGTAGTTCTTAAGCTAAGCTTGGTTGATAAACGGTGCCCTGATTCTACAATATTTACTGACAAAGTTAACACCATGTTCAGCAACATGGATTAACAACGAATATTCCTCATTTCTAAAACCAAACGTGAAGACAACAGAAATAGTTTGATTAAATATTTCATCTTTTTTATTTTTTGGCTCCCTAGTTTCTTTTCGAGATGACAGTTTTAAAAAGTCACTATTATTGTAAGCTTATTAATATTACTCTAAGATTTGTGATTAATTTAGGTGAATGACCTGCATGTTCCTACTTGTTTGATTTTAAGTGTGTGTAAGTCCACCTTAAGACCACAGAGTTAAATCTGTTGGCTTAACCCAAACTGCCCTGCAGAAGACGTTTTGTAAAAAGTCGCACTATTCCTTTAAGAAGATGGGACGTGAACTCTGCTTGGTTGCCACCATGACATTTCAGTATAACCTAGCAGTCTGTAGTCATGTGTGCAGCTGCCCTTTACAGTTTTGTATGTTGAAGGACGACATCTGACAGAAGTCTTGTCATGCTCGTGCTGCAGCCTCTGATGCTGAAGAATGGAGTCTGCAAAGAAGTGCACAAAAGTGCAGATCCTGCAGTGTCCACTTAAAGGTTGGCTGCAAAAGCCACAGAATGCACACAAGATCCAGTGTCCAAATGGAAAACTGATGATTGTGTTCACAGGCTGCTTCAAAAAACAGATTTGCGTACGAAGCTGATAAAGTTGCACATCTCTCGTTTGGAGAAAGTTGATCTCAACTCACATGCTGAAGCAAAATGCTTCTTTTAACGTAACCAGCAGGGTGTAAAAAGGTTTAGTTAATACTGGTGTGCAGTCTACAGAGCTGCCTCTGCCGTCATTGTATGAATGTGGTGTGAACAGACGAATGTGAGAAGTTGTTTAAAAGTACTTTGGGTGGTCAGAAGACTAGAAAAGATACAAGTACTCCCTTTACCTTTCACAATGAAATTTAATAAATAAAGGACTTAAATTAAACATAAAGCTTTGATAACATAATTTAGAGCCCAGCACTGATCTCTGATTGTATCATTTGACTGTTTATGTTTAAGGAAAATAAATAGCTTTTACTTTATTGCACACATCTCCTACCATTCAAATTAAATGTCCTCATTCAGATCTTTCTGCTACAGAAAATTTTATTGATCTTTTATTTTACAGTAATATTCCCACTGAGATACAAAATCTCCCAAACAGAGGACTCCTGGCCAAGAGAAACGCATCCCACTGAGAGCAAGACAGAACAATAGACGGCAACAAATAAACATTACCTCCACTAATAACTGAGCAGCGTTCAGCAGTGAAATGTGCACAAGATTATCAGATGATCCTTAATCCTAGTTTTGAAATAATCCAATTTAACAAAATAATCTAGTTTTGAAAGCACTTCCACCAAAGACAGAGCGAGTCCAAGGAACGTCAAACAGAATCCGTCCATGGGACCGAAGGTTACAGCCAGTGACGACTTTAGGAGTCAGTAAAGAGCATAAATAAGACGACGAATCATTAAACATGGCCTCAAAAGAAAGATACACCAATGGTCCATTCTTCTGTTATATAATGAAAGGCCAGAGACAAACCGCAATGCAGCATGGGACACTGAGTCCAACATTTTCAAAGAGGCCGAGGTAGGTGCCAGGAATTAGACTCTCGATATGATGAGTAACTTGTAGACTTTCGTCCAGTAAGAAACACAGATATCCTAAAGTTAAGACCCATCCAATCACCTCACTGAATGTGTCCCAATTTGTGAAACATTTTATTAAACCTAAAGCCTCAGATAAAATGATAATAAACTCATTGTGCTTCAGATTTCTACCAATGCACAGAATAAAGTTTCGTGTTCTTTTTTTTACCTGCAGAATATTTATGTTTTAACAGGAACACATTACAAATAAATATTTGGTGGACTAGCTTTGACTTTTAATAATAACTCTCACACATCTTGGCATGCTTTCACCGGTCTTTCATGTTGGGTGCAAAATTTCATCAGCTCAGATGTGCAGTTTGTCAGGTGATCACAGATTCAGCACCTCATGAGGCAGACTGAGGAGGGCGTGCATGTTTGACTTTATCCAGTCAGTGGGTCACAGTGATAAAAACAGGGGATGTTTCCAGCTCGGTGTATTTTAAAGCTCAGTTAAATTAGATCTGCAAAAGTAGTGGAGGCATTTGTAAATAATAACAGGGAACATTCATGACAGAGTGAACCAATGATTTCTCTACAGGGTCTTTCAGCTTTCCCTCTAATCTGTTCCTGATTTCCACATGAAGCGAGAATGAACTTTGCTTCTGCACCACCATCCACCTCCGCTTTTATTTCCACCTTCCAGTCAGCCTCTGCCTGAGAACGCTATCTCCTTCTCCTTTTTAACGTCTCTGTTTTCTTTTTCCTTCCAGATCGTCCCAGCACCATGACCAACCTGACACACCCGGTGAGGACCGGCCCTGCAGCAGGTCTGGGCCGTGTGGAGTGGTTGGTTCCTTTGGGCGTGGTGTCAGCTCTGACCTTCCTCTGCCTCATTCTGCTGCTGGTTGTGCTCGTCTACTGGAGGTGGGTACAAAAAAAAAAAACCTCCCTCATGCATTATTTTTGAGTTGGTTTGAAAGGCCAAGTGGAGGCTGCATTTCTGTGATTAAAGATTTAGGTTTTTCTGTGGTCGAAAAAAGATGCATCATCACCGAGCTGTGTGCATGAAAGATGCTGCAGAAAGGAAAACCCTGAAGGACCACAAACATTTGATCAAACTGCTTCAAATACTGAGTGAGGAATGCAACATTTTTTAAGATTGTCACTGCCTGCAGAAGCAATGTGTTGCTTTTTTGACCTCTGCAGCAATTTCCCCTATTATGACATTTGTTGACACCTCTGACACATAGAGGTTACCTTTCAATAAATATCTGTTATAAGGATGGTTAACTTGAAATAAATGTTATTTTTTATTTTATTTGTTATTAACTTTCCCATCACACTTACTCATACACAGTTGAGAGTGAGGCAGAGAAAATGAGACAGGCCGGTAAAATTCAAATCTGTCCGCTCCACCTGTTGGGATCATTGTCAGTTAATTGTTTTTAAATGAATTCATGATACAGATGATCTCGTTAACACACTTTAACTTTTGTCACACATGAGGACACTTTGAATCTGATCACTGGCCATAAAAGTTTCATGACCCTCTGTTCGTCTTGACAAAGCTCATGAGCTGCAGATGAAATCTTACTCTTATGATCAACAAACCAAATAAACCTAAGAAAGGTTAACAACAACAGCAGCTGCAGCAAAATGGATCACTGAAGCATTCAAAAGCTAGTGGAGATACAAGTGGAAGCAGTGAAATGCAGTAACGTGTGAGCACACATGAAAGGAATAACAAATCTTTACTATAACGAGCTGCTTACTGCTACTTTCAGAGACTGTAGGTATGACGAGACGGCCTGCATGCGTGGAACGTGGCGCTTAAAAGGAGAAATAGGGCACCAAGCGCTCTTTAAAAGTCAAACAACCATTCACACCTACAGACAAGTCAGAAGCACGCACGGACAGGGAGAACAAGCCATCGCTGCAGGAAGGATTGGAGCCAGAGATATTTTTGCAGTAATGGCTCTCAGATTGGACTTACTCCCTCCTAAAGTTTCTGGAAGATTTTAAATCTGCAGTTTTATATCAGAGCATTAAATGATGTTAGCTAAGATGAACAGTGTTTGAAATATTAGAGCATTTAGTTGTGGATCTTCAAATATTGCTGTAGTTGTAGTTCGTCTCTTGAACTATGAGCTAAGTAGAAATAGTCTAAAACCCGACTCATCGAGACCAAACTCTGACTTACCAACGGAGGGATTTTAAACTGCAGTGCTATTCATTAAACTGTAAACAAGGGGTTAGTGATCTCTATTAGATCCTAATTAATGAGCATCCTCCTTTTTAATACGCTTATTTATTCTCCAGCTCTGCAGACACACATTGGAGCTGAGTCACTGGGAGTCCTTTGGTTTGAATTCCTCCTCTGAGGGTTGGTGTCGAGGGATTGCGAACCTTTCATTGTGTTAATTAAAGCCAAATGAAAAGATAGAAAAGACAAAGAGGATTACCTGAACACCCCGGGGTGGCTGATTATGAGCGGAAAACAAATTTTCAAGATAATAGTTTGCACCGTTAATGAGCTGTTTAGGTATTCAAATCACAACCAAGTTTGTCTTGGAAATAACAAACCAAGTCCAAAATTATTCAGGTATCTTCAGTACCAGTTATCTCTGAAAGATATTCATCAAGCTTTTTAATTTCCAGCAATGAAACCAGTGAGGGAGTACACAGGGAGCTCAAACTCAGCCTTGCTGTCTGTGTTAAAGGACTTGCTGCAGTGTTTGAATGATGGCATAGAGAAAAATATCCTACCAAGGTGACATGAAAACTAATACAAAAGAACATTCACAGTCATCCTTTTGGTGTCAAACAAAACAAACTTCTGTGCATAAAGTTTGCAGTCTGAAGCAGAAACATCCTGGTGATCAGATTTTCAAGTGATGTTTGTCCAAAATAAAGACTGCATTTCCCATGAGCATCACCACCCACTGTGGTAAAGATGTGACTCTTGACAGGGCGTGCATTTGTTGCCGAAGCAAATAAATGAAAACATATCTTCAACCAAAACCAGATAATGTTGCATCACTGAATTTTTTAACTTGCATTTAAATATGGATACAAATAGTAAACAGGCCACTTTTTTAAGTGTTAGTATTTTCTTCCTATTCTGTTAATTCACATACTGTACATTAAGAAAGCTGTTTTTATTGCATGGATTATATTTATGGTTAACTTAAAGATCAAACAGGATCATACTTTCATATCATATTAGGAACAACGACACACACGTGGTCAGTGTACAAGTGTGAACTCTTTCTACCTCTCTTTCTCTCTCTCACACGCATACACACGCACACACACATACACACACACATACACACGCTGGCAGCAGCAGCTGCTGGGGGTGTGTTGGGGACTTTAATCCTATTGTGGGGCAGAGCTCAGGACACAACCATGTGTTCCTCACAGACTCCGCCCATTCTGTACTTCTATTGGTCGTCCAGCAGCAAAGGGTGCCGCCCTCATTTGCCTAATTGTTGCTTTGCTGCTTTCAAACCCAGTTGGGGAAAAAAAACACAAATTTCTTTTCAAAGAGGTGAAAGTCTCAACTTGTATTTTAATGATATTAATTTCACCAGATATCAGAGATCATCCAAAAAACTCTTAGAAATACAAGACAGGAGTAAGATATGTCACACTGTGAGGCTCCATACAGAACCGTCACTAATGAATTCCTATAAATGATATCAGGGAGGTATTATGTTATTTCTTAAATATTTTATTTTCTCAAAAAATATTTTGAATTTATTCTATTAATGCACACAAGCAGTTTTGTCTCTTCATTCATTTTCACATCCCTTGATGTCAGTATTTGAAGATGCAAAATTACTTTAGGGTGCTGTCCGAGTGAACCAGTTGGGTGTGGCGTTTACAGAGCAGCTGAGTGTTGTCCATAAACTAGTTTCTGTCCGGTCTCTTCTGTCATTAAAATATTCACAGAAGTTTTGAATAACAGCACAAAAAACTAGAGGGCAAACTAGAGAAACTCATGGAGTTGTGTTCAGAATATTTAAACACTCCTGCAGCAAACTAGACAACACCACAAACAAGCTTCATCAAAACTGTTGTTATTCAGCACAATAATAATTCACATAACTGGAAAGAATTTCCTCACATCCCATGAATGAAGTGTACTGACAGCTCAGAGTTGATGGTCTTAGGTATACAGTTGTTGACATGGGGGGTGTTTTTGTCCAAAGTTTAAATACAAAGTCTGTTTTGGTCTTTAATAAAAAGATGATCTGGAAATAATACATAAATAAAAAAATAAACAAACAAACAAATAAATAAACAAATAAATAAAATATTTATCAAATATAAACTTTGAACTTTGTGTGTGTGAGAATGCATAAGACAATTATATTGGCTCTTTAAAAGTAATTAAAAAAACATAGTAAGCCTTAGGTAACTGGGACGAAAGTCAAAGTTTGTTTGTTTGTTTGTTTGGTTGTTTGTTTGTTTGTTTTTTTAAAGGGTCACATAAGAAAAGTTAGTTACTGCTTTATAATGACATTAAGGAAGTTTGATCTAAAAATTTTCATTAAACCTTGACCCTCTTGCGCTTAGGAGAGAATTCTTCAACCACAGACATATTCCCTAAACATTGTCCCACACCACCTGAACGCATCACAACATCAGCTGCCTCACTCCAGGAAGTGACTGGGATTGACCTGTGGTCATGTGTGTGTGTGTGTGTGTGTGTGTGTGTGTGTGTGTATAGAGTCATAGGGAGGGAACAACCCCTTTCATGCCTTGTTAGGAGATCCCCCCTCCCTCCCTCCCTCCCTCTGTCCCCTCCTTCTGTCCCTCGCTCTCACACACTTGCTCTCAGTTCATGTCAGCGGCAGCATGCGGCAGCTCGTCTACTCCCTCCTCTCTGCATGTTCACCAGGATGAATGCTTTCTGCTCTCTGCTCTGTATCAAATACAGGTAGGCAGGGTCTGGACACGCACACCCACATTCACACACACACAGATAGACAAACAAACATAGAAGCAGTGGTGTTGAGTAACTGTTGTCCCTGGAAGTCGTTGTAGATAAGGACGCTGCTGTATCAGGTCGCTCAGGTGAAATAGGGCTGTACAGCTTATTCATTCAAACTCATTTAACTATCATTTAATTATGTGACATACTTTTATCTAGAATATATAAACAAGACCAGTGTTCTAGCGTCATCAACAGGTGTTAAAGTGCAGAAAAATCCATTTGAAGACACAGGTTACATGAAAGCCTCACTAATAAAGCAGGTTTTTCTGAATATAGAGAACATCTTTTATGTGTGACATTAATTTAAGGATCAAGACTGAAAATGGTCTCTAAAATCCAGATATACTCAGTTTCTTTTGTAGCAAAGAGAAAAGGAAGGAATGAAAGGGTAATAATGCAAGACTGAAGCCACAAATTAAATTAGAAGAAGTTAACAAGAAGAGCCCTCTCACCGCTCACTTTTTTGATCCAAGGAATTCAATGCACAATTGAATATGGTTTTATTGTTTCTTAAAGAATAAAATTAATATTTTAATAAAAAGATGATTTTAATGAACGATGTGATGCAATGCAATGGGATGTAACATACTTAATCATATTGTTTATTTCAAACTTGTAAAGAAGTGATAGAAACCAACCTATAAAGCACTTATAGAGCACTACGAAAATAAAATCTGTTTTATTTAACTTGTATTTACTAAAAAGTGGGAAGAAGTAATGCTCATTTTATAATATTATTAATGTTAAACACTTAAATTACATACCAACAAATACAATAACTTTATCATTTTACAGATTATTTTAGTTTATATAACATTTTGCGTCATTTTATTCAATTCATTTACCTGTCATATAATAAAATGCATGAATTTAACTTATATATCTCAACCTAAAAGAGTGCACACTTACATACTAATATATAAATATAAATATCTATACACTGGACACATATAAACACACATGCATAAATTTACAAATTTGTCTTAGAGCAGAGTACTGAACATGCTAAGTGGCCTCCACAGAATAATGAATGAACAAAATCATTGTAAAAAAAAAAAAAAAAAGAAAAACATGCCAAGTTGAAAAAGAAACATCTTTTATTGCACGTATCTGCCTGAATACATTAATAACATGGCATTATAAAAATCATGATGCTTTAATCGATGACTCCAGCTAAATCTTCTTGGGATTAATTATACTAGCAGGTTTTAAGTCAGCTGACATATCAGTTCTATAAAGTAAGCTTTTATCATCAAGAGGACAAGAAAACATTTAAAGTATTTGTTGAATAAATGTTGGATCAATATTTTCTGATGCTTTCTTGGTAATCGGAAAGCTCCCTATTGAAGCTGATCGTTTTTTTCTGACAGCATCAAGCAGATTATTGGCAGGAGCTGAAGTTGCTTTAATCTAAGTTATGATTTAAAGGAATAAATAAATATTTTTTTGAGATGAGGGAGTAAGTATTTTCTTTCATTAGTATGTTTTAAGCATGTTTTTGCTCCACACACTGATTTCTTTTCTTGCATACTGCATGCTGAAAATCCAGCACTGTTCAGCACAGATTCTACATTTTATTATAGAATCAGTAAATGTAATGTTTCATACAGGTTTTGGTCTGCTCTTGTTGGCTTCTGAATCTGAGTCTTGAAGTTGACTGGACCCTTCAGAAACAGCGGTCAAATTGAAACAAACTTTTACATGATCATGTTCTCCAAAGAAACATGTCTTTTTGATTCTTGTGGTAGGATTTTGAAAGCTGACAGGTGTCTTAATTCTTCAGGAGAAGAAACACACCTTTCCTCAGACTGTTTTTTGATGACTTTATTCAAATTCTTTCAAAGCAGACTGAAATCCTCTTAGCTGCAAAGGTAAAATGTCGTTGTCTCTTTCATTCTCTTTGTCCGTCTGAGGATTTGTTTTTACTTTTTGTGTTTGTGTGAGGGTTGAGTGAAGACGTGACACCTCCTCTGCTTTTTTTTTGCTAATGTGGTTTAACATCAGCTCGTCTCTAAATGGCTGATGCAGATTTCCATTTCAAAGATGTAAAACATCCCATCTTTGAATCGTCGTAGGCACAGTCAGAGTTAAAACACGACAGCTGTGTGTCTGTTGAAGTGTCTCCTCTTGAAGGTTTCCCCACATGACAGCTTCTTCTTCATGTATGTGACTTCAAACACACATGAAGAGTGAAGCTGTGAGTGTGTGTGTAGGTGTGTGTGTGTGTGTGTGTGTGTGTGTGTGTGTGTGTGTGTGTGTGTGTGTGTGTGTGTGTGTGTGTGTGTGTGTGTGTGTGTGTGTGTGTCAATCAGCTGTGGGACGTAATGCTTTGAAATTAGACGAGTCACTTTGCTCTTAAAGCCGCCTCATAAAACTGAAGTTGTTAGAATTTAGTCTCTGCTCAGTCAAGCTTGAAAGACTTTGTGTGTGTGTGTGTGTGTGTGTGTGTGTGTGTGTGTGTGTGTGTGTGTGTGTGTGTGTGTGTGTGTGTGTGTGTGTGTGTGTGTGTGTGTGTGTTTGCATGCAGTGTGAGGTTCAAAGTCGATTTCTGCCATCTGTATGTGCTTTGTGGGGCGGAGGAGTATCAGCTGCTGGCTGCTATGATGAAATCTGTTTTGTCTGTCTCAACACATGCATGAACGTACTGTGTGCTTGCTATCTCCTTCTCTCAAAGATTAACCACAAATTAATCTTTTGTTTTGTGTAGCTGACATAAATTAAAGATTTCATTTGAACTTTTTGTTTTTGATTCTGAACATATGTGTATCTCTCGTGCATAGACTGTCGTACAGGCCAAATATTCCCTTCCTTTAAACGTTAAGGAACAAGTGAAAAATTTGGAGCAAAAAATTCCCAACTTGGAGGAAAAAATATGCTACATCATCAAAAGGATAACTTTTTTTTTTACATAAGTAGAAGATTATCCCTTTTTTTAATCGCTTTTAATCCTGCTTATAACATGAGAGGGAAACGGACGGTATGAGAATATGAGCATGAGAATACAGTGAAATACGATGGTAAATCAAATCAAACTTGATTTATTCAGTACTTTTAATACCAAGTAATTCTGATCAGGCAGCAAACTTAGCGATTCCAAACCAGCACAACACAAGTACACACCAACTCTGCACCCAGCAGAAAGAGCAGTAACTATTTGATTAATCAACAAGTAGTTCCTGGTGACTATTGAATAATTTAAAAGCTTGAAATACTAATTTGTACAAGGAAATAATTTCTTTTGGTTGCAGGTAGAGGACCCCACCCTTATTGTAACCTCAACCGACATCAAGGCTAACTGTTTACTGAGACTTCTTCTCCCACTGCTGCTTCCTCTTTATCATCTTCACTTCATTTAAGGTTTGGTGGCAACCAGCATAAAGATCCACTCCTGTCTCTTACTATGAACCAACTAGTTCAGCAGTATTGACATGTGCTTGTTTTGGGGATAATATTATTTATTAGCTTTTCTTAAATAAGAGGTATCATCTATAGGAGAGGGTGAAACAGATTTTTGAAAAAAACAGCCGGCGCGGCCATATTGGAAATGAGGTGGGCTTTAAGTCTCTACAGTAACAGCCATAGGGCGCCCGGCAGTCATGTGAGCTGAGCTGTGCCTCTGATTGGACAAACTGGTGATCTTAATATTGTCTAAACTGCTGAGTTAGAGAAAAATTCATCCCCCGTACAGTGCGTGCAGTAAGCAGAATTACCAATTCAGATGGGAGACATTCTTTATACCAGGCTGTAAATGTGCTTATTTTGGCCGTGAAAACAGCTTTTTTTTTTTTTTTTTTTTTTTTTGCTTTGTGTGTATGTGACTTCCAGTACTTCGGAGCCAGCCTCAAGCGGACACTCGAGGAACAGCAGACTTTAGCACTTCCCCATTGTCTCATATCTTCAGACCAGAGGTTGCCGCTTGGTTCACACTCATAATTGTACTTGTGTTGTTCAAAGAGTTTCTGTCTTTCATCTGTGTTGTTCAGGTCTGGCTTTGTTTCCCACGTTGCAAAGTTTCTGGAGCACAGAGACAACTAGCTGAGGAGAAAGTCAACAATTTAATGGAAATGTTTTCAGATGATTTATATTCATCCCATTGTTGAGAACAAACAGGGAGATTGTTTCCTGATTAACAGCTAATCCATCCAGCAGAAGGATTTGTGTGATGGTAAACTGAAAACTAACAACCACCTGAATTATGTCTGTATGCCAGTGGATACTGGTGGCTTTGTATGAATCAAAGGAGGAGTTTTTTCAACAGTGTAAATAACAGAAATCTGTCTCTGTGTGTGTCTCTCTCTCGTACAGGCGCTGTTTTCAAACAGCCCACTTCTATGTGGAGGACTCTAATTCCCACCGGGTGATACCCAATGAGACGATCCCAGTCATCCCCATCCCAGGTAACTACCAGTCACAGCACTTCCCACAATGTTATATCCAGTGCTAAACTCGGAAAGATAATGAGCCTAGCATGGATTTCCAGGCTTGTGCAATATGTTTTCTTGGTAAAACATCCCAGCACAGTGTTGGTAAGTGTGGTGGTCATCCAGTCTGTAGGGTCAAAGGTCAGTGCTATTCTTGAAACATAGGTGAAAGGTTACAAAGTCATGAGGGAAGACCCGGCTGGTTTTATCTCCCAGTGACAAAATGGTCTGAATGTGGTGTCGTAACCCAACCTGGGACTGGATACACAAGTCCAACAAAGTCACAGATGTTACTGTGTGAATCTAAGTAAAACAAACATATTTACTATTATTGCAGAAGTTCTGACATTAAAAATCGAACAGTCTGCGTACAAATAACAGGACATTACACTTTCAAACTGCTTGTGGTGCATATGCTGAATTCTTGATTCAGCTGATCAATGCAGCATCACCAGACAAATTATCATGTAAAACTTTGAAGACTGTATGCTACCTAACAATCAGTCTTCAATGAAACATTTACATAACATTGTAAAAATAAAAAGTCTGACTGATATGATTCTTCTTGGGACTATTATTATATTTCTTAATATAAAAATTTAACAGGAAAATAACTGACGACGAAGAAAAATAAACTCAGAGGTTATACCCTTTCTTGCTGATTTTGTTAAAGCTGTGTTCATTATTCTGAGTCTGTTTATGACCAGTTTCAAGGCACCCCTCAGTTTTTAGGTCCGTCCTTTCTTCATTATCACACTCTCTGATGTCACGTCCAAGCCGCTGCAGTGTCCAGTCAGTGAATGTTATACGGGGGCGTGTCTCACGTATCCCTGCACATCGTTCTTCCGATTCACCTCCTCTCTCCTCGATCCTCAAGCAACTGTCAGAGCGTTGGGTCAGTCATCAGTGACTTCTTCCAGTTTGACTGAGGATTAAAGACAAAAGAAATAACATTTGAGCACTTTTAGCTTTTTTAGTTAAACCAATGCATCCAATACCCTCTCATCCTCATGACATAAGCAACATTCTCAGATACTTAGACTACGTCCACATGTAAAGGGATGATCATTTTTTTTTAGTTTGTTATTAGTTCAGTTCTTTCCACATCAGGTCTTTATAAATACATGTAGCAAAAAAAACCCAATGTTTTCAGAATTACATATTTGATCAAGAAGAAGCAGTGAAAAACTGGAGATTCAGGGTTGACTCTTCACACTTTTTGATGTCTACTTCCTAAAGAAAGCAGAAGGATTGATGTGATTATAGCTGCGTGAGTTTGAGTGTGTTTGTGTGTAATTGTTAGAGAGAGAGGGTGAGGTATTACCCAGTTCACCAGGTCCAAAGAACAAACTCACATATTAAACCTCCAGCCTCTCCAGCTCAGTCCACAGATCCAGGATTTGGATCCAAACCTGTCAGATCAATTAAAAGCTTGTGGGGCCTCTTAACAATGAACCTTGGCTGAGTCCAAAGTCCTCCATTCAGTGGATTCAGGGCCACCATGCCCAACATGGCAGAGTCCAGCACAGACAAAAAGAGGGTCTGACACTGAGCTGTACCACCCCCTCTGAGGCCCACAGAGCACCTGGAGTGGATTCCCTTCTGATGGGACATCACTGTAGTGAGATATGTGTGTTTATTTGATAACCACTGGAAGCGTTGGGAAGCTCTACAGACGTCTGGAGCCTGTAACGGTAAATTGATGGCTGCTCACATGACAGCCTCCGTGTGTGGATATCAGAGCCTGGCGCAGCAGACAGGGCTGTGGTGTATGACCATATGTTTGTTATGTTAATTGTCTCAATGAGCTCAGACCTGGAGCCTCACACATCCCATAATCCTCTTTAAGACCTTCTGCTGGATTTAAAGCTGCGGGGAAACAGCCACCAGACCTACCAATTAACACTGACTCACACACGCACAAACACACAGATACACACACACATGCCGGCAAACAACAACCACTTATATGTCACATGAGAGGGGAAGGTCATTAGCTTTGTTTCTCATAAAGATTGCTATTTTTTAAACAAACATATGGAAGGTCAAATTTTTGGTTTTGCACATTTAAAGGAAAACTTGTTTCAAGTGTTTCCAGTTGTTGGAAATTAGTAATGCATGTTTAAAAATGATAGTACATGTTTTCTCTGGCAGTGTAAAGCTGGTCCAAGCCTGAAGGATGTCCTAAAACTATGTCACCTGAGTCACTCTGAGTCACTCTGAGTCAGTCTGAGTCAGTCTGAGTCAGTCTGAGTTGGAGATATGCACATATGATTTACGGCATCTTGTGGCACAGTCCGGTTTGACAGATTTAGAAAATAGAAATGTGTTAGGTTAGTCTCACCTGAGCAATAATAACTATCAAAGACATGTGAGTGTTAACCTGCCAGAAGGACGTAAGGCTGGTGGTGCTAGCTCTGCTATTGTTAGCCACATTCATCAGGCTGAACTGACATGGTTTGCCTGAAGATTCTGTGATACTGTTCTCAATTTTGGACTAGTCTTTGAGTGTTTTTTTTACCCTGAGACTAGTTGGTCAAACAATTTGAAACATCCCATATAGTCATTGCCAAGCTTCATGCACAAGCTTTCCAACACTCTTAGCATTTCCAAAAACCCTTCTGAAAGATACAGATTCCTTTTTTTTTAGATTTTTGGTCTGCACCTTTTACACTCCCAACATCACTTTTTTAATATTTTTTCACTTGTGCATCACATTTCATTTGACATGTAAACACTGGCCGTTTAATTCTATTCATATTGTGTGTAAATAGATCGAAGTCTTTACTTCATATTTATTTTAGTCTCTTTATCCATCTTATTCTATTTGATTGTGCTTGATGCTGCAACTGAATTACCCCCTGGGGAGCAATAGAGTGTTATCTTATTAAACAAAGATGAACAGATATTCAGATTTGAGTCACAAGAAATAGAAAGTAATTTTATTGTGTGTTCACAAAGTTAATATGGCACAACACCTATGTTACTGGTCACAAACCTGAATAAAGCTAATGTGGGAAATGAACTGTGGCATCATGTTACCTAAACTATACAAGAAGTTGAGATTTCCATTTTGGCATCCCCTATTTGTTTTTAAACAACTGTCTTGAACCCTCGAGCTAACAGGTTAGTTGTCAGTGTTCTGGTTTTATGAAGCTGGACTTGTTTGTGTTTAGATGATATGAGCAAGGGTTTAATAAACCAAGTTATCTGTTTGCTGGAGTGTATGGATTTATTATGTAACATCTAAGCCTGATAAAATGCTTTGCTGTATTTTACATTGGCACAGCACTAACTGAAGATCGTTTTGGCAGTTGCAGAGAGCTTTTTCTCATGATTTTTATTCGTGCTTCACTTTGTTCCTTTACTCCTGTTTAAATTATGTATTTTGGCACAAACACATTAACACTATGAGCAGTGCACACCACAGTGTAAGTGATTTTTCTCTGCCATCTGTAAAATACGTCAGAGCATATTCTGCATGCAGTTAATTGGCTCACCCAGGCCTCGCTGCATCACACTCAGCACCCTGCTGTGTTCACTGACACCAATAATTCTGACACATTTACATACCTAAATGAGCGTCTTGGAGGACAGAGTGAGACGGAGCCAATATATGCCCTTGTTAATATTTGATGCAGACTAAACTGAGGGGAGCTGTGGGAGAAATTTAGCTGTTGTGTAATGTTGTTTCATCTTTTTCACTAAATAGGTTCCTATCATGTGGGTCGAGTTCAGCTCTTATGCTGTCAGAGTCTGAGGGACAACCACTACTTTACAAGTGTTTGCATACAAATGTCTGTATTATGATAAAACCTGTTCAGTGCTAATGCTGGAGTACTTTCAGTCCTAGAAACAACAGAGCATCATATTAGGAACAGTTCTTAAGATAATCTTCACTGTTTGTAAATACGTCGATAGTCTGAGGTCAAATAGTGGAACTTAAAGTTTGCTGAGCTTGCATTGCTCCCGACAGAGCTCATTGTGAGGGAAGGATTTACTCCAAGCACCACAGAAAGCCATGATTGCATCTTAGTGTTAGCCCTGACTCAAGTCCCTTTGAGTCATCTGTTTCATGTGAGTCTATTTTTATAGAGGTGACAAACGTGAAAAAAACAACATATGAGGTTAAATTCAAAATGAAGAGTATATCTTGTTTTGTTGATTTAGATAAGCTAAACAACCAGGGCAACAAGTAAGGGATAACATCTAATTTAGAGGGTAGTTGTGGGATTAAGAACCCCAATAGGGTGTGACAAAACCCTGACACAAGGTGGAGAGTCCTTTCAATATTAGACGTGCTATTTCCCATAACTACCCTCGAACCATACATCACACACTTGTAACAATTCTCCCACCTGCTACACTGCCAACACCAGGATTGCTAGACAGGATCCAGTATGAAAATATCCATGTTATTTAGCCTGGTAAATTAGCATGCTAACAAAAACTAATGTTTTAGTTACACTGTTCACTAATACGATGCTAACGGTAGCTAATGGTTTTAGCTCACCTTATGGTCTGTTCAGTCAACAAGCAGAAGCTTAACTGTCTGAACTCTTTTCTGTGAACTGATGTGACATGTTGTGATCAGTCTGCTTCTGGCGTTGCTCATGTTAGTGAAAGTTAATAACTGACGTTCAGGGTACTGACCAATCAGAATCAATCATCTTTCACACCAGGAAGATCAGTATGAATGCCCTTGACCCTTTATTGTGTCACATTTTCATCAGTAGTTAGAGGTTTCCTGCTTGTAATGGAACTGGAGACCTTTTTCGAGCACTTCTTGTTGGCTTAGAGATGCAAATAGGAACAGAAATAGCAAAATTTCATAGCATGACATGAAACACAGATGAGGATGTTTTCTCTAGCACCATTTCAACTCCAAATCAGTAAAGAATATCTACTGATCAATTGTATGGCACAACGTTTTCTTTGGAAGGTTTGTGTTTGAAGTTTCTAAATGCCAACTGTTACATGTCAGCTGAAACTAATAGGGTGTATATGTTTAAAAAAATGTGGTCTCCACTTCCTGTCTGTGCTAAGTTAACTCTTGTACTTTCTCCTCTCTGCAGATGACATGGAAGCCGTTCAGGTCAAGCAGTTTATTAAACACGTCTCTGAACTCTCCTCCAACAACCATCACGGATACTCTGAGGATTTTGAGGTGAGCAGTTCAGTGTCACGCTTTAAACATCGTGGATGGTATGAAATACAGGTGAAGTCTCTGTGGTGTCACTGGTTTCTGAAGAGGCCCAAAGATGGCTTCATTTTTCAACACTGGAGGAGACATGGATGGACACGAGTTTGACACATGTCATCACGTTCAGTCTCTTCAGTTTCTAATGTTAAGCATGTTTAGCCATGTTTAACAGCTGATTGTGCAGCACTGAGCATTTAATATACAGTGAGTTTATTTTTGCTGAAACAGCTGCCTGCTACGACCAACAGCGGTATTCTTAGACATGAGGTTGAACTCAAACAATAAGCATTGCAGAGCTGAGCTCAATCTTGTTCGGGTTTTTTAAAGCTCAGTTTGTCAGCGATCCCACAATAATACTTTAACAGGAGCTGTTATTACAGGTCAACGTGGCTTTTTAACACTTTAACAAACAGAGCTGTCATAATGACGTCAGTAGGTGACTATAAACAGCATTCCAGCATTTTTCCAAACTAACAGATGACATACAACACATAATCATCAAGTATAGTGAGATGGATGAGACCTGTCTAATAGTGACTTTGCGTCATGAACAACAAATATGGACCTTGATTTCTCTTTAAGTGAGAGTCAGGGAGGCCGAGGGCTTCAGTTAACTCTTCTGTGTCAGCTGAAGAAAGCGAGCTGGCACTGAAGAGTACAAAAACAGGACTTGGGTAGATGATTTGACATTATCCTGGATTTAGGATTCTCCTGATATGTTCACAAAACAGCAGGTAAGAATCTAGTTTCTTTACAAACTGCAAAGTAATTTTAAAAACAGGCAACTGAATCTATGATTTGCAGAAAGAACTTGGTGCAAGCAACATCTGCATTGCAGCTGAGCTTCAGGAGCACACTGAAGAATCAGTTTGGGCAATAAGGTAGCTGGTCCAGCATGAAGTTCTCCCAAAGTTGCATTAAAATATCAGTCCAGCTTGTGCAGGTGGGTTCAGTGTCCAGAGAATGATCCAGTGGAGACTTGCTGAAGGTTGAGTCAAGATTGCAAATCCAACTCAGGATGAGAAGATAAAGTAGGAGCCTGTAGTTCTCTGAAAGGAAAGATCAAGTCTTGGCATCTTAGTGGGTAGTGTCAGTGGTGATGGTGGTTGGCTGGCAGGCAAGAGGACATCAGGAACAACGGAGCTTAAGAGTTGAGCTGAGATAGTACAAGCTGTAAGTTTGGTAAAGCACACATTGTCAAAAATGAATCAGGGTTACAAGGAATGATTGATGCATAACATAAAAGTCAGAACAGATCTAAGATAAAAAGAAAGACAAAGCTCAGGATCACAGTTTGTGCAGGAAGTACGAGCTGTCATAGAGTCAGTGTGGGCTGTCAGATTGCAGCCTGTACAGTCCGGTGGTATCTTAACTATCAGGTGAATGTTAGAGATGTTACTGAACTTAAACTCTGAAAAAGCCGGTTAGACGGCATTCTTCACCACCATCATCAAACACTGGATGGGGGATGCTTTTACGAAGAATGCTTTTCCTCTGTAGAGTCTCACTTTCTTTGAACATCTCCTGCACCAAAGCGGCTCAGTGACCCTGTTCACTTGTGCACCACTAAGCTGCAGTCAAGGCCTCATGTCCCTGTTAGTCTATAATCAGGGGGTTTAACTGAGAAAACTACTTTTTACTTCAGTCTTTGTGGTTAAAACAAGAAACAACCAGTTTGGATGATGTTATGACACTGAAAGGTGCCTGCTTCTAAAAAGAGAAGGACTCCACAGGTCTTCACGGGGGCATGTTTACCTTTGTGTTTCATCACTTCTTCTGAAACAACACTCAGTAGACCTTCAGGAAAATGGAGACCAGTTTCTGGAGTTTTGAAAACGGATTGATGTCCCACTCTGGATTTCAGCAGCTCTGTGGCTTGGGGTCTCCTTTGTTGTATTTTGTTGTGTTGTGATGTGTGCCAGAATTTTTTTTCAACCAGTTTCCCAGATGTGTAAGCTAACAGTGCTGTTGGCCTCTATGCACTCTCTTACCCTCATGGATACTTGCTCTTGGACTGTGGGCTGGATTCTCTTCAGAAGAGAGGATGTAGCGTCCATGACTTCCAAAAAGGTTGTCAAATTTTGATTCGTTGATACACGGTTTCCCTTTGTATGGTTTATTTTTTTAAAACTACATTTGTGGACACAGTGGCAAACAGTGTCTACTTACAATGTTTTGGGAGGGATTTTGAGCTCATGCAGTGATTTCCACTACAGAGTCATGTCTGTCTTAAATGCAGTGCTGCCCGAGGACCTGAAGATCACAGCCCTTTAGTATTGGTTTTGCTCCTTGTCTCTTTTATAAAGACATTTATCCAGATTCTCTGAATCTGGATAAATGTCTTATTATGTTCTGTAGGTGATGAAACACTCAAATTCTTCACACTGGCCAGAAATTGTTAAACTATTTGCTTCTTCAGATGACTTTGTGGTGTGCTGGAATCATGTAATGCTGACACACATTGCATTGCACTGAACTTGCACTGAGATGCTCGAATGCACTTTTCGTCTTGTATTGTGTTGTACTGTATTGTATAATGTATTTTATAGATTTCTATTTATTTATGAATGTGTGAGGAGTATGTGGTGAGTGTGTTGTCTGTGCAGTAGACTTCTCTGCCCGAGACAAATTTCTCCAAAGTGAGACGGATAAAGACACCTTGACCTTGACCTTGACCTTGGACCCTGTCACTCCCCTCTCTCATCCTGTTTTGTACTCTATTCATTGTCCTGATAAAAGGCATAAAAAGCCTGACAAAATAACGTCTTACAGAGATACTCTTTTTCTCTTTGACGTCACAGGGACTCAGTCTCTTTGAAATGCCTTTTTTATACTCAGTCATGCACAACTGGCATTCAATTAAAATGAGCTCGTGTTTTTCCTGAAACAATGAAAAAAATTCTGCTTTAATATTTGATCAATATTTCCTCAGATTATTTTCAATCAAATAAAAGATTTCAATAATTTACAAACCATCAAATTCTCTTTTCTATAACACTGTTCTGACTGTTTTTGAACAAGAATCATTAGAAATCAAAGTCATCTGTTAATAACTGCGTTAAGAGGAAAAAAGGGAGAGAGAGATAGAGAGGAAGAAGTCATTGCTGTAGGTATGAGTGTGTGGAGCATTTGGGTCAGTGTTTACACATGCATATGTGTGCACATGAACCATCTGCAGAACGCTTCACCTGTCAGTGACATCCTGCCTCTCTCTGTCATAACCTGCAACCTGAGCTGACCACGTATACTCACTGGGAAGCCTGCGTGCTCAAAATAAATCCCTGTTCCAATTAGTATGATGAAACCATGTTGAATGGTGCTAAAACAAGTTGGTGGCCTGTAAAGCTCCATCGGAAATGAGGCAGAGGGGTCAGAGCCAAATCCAGCGCCTGCCCTCCCTGTTTGCCGTGCTGAGCTAGCAGCCAGCAGCTGTTTGCCTGGCAGGAACTCGACATTAAACACTGACATATATACACAGACTGCAAATCCCAGAGTGGCTCGCTGCCATCATTTGAACTGAATGCTACAGCCAGCTATAGAGTGCTGGACAGTTAGGAGATTATTTCTTGTCTTTATTTGCATGTAACTTCAGAAACAGTTATTTTATTGGAGCTATAATTTCAAACACGCTTAACATGCAGTTTTGAATTGTGGCAACTTAGACTGTGAGGAGCCATGTACTCTGTTAGATAAGAGCCTGTCACCATCATTGAGCCGAATAACTTGGTGTTCATATAAAAGTCAGGTGCAGGTAAAAAAGGAGAGAAGAGCAGAAGAAAGCTACACAGAGGAGTGATAGAAGTGAAACACAAATAATCTGTATGAGATGATGAGCATTACAACCCACATGCAGCAGTTATACTGCAGTGGTCTGTTCAAACTTGAGAGTCTATCAATAAAATTAAAGAGGATGTGTTTGTTGTGCTCTGCTCTCATGTGAAGTAAATTAATGATCCTGCCAAGCGAAAGTTGTCTTTGATTCAGGCACAAGCTGTGAGAGAAGAGCACTTATTAAAGCCAAAGAAAAGAAACAAATGAGGGGAAAGTGGAAGAATTATAAGCTTGGAATCAGCCCAAGCAGGTGAAACCAGGAGAGCAGCTTTGGAGGAGTTATGACAGCAGTGCATGGTGGACGATGTGACATTATAAAGTACAGCTTACAGCAAAAACAGAAAGCACTACAAGATCAATAACAAGGATGTCTAAGCAAGAGTAATTATGTTAAATTATAAAGAGAGCATTTCGAGATTAATCACAAATGTGAAAACTTTTTTCCCTCCCATAAAATATGTACACTTTCTTTGTGTTCAGAGGCTTCCCCTCCAAACAGCTGAAGATAAACAAGACGTCAGCTTTAAAGCAAAGATACTCAGAATTGTTTACCAGAGCACACAATATAAATATGTCATGAGAGGAAATGCCACAGGGTAAACGTTTCAAACAGCCCGAAGCATTTGAACTGTAAAGGAAACGCTCTGTTGAAGGAATATTTTAAAGTAATTGTTTCTGTAGATTGAGACGTCTGGCTTAAAGAACCACAAACATTTGCTTTGATCCTCTTGAGGATGTGATTTTTAGGATTAATGATCATACAGCTGAACTGTACAGACAGATCAGAATGATAATGATAATACTGTCTGTGTGTGTTTACTCTGCAGGAGGTGCAGCGGTGCACTGCAGATATGAAGATCACCTCAGAGCACTCAAACCACCCAGACAACAAGCACAAGAACAGATACATCAACATCGTGGCCTGTGAGTAAACACTTATCGCCTGTTCACACACCGATACAAACATCTATCCGATTTCTTATTTATCTGTTCTTATTCCTGAGTGTTCAACAGGAAGGGTTTCTTGGTTTGTTGTTGTTTTTATGCCTATTTGAGTCACTTTTAGAGCATATTGTTGCAATTCATTCAGTAATTGTTCTGATATTTTTCAGAACAAAGCGTTGTGCAGAAAATGTGTTGCTCAGGTGAATTGTGCCTTCCAAGGAATAAGTCCAAACTGACTCTGTTGATTTCCATTTTTCTGAACAGAGCTCAGCCCAAACCACAGATCTTTCACTGAGCCAAAGCGTAGCTGTGTTAATCATTGATAGTCTTTACCACCAGCAGAACAAACAGCAGAAACCACACTCGGGCTTTGACGATCTCAGTCTGTGATACATTTTTTACATGACTATTGGCTTTGGCAGCTCGATCTTGTGTTTACTGACTGCATGTTGGAGGCAAAGAGCAGGTGTCATGCTGTCAAGCTGTCTGCAAAAGGCTACAAAACCCAGCGTGACCATTGTTTCAACCACAAAGGTTAATGTGCTTCCAGGTTTGGGGCAGGTGGCTTGGCAGGGCGCAGAGATAATACACAGACAGCACGGTGTTAGGGTTCAGCTAAGGTTAGCTCTGGCTGTGGTTTGAGCCTCACAGACGGACTGATTGGTTTACTGCTCTGTGTTCACCCCTCAGATGACCACAGCAGGGTGAAGCTGAGGCCACTGGCTGGGAAGGACTCCAAACACACTGACTACATCAATGCCAACTATGTGGATGTGAGTGCTTCCACCGGGGCGTCTCAAATACTGATCTGGGATCTGTGTCTGAATGAGTGAGAGTCGTTTGGAAGAGTCGCACAGAGGAGAATGGATCTCGTGGAGATTTATGCACAGATCTAGACCGTATTAGTTTATTAATGATAATTATGTTTTTATTTCCCACTCAACTATTTATCCATTAGGGTTACAACAAGCCTCAAGCCTACATCGCAGCCCAGGGACCTCTCAAATCCACTTTTGAAGACTTTTGGCGAATGGTGTGGGAGCAAAACACGGGCGTCATCGTTATGATCACAAACCTGGTGGAGAAAGGCCGGGTAAGCTCCATCATGCACACAAACTGAGTCAGTATTTTGAATCATAACCAGTCATCACATTCTCCTAAACTCCCTTACATTTCAAAATACATCACCTGCCAGATAATAGAAATTACTGCTTACAGGATAGAACAGATGCAACAGCAGCGACTCTCAGGGAGAGACTTTTCTTAAAGAAGATACATTGATTTGTCAAACTGAAACGTGTAACTAACTAAACTACAAATGGACGTATTTCATTTCTGTGGATAAGTGATATAAATGTCACCTGTGAATTTTCAGTGACAGCCAGGCCTGTGGACCTGGACGGTCCTGATGCTTCAGCTAATCATACAAATGTCAGTGCTTGAGATACTCATTCAAGGCTCGATGACATACAGCATACTTAGAGACTATAAAACATGGACAGTCTCTGTGGTGTCACCCGTCACTTTCTGAATAAAAGTTTCGGAGTCCGTGACACAGGCAGGTACCTAAACCAAGCAGCATTCTCCAGCCATGAGAAATCATCATCATCGTCATCATTTATTGGAGAAATCACCTCATTTACAATGATGTCGAGAGAACACACAAAATAAATAAACACGAGTCAAAAAAAATTGATATTGCTACAACAGAAATGAGTAAAAGAATAAACTCAATGGGAATTTAAATGAGCACAAGGAATAAAAGGGCTCAAGTTCACGTCGCGTTGCAGAGTGTTCCCGTTTGCAGCACTGATGCTAAAAGCGGTTTTCCCCTGGTCAGCCCTGACATGAGGAACCTGGAGAACTAGCAATTTGCTAGAGCGGGAAAATGAAATGGACCAGGGTTTAGATGTAACAGAGAGGTGATGTATGATGGGAGCTTTCCGGTAAGTGCTTTATAGATGAATAGAAACTGGTGGTTATGGCGTCTTTCAGTAAGAGAGGACCAGCCAGCTTTATGAAAGAAAATGCAATGATGAGTCGTGTAGCTGTCACTGGTAATAAATCACAGTGCAGAATGATAGACAGCATCCAAGGGCTTCAGAATAGTTACAGATGCATGTCTATAGATGACATCACCGTGATCCAAAACTGACAGGAAAACAGCTTCAGTAATTCTTTTCCAACAGAACACGGGGAAACTTCATCTGTTCTGGTAAAGGAAGCTGATCTTTTGTCGTAATTAGACGATGTTAAGATTACAAGTTTGCCTAATGGGTTTGAATGTCTGCTTGTGTTTTACAGAGAAAATGTGACCAGTACTGGCCGACAGAGAGCAGTGAGGAGTACGGCAACATTATCGTCACGCTGAAGAGTACAAAAGTCCACGCCTGCTACACGGTTCGCTGCTTCACACTGAGGAACACAAAAGTAAAAAAGGTGAGAACGAGAAGGACAAAGTGAGAGCTCCTGTGGGATAAAACAAAAAAAGTGTTTTATGGTTCTCCTCATCATTTCCTCCATCTCTACTTCCCCCTCTCCTCCATCCAGAGTGTGAAGGGGAACCCTAAGGCACGATCTCAGAGTGAACGAACAGTGCACCAGTTTCATTACACCCAGTGGCCGGACATGGGAGTCCCAGAGTACACACTGCCCGTCCTCACCTTTGTCCGCAGGTCCTCAGCCGCCCAGATGCCTGATATGGGACCCATGCTGGTCCACTGCAGGTGAAGCCTCTAATCTGCTTTCACTTTACGTGAACTCTCTTCATTCCTCTGTTTCTAATCCTCCTAAACGTGGATCAGTACATCACACACTGTCTCTACGGTCACACTGTCTTTACAAACGTGTCACTGAGCCTCAGCTCAAAACCTCAAACCTTTTTTTTTTTGTTTGTTTGTTTTTTGTTGTGGGTTGTTTTTTTATTGATTAACTAGAAAACACTCAAGGTCAGGTCTGCATAATAAGCTCTTTTTTACGCTCAAATTTCTAAATGAAGGCACCAGTCCATAAATCCTCTTTTCAAAGTGTCGAGTTTTGACAAATATGAACCATGATTCAACAATTGTTGCAGTCTTGTTAAATTCTTCGCTCTTAAAGCTTCTGTATGTAAAAAACATCTATAAGTAGTGATGAGTTCAGAGCTTAGATACCAGAATGAAACAAAACCATTAAGATGTGACTTATTGGGTTTAAATATAGTCGGTCACATTCAGACGGACAAATAGTTTCGTCTTATGCACCACAGAATGAATCACTCTCAAGATATAAAGAACACTCAGGGATTCATTCAAAACTTTTTATATGACTAACTGACAACTTTATCTTTGTGGGGATTCGGCATAATACCTGTTGCGTGAAATTAAATTGAAACAAATTCACTCTGTCACTACTTTGGATGAGGATTGAACCCTGCTTCTATCAAGGACCCAGTCTACATTTTTAAAGCCTAACTTGTTGTTTCCTCTACCAATTCCATCACATCATGTTCTGAGTTCCGAGTCCCGTCATTTCACGCAAATCACTGGTGCAAAAACATGTTGGCTAAATACTTAAATTTTTCAAAAACACTAGCCAACATATCTCACCACACAAAGGTGAATTTTGATTATCTTCAGGTTGGGATGGCGGAAGATGTGGCGAGGTCTGAGGTTTGGCTCCATTTTACTGAAGCAGAAGCTAAATGAGGAGGGAGTGACGAACAATTCATCGTCTTAAGGTTAAAACTTTGGACTGACTTTGATCCTCCACTCAAAGCAGTCCTGGCAATAGTATCCGAACCTTGTGGCGAGTCTTGTTGGTTAAAAGTGATCCAAAGTAGAATAACTGCTGATTAGATGACTCAACATGGTGTGATCCGTTTCTCTGTGATCTGTTTAAGGCAGGGTAAGAAAAATAACCATTTAGCAGAGGTAAATGTCATAATTTGTATTTGAAATGTAGAAGAAAAGAAAACGAAAACAAGTGTTTGGTTATAATTTTTTTAAAAAATTCAATTGTTCTGAGGATAAATTTGTTTTCTGTGACTTACAGTTCTGCAAAAAAAAACAATGTTGTGTTTTTGAAAAAAACTTGAAAAATTTAATTGGTGGTCTGGTCTGTAAAAAGACTTGAATGTAAAGGAGTCTTATTGATATCGATTAAGGATTATAAGAAACTCTGTAAAAGCATCTGAAGTGTCCGTCAGTGAAGAGCTTGAGAAGAAATTTACTGTTCAGAAAAAGAAAGTTTGAATTGAAACAAATGGGATTGTTTTGAAGACATTTTTTTAGTTTTGTGTTTAATTTGTTTAAGTGTTTCTGTTTAGGAAAAACTGTTACGTTTAGTGAAGTTTTCTTGTCTTTGCTGTGTTTCCTTGAAAGCTTTGTTGAAGTTCTGTGGCCCCCCCCACCCTGAGGATTTGTTTGGACATGGGGCCAAGCTTATGAACACTAGCTTTTATCCCTCTTGTTGTTGTTCAACATAAAGCAGTGTGCAAAGTACATCAGCTTTCACCTCAGCTGCCTATATAAGCAGCATCAGAGAGACGCTGCCACAGCCACAGTTGGCAGCTTGAATTTAAGGGCATTTTACAGTAACACAGGCGGGAAATTATGGGTAATTGGCCGCTGACTGTGGCCCCCGGGGGGCACTGAATATGAAGCACTCTGCTATCATCTGTTCTGTGATGGTCGATAATAACTCGTCATGCTGCCTCACCGCTGTGGCTTCAGACACACCGCTCATTACTCCCATTTTGTGCAGGGACACAGACACATAGACACCCTCCCACTCATTACACAAGGAGCAGAGCAGACAGAGACACACTTACATCCACCCTGCTGTCCTGCTGCTGGAAAGCAACGGGAACCAAAAGGCCTGAATGTAGAAGTAGAGGAAAGAAATGAAATGTTTCTGTGGTCCTAAAGTCAACCTTTAATAAAGGAACACGCACATTCACAGTGAACCAGCAGTTAAAATGAACTAACCTGCTCGCTTCTGCTGAGTTAAAATCATCACAAGAGGAAAATCTCCACGTATGGAAAAACTTCTCTGGAGTTAAACATTATGCAAATACCACCATGACTGTTATGCCTCTAAAGGAATATATTTTCACTCATAATGAAGGATTTATTTCACAGCTCTGTCAGCACTCTTTGAAATACACTTACATCCTCAGTGATGGGCTAATTACATGCATGCAGTGACAGATTGTGCATACATCTATTTCTAAGTGTCTGTGAAACATCCATTATGTAAATAAGTGCTGGACTGCCGCTCAGAGTTGGTTCTCTGCTGCTGTTCTGTTTTTAAATCTGCTCGACCTACAGAGAATCAGGTTTGTTTTGTTTTGTTTTGTTTTGTTTTGTTTTGTTTTGTTTTGTTTTTTTCTGCATTTATTCCCATGAAGTTAACGTTAGTTGAACTGGTTGTTCTCTATTTGGTTACATTCACTGACACAGTCCTAACAGACATGGGTGTGTCCAGAAAAAGGGAAACATGTACAAATCTCAACCTAGGATAGATATGTTTTTGCCCAGAAAAGCTGCTGCTGCAGCACAGCCAACATTTTGATGTAAAACCCACCTTGACTGGAATGCACCAAAGGTAGCCAATCACATTCAAGAGGGGCCATAAAACTTCCTCTTGCCACTCCTCTGGACACGCCCCTGCTCACAGGAGTATTAGATATTCGCTGATCCACAAACAAGAGAAGACTGCAAAATAAAAATCTGGAGGTTTAGTTTGAAAACAACAAACTTTACAGAGAAGGGAGGATTTCTAAAAGTTTGTGAAGGATGGTAGAGACAGTGAGGAGAAAAGCATTCGAGTTTCTAATCATGAAAATATCTCTCTGTGTCTGAGATTGTCTGAGAGTTGGATACCTGTTCACCACTTTAGGGAAAATAAAAAAAAAACAGTTTAGGCTCCTCTTTAAAGTAAGTCCTGTCTAGGTTTATCCTGTGGTTTGTGAGCCTGGCCCTTTGTGCTGGTCCTCAGTGTTTGGTTTGTGTTGCAGTGCTGGTGTGGGTCGGACGGGGACGTACATCGTCATAGACAGCATGCTGCGGCAGATCAAGGATAAGAGCACAGTCAGTGTACTCGGTTTCCTCAAACACATACGAACTCAGCGCAACTACCTGGTCCAAACGGAGGTTTGTGTGGCTTTGTCTGTCTTGCTCTTGATCTTCCATACCAGCTGCAGAACAACTTCAGAACCCTTTCTCACGTCTCTTTTTGTCCGATCCAGGAGCAGTACATCTTCATCCACAATGCCTTGATGGAAGCCATTCTGGGTAAGGAGACAGAAGTGCAGGCCAACCAGCTTCACAGCTACTTCAGCAGCATCTCAGCACCTGGACACAGCAGCGGGACGCGTCTAGACAAACAATTCAAGGTAGAGGGAATCAACATTCAGTAGATCAACTTTCATGAACCTCTTTTTTGGGATTCAACGGATAAGCTGCTTAATCCCTCGAGCGAGCCTCAGAAATTGATATATTTATCAAGCCTTATTTTTTTTTCCTATCACAGAGTCTTGATTTCTGTTGGTTTGAAGTCCTGAAAAAGAAAAACCTAAATCCATCACATTATGCATGAATGAGGTTCAAAGTTTAACCAAATGCAATGAATGTGCAAACAACAGGTTTCTTTGTAATGGTAATACATTTATGCTTTATGACGGGATTAGACTTTGGTCTTTGTTTCAAGCTGAATTTAGTCATTGTTTTAAGCTGTTTTTGTTTGCTCCTGGTCTCTGTAGTCGTTTCCCGTCGTACGTGAGTCACTTTGGCTCTGTTTGTTCTCCTGTTGTTGCTCGGGGACTTGCTAATGTGAGCTTTTTTTATGGTTTATCCTCACAAAACTCTCTGACATTGTTGAAACATCTGATGCTACAATGTTTACTTACTCTGGAAGAGTTGATGACGCAGGAGGAGAGCGCTCTGTTAGGAAACAAAGCAGCATGTGAGGATGCATGTTCGTGTGGATGTAAAACCTTTTAAGCACTTTTATGATAAAAAATAGAAAACTAGCCCTCAAAACTAGACACACACACACACACGACCATTCATTACAAAACAGAAGAAATTAGAATCCTTCATTGTACACTATTTTATAATCATTTTTTTTTTGTGTGAGAGGTGACTCCAATAAGTTATGAGCTCATTAAAGCTCTGAGAATGTAATTTCTCTGGTGCAAGTAATTTAGCAGTTAGCAAAAACCCAAGGATAGGTTGGCACTGGATCGTTTACAGACAGAGTGAAGATACCCACGTGGAAGTTTTATCTACAGTGCTTCACAACAACCACAGCGGGATAAATTGGCTGTTCTACAAGCAGTTGACATGACAACATGGAGGGTGTGTAACAATGTGGGTTAAGAGTAACGACCACTGACTGTATATCATATAACAATGCAGTCTATTTCTGATATGAAGTTCTGAAGCCCATCGTTGACCAGGCCATATTGGGAATGTTCAGCTCAACCTAACTTGCTTGTGTTTCTCTTGTGTTTCAAGTGGACACTCGGTGAACTGCAGTGTTTAGCTCTACCACATTGGTTTAATTTTCTTGCAGCTACAGTTTGCGCTTCGTATCAACTTATCGCTGTCAAGAGAGCAGAACAGACAGGAAGCACCACCATGTGGTGTGATTTAAGTACTGCATGTACATCAACTGAAAACTACCACTTGGTGTGGAGGTGAACAGCTGGACTAGTTCTTCAGAAAGCACGGGATCCTCAATAAGAGTGACTTTTTTTTTCCTTCGATTTGTTTAGCCTAGCTTGGAAATTAAAGTAGATTCAAGGGGAACAAAGCAGACCTCTCTTTAGAAATAAAAATGTATTGAACAACTCATCCTCTCTGCATTTTGTTTTGTAAAGTTAATGAAGAACATTTGAAACAGGGAGGAGCACAAAGCCTTTTGCCATGTAATTTTAAACAACTACTTTTTTAGCTTTTCTTGGGTCCCAGTGTGTCACTGATGTGCAGCTTCAGACTTTGTGATAACACATGTTAAACATGAGCCTCTTGTTTTCTTACTGTTATTGTTGATGTTGCAGTCAGGGCTGAGTTTATCAGTCTTTAGGCTGACTGGGGCTGGTTCAGGTGAGGGGAAACAAATGTAACATCAGGCGATCTCTCTGCAGGACGCAGGATCAGGCTGATAACTGTGGTTCTGTTTAAACAGTAATGCAAAACCAAATGTGTTAGCTGTATGAATTACTCTCCAGCTGTAGTGGTTTTCTCCTCATTAACAAATTATAACAGGATCCACCCTGTCTCCTTCTCCTTCTTCTTTTCTGTTTTTAGCTGGTAACTCAGTGTAATACCAGAGTCACTGACTGCTTCAACGCTCAGAAGGACTGCAACAAGGAGAAAAATCGAAACTCCTCGGTGGTGCCATGTAAGTGTAAAACTCATGAGAATGAAATCTTTTCAATTTCAAATAAAAATGCCCCCAGCAGCAAAAAGCAAACAACAGTAAATAATAACTCCCAGTAGAAAGAGAGTTGACATAATTCAATGAATTGATCGTCTCCGAGTTTGCAGCCTGTGCACTAAACGGGACAGGGAGAACTGTAGAGGATATTTATGTTCTGTTCCCGTCATAGATGAGTTTATCTCTGGTAAAAATAAATGGTAAATAATGAGTTTCAGAGGCTTGATAAGAACTTTTATAATGACTTTGAAATGCTCTGATAAATTGCTGAGTTTGTTTTACAGCTGAGTCATTGTTTACAGTGTCACTGCAACTCAGCTATAAATAATCTACAAACTAGAGACTGAATTAAACATGGACGTCATCTCCATCCATGAGTTCTGAAAAGACATTAAGAAGCGGTGTGATGCTGACTCAATCTAACTTTGGATCAATGTTAACCCTTTAAGCCCTGGCCTCTTTTTTTGGGCCTCTGTTAGAAAAAAAGGACATATCCAAATTGAAAAGAGTTCATCTCTGCATCTACAAGGTCTATTTGAATCATTCTGGTGTCAGAATAAAGTGAGCTAGAGCTGCAACAGGGAATCAAATAATCTGTTATTAACCGTTTACTATATTAATCGTCAATATTTTGATAATTGATTTATCGGTTGAAGTAGTAATATAAGAGAAAGTCCAGATTTTCTGATTTCAACTTCAGTAATGTGTATATTTTCTGCTTTCTTGATGATGTCATCTTGGACTCAGAGAAACATCGACATTTTTCACCGTTTTCTGACATTTTATGGCCCAAACATCTACTTGATTAATCAAGAGAATAATCGATAGATTAATCCATCATGAAATTAATCATTAGTTGTGTCAGCGTTGGTATTTATGTCACTGGCTCAAAGTAATGAATCAAGTGATACTCAGATGAACAGAAAGTTTGGTTGAAGTATGACTTGATGACGTTTGTAGCCGAGTTTCTCCTGTTTAATCTGATTTGACTTTATTCATAAGTGATAAGTGCTTCGTTTTATGCCTTTGGTTGCGTAGCAACCTCAAAGTCCCCTGATTTCGTGACCTTAGGGTTTAGAGGGATAACATTTGTAAAAGGTGGAGCAGAGATGGCCTTCTAACCTGCAGTGGACGATGGTGCTCATGGAAAATAGAAAATCAGAAATACTTAATTAATCCCAGGGGGAACTTTGGTAATTGAACAGGAGCAGCGGTAACAGTAGCTCTGAGGACTGTGGACTCTTCAAATCAAACACCAGATTCGACCAAAATGTTTTATGTAAATTATTTTTTAACAAGCCTCCAAATGAAAGCAGGCACCTCATTAGAAAGACTCTGTTGTTTACATTCTGTCTGCTTTCTGTGTCGTCACTTTCCCTTTCTCTGTGTCCTGCAGCTGTTACACAATCTGTAAACGGTCACTGGCTGTTCCACATTTCTCTGAATCACCCAAGAATTTCAAAGAACTGTCCACACTGAACCAACAACAGCAAAAGCATGAATGAAAGCACACAGAGTGGCCTCTCAGAGCATGTTCTGTCCTGATAAACTGGTGAATGGATTTTTCTCTCCCCCTCTCTTTCTCTCTCTCTCCTGTCCATGTCTGAGCAGCGGAGCGAGCAAGGGTCGGCCTCGCACCTTTGCCTGGCGTCAAAGGCACGGACTACATTAACGCCTCTTACATCATGGTCAGCACCTCCACTTTTTCTGTGAATCATTGATCTTTCCACTCGGCCTTTTCAGGTTTGAACTCAAAGAAGGTTTCGTAAAGACTGATTTTATTTTCTGATGCGTAGTGCTTGATTTTTGCAGTTAAAGTGAAATCCCTGTTCGTAAACCCAGGACTTTCCATAAATCACTAACAGAACAGGAACAAAAAGTAGCCCGAACATTTTGCTCCAGCCAGCAGCCAAGAACAGGCTGCATTTTGTTTTGTTTTGTTTTTATCAGCAGTTTAAACTTGTGTTGGAATCGGTGCTTTTTGTTCAGTAACTTTCCCACAAACCTAACATCGTGCTTTTTCTTTTTTTTATTCAGGGTTACTACAGGAGTAATGAGTTCATCATTACCCAGCATCCTCTTCCTCACACCACGAAAGATTTCTGGAGAATGATCTGGGACCACAACGCGCAGATTATTGTTATGCTTCCCGCCAACCAAGGACTGGTAATAGGAAACACTCGTAAACAAACAAACACACACATGAATAGACACCTCAGCTTCAGATTTTCTGTAGACTTTGGTGCCACCTGTGGACAAAGTGGTACCTCTGATGAGCAGCAGTTAGCTTCTTCCAAGTCACTCCAACCCTGACACTATTCTCTGTTTAGGTAGTTTGAGGAAGGCCATTGGCTTTAACGTCTTTCAAATGTCACATGGTCCTTTTCTTGCAGCACACTGATCGGCTGATTGGGTTTTTGGTGTTCAAGTTAAACTGAATTTTGCTCAGTGGACAGATGTACTTTGAATTTTGATATTTACACTCCATTTGTGGACATGATTTTAATTTTAATCTTGAGAAAGGTAGAACATCATCCAGCTGACACAGTAATGTCTGTAGACTTCAGTTACTTCAGCTCATCATTAGCGAACATTGATTTTTAAAAGGTTAACAAACTGAATGGACATTTGGCAAAGTTATTTTGCATTAAAAACAAGAGCCAAATAGTTATTCTGACTGTACTCTACCACTGCTTTTCTGGTTTTCTGATTTAACTTCCAAAATTCAAAGAAAGTCTGTAACAGTGGTGTTCAGTGAGGCAGGAACCTCTGGATGGTGAGTGATGCAGACTGCAGCTGATGTGAGCTCCTGACAGCAGGAGCTCTCTCAGTTCATGGGCTCATAGTTTACACACTTGCATCACCAGGTAACATGGGATCTCTTTTCTCTCCAGTTAGCACGAGTGTTTCTCTCGTCTCTTTTTCAGCCTTCTGAAAATAAACATGTCATTGTCACTGTCAGAATCACTCTTTTTTTTTGCTTGGTTCTGTTTTTCACTTTCAAAGCCACGGACTCAAACAGGTGTCAGGAGGAGATGCACAACACAAAAGCTTTCTGACTACAAAGTAAAGCACCTGAAAAATCTCTGCACAGAGCGTACACTTATGCTGACGTTAGGGTCGTGATGTTCGTGTCAGAGTTTCTCAAAATTAGCTTCACCATGTGGCAGCGTTAGCCCCATCTGCCTCGCTACCACAAGTCTTATCCTCCACCGTATCTTAACAAAAAGGCCGAGCTGATCTCATGTGGGCACTACACTTACAACTGACAAGTTCCTCATACAACCCTACTTCAAAAAAAGCTGAACTATCCCTTTAATACAGGATTTCATCACTTGTTTTTCATTACAGCCTAAAATGAGTTTTTCCTTTTCTTATTCTGCTCATAATCAAAGTGTTGTTTACCCGACCAAAGCTGAAAATACATTTGGATGTTGGCTTGAGTGAGCCTTCCTATAAACTACTGAATGATTAGTGGACCTCTGTGCTCTCCTGCAGGCAGAGGACGAGTTTGTGTACTGGCCCAGTCGGGAGGAGGCCATGAACTGTGAGGCGTTTACTGTCACCCTCATCAGTAAAGACCGTCTCTGTCTGTCCAATGAGGAGCAGATCAGCATCCATGACTTCATCCTAGAAGCCACACAGGTAGGACAGAATGCGATGTGTGATTGTTGTTCAGAGCTCCCTGAGGTATTAGGTCGAACAATAAACACGACCTTCCCCGCTCACTGCCGTCACAGCTGCATTTTTATGCATTTAATGATTTAAATGTCACTTTCTGTTTTTTCAGACTTTCTGTAATCTTTTTAAAAACTTTTAATTTTCATCATTTTCTTAACATCTTTCATGGCCAACAGCTGAAGCATGAACAGCAATAACCAGGCTCAGGCACTGAAAGCATCTTTCATTGAATCTTCCCACAAATCACTGACATTTGTTCTATTCTAGACTGAGGATGAATTTCTGGTGGAAAACTGATGATTTTACACAATCTTGTTTTTTTACTAGAAGCTCCAGTGTCCACATCAAGCATCCTTCATGTAACCTTTTTGTCTGTCTTTTGCAGGATGACTATGTATTAGAGGTTCGTCACTTTCAGTGCCCCAAGTGGCCAAACCCTGATGCACCCATCAGCAGCACCTTCGAGCTCATCAACGTCATTAAAGAGGAGGCAGCCACCCGCGATGGACCAACCATCGTCCACGATGAGTCAGTATTACATCATGTTTACATTTAAAGCACGCCCATCAGCGCATCATACAAGAGTTTTTCTGAGGAGGTTTTGCAGATCGTTTGAAAATGTGATTCATGATAAAAAAAAAATTGGGCCAATATGATATCACTGTATAAGGAACATGGTTGCTCGCTGGTAAATGTTTTATTCTGTTCACGATAGATCAGCATGTGTCACAATAGGTAAAAAAAAAAACAAAGGGAGGATGTGCAGAATTAAAGGATATTCAATTTAGAAAAGCCAAATAATAATAATAATAATAATAATAAATTAAGAAGCATCACTGAACCTGTTTGTACAAAATACAAAAAGCCACACAGGAAACAATGAAAACGCAAACAAATGACGACAAACTGACAAAGATAGAAGGAAATACAGAGACAATATACACACACTGGGTAAGGAGTAACAGGACACAGGTTAGACTAATGAGAGTGCAACCAAACCAGAGGGAAACAAGAGCAGGAAGTAAAGCTGAAACAAACACGCATATATGGAATACAACACAAGACTCAACTGAACTCATCTTCATGTATATATCCCCTTTCATCCATTCAAACATCCAGCCCAAAGTTCTTCACAAAGAGCAGAGAATGATCGACAAAAAAAGGTGGAAAGAGAAAAGTCATATAAAATAATTTAAAGTAAAAATAAAATCAGTTTAAGATATACCATAAAATAAATCATTAGAATCAATCAAATCAAATAATGTTAAATTATGGTTCAGTAAGGAGTGATCAAAGTAATGGTGGTAAGAATGCAGTCTAAACCTAAAATAACAACTAAAAGACCAAAAGTAAAATATAAGAATAGCTCATGATACAAGGAAAGAAACCATTAATAAAAAAGTACCTTAAATCTACAAACAAACAGGAAATCAAAGACAAGTAATACAAAGAAACACAACAAATAAAGCAACTCACGATAACATGTTCTGAATGTAAAGCAAACACAGAAAAGACCGAGTACATGGTGTGAAATCAAAATATGATACTTCTGATATCCTGCTAATCTCAGTATCAGCCTCAGACTTCAAGAGACAGACAACTTACTAACTCAGAAAAACAAACAAACAAAACAAACAAACAAGAACATAAGAATAGAACTTTTCTATATCAAACAACATGAGAGGGTTTATAAAGACCATGCTTTGTGCAACACTAGCTGTGCATAGATACTGATCTAGAATTTGTTTTAGACGTGACGTTGACACAGGTCGACAGATTAAATTTTTGCAGAAAGAATCAAAATTCAAACTGTGGCTTTCAGCTGTTACAGCCTCACACATGAATATTATCTAGTTTTGGGAGACTGTATCATGAAAATTACTCCACTCCTACATTAACATATTTTAGCAGAGTGAAGTGAAGTGAATGAAAACGTTTTAATGGCTCAGCGTGCATACAGAAACACAAGCAGCTACATCGTTCTGAAGTTAAGTAAGAAATGACGCATTTGTTTTTTCCCTTTATCTCTGAACCTTTGAATCTCCCACAGGATCACCTGCAAACCGCCCAATTAAACGTAATGAAAGTGTCTTTAGTAGTGACACATAATAGTGTTTTTAAACGACGCTAATCCAGCAGCTCTGCTCATGTTTATTCATTAGAATAATGAAGATTGCCTGTCCCAGCTTCAAGAAGAAAACTAACGACTAATTGAGCACTTCATCGGGTTGCCATGGTGCAGCCAGCTCGCAGCACCTGAGAGGTTGTCAGTTAGAGGCTCATCCTAATTGTCTTCACGCTCATTATTCAGCCAGCCATGGGTTGTTAGCAGCGCTTTCTGCTGAGCTCCTGACAGGGCCGCTAATGGAAGAGGAGACGCTTTACGTCGTGAATGCGACCCCGCGTTCTCTCGGGAGCCTCACGCAGTGCCGAGCTGTCGTTCTCAGGTGGATTCGTTCGCTAATAAATCTTTAATCAGGGAGGTGACATTCCTGATCTGTGAGGGTCTTCACTCCTCAGCTAAGCTGCTGTCAAGGACATCACCAGCGCTGAGTTGCGAAGGTTCTCAAGGCAGCAAAGAGTCCTCTGAGATATTTCCTTACAGCCAATTGAATTAATCGAATCAGACCTGAATCAGAGGCGACAGAAGAAGTGAAAGGCCATTTAAAGTGAGCGCAGCCTAAGAGATGACAGATATACTGTTATTGTTACAAGCTGGCAAAGATGGAGACAGGATCACAACCTGAGCAGCAGACTGTATGTGGTGGTAGACATACATCTGATGATGACAGACATAAAGAAACTACCATAAGGAGCTCTCAGCTTGTAGGAGTTCACTGAGTAATGAGGCACTTTGAATACAGTGCTGGGTCTGTCACTGAGCAAACCAAGCTCTGTTAGTGGATCTGTTTAGAATGCAAATTATAGTTCTCAAACAACCACACTTCAAAACAGCAGAACTTTCCCTTTAGGGTCCAACACTGCAGCTTTTCTGATTAAAGTGCTAAGTTGATCTCTAGTCCCAGAGCCTGACTGTGTGTGTGTGTAAATGTGTGTCTGACAGGTTAGGAGCCGTGTCAGCTGGCATGCTGTGCGCCCTCACCACCCTGTCTCAGCAGCTGGAGAGCGAGGGCGCCGTAGATGTCTATCAAGTGGCCAAGATGATTAACCTCATGAGGCCAGGAGTCTTTACCTACATTGTGAGTCCAGCACACCTCATTATGTAATCATACCTGGAACCCTGCTCATGTGTGTCCTCTTACGCCCGGTCTGTATCTGATCTGTCCACAGGATCAGTACGAGTACTTGTACAAAGCTCTGCTCAGCGTCGTCGGCACCAAGGACAACGGCTCGGGCCTTCTGTCCAGGGACATTAACGTGACCATGGGGTCCATCTCAGACCAGTCTGACCAGGCTGAGAGCATGGAGTCGCTGGTCTGAGAGAGGCCATCTGGGGTCTTGGAGCTGATCTGAGGGCAGGGTCTCCGAGCCCTCGTAGGAGGCACTTAACTTTGTAAAACGTCGAGGAACTATTGTGGACAAGACTTTTTGAGGCCTTTTTTTGCCAGACTCTTGGTTAAAATGAATAACCTGATTACTTTTTTACACTGATAAAAAGTTTTTGATATTTATTTTTTCGCCATTTTATGTCTTAATGTTCTCCTACTGAAGGGTTTGCACCTGCGACTTTGAGTTTTTTTTTTTGTTTTTCACGACAGCGTGGATAGGCAACGAGAAACACTTTTCTGTCTTTTCTTGTTTGCACTATATAATGTCAGTGTTACTGCCTATACTAAAGCTGACTCACTTGGCTTTCCTCAACTCCAGCTTTGAGTTTTTTTTGTTTTTTTTTTTCCACATTCCACGGCTTTGGCCCTGATTAATCCAACTGCTTCTGTGAAGGACGATGTTCTGCCTGACACACACACACGCACACACACACATACACGTTGATTTCAGACAGTGGATGGAGGAAGGCATGGACTCTCTGCCTCAGTGACAACAAAGCTGTTTGACTTCAGCTCAGTGTGACCTCCTCCACCCTGCTCATCTATAGTACTCACATTTCCACTCATGTACCACAAGAACCAAGATGTTGGAGCATTTTGCCACTGAAAGCTAGCTCTTCTTTTCCAGTTTCTTTCCTCCTCCCTTCTTCCTCCTCTCTTTTTTTGTTCTCTTGCCTTCTTTTCTCGTCACTCTCCCTCTTACTAGCGAGTCACATATGTTAGAATACCCAAGGTGGTGTAACAACTGCTACTGTGAAATTTTACTATTTCTTTGTATAATTCATATTATGCTTTTTAATATATGGAAATACCGTATGTATACATATATAAATATATCCTTATCATAATAACTTTGTGATTTTTGTACATGTCCTTTGTGGCCTCCTGCCTCAGGCCGGTTAATTTCCATCACATCAGATGGTTTACCACTCCAGAACCCACAGCTCATTTCCAACAAGGCGGACTCCCTCAGTCCTTCACTTACCTGTATGCTGCTATGTCATGTGACCTCTCACACACACTGATATACACACACACTTAAAACCCCTCCAGTAGTGACTGATATCAAATTTGAATCATCTGAAGTCAGATGGTGCAACATGACACTCAAATGTCTTTTTTTTTCTGTTATAAAGTCAAGACTGCCCTCATGTGCTCACAAGTGATTACAGGGTTGAGTTTGTGTGATCAAAAACAAGCTCTATGCAACACGTGGGTTAGGTTTTAATAATCTGAAACAGGGTCTAAAACAGTCCGTGTAAATCTGATCCAGATCTGAAGAGTCTCACCACCGGGGGAGTTTGATTTTCTTTTTATCAGTTATTTATTAAGGTGCTTCAAATGATGTATAGTAAATGTTTGGTAGTTGTACGTGGTGTAAGAATGACGTACAGGTCAAGATTAATGGACCTAAATTTACAGATTGGAAGCCTGCAGCTGATGTTTTCACTGTTACGTTTGTGTGTTTGTTGTTCCTGGTGAATCCCAACAAGAGTCGGTGTTTCTCCTCTACAAGGCCGTCATGGTCAGAGCAGAAACATGCTCTCTGTAGAAATCTGGAATTGCTTGATGGACATAACCGATGCAGTCTAAATCATTGTGTTGTTACCAAACTTGCTAACTGAGTTCAAGCTAACGCAAACAGGAGCATTTAATGCTCGCATGCATCATCTCACGTTTCACTGCCGTCAAAAGCTGCTTTAATGTGTTCAGAGAAAATGCATATGTTTTGCTTTTGCACAGGATGTTTTGCTTTTTTCTCTTAGGTATAAAATACTCAGTCAGATGCTAAAAACGAATTTGATAGAACAATTCAATAAGCAAATTTTTAACTGGAACCAAACTCCTCTGACATGAAATCTTAAAAATTTCCATTTGTAAGAGAAATAAAACTCCCCACGAGTCTATGGCACTCTGTCACAAACCTGCAGCATCCCACTCAAAATTCAACTTGTTTAAATAAACTACAGCAAGATAGGCATTGGAGCTTTTACCAAATTTATAAGATGTAGAGATGACAGATTTGTTGGTAGTTTTTCTAAACCCGGGTTTGACATTTTCCTATTTAAAATAAAATATTTAAAACATGCTTGTTTTGGCGGCATAAGTGATAAAGCATAAATTCAGGATCAGGACAGCTACATTTCTAGTGTCTGATCTAGCGACTAATATAGTGAATGCAAAGAGCGGAATTTAATAAAAATAACTGAAGACTAACTTCACCCAAAGCTTGGTGATGAACATGCACCAGCATCATCCACTGCACACAACTTGATGTGACTGAAAATGTGCCGACAGTGTGCAAACTGCTTGTTGCTGTTTAGATGTGCAAAACACGTTGGCATGATGGTTCCTTTTTAACACTCTCTTCCCTTATTGGGTCAGAATCCAGCTTTAAAAGACAACTATTAAGTATGTTATTAGTAAATTAAAGAGTTAAAGAGTGGTTGAATAGACTTCTCAATGTACATCAAGTCACTAGTGGAGGTGTGTGGTGTTAGTCCATGCAAATTGATCCCAAGCAGTTGGTCAGAACTTTATGACTATTAACATTACAGAGAGATGATCTGCCGCTAGCTACAGAAGCAGGATTGCTAACGCCACTGGAAACAGATGATGCTAGAACTAGAATTAGAGCTACACAGTTGCACTCTAACTGCAAGTTGCTGAATGCCATGGAAATCACCCCACATGAAGACAGTTCAGACCTCCTTTCTCTTTAGGACACTTTGTTAAAATTAAGGCATCTGATAGACCAGTGTGACCTTTATTCTGTAGTTCAGGTTTCACTCTGTTCTTTGGTGGCCAGAGAAGCATCCTTTATACATCACAGAGAAATAAAGATTTTTCTTTCTTTACAAACATATTTTTCTCAATTTCTGGATGAAATCATCCAACACACCATTCAAACACAGGAAATTGACTGGATTACGGTCAACTGCCGCGGCAGCCATAGTACAAAAACCTGACAGAGAGGAAGTCAGCAGCATTTCAGTGACTGACCAGCAAAAAAGGACACAAGAGGCTTGCAGGTGGGAGGCCCATTTGAGATCTGTGCCCAAAACCACATCCTAAATATCCTAAAGCCTTGTGTACATAGTTTCTGTCCCTCTCCTTTTCTCAAGAGACATATTCTTTGACTTTTTATAGACAAAGAGCAGAGCCTCAAATGTTTGCTGCTTTTGCTGCAGTAATCCTACACACACACACACACACACACACAGAAACACACACACAACTCTGACATGAGGATGTTCCGATTGAGCCAGTGGTTTTCACATATTCATACCTCTGTGATTTGACTGCGTGTCTGAACACTTGTTCTGCATTTTGAATGAAGAAGTGTTAATTTTCCCCCACATAGCACAAAACAGATAGCATGTCGAATGCGAGAGAGAGACAAATGTATTCCGATTTTTTTACAAACTTTTACCAAAGACTTCTCCTCCAGCGCAGAAAACACTGCTGGGCAGGTTTTTCCTCCCAGACAACCTCTGTGAATCCCTCACTTTAGCTCTCTATCAGTGTCCTTACAAAGTTTGCAACACAGTCACGCTATGGTATCTGCTTGCTTTAACTTTGGCCTCAAATCTGTACTTGCAGTTTTCATCATGCACCACTGTTAGTTATGGATTCGATAAATTTGGCAGAGGATAAGATGCAAATATTTTCTTTTTTTTTTTCTTGCAGTTTTTTGTTCCCAACTGAAACAAGATGTGACGTGATGAGCCATGCAAGAAAATGACACTAAAACTAACTTTCCTTCTCTGAAAATTCTGACAGCAACTGCTGCAGCTTGGCTAACTATATCATGCTAACTAGCTAAAACACAATAGCAACAATCAGTCAGTCTGACTTGTTTTAACCCTTTGGTTGCCTTTCTATCAGACTCCAAGAGAACAACACACTGGCATGAGTAAAGCAGAAAGTACTGTACACAACTTTTTTTTCTGACTATGTTTGCCTGCATTTAGAACCATGAAGCATCTCAAATCTCTTTGAATATGTCACTGTAAGGGCCTGTGTCCACTAACAGTGTTTTTCATTTCAAAATAAATTCATGTTTTCACAATGCCACAAATCAAGCAACCTTAAAGTAAGACAGTAATCTCAGACATTGAAATAAAAGCACCAAAAACAACTGCTGAATTAGGCAATGTCTTCACTCAAGTTTTAAGTTGACAAGCTTTAGCACCAGTGTGTGTAGCTTCCAATGCAGCGCTGGAGGAGATGACATGAAAGCAAGTTATTTAACCTTTACCAGTAAAAAGGTTTCCTCACTAGTGTGTTAAGTGTTTGTAATGAATATCATATAAATATGATAGAAATATCATTGGCCTGATCTTTTTGCAATGTTAACCGTGAGGTGAAGGTGTGATATCATGACAGGTTCCTTCATATTTCTGTTTATTCAAGTATGTCAAAGAGAAATGAGAAAGATAAAGGAAAATGTCAGCAGCAGTCCCAGACCTGAAAGTCATATCCCAATGTCTCCCTTAAAAAAGCTCCTTCTTGGTATTGATGTGTCAGTGAGTGAGAAGAGACCTAGCAATGCATGTTAGTCCCAAAGTTGAGCGGATAAAAACGTCAAACTCTGCGGAGTAAAAAGGTGCTGCAGGTGCAGAAAAGTTGTAAGTGGACACAGGCCCTAAGAGCCAACAGAATGCAGTTGCTCATAACTTTCATCAATCAGGAATGTATGAATCATGCTAAACAAACAGACTTATAAAATCATGATTTACGTTAAAAATGCTGGTATCAGGGCTCTTAAGATTTTCATTTTTTTAATCTCCATGTGAAAACAATTCTGGTAATATTTTGATGATTTGGAAAGCGAAGTGTTACGTGTTGCCCTTAAGGAAGTATAGGATGTGTACATAGGTTTTGTTGCCTCTGTAACCCAGCCTTTCTCTGGGAACTGTATGTGTGTGTGGACTTTAATGATGGAAGTGTTACATCAGAATGATTTTATACTTCAAACTTTAACACTTTAACTCATTTATATCCTCATTGTACCACAAATCACTTACAAGGTGTCTGATCTGTCCTCTCTCACTTCAGCTCACTCACGGTGTCACTATTTGTGGTGAACTGTGTGGAAACCAGGTGTGTGTGAGTGTGTGTATCAGTTTGTGGTCATTATCACATTCCAGTTTCCAGCTTCACACCCTCCATCGATGTTCAGGCAGTGATTGTGATATTATGATGTTATCCCCTCTTTTTTTCTGCTTTGGTTTCCGTCCTCTGGAGGCAATGATTCTGCTGTCAAACCTGAACAATGGAATAGCTCTCTTGTAATTCACGAGATAATTTCCTCTCCACTGACCCGTTTTGGACAGGTGGCTGTTTGTTCAACTTTTGTAAAATGAAGTAAGAGGAAAAGACGGATTTCTTTTTTCTTTCTTTTTGTTGTTTTGTTGAAAGCTATATCAAAGCATTCTATTATAGTGTTATTTAATATGTAAATGGTATTGCTATACATAAAATAAAATATGGGTTTTGATGTAATTTTCTGAAATGATTTGAGTGATGATATTTTTGCTTTTTATCTTCAAAAGATTTTTTTGTTTGTTTTTCTACTGTTTCTGATTTAAGTGTCTCACATCTCCTTTAATCTTGGATTTGACCTCATTCATGCCTTTCTTTTAAAGATATAATTTTAATGCAAAATATTTCTAAGGTCTAGGAAAAGCTGTCAGCTCCAAAATCATGTGTTAAAGATTTTTGATGCACAGCAGAGCTGCAACATAAAATAGGTTTCTTGAAAAATAAACATGCATAAAACAAGAAAAAAATAACTCTGACTCAAGCTTTTAGCCAAAAAAGTTAAAAATAAAAATTAAAAAGATTTCAAAATTTATTATTGTCTTCTGATTTCAAAAAAAGTGTAAAAATTTTCTTAGTTAACATAAAAATCCCAACTTTGTCAATTATTTCCTTCCTCAAAGGAGTCTGGCACATTTTACCTGAGCCTGTTGACATTGTGGCAAAAAAAGGTTAATTTCCCATAAATCAGTGGGCAAAACATCATCAAATATATTCAAGTATTGTCTCCAGTCCTGTAATCGGTGCAACATCAGCCAAGCCGGTAAGTTCATATAACAGTTATTGATCTTTGAAAAGTTAACAATAAGCAGTTATAAAAGCAGCAGTGCTTAAAGCTATGGTGTTTGCATCATTTATATTTAAAGCTGTTTCACATCATATCTCTGAAAAGGAGGATAGCTGAATGATGACTGAAACATAAACTATATAATATTCCCATAGGCTAAAAAGAATCTGAATTCCAGTGTTACTTAGTATATAATCATGGACATCTTTAAATTATTCTGATGCTTTCAAAAACCATTTCAAAAAAAAGTCAAATTATCCTTTAATTAATTATTTGTGTCAGTTTTGGTAGGGTAAGAAGTAGGTTTATGTATAGTGAGCAGGTGGTTGAGCAAATAAGAATTCCTTAAAGTTGAAATGGACCCTTCAGGGTCCTAATCTCATGGATTCTGATTCTGATAATGTGAATACTATATTCCAAGTTTGTTCTGCTAAAAAAATAAAATAGAAATATCTGTGTGACATAAACAGCCACATGGAGAGAGGATAATTGGAACAGTTCATGCACAATGTTCTTTCATAACAGGAAAATCTGCTTGCTGAAAGAGGTTTGCTCATCTTTAGGCCAGTAACAGATTGGATTTTTTGACTGCACTTTAAAGCCTAAAAAATGGTCAAATGTTTGTTTCTACATCTGCTTTACAAAGCCAAAAGGAGTAGGAGGTAACCATGTATTATGGGTTTGAATGCCATGGCAACCGTATGCCATCAGAAAGGAAGCTGCGAAAAGAAAAACTAAAACTTCTGAAGACGGCTTCAAAATAAAACACATCATTTGTTTAAATGGTGAAACAATGTACAAATATGCTTTTGTATAGAGAAAGACTCTTTAAATTTATACTATTCAGGTCAGATATATTAATATTTGGGAACTACGTTTTTTATCGCTGTCCCAATTTTCAGGGTTTTTTTAAAATCCCCCCTAAAAATACATGCGCTTTTATTTTAGTGCGTCATTTCCGGTTGTGTTCACGCTCAGCGTAGCTTGATGCAAGCCAAAGGTTGTTTGAGGAAGAGCCTGTCGTTGCTAGCAATGTCGGCGTGTTTACATCAAGAACATGAATTGATAGAGAGACACGAGGAAATGTTAGTATGTTTTCTTAATATGTGCAGTCGTTATTATCAAATATAATCTTTCGTAAACTCTGTCGGGCTTCAAGGCAAACTTTTGAAATGTACTGATGTTAGCCACGGTTCGACTCGTCGTTCTGTCTCGTTCATTTAGAAGAGCTTTGCATTTGGCAGCGTTCAGAATAGTACGGTTTTTATACGATGTTGAAGTTTTCATCTTATTCCGACTGGGATCCTCCTCCATGGATCACTCGGAGAAACTCAAAACACAGTTTTAGATTTGCAAAGCGCCCTTTTCTCCCGCTAAGAGCACATGAGACCAAGATACAAATCCACAGTACCCGAGGATAAAAATCCACAGCACCTGGGCTTCTCAGGTAAAGCCTAGAACAATGTGGTTCTAGAGTTTTCAAAAAAAGAAAAAAAAAGTTATGAAATAACCTGTTTTATCAAATGAAATCAGTGGATGAAAAAAAAGAGTTTTGATAGAGTCTATAGACTCTCTGGAATGATTTGGTCAAGATCTAAGACGATAAATCAACGGGTCCACTTTTTAGTCAGGACCAGGTCCATTGTGGTCCAGAGTAAAAAAAAGTGAAATTGCTTTCTCTTGCCTTTTTCATAAATAGAAAAAAAAGTTTCACAAATGTAAAACTGTGTTTTAAAAGCTTGTACCTCTCTATTATTTTGTTTACATCTCAGCAGCTGAGGAATTATGGTTTTGGATCTCAACCAGGTCTTGAGAGAAGAAGAGCTGTCAAACCACACTTTCTTGCCTTCTGATAAATAGATGAAGAATTTAGAGATCAAAAACTGTGTTTTAAGAAGTCTGAGTCCCGCTTGATTCATTTAGGACAGATCAGACAAGTCTGGGTTTAGTGATTTTGCATCAGGACCTTGTTTCCATTTCAGTCCTTGACAGCTGACTCAGAAACCATAACACGAATAAGACGCCAACTTCAGCACTGTAGTTTTTGTGATGTTTTAGAATCACCCAGCAGTCAGTATAAACCATGAAAGTGCTCATGGTATGGTTTATTAGTATGGTGATCATGAAGGCCAGTCTTGTCTTAAGACACAGTTTGTCATTTGTGTTGTGTTTGACATCAGTCTGAAGAGGAGAGCAGAGCTGCTGGAGCAGATGGAGAGTCGCAGAGAGCAGCAAAAAATCCAGACGAGGAAGATGTTGGAGGAGTCTGAGGCTGCTCGACAGAGGAACAACACTCTGCTGCAGGTAGCAGTCAATCCTTTATTTGTCCCAGAACAGGGAAGTTTACACAATTATAACAGCAAACAAGAGAGTGTTAAGTACAAACAATTTTATGTACAATGGAATAATTAGTAAGTGTAATCAAGAAAAAGCTATCTACAGGATTTTTTGACCTTAAGAAATATGTAGGGAACCAATATACAAGTAGGAAATGTACAATGTGTGACTGATCACAAAGGTAAAAAAGTCTTGTGAAAGGGGTGAGACATGTTGGGTCTTTTACCCATAAACAGCAGTTTTCACAAACATTAACCTGTTTGATTTTTGTGGATTGATTTTTTTTCCCAGTTTCTGTTTTGCAGAAATAATAGAAAAAGAACTTGTTAGCAGCTTATGTAACAAGTAAACAACTTTTAGAAGACAGTCATCCAAAATAAGCTGCTTAATCATGTAGAGTACGTTAATGTCAAATATTGTTCTGAAGAAAAAAAAAAGTTATTTGCGATGATGTGAAGTTTGTGTCACTGCAGGATTTGCAGCAAATAGAGGACCGTCTCAGAGGAAGACACTTGCCACGCCCTGATCTCCTGGCTCTGGAGGTATCAAGCTTTTAGTTTAAAGCCACTGCTGGAAGTTTTCATGTCGTTTTTCTGATTCTGGTGACACATGTAGAAATCATCTGTGTTATTATGACATAATAAGCACCATCACCCTCTGTGGTAAAGGTGTGTCTCCAGCCAAAATGTGCATTTGTTGTAAGAGTAAATGAATGAATACAGATCTTTTTAACTCTGCTTTTCAACGTGCAAGACACTTTTCATAAACTCTGGTTTATTACTGTTAATCAGCCTGCAGGGTGAGCAGACGTGCCAGTGACGAACTTTCTCATCAGAGCACCAGAAAGAGACAATTCAGGATGAGGGACACACATCAACTGAGCTTTTCTCATGGAAAATCTGGCTTGATATGTCAGAAGTTTACTTTATCAGACATGAAGAAGTATCAGAAAAAATCTAGTGTTCTTTCATGCTGGTGTGAAAAGCTGAGGTTCAGAACAAAATTGAAAGTCCTGAAGAGCATGTTTTGTGCTTGAAAGGAAATGGTTCTCATTTGAGAGAACAATTTGCAGGCCTCTGAAATTCTTCTTCACATCATTGAGAATCTTCTTCCTTTTGTCTCGGTTTCTAGGAATGGCCTGAGAAGAGTCATATGTGGTAACTTGATGTTTTCTGATCTTACATTGAGGTTTATGTCTGTTTTCCAGACACAATACTGGACATCTGTAGAAGAGTCTATTCCTGCCTGGGAGAACTTCCTTCTGGGTAAAGGTCCTCATCCCACTGATGGTCCAGAAGAGCCAGCCAGGAGGACCAAACAGAAACCCAACACAGCCAAAGACAGAGGTCTGCCTCCTCGTCCTAAACCCAGGACTGCTCGATAGGTGAGGGGTGATGGTGCACTGTAGCCTGAAAGAAGGCTCAAATGGTCACAGGGTGCTGATTCCTCTCTTTGAGCTCTAACCACAGACTGTGATGAGCAGATCCAGTTTGCTACATCAAGTGTCTGTCTGACATCCAGAAATGTTCATGATTGTAGTGCTGTGTGATAACCACCAGAGGGAGGCAGTGTCATAGATATAACTCGTGTGAAGGGTGAAGACACAGATGAGTCTATTCCACAGCAGTTCACAGCCTGGAGGATAATGTTCAACATTTGGACAGTCTGAGCCAAAATATTCACCTGGTTTCCAAACAGAAATATTTTTTATATGTGTTTATGAAATCTGACTGACAGATTCAAAGATTGAGTCCAAGCTTCATGGAAAAAGAGCTATCATTCATTTGAGCACTTAACAAGTTTACAAGGTTGAGTGGGACAGATTGTGTGGGTAGTATGATGGATCAAAAAAGTTTAAACATCAATCGATGTCACAATCTTCAATCTTTAACATTTGAAAGTTCCACGCTTTGCATGGGTCCCCGCTTCCACCTAAGGGTGCAGCCTATCACCAGACTGGTGATTTATACAGCCTATTTACTCTCCTGACAGGAATAAATCAGCTGTGTGGTGATATTTTTGTCAACACATCCAAAGAACTTTTCTACATAATTAAAAACCCTTGAAACACAGATCCTAGCACAACACAAAAAAGGTAAACACAGCCCCTCTCTAGCAGATGCTTTGCACATATACTGCACAATGTAGTTAAATTCAGAATTTTGTGATGATATGTATCTTATTTAAACACATCCTAAGCTGATGTTACTAAATAGTGTATCCTGTTAATCATCGTACACCGAAGCATCTGAAAAACTGTACCAATGTGTGTGGAGCGAAGAAATGAAGACCAGGATAAAATTGACATAAAATTCCTGTTTGAATTCCACTGAAACCATATTTGAAGGTATTACACATTTGAAGAATTTTAAGATACAGTTCTTAATTTTTTAAATAAACGTTATAACACAAAAGAACTTAATATCCTTTTTTGATTATACGTTTTTACATGTGCTTATTTAAATGCTGAAAGAAATAAAGACGTTTAATAGTTGCATGTGTTTCTCCAGACTGTTGTTGTATTTGCAGTATGAAAACTGTTCGTTGATGTGGTTTTGTCAGCATCTGTCTTAAATAGTGTTTCAGGGGAACTCACGGAAAGATTGAATCCACTGAGCCGAGACATGATACACGTTAACTGAGAGCTCGATCTGAAGAGCTTCCCACCTAGCAGTCACCAAATGCAAGTAAGCACAGGTCTGCTTGCCCTTGTCTGGGATGACTGCAGCCCCCTCCCATGGTTCACTTTTGCGTCCTCTCTTTGCTCCACCACACTTGGCATCCCCCTCCCTCTCTTTAACCCCTAATTGTCCGTGATCAAACCCGAGCCTGGCTGACGCGGAGTGGCGGCTTGACAGACGCAATCATCCGGACAGCCCGAGTTGAAGTGGCCGGTGGTTGGCAGCTGCCCCTGCTCCTCAGCTGGGGCCCCAGCACTGTGGGCCCTCAGGGGTCAAATAGCCGCCGGCCATCACTGACTGACCGACCAAGTGGGCCAGTCTGGGCGGTTGAGGCTGGGTGGTGGGGTGCTGGTTTTGTGAAGGGGCAAGTACTGCGAGGTCAAGGCCACAATCGAAGGAAGGTACAAGTGGGGGGAGGAACAAAAGCAGTGCGCCCAATCATGTGTGACAGGATCAGTCGGTGGGAGGATGAGGGTGAGGGCGCATGAGTGATGAAGATGCCATGTAGCAAATTATCCAAAAGGGGGTTGAAGAGCACGATCTGGAGCCCTTCCAAATGACTAGCCCTGCATTATGTATTCTAATGGCCGAGGCCCCAGGGTGCTGGAGCCCGAGTCGCTGCTGCTGTCAGTGACCAGACCTCGTTTCACCCTGCCAGCCACAGACGACAACAATGACCCTCAGACGGCGGCCCGGCTCTCCTCCAGCCCTCCTCTGTCTCTGGTGGCGTGAATCTTGGAGCCACACGATTATGCAACACGGTTCAGCTATTGAGAGCCCACTGAGAGCCCTGACACATAATTGAGCGCAAAGCTGCACAAATGGTTAAGTGTCGACTCCATTTGATTGGATAATGGGTAATTGCACGCTGCATTTCATTCAGTGACATGCTGCGGGTGCACAAGGGGGCAAGTGAAGGGGAGGGGAAGAATGGAGGAGGGAAAATATTTTGGCGTGCTGCGTTTTTGCAGCCTGTTATTTCACACTTTTAGTCTGTTGCATTTGTTTGGGTCTTGGAGCCTGGGGCGATCACAGATTTGTATCAACTGCTGATGCAATTTAAATTGCAAATGACTTCATTTTTATTGTTGAAGAGATCCATTTTTGATTGTCACTCTGAGTTTCTGAATCCAGATTTCTCCGATCAGAGCGGCTGCTGAGTGTCGTGCCTGTTGGCGCTGTTTGAGGCTCTCCTCTGACCCTGTGTGAGCCTGTGAGTCCCGACTCTCTCCTTTGATCATGGCATGTCACCTCTACTTAAGAACCCGGGCTGCCAGCTCTTTGTCTCTTCCTTCACAGAGGCCTTGACTGTTGTCATGTTGTCTCACATTAAATAGAAGGCTGCATGTTGTACACTAAGAGGAAACAACACTGGCCTTAAGGTAGCCTGGCCTGGCTCCCTGTTGAGTAAACAGGCATAAGTGTAATTTTCTTCTTTTACGGTGCTTCTCTCCCCTCACTGTGTTACTATATCCACATAAGCTGCCTCTCAGCTCTCCTATAGCTCTCTACAGAAGAGGTTTCTACCTTTTTTGAAATTTCTGCTCTGGAACAGAAACATCTTTCTACAGCTAATGTGAAAATTCTCCCCCAGCTTGACTTGTATAAACCTGAGCTGTGTTATTGCTCTTAAAGACGCCTAGCGGGGGAGCGTGCTTGCTGAATTCCACTTCAGTCACTGTATCGATTGAGCTTCCACGGATGTCTTTCTGCTGTCGCCTGGTAAAGTCAAAATGAGCGGCGCTATTCACATCGACTCATGGATTAGGTGTGCAGCTGCAAGAACACGTATGAATTTAGTGTTTGTGTTCTTGCGCCTTTTGTTGATATTGATTGTACTTGGGCATGGATCCACACATGGTAGCAGCGTGTTGTGTTTGATTCTTAATGAAGTCCTTTACGAGGCTCTAATCAGTTTACTATCACACATCGCTCAGGTAAACACTTAGATTGGTTGAGAAAAAGCAAACAGGTAATCACTATGGGTTTTTCTGCTGCAGCAGGCTGTAAAAAAATACTGTCATGTTGGTCTGTTTGAGCTCACGTGTTTCTTTCCTGCTCTACGTTTCACATCATACGGCCGTAAACCCAAACAAAGATCAGTCTGCACAATGGTCCTTTTTTGGTAACTTTTTGAACACCAAATAATATACCATACCAGATGAGACCCCTGGTGAATTTGTATTCTTTCTGAGAGCCTCAACCAACGCTATGTGACAGTTTCACAAACATCATCTTACTCCTGTACTATCACACTGTAGCAGTGTTCACTGAGCTGTTTCCTCTGAACTCACACTAAGGGATAACCCAAAGCTGCCGTTAGGTGTGCATCCCAGTATCCGTCAATGTCATACAGTCAGTACGTTTACATGCACGCAGCAGTCCGACTAAGGTCATAGCTCGATCGTAAAGTCGCAATGGGGGATGAAGACTTGTCTGCGTATATGTGCAGAAAAGAGAATCAGACTTCTGGCTGAGAACATCTGTCTCTGCTTTAATGGCAGAGCTGTGTCCTTTTTTTAATAAGCAAAGCTGCGTGCGTATAGAACTAGTCCTGGTTCACCCGAAGAGAAGAGAGCATTCTATTGATCATGACCAAGATGGTTGCAGCTGTAGCTCTTTATGTTTCTTACATACAATGTGTGTTAATTCAGTCACAAATTTGTCATGGTGTTTGTTTATTGTTAGAATCCTATTCAACCCTATTCATCATGATCATCTGCTTCCTCTTCCAGTTGAAATTTGCTCACACTGAATGCTGAGGTGTACCGAGTCCTGCCGAATCCAACCCCAGTCAGATTGCAATCACATTATGTACGTATTGATCAAGCGGTGCTCAGTCCTCTCTCGGTCTAACTAAGCTGAAAAAAATGCAATAAATACCCGGATTTCTTTAAAAATTAAATCAGTTGATTAACAGCAACTTATTTTTTTTTTAAATCATAAGTTGATGCGACTGAAGCAGTCTTGCTATCAGCTTAACTTCCGCTTTCCAAAACTTAAAGCCAGCAAAGCTACAAAACAGGTTCAACAGAACAGTCATACTTAAACTTAGGTAGTAGCTAGTAGATGTTTTAAAAACAGCCAAATTGTTCCATTTTAAACTTTGAGGGTGGGAATTGTAGGGTAATTCACAACATGCTGCAGTACTATATACATCACTCACATCGTCAATATCCTTATTTACAATCTCAATTCCAGTGAAGATGGGACATACAAAGACAATTTATTTATTGTTCAAACTGATAAGCTTTATTTTGTTTTGTTTTTTTCAAGAGATTCACTCATTTTGAATTTGATGGCTGCAACACGTTCCTAAAAAGCTGGGTCATGTTTCCACTGTGTTCCATCACCTTTCCTTTTAACAACACTCAATAAGTGTTTGTGAACTGAGGACACTAATTGTTGAAGCTTTGGAGGTGGAATTCTTTTCCATTCTTGATTGATGAACAACTTCAGCTGCTCAACAAAATGCTCCACACATTTTCAATGGGAGAAAGGTCTGGACTGCAGGCAGGCCAGTGCACTCTTTTACTACGAAGCCACACTGTTGTAACAGGTGCAGAATGTGTCTTGTCATTGTCTTGCTGAAATAAGCAGGGACGTCCCTGAAAAAGACGTGGCTTGGATGGCAGCATATGTTGCTCCAAAACCTGCATGTACCTTTCAGCATTAATGGAGCCTCACAGATGGTCAAGTTAGCCATGCCATGGGCACTAACACACCCCATACCATCACAGATGCTGGCTTTGAGACTTTGACCTGATAACAATCCAGATTGTCCTTTTCCTCTTTGGCCCAGAGGACACCACGTCCATGATTTCCAAAAACAATTTGAAATGTGGACTCATCAGACCACAGCACACTTTTCCACTTTGCGTCAGTCCATCTCAGATGAGCTCGGGTCCAGAGAAGCCGGCGGTGTTTCTGGGTGTTGTTGATATATGTCTTTGTCTTTGCATGGTAGAGTTTGAACTTGCACTTGTAGATGTAGTGATGAACTGTGTTAACTGACAATGTTTTTCTGAAGTGTTCCTGAGCCAACGTGGTAATATCCTTTACACAATGATGTTGGTTTTTAATGCAGTGCTGCCTGAGGGGTCAAAGGTCACGGGCATTCATTGTTAGTTTTTGGCCTTGCTGCTTTCATGCAGAGATTTCTCCAGATTCTCTGAATCTTTTGATGATATTATGGACTGTAGATGATGGAATCCCAAAATTCTTTGCAATTGTACGTTGAGAAACATTGTTCTTAAACTGTTGGACTTTTGCTCAGGCTTTTGTTCATAAAGTAGTGAACCTCGCTCCATCCTTGCTTGTGAACCACTGAGCCTTTCGGAGATGCTCCTTTTATACCCAATCATGACACTCACCTGTTTCCAATGAACCTGTTCACCTGTGGAATGTTACAAACAGGCGTTTTTTGAGCATTCCTCAACTTTCTCAGAATTTTGTTGCCCCTGTCCCAACTTTTTTAAAATGTGTTACAGGCATCAAATTCAAAATGAGTGAATATTTGCCAAAAGAAAAGAAAAGAATACAGTTTATCAGTCTGAACAATAAATATCTTCTTCCTAGTGTATTTAGCTGAATATGAGTTAAAAAGGATTTGCAAATAATTGTATTCTGGTTTTATTTACGTTTTACACAACGTCCCAACTTCACTGGAATTAGGGGGTTGTAGTGATTCTGCACTAAGTGACACATTTTAACGCAATCACAGTGGTTTATTATGATAAACATGTCCATAAAAGTAACAGTGCAGGCCTAAAGTCATTAGTGCCACCACAGGGAGTCATCCCACATAGGGTTGTGGTTGGTTGATTTTGGGAGGGGGGGGGGTGGCTCTGTTGTGACAGAAGATATCACAGAGACACACATCTTTGATAAACTGTCCCAAAGATGTGGTTAATCCCAGGATAGCACAGGACTAAACTCTGATCCCTGTTAGCTGCATCTTTCACTGAAGCAGGAAATGAAACAACAAGTTAAAACCTTCAGTACAGCTCAACCTACCTTCCAATCCCACTGAAGGAGTACTTGACTGGTGTTTGACATGATTATAGGAAATGAGGAACATGGCTTTAATGTTCTTGATTCATTTGTGCACTCCTTTCAGATTTTAGTAAATCATACCAGTGAACCTGTTAGACATGTTTGGCTCCGACTGCTCTGAATACAGCCACTTGGCCCGGTCATCCAGAAACAGTGGGTTTCTGTCTTTGAGAGCTCTTCCCAGTTTAAGCTAAGACCTTGGTGTTGTGAGGCGCAGAGTTGCCGGATTCCATATCTTGAGAAAACAGCAGTCTTCCTCCATCCCTGCGTTCTCTGATAGGTGAAACGACCTCAAGATCTTTCATTTTCTCCCATAAACTTCACACCTTGGATTGCAACCATTATTACTTCAAGTCTTCCCAAGAAGCCAAGTCCTCAAATCTTAAATTTCAGAAAGAATCACCTTACCAGTTGTTCCCTTTTCCTAATTTTGATCAATCTTGTTCGGCATCATGTTAGCTTTGGTTTTACCACATTCCAAGTCTGATCTCAAGTCCAATCATTTAGACTGTAGGCAAATTAGTCATCTAACTGGATAATTTTTTTAGGTTTTGAGGAGAGAAATATGTGACTTTCAACCTCCCTGCCATTACCTGACCCCTGGTCCTCTTAAGTATTTAGCGCCTAAATAAAAACATTTCCTTTTTTTCCTGTTCTCTGTTATTGTAGTGAATGCTCATCCTGTATCGATCTACTCTTGTTATGTGGTATCATACAGACTTTGATTAAACCTGAGGGGAGATTTTAATTGTGTGAGCTTGCAGAGTGGTTCATCATTAATGTGGTGGCCTAAAGTGAAGAAGGAGAGGACATTTCCCAGCAGGACCAGGTCAGGTCAAAAGGATTAGCTGTGGCACCGGACATCCCGAATCAAAAGATCCTCTCGAACAATGGCACAGGGCTTTAATACCAGGAGAAAAGGGCTGAGTGCCTCCAGAACGTGATGCAGAAAATGGCTCATTGATTTGCAGAAGCAGAGGATTACATTAATTTGCTTGTGATTAGTTAAACAAAGAGGTACATATTTGAATAGACTGTGTTCAGAGTGTGTTGCTCTGTTTTGACATAAGAAGGGTGTATTATTTAGTCTTGTGTTGTTTGCAACAGTTGTTTCATCACATATACAAAACTCCTAGTAGTATTTTCAATTTAGCAAGTTGTCCACTACTAATTTTCCACATCTAGTAATACTGACCCCAAAAATCATTGGGGGCATTTCAAAATCACTAACTGTTTCCTGGGTCCCTAATTGAGATAAATAAAAACACTTTCTTTGCCCTTTAAAAAGTTTTTAATCCAAGCAAATTTACAAGAAACACAAATGACAAAAGACAAAAAGCACATCATGAACAAGAACAATTTTGTTCTTCCAACCCAAAATTAAGTCAGTTAAGTCACATTAGATAAAGACCAACATCAACTTTTTTTTTTTTTTAAATTACAAAAAAAGAAATTTGTGTGCTGTGGAGTAAACACTTACTGACCACTTTACCAGAGCCCATGCTCATTGGTGCTGACAGTCATGCACCTGACTGTCAGCACCTGTGGGTGCCAGAAACTCAAAACAGGAGTCAACCGTAGAATAAGCTGTTTGGCATTGGCAGAGAAGATTTGGCAATTTTTTCTTGGACAAAACCCAGATACTCAGCTCTGCTGCTCATCCCACAAATGCATAAATGTGGCTCCATTTAAAAGTGAAATAAACGGTTTTCTAACAGTATACAATTTATCGTCAAGAAGCATTGTTACAACAAAGAAATAATCTGTCAACAAATTTCCTTACATTTGTGCAAAGTTTAATTTTCTATAGTCCAACCATAACTTTTTGGATGATCGATACAAATTTAAAACTGTCACAGTTTATAAATTTTTTTCCCAGTCAGTCCAGAAGTCTTAAATGGAGATGTACAATATCATTGGCATAGTATCAATATTGGCTCCATCTTTGACTCCCCCTGTGCAGCAGCCCCCAACAAGGCAGTTATTTGGCTTCCTCTCATATTTTTACGGAGAAAGAGACGGCGGTGTGTCATTTATATTTGTGTACATATGATGGTGTAAACTTAGCATGAAGATGTATTCCAAATGCAGCAACGTAGCAGTCAAAATGTAGTATGGTTGAACTGTTTAGGGATCGTAAGCAGGTTACATGTGGTTATAGAGATATGAACCATGAGTAGTTTGGTGTAAGGTTAATTAATAGGTGTAAAACCTGGTGGAGTCAGGCCTCCATCCTCCTCCTCCTTCTCACCTAAGAGAGATGGAGGTTCCCTTTTACCCCTCTGCCTGAAGCTACCAACCAAATAGATGTTTTGATGGAGGGATAGGTGATGGAGGTCAGAGGGTGGAGTTTGACAACAAATGAGCGATGAGAGCTCCCTCCCTGCTCAGTTCCCAGCAGCCCAACACTCCCCCTCCCAGCCATGAAGCACCTTCTCTGGGCCCGCCGTGCCCTTGACATGCCAAGGCAGGCGGGCAGCCACATCTCTGGGACAAGCTGCGGCCGCTGTCTTTAAGACATTCTGATGAGGTTTTGGTGGAGAAAGGCTCGGGTTGACTTAGTAAAAGAATCTAAATGAGGAGCGAGTGAATGCAGCTGCTGTTCAATTGTAATCTCTCTGTTTGGCTGCGTCTTGAGTGGCTCATTTCCATGCATCACACCCTGGATTCCTCTGCGCCGAACCAAAACACAATCAGGGCTTCTGGTTATTTTAAGACAAATCACGGTCACTTATATCGTCCTCCTTTCCTCTTAACAAGGCATGTACTATCATTGTGTTTTCAAACCACTGTTAAGGTTTGAAGAACTAAACTGTGGCATGCTCAGTCCTCCATCCTTTCTACATCTTCTCATTTAAAGCAGGAACAGAGCCGGGGAGTGATGAGAAGCCACTGCTCATTAACTCGCACAATGAATCCTGGAGCTCATTGTGCTAGAGGGCCACAGCTTCCCTAACGAGGGGGGCATGAGGGCCTTTCAGGCCCCTGAGCAGAAACTTGATATTTACTTCACAATCAGAATTATCCAATATAAGAAGGAACAGTATTGACTCATGAGGGCCCTAACATTTGAGTAGTGTCCCTGCCAAAGGTGAAATGTACAAAATGAATGTCAGTGTATGAGGATGATGATTAAAAACAAAGCATGCTGTTCTACCAATTTCACAAATTTCAGTCAAAGCATGCTTCTCATCTGCTTCCCTAAACCTCTGCTCTGCACACTGCCACAATTTCACTTGTAGAGAACTGTACCACGAGCGGCACAGAGGATTTTCAAACAACAAACCATTAAATGTGCAATGTTTCAAAATGGGGATATTCAAAATCTAGAAGTCTGTTGGTGAGGTGACTGTGACTTTAAAGGACAAGAAGTTTCTGTGAGTTATGATCAGTAGATCTCTCATTTCTCAAACTTTAATCATCAAAATGTCTCTGGATACAAATTCTTTTGTGCACAACAACCACTCTCTTTGTCTTTATTTTTTTCTTCAGTGCATTTTGTATGACCGCTGGTTGACTTCAAAAACATTTATGTTACTTGTTTGTTCCGTGCTAACGTAGAATGGCTTCAGTGGAAGGAGACCTGCAAGATCTAAAGGTTCAATTTAAGTAAACAAAAACAAAACAATTCTTATATTCAGGTGATTATTCACAAGTTCAGACATATTTATTCTATTCCATTTTTGCTTAGTCTGTTCTGATAAAAGCTACTGAATACACACTGCACCTTGAATCCATAATCGCAGTTGAGGCGTGCTGCAAATGTCCCAAACAAAAATATAAATTAATGAGTATAAATTTATTCTAATCCAGAATTCAGGGATTGATTTCTGAGTCATAATTCTGATAATCTACATGAGACGAATGTCAGACAATGTTAGTCAGAACTCACTGTGATTTAATGCAAAAAAAGTTGATTTCTTAGCCAAAAACAAAACTAAATATTTTAATTTGTCAGTAAATTAAGATGTTCAGATGAGCCCATTCACTTGTTCATCATCTGTAAGAGTTGTGAGTGATGTTAAAACCCTAAAACACTTGTTTTGCTGTCTAAATGGCCCATAGCAGAGCCTGTAGTAATGTTATCAGATGTTGTGGGAACTGAATCTGCTGGCTGTATAATGACACAAACTGTCGTCACCCCTCCACCCTCTCTTCTTGAAAGAAAAAAGAGCTGCCATAGTGCGGGGACGCTTTAATTGGAATTTCATGTGGGCTAAACTGAGGGGAAACTGATGTAAGTTAACATTTGGTGGACTTAATTGGTCCCTTTCTCTCGCTCCTCCTCGATCGAGCACTTATGAGCTGCTGCTGAAGCTTCCCGCTAATCTCCCATTTACAATCAATTCAATCCGCCAGACAAAAAGTCCGCCTCTCGCTTTTCTTCTCTTCCTGTCTCAAACGAGCTCTTTTGTCGACCCTAAATTGCCTGAATCCCCCGGTGATCCCCCGGTGACGGAGGGAGCAAAGGAAAGATGTCCTCATGCTGTTGTTGACAGCCGATTAGCGCGCGCTCCCGATCTCCTCCTCGAGCCCCCGCCTCTAATCTTCCTCGCTTGCGCGCGCCTTTATTAAAGCTCCCGCTCGTCAATTAACGTGTTTGTGGATGTGGAGCCGGTTGCTCAGATGATGAAGGTGTAGAAAAAAGTGCAGAGAAAAGCACAACCTGTCTGGCTTTAGGTTGTTTACTGCTCCGACACTGTTGTTCATGCCCCGCAGCTTGTCCGTGTCTGTGTGTGGTGTGAGTGTGTGTGCTGTTACTTTCTCACATTTTGCTATGGTAAAAAAGTGAAGCAGCATAGGTTTTTTTTATTTATATAACTCAAATTTCTGTACGACTGCTCTATAGTTTCCAAATAGTTAAAAACTGGGATATCGTATATCTTTGATCATCTCATCTCTGCTGCACATCTTCAACTATGACATGCTTTTCATTGAAGGTTGATGATGAAAAGAAAGAAAATTGGACCACACTTTCCTTAATGCCATCTTGTTTCTTGACATTACCTGGCTGTTATCTTAAAAAAAAGGAACAGACATTTTCAGTTTCTTCTTACAGATCAAACTCTTGCTCATGTAACCAATAATTCCACGAAAGTGGAGGCTATGGAAGTGTTGATAAGACCAGAACTTTCTGGCTTGCAAACAATCTTATTGCTATCTTTGAATGAAGATTGTGTTGTTTATAGAAAAAAATGTCACATTTTAAATCTGATGGTCTTGACTAACTTCATGTGAGGAAAATAGGAATGATGGTCCTTTCTCAGGCCCAGGGAAGTCACTGACATTTCTGGATCCTGATTATATGGATTTTACCTGAATTCATGAATTGTTTTTGGGAGGACATGCAGTGATTTCCACTACAGAGTTATATCTGTTTTTAATGCAGTTACCTAAGGGTGTGATTGTCTTGTCACTTTTGTACAGTCTCAGATTGTTTTAATGATTATGTACTGTAAATGCTCAAATTCACTAATTCTTTGTGAATTTGATCTGAGGAACATTATTCTGACCTTGAAGAACGATTTGCTCGTCTTACAGAGTGGTGAAACTCTTGTTATCTTTGTCAGTGAGTCTTTTATGTTTTTCTTATTTTAACTGTTCTGCTGATAACCAGCGCTGTTAGCTATGTATTGTTTCAGTACCTTTGAGAATGTGTCTCTGCACTCAGGCCTCAAAGAAGGGACTTACATTTTTCAGAATGATATTAAAAATTCAACAAATAAAAATTCTGGACTTTTTAGGGAAAAAATCTTATATTTGAAAACTAATCCAAGCAAGTCATTAGTGGATTAGTTATTTACCGAAGCTAGAGGTGTCTGTGGAGAGAGCTCAGACAGCACAACACTTCAGGTGAAGAGATGATGCAGACAAATCATTTGAAGCTGTTCAGTGATTTTGATAGTGACAGTGGACATGACACGTGAGGGGAGGGAGGGGGGAGTGACATGCAACACTATTCCTTCAGTTTTAGCATGCACTCATCTCATCATCCTTCATCATAGGCTCTACTTATCTCTGATATCAAGAGGCGTTTTATCAGCAGATAGTCGATGTGACCTCGCCGGTTCGTTGTTAGAGTTTTTAGGATTGTTCGCTCCAGAGGATTATGTACCTCATGAACACACTAAGAGGGCTGGTGTCGCCCGGTTAAGCCCACATTTCACGTTTCTTTATTTATCCGTCCGTCCACGCGCCCTCAGTGTGAGTGGACCAGGTGAGCAGAGCTGTCTGGTAATATCAACCGTGCCGGGCCTCTGCAGGCCTGCCGGCCCGGCTCAGCGCTAATTGGCTGTTAATAGAAAGAGCGCCATTTGGGAGCACGGAGCTGCCTCTCGACAGAATGTGTGCAGGGATAATATTGTTCCAGGAGCCGTGAGGAGAATAACTTGTGCTCTATTAACGCGGAAGCCCAGATGAGGAGCTGCGGCCTGAGTGCTCCATTATCTCCGCCTCTGATGAGCGGCTCCGGATGAGACAGTCCCCAATCAAGCCTCCCCAGGCCGTTTAACTGCTTAATGTAATTCGCTTTCAAGAGCCCATGTTATCTCTGATCATTTGCGCCATTACGCCTGAGTCAAGTGTAAATGCAGCATTATTAAGATCGTGTCTGTCAATAAATGTTGAAACAAAGTGGCTGCAGAGTCTACAGAGGAGCCTGACTGAGTCCATATGTGGCTTTCTGACAACACTTCAAAATAAAAGACCCACAAAGTTTTGTAGGCAGATGCCTCTACTGAGAAATACTGGATTAAGGTACAGGCAGGAGTGGACCTATCGTTAAAGTTTTCGTCATTTTCATCAGATTATTTTGAAGAATCTGAAAATAAAATATCATGGACTCGTAAACGAAAATGGTCAACATGAGCCATATGTCAAAATAAAAGAAAGTCTTATTTGAACAATTTTTGTAATTATTTGTGTTGAAACCAAGAAAAATCACAACCAAAAATCACTTTTCCTTTTTTTTTCTTTTGAATGCAAAGTGGAGCCCCTCAAGTCCGCAATAATTTATTTTTACATTTTGTGCACAGTTTAATCACACTGTGGGAACAAATTATCACCTTATGTGTAAAACTTAAAAAGCTGTACATGAAAAAGAAATGTTTTGTTGGAACAAGTTAAAATGTTCTTTGCAGACATTTTTTTTACTTTATCTTGTGCATCTTGTGGTTTATTTCGTGGGATCAGGACATCTTATATTTTGTTCACACACATTATCTCATGCATGTTTTGTGCACAATTTAATGATTTCTAACCACAAGACTCAATTTACTGTGTGCACAATATTATTTCTTTTACTCTCTGGGACTGTAACTTTTGTGGATCCTGACACTTTATTTTTGATGCACCTGTATGTCTTGTATCCTGAGACATGGTTGTCAAAACTCGTAAATGTTTCTGTATTTTGAACAAACTAACTTTTTAAAGATTATTTTGCCAAACTGAAAAAAATACTCCAAATATAATATAATGATTTTTTTATTATTTCTTTTAAATGTTATTAAAGTTCATGTGAGGGGTTTTAAGATGGTCATTAAATACTCATTTTAATAGTGAGACATCTTCATTGTCTGAACAATCAAAAACAACCATCGACAAAAAGAGTGACTATTTATGCATCCTTATTTTTAATGTTCCAAACCACAGTGAGGATGAGTTGGTGTCTGACCGGGAAATCAATCCCATGGTGCTGCTGGTTTCACATGCACTTCACAAAATCTGCAAAGACCACTTCGTGCACAGGGGGTAACAACAAACTGAAAATGAAGTATCCTCAGAGGAGCTTTAAACAGATAAAATGCAAATGAACGCAGATATAGCTGAACATTCTTAAGTGTGTTCCTTATTTAAAATTTTAATGTTTTAGTCGTTGCAATTTTGTTTCTGTTATTTGTCAACTGAATTTGTTAGTATGACTGCCTTAAGTTCCTGTGATTTGAATTTTGGCATTGATTTTTCCACCGTTTCTCAATCATTAATGAATTTCCTTGTGTAAAACATTGTTTAGTCTCCAGAGATCATGAAAAAGCCGACACAAGACAAGTCAGTAAACAAAAAAGAAAACTACAACTTCATCATATTATTAAGATTTATTTTCAAATACCTTCAAAAAACAGAAACGACATGGCTCAAACATTCAGTTTTCTTTATAAGTTATAACTTATTCACATTAACTCTTTTGTCTGTGAAATACACAACATGGCAATGATTCACATTTTAAATAACATTCTTTATTTCATAGCCTATTATTTACATGTCCATGATGAAGACAGATGGTGTCCTCTGCTCCACGTGTCTGTGCAGAATAATAATCCCCTTTATGCTCCTGTGGTGTGTGTAAAGTGTGTGTTGTACCTTCTGCTCTGTTCTGTGTCACTGCAGGGAAACGACTCAAACAGAACGTCCCACCTGTCCTTTCAAGAGCTGTTCGTGCAGGCTACAGAGGCAGGACGTGAGCCAGTCTTTTGCTGAAATGCATTGTGGGACGTGAGCAGCGGCGTGCCTCAGCTCTGCAGCTCTCTGGAGGCCTCCGCGGCTGCACTGTAGTTGTTGTCGTGCAGCTTCCTGATGTGCTTCTTCAGGTCGAAGTTGCGACAGAAGCCTTTGCCGCAGGTGGTGCAGGTGAAGGGCTTCTTGTCGTTGTGCGTGTGCATGTGGAAGGTCAGGTTGTAGACCTGGTGGAAGGCTTTGTTGCAGATGGAGCACTTGTACTGCTTCTCCCCACTGTGCGTCAGCTTGTGGTTCTTGTAGTTTCCTGAGAAATAACGACAAAGATCATGAGCAGGAGAAAAGACGACTGAATGTAGACTGTTTTTTAAAGCATACAAACTGTAAACAGAATCTGCCTCCAACATGCTGGCTAACTCATCAGTTACATAACTACATATTATCATTCTACATCCTGTTCGCTCCTCAGCATCGACTTGCATGTAGTAAATAAACATTTGATGTTAAATGCAGGTTTGCGTACATGTCTATAACAGTACATGATGACTTCTGAGCCAAAGAACACAAAGGTATACCAGAGAAAAAAAAATCTGTTTAAGTAAAACCACTCCTGGAATTAGTCACCCTGTGCCACCCCTTTAAATAAATAAAAGTGAAAACAAAAGTCTTTCATGACGTCTTTCAGATCATGTCTTTAATATTCATTTTATCCAACAGATTATTTTAGAAAAAAGGGATTTTATCGAGAAATTAATGTCAAATTTGCAGAAGTTTGGACCGGTCCTGTATTTTTGTGAAGCATCTCTGAATGTTGGAGCAACTTCCTTCAAAGAGTGGGAACAGTATTACATAAAAGTGGCTCAGCTTCTCGTCATTTCAAGTGCATTTTATACAATACATGAGCTTCTTGAGACTGACCAAACATGACATGATGTATGTCCCTTTCAAAGGGAAAGTATTGGCTCAAAAAAAGAGGCTTTTTGAATGGTTAAAATTAGCACTGCAGCTTCAGTGGTGCACAGTTTGGTACAAATTAAACACATCTCTTCGAGGATTTAGTTTTAGGAATTAAACAGCAAATATGCATGGTATATATTTTTTTCTATTGTTGGTATTTGTTTTAGTTTGTTCTTTTTAGCACTTTTATAGAATCGAATTCCCCAAACTAAGCTCAAAGAGGCCACTTGATCGCAGCAAACCCACAAAACAAATGCAGCCACACCATTTCAGAGAGTGATGTCACATCTTCTACCAGTGAAAGTAAAGGGATCATTTTTCAAGTAGCAGTTAAAGTAAAACAGGAGGGAAGGAGAGAGCCCCTGTGCTGTTTTGGCATCTTAGAAGAAAGTGAGGATGAAAGACTCCTCTCTCCTCTTTTCTTTTCCCCCCGCCAAGGTCAGCAGTTCACCGTGAAGTTAGAGCCTCCTCGGTCCCTCCGCTCTGCCCAGCCTTCATTAATCAGGGTTTTGTGTGTCGAAGTCAAGAAGTTGTCAAACTTTGTCAAAATCAAGCGCAAGCGACAAGTGAAGACAAAACCCGGCCCGGTTCCTCTGACTGTGCCGGGGTCTGCAGCAGCTGACCCAGAGCAAATGCTGCCGTCTCAGGGGGAGAATTAGTCCGTGTAAAGTGACATGTCCTATTTCCACTGATCGCTTCAGTCTCATCGCAGGCTCTGCAATTATTTCCCCAATCATTAGACTCTTGCAGATAACTCCGAGCTGCAACAGCAGCATATGCTTCTGCTTTTAGAGCTGATTTTTATTTCTGCAGCTTTGAGGATTCCTCCACAGTGAACACTCTGATCCCTGCAGCAGCACCGGAATGTGTCCACACAAACACACATTAATCCAAACCACTGCATCCCTCAAGGACTTCACAACTGTCTTTGTTAGCTCAAGAAAAAAATAAATCCCGTTTCCTCATGCCAAATTAAACTCAGCGAGATCACAGCGCTAAAAGAAACCCTTTTTATTTTTTAAATCCTGAATCTGAAGCTTGGGGAGGAAATCAAAAAGAATTCCGGTGCACAGTGAACAAGTTTGTCTCTCAGTGAGCCCGCATTTCTTTTTTTCCTTTACTCATTTTAGGGGTCGGGCATTCAGATGTGTTTGGATTTAAGAGAAAGTGAATCATTGAGATGTTCAACAGATGCCAAGAAAAAAACGATGCTCCTTTTAGAATAAATTCATGAATTTAATTTTGGAGAATGATTTAATAATTCCAGCAAAAAGAAAGGATTTTTTTTTCTTAAGGCGAAATAAAATCAGAAGACAACGCGAGTTTTTTTTTCGCCCTGCACATCAAGAATGTCCACCGAGGTGTGTTCGCAATACTGAAATAATTTTAGAGAACCAAAAGGCAACAGCCAAAATAAAGATAAAGCAACAGGGTGAGCGTGTTTCGTTTGGCATTTTATGCCAATTTCAATCCGCACACCGGATCTTTTTACACATAATGACAAAGAGCTCCATTATTTACCTTTCTGATGGAATCCTTTCCCACAGAACTCGCAGACGAAAGGTTTGTACCCGGCGTGGATCCGTACATGAGTGTTGAGGGTCGAGCTTCTGTTAAACGCTTTCCCACACTGGTTGCATTTATGAGGCTTTTCCTGAATAACGAAAACGGAAATAATAAAATTAAGCAATAGGAAAAAAAATGATAAGAATTTTTTTTTTTTTAGAAAAAAATAGTCTGGTCCAGAAAGGAACCATCATAAACACGGCACGTCTCACCTGCGTGTGGATGATCTTGTGTCTGCACAGCGTGCTGGCCTGCCGGAACCCTTTCCCGCACACTTTACAGACGAAGGGCCGGGCCCCGGTGTGCACCGGCATGTGTCTGGTCAGATTGTAATGCGCATTGAAAACCTGCAGAGAACACAAAACAACGAGGACACAATATTTATTTTATTTTATGACACACAATTTAACCTGAAAAACTTTACTAACCTGCGTGCGTACAATTATTTTTAACAGATTTTTTATATTATTCTCGTTGAAACTAAATTATGTATTAGAAGTTATTCGTTTTGATTAAATAATATTATTTATTCTGTCAGTTTATTTTAGCGTTAATGTTTTTAAACATTTTATTAAAAAATGTTCTATTTACATCATTTTAGAGTGAGAATTCATTCTCACAGTTAGATTTTTGATTAAAGCCGCAGAACAACAGGCCGACAGGAGCTTAAAAATATAACATAATGAAACAAAATCAAGCGAACTGATTTTACCTTTCCACACACTTCACATGTAAAGTTTTTGGGTTTTCCGTCTGCGGGGCTGCTGCTGAGTTTGCTGTGCGTCTTGACTCCGTTCTTCTCCGCGCTCAGGCCGTGGTTCTCCTTTACAATCTGGTCCAGCTGCCCGGGCAGATGTTCCTTGTGCGGGTACTGGGGAGTGGGCAGCTTCTCGCCTCCCACTCCGGCCAGCTTGGCGTTCTCCAGCAGCAAGAGTCTGTGATGCGCCGACAGAGAGGCCTGTGCCTGAGAGCTGGAGAACCAGTGTCCCGCCAGCAGCTCTGACTGCTGGTAGGCAGAGTCCAGGTAGTTCAGATAGTAGAGCGAGCCTCCGCTAGGCATGGCCACGGCCTGGTGGATCACCTGCGGTTTCACCACCCTGCTTCCTGAAGTCAGCAGCGGCTGTTTCAAACTCGGCTCCGCTTTTCCACACATCCCGCAGTTCCCTTTGCACGGAGCGGCCGCAGAGCCGCAAAAAGTCCCCCTGAAACTGGCTCTCCACAACTCCGAGTAATTCATCAGCGCCTTGGCTTGCAGGTCGTAACTGAAGGGCTGCAGAGGGATCATGCAGGGGATTGGTGAGCAGAGCCCGAGCAGCTTCTTCCCCTCTGCCCGCTCCTCTACGCTCCCCTTCGGCTCCGAGCTCTTGGACATGATCCGGTCTATAGAGAAGGCCAGGGTCTTTGGAGCCGCGGAGGTTCCGGTCCTCCCGCAAGACATCACCGTCTCCACAGAGGCAGAACTTGCCATTTCGCTGTTGTTGTTCTTGTTGTTGTTGTTTTGTTTGCAGCAGAGCAGAAACTTGGCGTGAGCAACTCCTGGTGTTTTAGTCCGACCCGCTCCTGCAGCTGCCCCGCGTCCTTTCACTCTGCTGAGCTCCCGGCACCACAGACAGGAGGACACATCAGTTTAATAAGCACCTTGCTGTCACAGTGTCACGCATTTGCATTCAAATGGCCATTCCTCCTGCAACAATAGCATCCAGGGGTGATGGATTAATGCTCATTAACTAGTGCACACAAAATTAACAGGACATTACTGAGGTCGTTTGGGAAGAGGAGAAGAAAACGCAGACGCAGATGAGGAGAGAGAGAGACAGAGAAAAAAAAAAGAGAAAAATGTTGTAGCCGGAGCTTCTGGAGGATGCTGGAGCGCAAAGTTGAGTCTGTGTTGGAGTTCAGCTCTTTAATGGTCGGGTGGGTGTGGAGAAACCAGCCGACTGCTCTCTGTCACACACTGGCAGCGCCCGCCCCTCATCAGCGCGGATCACTGTCTCCTGACATCAGTGGGCACCCAAACTCTTAACTGGGTGACAGGGAGACGCCCTCATCAATCTGCCAGCCTCTGAAATAAATCTACACAGGGGCTGGCACGAGCTTTAAAGGCCACCGTATGTCATCTGTGGCATGAAAATGTAACCAAATGAGGGAGGAAGGCGATCATAAATGTGTTTCCACCTCTGACTAAAGAAATGTGAGGCCTGATTGTTTTGCTTTCTTTGCCTGACAAGTCGCTTATCCTTTTCTTTTCTCACTTTGGGAAATGTTTTCAGTGATCCTCTGAGATGATGGGATTTCTCCTTTTCCACGCCGGATTATATACTTACTTTCTTACTATTTGTATAAATTCGAGGACGTCCAATTTCCACCTGTTTAAGAGCGCAGACTCCCTTTGGATCCCATTAAACGTTGTTCCTCCTTCCCTCTATTGAAAAGAAGCAATTTTCCAGAGCGATTCAAGGCTCAACTCAGCGCAGGGGAGGAAAATGGAGAAAGAAAAAACACAAGCTCTTTCACTTTTAGCCACTAAAGCGCTGCGTGAACCTGGTTTTGTGTTTTTTTTTCCCTCCTGAAATAGAGGGACGGATTAAAGAGGGAAAGAGGGGAAGAAAAAAAAAAGACTTAGCCTGGACAGAGGTATACAGGGACAAATGAAAAGAGGCTTTTTCTCTAAAGGGGCACAGCAGTACAAGGAGTTTGCTGGAATCCACTGCACTGTTGTGTGAGAGCTACAATGAGCAGCAGCTCCTCAGTGCGCAACAAGGGCCGCCTTCAATTCATGTGTTTGCAGGGCCATTTCACCTGATGAAGAGGGCTGAATGGCAGATATACAGCAACAGAGTTAACAAATTGATCAGTTTCAAAGCATTTTTCTATCTATCGTGATATATTTCTATCCAATGGCTGCAGGACTCTTCTAATATTCAACAGAAGGCCCTCAAAACTAAGCATATTTTGTTTGCTGTAGATTTAGAGACTTTCAAAGTTAGGGGGAAAAATCCTCAGTTTTACTATAAATTATTTTTTTAAAAAGATAATTTGGGAGGAAAACTATTGCACATAAAAATTCAGTCTTAGTTTGGTTCTGGCTTTGATCTAAGATACGTTTTCTTTTTTTCACTCACATAGCTTTTTTTTTTTTATCCCTTTCAGCACACCATAGTTAAAATGCTGCAGTGTCTTCCTGCTTCCTTTTGCCTTTCTGATGGAACATAAGATCATTATGCTTCTAAGTGGCACATTTCACTGATGAGAACTACCATGAGGCTAAGTTGACACGTCACCTTTTCTACGTACTTTGTTTCAAATGGGATTAATTTCAGTTTGAGATACCACCTGTGAGCTAAGCATACAGGTGCAACTATCAGACTGACGTTGCGTGACAACCGCATCACAAAAAGAAGTAGAGCACCAATGAAGATGTTAACTACAGCGTATAGGGATCCCTGGACATCAATAAGTAATTTAATGCTAAATACATGCCATAGAACTGACACCGATTGGGTATTTTCCTTTAGTTTAAATTAACTGAACTCTGTATTTCAGTAAGTCATCATCTTAAAGAACATTTCATTACATTCCTTTAATTCCCAAATGGATAAAATGCCAAGGATTGCTTTACTTTGTTAGAATGGACTGAAAAACTGTTAAATATGCAAATGAATGGAAATGCGAACACATTAATGACACTATCTTAAAATTGTACCAAGCCCTATTTTTTACTGATTATCTTTAGGATTGATCTTTTTCTATGTAGTATTTCTCTGTTGTTCTGTCAAACCTAGGGATTTGCACAAACTTTAAGAAATCACCAAATAAAACAGGAACACAAAGGTCTGAATTTTGTCAACAAACTGTCAGTGACTTTTTTTCTCTGTAGTGAAAAACATCTTATAACCATTTCTTGTTATACCCCTGAGTATAGATACACATATATGTTACAATGATTCTATTATGCTGTTTAGTTGCACCTCATTGTATCCTACGTGATGAAGTTTTAAGGTCACTCTGATTGGCACATGTACTCCACATTTTTTACCCCATTTAAAATTAGATGGATTATCAAACTCAATCAAATTAACTTTGTTTTTTTCCTCAACTCTTAGCCTTTATAATATCTCATTATGTGTTTGAACAAAGGCTGACGTGTGTAAAAAATAAAGAAACAAGCTTCAGAGAACAAAACAGTTTCTTGAACCTGGAGGCAAACATTTTTATCTCTGCTGTAAACATTGGGCCTCACAGGAATCCTTTGCTTTTACAGTCAGTCAAATGATGACAGTTGGGAAATTGTAGTATTTTGCACCAAAGCTTTATTTTCTAACCCAAAAATAAATGGAATGAATTAAAGAGACAATAACAATAACATTGCCATAGTCATCAAACATTCCTGCTCACCTTCCTTTAGCATGTTTACTGCCTTTAATGAGGAGGCGTTTCTTTCAGTGTGATAGTTTTCACTACCAGCTGTAAAATTGTAAAGCTGTCCCAAAGCTTCCACTGAAAACACGGCATGGATAAACATAATCCATCCACCTCTGTTTTTAATCTCCGACTCTCTGTAAATCTGTGGATGCAGGAAGGTGCTGATTTACCTCGGGCCGTATAGACGTAGTGCCTTACTTAGCACAGCATGCTGCTGTCCTTTAACACTAGTCTTCCTGTTAATAACCTTAAAAGACGTCCCCACGCTGTTTTGTTTTACACCTGCATCCCAGCATGGAAGGATTATATCTATTGTCTCTGTGCCACTCTTATGTAAATCAGGCAAAAATACTCTAATTTGAGTTTATTCAGGCACAATTGGCGGCTCATCCACACAATAAACATTGATCCTATTGCTGTAACTCAGGCCCCTCCATTCAGCTCCAACAGCAATTAGCTCAAGTATTGATTTAAGGGACTCTTGCTTGTTGCCTGCAGGCATGCGAGGGAAATAAATACTGGCTTGATATGGCAAATCACTCAATGTTCAGAATTTCACTATGCCCTGTGATTTTAAAATCACATGATGACATTTATAGAGACCACACTGAGAGCTATTTACAGCTATTTTACTGCCCTATAAATCACAGTGAATGGACGTTCACTCCTCCTTTTCCTCCTCCATCAGTTTCTTTTAACTTGTCTTTCCTTTTTAGCTCACACAAGGCCCAGTAAGCATGGACCGGATTTTTCAAAGTGACTCATGTCCAAGTCGGTTAAAGGGAAGTTTAAACTCTGACTGATCGAACAGTTTACAGCAAAGAAAAGATTAAATAAATAAATAAATAAATAAACTGTTAAAATGGTGCAAAAACTATCCAACCAGGCCAAAAACAGGATTCCAGAGTCTAACCAGACATACAGTATGATGCCTATCGAAGCGGAGTCAGACTTTCAAGGCCAAAAGTCTGACTCCGCTTCGATAGGCATTGTGTCCTTATTTGATGAGCCAAACTGCGTGGCTAGTTTCAGTTCACCTGAACTCATACTAGAGTCTGATGTCACAACAGAAAGTGCATCAGGATCATATCTTTAGTCAGTGGTTCAGCTTTTGTACATTTGGCTCTTACTGACATATTTATTGACTGTGAAAGTAACATATGAACTCTCTATTTGTTAACTATTTCTTTTTATGAGTTCTGTTAAAAATCAGTCGCTAAGTGTGGTCAAACATACTTGTTCCATCATTACAGACTCGTGAAATCAAAGCTCACCTGTCCCTCAGGTGTCTCCTGATACCAGATGATCAGTGGTCAGTTTTCTGCAGTGTTACTTGCTGTGTAAACATCAGCAAACTCTGCTTCTGACCAAGGAAAATGTTCTCCATTAGGGGGCGATACAGGGATTGTATGTCGGGATGTTTTTTGGCAGGATCAGGATCTGGATTTTATCGGGATTGAGTTTTATGATGTTTTTTGGGCCGAAAACATGTTTAGCACCAAATATTTCTCAACTTGCATTTTTATGTACTTCTTTTTAAAAAAACATTTTCTTTGCCATTTCATGACTTTAATCTAGTGTTGTGTCCTCTAACATGTTTCCTGAACTCTGGATGTTCATGAAGCACATTTTCACATCATAATAAACACATTTATTTAAACACATCAGCTATAAGAGTTTCTGCAGAATGTTCAGAGCTTTAGCTTTATACCAGTAGACTACGCACAGTCCAAATGTAGCTCAGTGAGATGTTACTCAATATACTTTGGTTTTCTTTGTGCACTTGACAGAAAATGTAAATGTGCACATAGTTTAGAATATCATTAATTTCAGTGTCATGATTAATACATTGTAAGATAAAAGCAGGAGGCCCTATGAAAATGGACCTCAGCCACAATTGTCCCCTGAGCCTGACTTTGGACATGTGCCTGGTTTAGAGAGTCAGTTGTTCAAGTTTTGCTGCAAGCAGCAGGGTATTTTATGTGTAGACATGTTCAATGAAAAGTCACTTTATCTGAGCTCCATATAGTTGATTTTAACTTTTCAGCTAAAAGACCTTTAAAGTTTCAACTGCTGTCCTATATTTGTGTGTAAACTTGGTTATATTGGTTGGTGCAGACTATAATTTACTGAGTCACCCGTCATTAAGATTCATAAACCTCAAAATCTTTAATATAACAAACAAAGTAAAAACTGAGTGACTGATGGTGACAGTGACATGATGTTTACGGGCTGCCCCTGATTGGACAAACTTGTGATCCTAATACCTTCTAAACCGCTGAGTTTCAAAAAAATCACCACCTGCTCAGTGTGTGCTGATAGCTAAATTAGTGTTTCAGACCCAAGCAGTTTTTTTAACCAGGACCTTTAATTCTGTAAAAGTCTGTTTTTATTAAAGACGAGAACAGCCTTGGACTTAAGTTTGTTTACTTTAGCGGCTACCTGTTAGCAGCTGAGAGACTGACAAACTTCTATCTATCTGGCTGCTTCAGCTAAGCTAAGGTAACATGAATGTAAGCTAACCTCAACTTTGCAGTGTAATATGAATTGCAATTAAATGTTTATTTATTCATTTAATAGTGCTTTGGGCCAGCCTCTCATCTGCTAACCTGTAGCCTCTTAAGTAAGTAAAGTGTAACTTACTGGTAGGCTACAGCTCCACCTCAGTGGCTGGAAGCTGTCCATGGCAGCTCTTGTAGGTTGAAATCAAGACAAACACATTATTAATTCATTCATTATCACAAGAAAATGATCTTTGTTGTATCGAGATAACAAAATAATAAGTTATCATGAGATAACGGCGCATAAAAAAAGAAAAATCCATGCTTGCTCTCGTCTTCCGTACGTTTTTTTTTTTGTTGTTTGTTTTTTTTGGCTTGATGTGTACATGACCTCCGGTCTTTCTGCAGCCAGCCTCTAATGGATTCTCCAAGAACAGCAACTTTTAGCACTTCAAAATAGGTAGGCGTCATCATTTTAATCTGTTTTATATGCAAAATCCTCCTCAGAGTTTTTACCTAAATTATGAAGTATTTTAATTAAGTCATTTTCAAGAGACAAATATTAGCGCTGAAATTCTAAAATATACATAAAAAAGAGCTCTTGCTTCCAACCATCTCTTGAGCTGATTGATGAACAGTGCTGTGGAGTCTCTGCATGGAGCCTGAACCACGCAGACGATGTCAAACTCACCTGGAAACATCAAATCCCTCTGTATAATCCTCTGTCGAAACAACCTACAGCTGAGGAGGTAACATACCCATAGTGTACCTGAGTGCAGCCTCACACGTCTCAGTACAGGAAATCACAGACAGTTGTCCTCACACGTTTCACTCCTGGTGACAGCTTTCACTGGCGTTTAACTTGAGTAAATGAGACAGAGAGGTGTGACAAAGGAGAAGATACTCCCACAGAAAGTGTTCATTTTCATCCTGCTGCTGCTATCTGCGATTTCACTTTCAGGCACACACATGATTTTGACTGTAGTAGCATAAATTCACCAAGATGGATAACTATCTGAGGATAGAAAAGTTACCTGATGATTATCCCCCTGCTGTGTTGAACACTTGGTTCTGATTGGTTAAAACCACAGAGCACTATCTGACTGCAGGCACATCATCCAAAAACAATTACAAGCTAATCTTGTGCACATGGATGCAAGAAGGATGGATGTGGATGCAGGGTTTTCTGTCATTCTGCATTCTTTGGTTTAATTCCTCAAAGATGTATATATTTCAGCTTTCCCATTTGGTATCAAACTCTACTACTTAAGCTGAATTTGTGATTGTTGTCTGACAAAAAAAAAAAGAAGTTAACTGATGAAACTTTTATGCCGTTCAGAATGCTGGTTAAAAATCCAAATTGTATTTGTAAAATCAAAACTAGTTTTGTGGTGGCAGCAAAAACTGTCAGGTGCTGACTTCAAGCTCTCAGTGTCAGCTTACTTCCCTCTTTTGCTCTGTTAGAAGACCAAAAGTTTCAGCGATGTGTGCCAACAAAGAGGAAAACCTGGAGTGTCAAGGCGATGTGGCGTGTTTGTGCTGGGAACAGCAGAACTGACTGTTTGACTGGATTCCTGCGTGAGGCTTTTTGTCAGCCCGAGTTTCCATCCTGAAGCGTTTTTTTTTCCCAGCCTGTCACTTCTTCACCTGGCCTCCTGAGCACCATCCACAACCCCCCTCCTCAGCTGCCATGTGGCCTGTCACTCTGCCTCACCTTTACCTCCCCACACTACACGTCTTTTTGTCTGAATTTCAGAGGAACTTACAACTTAACCAAACTTGGAAAAAAACAAAAACAAAGGAAGGCTTTTATCTGGAATCTGTTAAACACATGTGCTTGATAAAATAATACAACAGTCTGTCCTTTTCAATATTTATCAATAATATCACTCAAGCTGCTGAGTGAGTTTCAGGGATGGTAACAAATAAGGGTTGGTATCAAAAATATGCTCTAAATGTGTTAAAACAGCATTTCAGATGTTTGTTTAAATGTGTAGCTTGTATTTCTGTTGGTGTCAGTTTTAACCAAGTGAAAAAAAGCCTGATTAAATTTTCAACATGTCACCACAAAAGCATAACAAGTATTAAAAAGTGTACTGATAAAATAATTTACATACAATAATTAATACAAGAATTTATTATGAAATGTCATCTCAAAGTATTTTTAAAATATGTCATTTCTAAACTTGATAATATGAGTTTTGTTGTACTGAGTGAGTCAGTGGGTCATATACATCAGTGGTTTCTTTATTTGAGTCGGCTGTTTTAAAATCATTTTAAATGTCATTTTTTCAGTGTAGTAGACTGATAAAATCACATTCACAGTAACCTTTTTGTGCAATATCAGATTTTTATATGAGAATTATTGGTAACACCAATTGAAATTTTTCAGTTTTACCAAATGACCATCTCTTTCACCCTCTAACAATTCCATCACAAAGATTTTATAAAGAGCTTTAATTGACAGTTTTCAGTTATCAGTTCTTTCTTTTTCCAGTTCACGTTTTTATAGAACAGTGGTTCTCAAAGTGGGGACAGGACCCCTGGGGGTCGAGAAATGCAAACAGAAAATGTTTGATCTGTTTTAGCATTTCTTTGTTGAAGACCCCAGAGATGACCATCCAGGATCAGGAAGGTATCAGTGGAGGCAGATTAATTTAGGAAACAGAAATATGTGCACATAGGCAAGTAGTTTGATTGTATACTAATAAGCTAAGTTAAGTAGCTTAGGCCTTATTTGTTTGTTGTCTGTTGTTTGTCTATGGGTGTATTCCCAAGGTAGGGGGCCACTGGTCTCTAGGACTTGTATTTTGGGGTCCGTGGGCTGAAAGGTTTGGTAACCCCTGCCATAGCACAATGAGTCCTCAGCTACAATGCTCTAACAATTTACAGGGATGCCTGAGAGTCCTTAATATTTGATATCTGCTGAGACTGTTTATGATATAGAAGCAGTCAAATGACATCACCCATTGGTTTTTGGAAGAGGCCTAATTTAGCCTGAAGATGCTTGGAAATACTGAATAACTTTGGATCAAGAAACCAGTAAAGAGGCCATGTCCTCACTTACATGTCCTACAACCCATCTACATGTCAGTCAGACCAGCTCTTCCAACTTTAACATGGGGCCCAACAGGGTTTCTTTGGCTGCTGCAGAACTCTGCAGTTTGCACTCCAATATTATCCTCATTTTACAACACTGGAGGTTTTCACTTCACAATCATTCAGCCATTAGTATGCTAAACCGTTCAGCGTAACAACAGGGAACAGGGTTTAAATAATAGGCAAGCAAAGCTGTTGTTCGTATTCTCTTAGTTACTGATTATTACAAAGACACTTCAACCTTGAGAGATGTTAATAACAGCTGCAGTGTCGAAAGTTGTGACTCTTGAGCTATTATGTCAACAGCAAATCTCCAAGTTGAATAAGAAAAAAAGCCATATTATGATTTTATATTTGTTTAAGTGGTATTCTTGACGATCTGTATCATGATCTCTGTAAGGATACCTTCAATGGAAATGTTACATTGAGTAATTATATTATTATTGTTATTTAGTTCTGTTTTTCTTCCACTCTTTCTTTTTGTATCTTAGCAGGGTGAACTTGGCACTTAATCTGACCCTTCTCCTCTTTGTCCTCAGGGGTAGAATGAATCAGGGGGTCTCAGACCAGCTCTTTGTGAATGAAAGCACTGAATATTGATGGTTGTTGAATGTTGAACGATATTGCTGATATTGAATTTTAGTTGTGGCTACATAATTTAGATGGAATACAAAGAAAAAAATGGTGTTACTAAGGTTTTTTTCAATATATATATATATATATATATATATATATATATATATATATATATATATATATATTAAACCCAGGAGGCATTCATATATATTTTATAAAGTAAATAAGTAAAATAAAAATACAAACTTGTCCTCCATCAGTCAGCGTCCACCTCACTGCTACACTTAACATTATCTATTTTAAAACATTGACTGATATTTATGCTGGTGTTCGGAGCTTAAGAAATCCAAGTACACATCTCATATCTAAAAGTAAATCAGAGAGCTTTTTCCAGAATTAATTGTGAGTCTAAATCATGGATCCAAATGTGGATGAACCCTCCCTGTTGTTGAAAGCAGCAGCACAATGACCTCACTTCACAAAAATGTTCCTAAACTCTGAAACACACACGTAAACACACTGTGACCACATACTGCTAGAGTGTGTTTTCAGCAGAATCTCTTTTTCCTCTCGCTCAGTATGAGCGAGAAAAGATAACAGACGCTGGTTCAATAAAGCAACCACTTGAGCAACCTGCCCCTCACTTCACTCTTCTCCTCTATTTCCTCGGCAGATTGTCGGCACACATCCCCTCCACACTCCTCACCCACCTCCCCCCATCCATTCAACGCTCACCCCCCCTGGCTACTTTTACACTCCTGCCCTTTTTATTCTCCCTCAACATCCCTGCTCACATCTACTTTGTGTTTCTGTGACCCTCTGCTCTCCAGTGTGGCCGGCCTTTGATGCCCCCCCACCTGCTCGAGCGTTGATGTTGAGTTATGACACAAAGAGCTGAGCATCCATCGCTGCAGACACCTTCATACGGTGGTACACAGGAAATGTCAAATGTTTCAAGGTGAATATTAAGTACATCTTCTGTGATGCAGTAGATTGTATCCAGGAAAAAAAGAAAAATACTGCTTAGAATACCATGAAATGTTTTTTTAGTTTCTGTGATTGTAGTAGTGGTGCAATGTGTAACCACTGATCTGTAGGGATCAAGCGCTGTAAGTAATGCTGTTGCCCCTGCTATCAGTCAGATTAGCTGTATAGGAAGCTTGTAATTAAGGTCAAACTTAAAGTATTTGTATTTATCAAGTTGTAATTGCATTTAACAGGAAGTTCAGATTACTTTTGACTGTCAGCTGAGCTGTGTGAGAGATTTTTTAAAGTGAAATGTGACATTCAAAGCACCTTAGTATTATTTTCAATCAAGGTGAAAGGAGGAAGCAGGATGGTGCAGAGGCAGCTGAACCAGACAGCTGAAAGAGACAACATAATATGTGATTAAAAATAATTACCTTTTAACTTTGGCCCTTGACTGCATTTACTTTCATAAGTTTAAGGAGCTGTGAGGACTTTCTGGAAAAGCTAGTATTAGCGCTTGCTATACAGACTCGGTTTCCCATGAGCACTTGCTCCACACTGTCTTGAGGACAGGATTCTAACTAAGGTGTGTTTGTTTTGAAAAATAAATGGAGAAAAGATCTTTTTAAACACTACTTTTCTTTTTATATTGTAATGTATTTATTAGTAGTTACATAGCTTTACTGTTGTTCTTTTAAAAGTTTTTTTAAGGCTTTAATGTGAGAGGACAGGACAGTGGATAGAGTAGGAAACGGGGTGAGAGTGAGAAGTGACATGCAGGAAAGTCGCCACAGGACAGACTTGAACCTTGGCTGCCCGCTCAAGGGCTTTTTGACATATGGAGCACAACCTAGACCACTAGACTATCTGCTTTCCGTTATAGCACTACTGTTTGAAAAGTGACAACAGTCAAACTGTGTAAACTCATTTTGTAGCGTAGTTTAGTGTCCAGAAGGTTAGAAAACTGTTCCTCATGTGTTCCTCACAGCCTGGAGCTCTGAGACGTGACCATAACGTGTAACGTTAGTGAATCCTGGTTATGTCCTACCAGAGCTCATCTACCAACTCCAACCTCACCAAGCAGAGCTTACATAACCTCACTCTTCATTTTATTGACAGACTCTCAAGTTTGATCAGATCACTGCAGAATAACTGCTGCATGTGGGTTGGAATGAACATTATCACAAACAGCTTAACTCGTGTTTTAGCCTGCGCTCTATCACTATTCTGCTTTGCTTTCTTCTGCTCTTCTGTCCTTTTTTTTTTTTGTAGTTCCAGATGGATTCAATTTGTAGTAATTCCAGACACTGGAATTACTACAAATTGAATCCAAGATATTAGTTTTCACTGCTTAACTTTGCTGGCCAGCATAGTGTCTCCACATGGACTTTCTGTCTACGTACTGTAAATGGATTCATGTTCTCCCAGGGAAGTCTGACCCAACCACAGGCTGTGAAACTGCATTTGGAAACTAGACAATTTCCACGGAAATCGTGAGAGGGGCTCGGGACGCATGCCGGCTGGCATACATACTCTTCTTGATATACTTTCTAATGTGTCCTCTCCCTAACTGTTGTGGGAACATTAAAGCTACTCATGGGCTATAGGTGTGTTTGGTGAGATTGATGTGTGGTTACACATCCACACATGTGGTTTGTAGTTTAACTGAGGTCATATTTAACTCATTCACACAAATGCGCACTTTGTGCCCACTGTCACATATAATTTTTACACTCTGGAAACACACAAACAGATATATGCATGCTTAGATGTGGTGGGGGTTTTGTCTGAACTGAGGTCCCTCAATCACGATCATAAATGCACACACCAAACACATAGGCGCGCTCCGCGCGCCATTTCAAAATGAAGAACCCCTCTGTGAGATGATTTGAATGGTGTAACATTGATTAACAAAAATACACACACAAACACAAAGAGTCATGCACGCTACACGTGCTTAAATGTGGTGGGTGTCTTGTGTAAACTGAGGTCCCTTAATCACAATCATAAACACACACACGTACACATAGGCGCTCTTCGCTTTCCTTTTCAGAGACAAGAATCCCCCTGTGAATGGCCTTCAATGATAAAACTTTGTTCAACGAAAAACAGACACACACCTACACACACACACACACATACAGACACACACATACACACACGCACACACACACACACACACACACACACACACACACACACTCTAACACACACACAAAGACATGAGCATTACGCGCTAGAATGTGAGGGTGTTTTGTGTGAAATGAGGTACTTTAAACATCATCAATACAGTCACACACACATACACGTTTGCGCGCTTTACATGCCCCTTCAAGGACAAGAAAACCTCTGTGTTTAAGCTTTCATTGATAATACATTGCTTGAAATGAGTTATTTCATTCAAAAGGAATCCTCACTCTCTCCGTGTGTGTGTGTGTACTTGTTTTGATAATATAGCCAGGATCTCCCAGAATGCCCCAGAATGTCCTTATGAGTCATCATTCATGAAGAGCTGCATGGTTTCCCTCTTCCGTCAGTCCTGCTGTGACTGACTGATGATGTCACGCACTCTGAGAGCTGAGTTTTAGTGAAAAAACTCAAAACTTTGTGTTGCTTTACCTTTGTTTTCTCAAAAACTGTTGAAGATAGCAGAATGCCCCTAGAAATTTAAGCTGTGGACAGATGTGTCAAGATTTTGAAGCAAGAATGATGTCTCTAGCTGAAAGTATGGCGAGGCAGGAGCAGTGGGAAATAGTGTGTTTTTTTGGTGTTCTCGGGAAGCCTCCCTATTCATTGTCTATAGGACTTTTTCGTCTGTTTTTCTGGGGTTTTTTTCAGCCAAAAAACACCAAAATTCTTAGAAAAGTCATAGCACACCATTCTGGACCGAGCCGCACGTTTTGATATATAATTTGTTGGGGTTTTCTTAAAGCTCTGGGAGGAGAAGCGGTCCAAAGTTTTGTCCTTATGAGTCATCTTTCATGTAGAGCTGCGTGGTTTCCATGACGATTTAACTGAGAGCAGCTGTGGAGATCAAGGGACACCTCTTTGTGACAGCTGTTCTCTGCTGTTTTTTGGGATGAGGCATGTGTCCGAACAAATGCTCGCTGTGGCCAAACCGTTATAGCTATCAGAAAAACGAGCGCACCGTGAAAATCCAGACGGGCGGAGGAATCCGTCAATGTGCAGTTTATATTTGTAGGGTCAAGAATTTGCCCTCACGGCCGAGTTGAAAATGAGTGACCCTTTTCTGAAAAACCCGAGAGATTCATAATGCAGGTAAATACAGAGAGGTGGTCAGGTTTGGCTGACAGTTGGCCCTTTCCTGACTAAGAGCTCCATCCTTTGACTTCAAAGGCTGCTTTGACAGAAGCGCAACGGAAATACCTATGTTTTGATGTAATTTTTATGACCGTGGAGTGAAATTTGTGGTCCCACGAGACATTTGTTTGGGAAATTCCTTGTGTGTCATGAGCTGCAGCTCCCACTCTAACTGATGATGTCACGCACTGTGAGAGCTGAGTTTTAGTGAAAAAACTCAAAACTTTGTGTTGCTTTACCTTTGTTTTCTCAAAAACTATTAAAGACAGCAGAATGAGCCTTGAAACTTAAGCCGTGGACAGATGTGTCAACGTTTTGAAGCAAGAATCACGTCTCTAGGTGAAAGTATGGCGAGGCAGGAGCCTTGTGAAAAAGTGTGTTTTTTTGGTGTTCTCGGGGAGCCTTCCCATTCATTCTTAATGGGACTGTTTCGTCGGTTTTTCTGGGTTTTTTCGGCCAAAAATTGCCGAAATTCTTAGAAAAGTCATAGCACACCATTCTGGACCGAGCCACACGTTTTGATATATAATTTGTTGGGGTTTTCTCAAAGCTCTGGGAGGAGAAGCGGTCCAAAGTTTTGTCCGGAAGATGAAGTAGTTGAAGAAAAAAGATGCGAACGGAAGAACAATAGTGGCTCGTGGCTTTGCCACGAGCCACTCTCCCCCATAGCTTTGCTATGGGGGAGAGTGGCTCATGCGAAGCCCGAGCCCCTAAATAGCTTTGCTATGGGGGAGAGTGGCTCATGCGAAGCCCGAGCCCCTAATAACGGATTTTGGCACTGATAATCTCATTTTAAATCATGGATTGTGAGAAAAAAATTCATGATCACTTATTAAGTCCTTACAGGGCCTTACACATAACACAAGAAAGAAGTGAAGTGAACAAGCTTATGAAACCAACATGACATGATGGTTTCTGATGTTACAGCTGGAAATGTTTGTCCATTTCAGAAGTTTTCAGCCTGGAGGCATTTTGATGATTTTTTTTATGACTGTGTCCCTTTTTTACATTTCTGCATCAGTGGAGAATGAAAGAGGCCCTCTTTGATTTATTTGGCTGAGTTTTAAAGGGTCAGTACAGGTGTGTGTGTGTGTGTGTGTGTGTGTGTGTGTGTGTGTGTGTGTGTGTGTGTGTGTGTGTGTGTGTGCAGACATGCTACCTCTGGCTCTGCAGTGAGTCAGGTGAAGACAAGCCTGTGGTCAGTCATAAGAGCTGAAGGGAACCCATGCATCAGAGCATCAAGGCCTGCAGTCAGAGATTTTCTTCAACTCTTTTAATTCTGGCGGATTTCAGTCCAATGGCTCTGGCTGCAAAGAATATGTAGATGATGTACACTTGTCCAGATGAATTTATATCCATCAAAACAAGAGGTCCATCAGTTTAAAGAAAAAGGAATATTTCATGATGACTTTCAGAGGTACTTTTACCTGCACACAGTAAGTGTGCACTTGGGTAGCATTTAAGTGCCCTGGGATTGTCCCCATTGTGTTTTTTAAAAATTTTAATTATTTCCGAAAACTAAAAAAAAAAAAAAAAAAAAAAAAAAAAAAATAGGGTTAGGGTACCCTGAGTGCCCTGAGTTTTGTTTTTTTTTTTTAACCCCTATGGTTTTCTTATTAGGACCCTAAGAGTGCCCCCCCCCCCCCCCCCCATTATTATTTTTTGAGTGCTCCTCAATTTAAATAAATAAATAAATAAATAAATAAATAAATAAATAAAGGGCTTACCCTTTGTGTCATTTTAAAATTCTGACATCCACTGATAATAACAGTGGCCTCAGCAGACCCAGTTTAAGACTGTGATACTGTTGATCCCCATATGGGATTTCACAATAAACCACAATGAAACAGGACAAACAGTCCAAAGTAATATTCATCCCTGAGGTACAACACAATCTGCCCTCATGTCTTGCCTGAATATTGAGTCGGATTGCTTTAAACTGTAAGCTACTCTGTTCATGGAAAAGATCTAAAATTAATCATCAGGCTTGTTGTCTCCTCTTAAGGCCACGATAAGAAGGTTTTGGTGCATGGGGAGGAAACATAAGAGGCTTTAGGGGCAGCTCTTATTTAAAGGATCTGACATCTACCTGCCCTCTCAAAAGGCAGGCAAATTTGACACTTCTGGCACGCAAAGCAGCCGTACCAAAATAACCACGTCGTCTCTCGGGCTGTGGGCTTTATTTTGATGCGGTTTACCTTAAAGGATGCTGTAAAAAGCTTCGTAAATGAAATGCCTCTTCACAACAAATCACATACCAATTTATCAGGCAGCTTGAGTGTCTACACATGGGCTGATTTCTCTCTTCATCTTTTCATTTTCCTGTTGCTATTATCCACACGTATCATGTCTGAGGCGGCTTGATGGACTCAATGTGTCGGAACGGCTCGTTCTCACATCCATATCACTGCGGGACTCCCCGCGGTACAGCAGCGGCCTGTCAGCACTAAGGCTCAGGCCAGCTCTCACTGTGATGGTCAGTTGGAGATTCCTTTTATTTTGATACAGTTATCATTTTCCATTTCCCCGCTTGATTGGAGCTTAAAAGCCAAAGCAGCTCAGGTCGTGCCGGCATAAATCTCCAGGCCCATTAATCTGCCCTGGTGTCGTGTCTCGCCCAATCATGTCTGGATATTCGTGGGGAAATTAAATGAGTGATATAGCGAGGCAGCAGATTGGATGTCAAAATAGGTTGGCTGCTTTGTGCGTTTGCTGTTGATTATTCTCTTTTGTATAAGATTTGAAGGAATAGCCTCTATAGAGACGGCTGAGTGCATGTGAAGTCCCCGTTACATGAACTCAAATGGCCTTTCCTCTTCTGCATCCTGCTTCACATCCCCTGAGAACAACGGCAGCAGATGAGTCACAGGGCATGACAGACAGGAGTGAAATGATTGTTTGACACAAAGAACTGGACAAGATGAGAAGGAGTGTAATAGTAAAATATAATCATATTGTTTGTGCCAATTATAATATGTCACAAGAAACTTTTTCCACAATTAGATGGGGAAAAAAAGTTGAATATGCATCATCACATTTGTCTAATAATAATTAAATAAACTCTTAATATTTCAATCTCTGTGAATAAGAGCCATCATTTTTAATCAAAGTCATCTCTACAGCAGAATATCTCTTAAATTTCTCTGTTATTCCCTTGTTTTATTTCTTTTGACGGCTTCATGAGAATATTAATAGCAGTTTAAATTTTGTACATTCAGCAAAGTCACCGGTCCAGCGTACCATGACTGGTGTTAGTCAGAAAACATCACAGCACTGACACATGAGACTGTGTCAATGCAGTGATCTTTCCTTTTTCTGCTCGAAAAGCAACAGAATTTTCCCCATCGTCGTAACTTCTTCTAAACTAAGCTGAAGGATCTGAGGAACTGAATGTTATTTATCTGTGTAACTTGTGGATGGACAGTCACAATCTTGGTTGCTATCAGGTTTGTGTGCTCTCTGCAGTCAGTGCTTCAACTGAGCCAACTCATTATTATAGCAAAAAAAACTGCTCAATGTCATTTTAGTCTTTCCAACCATTTCTGCGGTCACACTACACACTAGACAAATCAAATCCCGATCTGGAGCCCAATTTGTCATCACAAATGGCCGGGGTTGTGGATTGACTCAAGGCTTGTCTTCAGCAATAATACATCCAAAAAAATCTCCAACTTGAGTGTTAAGTGTTGGTGTCAATACAACAGTTTGACTGCTCAGAGCCTCTCTCACCTGGGTAAACATAAAGTTATCCCATACTGGAGAAACTCCAATGTGATGTTGCCATCGCATCCCACAAACACGGCACCCAATGTAAATAAAACATTGTGTGGCCATCCTAAAACAGATTTCCCTTTTACTCTTTCCTTGCATATTGCACACTATTGTTGCTAAAAATGTCAAAAGGCATCGTAATAAAACTATTTCACTGAGGTCAATACATTTTAGGTACAGTCTTGGAATGTGAGGTTTCAGTGTGTTTAACCCTTTAATACTGAACATATCATATTTGGTACATGAGTTTCATAGACCTCTATCTCATCAACATGATAAACAGTTTCCTTAAAACCTCTTTAAAAAAAGTGTAATGAAATGTATTCCACCATTGGCCCTTTTCAAAATGGCTGCTCTCATGAAATCATCCACATGCTTTTTTTTTCCCCAGGAAAATCATTACTAATTTTCAAGAAGTTGCGGTAAGAGTAATATCTAAACACTTTAAAATATATATTTTCTGCTTTGAAAGAATCTATATTTACTAAAAGCTTTACAAAAAAGTTGCTAAAACCGCCCAGTGTGTCAAATGTGATACATAATTTATCGTAAATAAAATGATATAGCAATATTTTTTGTGGATTTTGTAAAAGGTTTAATGAACATCTCCGTTCCAAAATTGTATAATTTTCTGGCTATTTTTTGATGGATAAGACTTTACAGGGTTAAAGGATTGATCATATCTTAACCTGTTCATTGTGTTTCACATCAAGTTCTGATTACTGTGTTGACATCGATCCAACCCAAGGATGAAAACTGGTCATTTCAGAGCAAACCCTCCAAGTAATCCAGGTGTTACAGCGGCAAAAGCTAACAAAGCTAGCTTATGCCATGTCTGGATCACCTCCACTTAATGGTTGCAAGGACAGGCAAGATAACAGATCGTAAATATTTAAATGATGAATTCGGTTTTTTTTAATAATTATATGTTTCAGTGTAAGGATATTATCTGAACCTCTAGCTCTGGATTCAGATTTCTTAGAATTAATTTTCTAAGCATTTTAAAGCTTTAGGGTAACAAATGCAGCTTTAGTTGACCTCAGGGTTCACATTTCTGCAAATACTGAATAAACATTCATTCAGATTTATACATTCTGACTCTCACAATTATATTCATGATGAAAAGTTATGGATAGCTCCAAGTAATTCACTTAAGTAGTGTTTTAAATGTTGAAATGTTTTTGTGTGATAGTTTATAATCTGGATGATCCAAGTATGGATAGAGCATGTGTATCATGATAGAGGGAGAAAGTAAAATTTCAATGCTTTCACCTCAGTTCCTCCCAAATCTTGTTTTTCTCTTCCAAGAAGGATTTGTGTCCCTCCATCTATAACATAATTAAAAGATATCCTGTCTTCTTTTAATTTAGGACTATATTATATCTAATCCTCTCTGACTTCAGTCTTAGCTTCCATCTTGGCCTCTTGATTTGATTTTGGTCATTGCTTATTTGATCTCTTATTCTTTCAATCTCCTTCTCAACAGTAATATCAACTCTCAAGATGGCTGATGCGTTAATCCGCAGCATTAATCTCTGACTCGGTTTCTTAAGAAAATGCTGCTGTGGGGGAGGGAAGGAGGTCACAAGCAGGGATTAACAAATATGTATTTTTGCAGTCTGTCCACTCAGTACCCCTCTGGACTCTAAATGGTTCGATTTTTAATCAAAATAGCACAAGACAGCATACAATTTGTCCCTGTTTTTGGACAAAAAAAAATTCTTTGCATCCACAGTCGGTTTGAAGGACAAGCAATAAATGAGATGACCAGCTGTTTCCATGTTAGTCGTTCACCTTTATTTAAATGTTCTTGGCCTTGGTGGGTTCCTCTAGAAGGCAGAAGCACGATGAACCCACCGACAACTTCACACATGGAGCAAAAAACACTTTGGGAAGTGAATACTGGGGACATGCAGCACTTGTGACACACAGCTCTAAAACAGTTTAGAAAACAGCTGACAGAGGAAAGTACAAGCAGTCAAAACTTCCCTTCATCTCGTCCCTTATATAAAAATGGGGATTCACCACGTCATACAGCCAGGAGTGAAATACAGGGTGCAAACAAAAGCTTCAATAACTTATGGCAAATTAACTCGAAAAAATTAAACAATATTTGACAAATCAGACATCTGCTTGAAAACTGGAGAAAAAAAATATCTCGACAGTTTAGTTAATGTAAAAAAAACAACAACCCATGTTTCTATTCAATGAAGTTAAAGCAGATAAATGACGCAGAAGTTGAAATTAAAGTAAAAGTACCAAATTTAACAGGAGTCTAATTTCACCAGCAAGATGCAGACTGTATTGTCACAGATAAGAAATGGAGTTTCACTTTTGTTCGTGAAGGATCGTTGCAGCTTTGCAGTCCTCAGGTGGGAGGAGGAGGAATAAAATAAATGATCAGAGCTGTGACCATGAAAATATTAAAATGTCTTTAGATCATTGAAAAGGGACTGCCATCCTCTTTGATTCAAAACCATCCCCTCCTGCACCAAACATTTTCTGTTTTTCCTTCTTCTATATAATTTTGGAGAAGGACATCTTGATATTTGATTTATATAAAAACCGTATTCATTGTGTAGTTGAGAGAATTACTTGCTGTAGTTGGATAATCTCTGCTTGAAAAATCTACTGATTTTAGCTGGATTGAAGGCACTGTGAGGAGATCCCTTTTGGATAAAATCAGCAGGGTTCTTCCTTGATGAAAACTGCATTTCCCATAAGCATCATCACCCACTGTGATCAAGACGTTGCTCTTGATGAAGTTTTAAAATTGATCTTCTCTTTAGATAACTTTTATCAGGATGAGGTAACGTAATGATTTGTAACTTTGTCAACAAATCTCCTGTCTCCTGTGCTGTGTCTCAAATTTTGTGGTGCACTCAAAACGATCAAAAAGTTGACTGTGGAATGCTGGACTCTTTTCGCGCTCAACGGTCACCATCTTGGCTACGTAGCAGAAGGAACGGATCAAACAAAGGATGAAGGCTGCAGCTAATGAACGACAGAAGAACACCTGTGAACGGTCTTCCTTTCTAGTAATTGCAAAGCAGCAGTGTTTGATTTGAGACAACACCACAAGTTTGTAGAGTTTCTTCATCTAAAACAATACTTAAACAGAAAATATGAGGCTCTGATACTCTGATTTTACTGTGAAGGTCAGGACTAAGCATTAGTATCGGACTAAGACTATTGTCTAAATTAGTTATCATCTTCTCATAGTGCCTTTCAGTGTACTGCAGATGATATGTTCTTTCTTTAAAGTGGGAAAATGCAGGCGTTTTTCTGCAGAGCTCGACTGAAGACAGTTATCTCAGCTGTTAAGTTTATTACCAAACCTGATGCAAGTTTAATCAATCACTGGATGATACACTTTATACATAAATAATCCTTATGACCTTTTGATTTGCAACACACTCATCACATTTATGGCGAAATTACTTATTACACATAAGTTTGTCACTTCTGTTATAGAAGACCGATGAACATGGCTGCCACAACTATCAGGGCTTCGAATGTTAAACAAAAATAATCAAGAGTCACACAGTTTCTAATCTACCAGTCCTGAAATAAATTCTACATTCATGAAGGTTCAAGTTTGTAAAATGATGTTAATCTGTTTGAAAGTTTGCTGATTCAACTGTACAGTTTTGGAGTATGTAGTCAGCTGAATTATATTGTGTTCGGTTGACAGATTTGTTTTTTATGACAGTGAGGGCAGCACAACAGAAACACAAACTACATCCTGCAGGACAATCATACAGTTAAATTTGTGCTACACAACGGCTCAACATCCTTCAACTGCATCAACACTTGCTGCTCTGCATATAGATGGTTCCAAACTGAAAAATCATTCATTAAACAAAGTGTGCTAAATTCACTGATTTGTTACAGTTGTTGCATTTGTTATTTAAAAGTTTCACAATAACAGAATGAAGCCATTACTGTCACATCAAGTCACAGCACATCCTTTTGAACATTCAGGTTTTATTGTTTAAACATGACGTGGGTCCATCATGTGACCATTTCATAGCAACACAACACAGAAGATGCACTATCAGTAGCAGAACAAACATAAGTTTATAGCTCGATCATAAACAAAATTACAAAATAATCATTCATATTGCTTTTTAAGAATAGAGATAAACTTTAGAAATTTCCAATAAGTGTTGCACTTATCTGATCTGACTGGCTGAGTCCCAGGAGGACGTCATGAGGAAACCCAACAGCCACAACATTATGACCACTGACAGACTGAATACATATTTCTGATTATCGTCTTCAACAAGTGGACAATTTGTCGACAAAGTTAGGTTATGAAAGCAGGAAATTAGGAAACTAAAGTTGCAAGCGACTTTGGCGAGGGTCAAACTGTGGTGGTTAGATGACTGAGTCAGAGCATCTCCTAAACTGCAGCTCGTGTGGAAGCACACCTTTAGAGGTCTAATCAAGGGTATATATTCACATCTGTGGCTCGTTTGTTTTGTTCCGATTCAAAGGATAAAATGATACGACTGTTGCAGTTGTCACTTAGTTTGTTTGTGTTCACATAGCAAAAGTCTCTGGCCGTCCACAGCTGTAAACAAACATCACTTGCAATCAAATCTTTCTCTCACTGGTCAGAAATCGGGGTGGAACTCCGCTGCGTTACAAAGGAGAGTTGTGAGCATGTGAAGGTTCTTAATGATAAAACAAGATTTTGTCATCGAAGAGCCTTTATCTCAAAAATCTGTCTTGGAAAAAGGGGTTGTCTTGTGTTCGGATCAATATGGTAATCATCACTACTACTTCTTCTAACTCTGCTGTTGCTGATTTTTCCACTACTTCTTCTTCTATTGTTTTGACTGATTGGTTGGAAACTGATAGCATTACTGCCCCCTGACTTCTACAGTGTGAACTCCAGTTATGAGTCGGCTGTGTTGGTTGCTGAGGTGACTGTGTTCTCAATGCAAAGGAAGTTTTACAGGGCTCGAATAGAAGCAAGCAGAGACCACCCTATTTTGGCAATCTTGACCCGCTTGTTTTGTCCTGCATCCGAGTGGGATTGCTGTGTCCACATTAGCTCAAAGAAACCGGACTTTGGGTTTGTTTCAGAACAACTGCCCCAAACAAGCCAGGTGTGAATACACCCAAAGTCCGTAACCTGTAGACAAGAAGTTCAAGTTTCTGGGGACCATTGTTGTTTGTCTTTCTACCAAGGCCTTTAGTCCCAATCAAGATTATGCAAATCAGGCCAACACTATGGAGAAAAAAATAAAATAAAAGTAACTGCAGTATCCACTGACATGTTCAGCTGAAGGTCTCCAGTTTACAGGGTCACTCTTTATCTAACAGCAGGTACATAGTGTATACTAATTAACTCGTAACAAAATTTAGACCCTTGTCCCTGTGGTTTAAAAGCACACAGTTCCTTAAAAAGTCCTTAGTTCTTGGGGAAAGTTCCTGTGGTCAAAAAGCACCTCATATCTAATCTGGTCACAGCTGTCTTTGTCCTGGTCTAATGACAGAGGTGCCTTACTAGTTGGCAGATGGTCATAATGTTGTGACTGTTGGCTGTATACGTGAAATGCCAAGCTTACTATTTTACCTGCAATCATAACCTTAAGGACAGCATCATTTAAGCATTTTGGAAGTTTCTTTCCCGAACATATAAAAAGCTTTCTTAACTATATTAATTTTCATGTGGAAGAAAAACTTTGAAACAATCAACAGAAAAAGTCCTGTACAAAGACTGTAGACACAAGAAGGTATGTGAAATATTTTGCATGCCTTCATTGCTAAACTCCATAAAGATACAACACGCTCCCTACCTTAACATGTTATTTGTAGGCTGCTACACATAGTGAGTGTTCATTCCACATTTGTGCTTCTCTCCCACTTGCCCGAGGTTTGGCCTCTTCGATATACAAGACTTTTGATTTGGGTTTGGGAAATATCAATCAGACATGACTGACTTTAGGTTACAGTTTCGTAATGCATCAAATTGGCTGATGAAAATGTCCTGAGTGAAACAATACAATGGGCTGTTATAATGTTGGTTTTTTGCTGCGTGCTACAGAGTATGCATAAGCAACAGCATGAGAAGTTATCTTATAAACTGGCAAATCACCAGGACGCACTGTGATGGACACATTCAAGGTGACTGAATGAGAGGTTTCTGATGAACAGTGTAAGGCAGGGGCCACAAGATTAGAGTTTTGGCTGCTTTATCGCTGCTACCGTGGTTGAAGAATTAGTTGGAAAAAGCGCTTTAGAATCAGATAAGCAGAATAAATAAGCAACTAGCTTTATCACCAATAATGGATCCAACTCCACCAAAGAAACTACCCCAAGCTGTTGGCTGTAAGTAACTCCAATATAAAGAAAAGAGGAACAAAGTTTGATAAGTCTGTATGGGACATAAAAACTTTGATTTGAATGCCAGATTTTTAAACAAACAAATTCAGACAGAGATGTTGAACGAATACAGAAACAAAACAAAAGAAAATATGCAGGGAATAAGCTGGATGTTTGGCCGCTCTGTTAGACCTTAGGGAAAGGCTGCATGGGTTTCTCAGGCAGTATATCGTTCACACTCCTGAACAGCTCCCACATTTCGTAGTTTTCAGGCCCTTTGATCTAGTTACCATCCTCTTCATCGCTGTCTCTCATGGAGATGCCTTGCATCCCTCCTTCTCTTACTGAGGCTGTGGCTTCCTCCAGGGTCAGCCGGTTCCTCACGGTGTCATACATCTTGCTGTTTAATGTGGAGTCCAGCACCCCTTGAAGGCGGAAGTCGCGGTACTTTTTCTATGGGAACAAACACAAGTACCACTAACAGTCAAAGGGAGAAGAAAGTTTTGATCGGTTTTAAGAAATACACTCCATATAGGAAGCGAGTTTAGTTCAGTGAAAGGAGCTCTGTGGAAAAAATACATCAGATGCATCTCTGGTCCAGCTCCGCTACCTCACGGCATCGTATCAGATAGGTTTCTATTCAAGTCACAGTGTATCAATTCACAACGGATCAGCTCTGTTCGGTCCGGCTACATCCCTGCACAGGCAGGTCACAGCAGATGTGCAAGCCTCCTATTTTTGGCAGATGCCGGAGAAGTGATGTGCCAATTTACAAAATAAAGTGGGAAATGAAGGAACTCCTCTCAGAACTCAGCAACGTGCCAGACTGAACACATAACCCGTGTGAGTTGAGGAATGAGAGGGCATGCAGACGACACGTAAAGGAGTGGAGCCAGACCTGAGACTCATCTTGTGTGTTGCTGGTGTTAGGACAAAAATGTTGGATCATTCATACCCACAAATACTCAACTCTACAGATATGGCAGAAAGCGGAATTGTGTTGGGAATAACTTTTCTACATCATCTTGCTAAGTGAGGCTGCAAAGTACCAAATTGATGGCCTGTTGTCCCAGTAATGCTTGGCTCAGATGGGGAGCAGAATTTCCTGGATGTGTGCTAACTACCAGCAGTCATTATCAGCAGCAGAGTATCGGCCCATTTTTAGTTCAGGCGCTGGATCTAGAAAATCCAGTTACAAGTAAAATTTATAACAGTTTGTTCCAATAAAAAAAAACAAAATATCCACCCTGAAGTGCAACTAAAGGAAGACGTAACTACATAAAGTTCCAGATTGGTAAAAAAAAGTAGTAAAATTCTGCCAATGCAACAACTTGAGCAACTCTTCCTTTGTAAAAGTACTGAGATTGATGGTTGTTATTCCAGTTTATGATTCCTCACCTTAGGCTTGGCCACACCTTAATTTTAGTCTGACCGACCCAATAAATTAATTATTTTTTTAAATTATTATTTGAGCATGAGTTAAAAGTACTGAGTAGATACATCAGTGTCACTGCATCAGTCAATGACAGTGACTGCTAGATCCATCGTGTTCTCTCTGAGGTTTTATAAGTTTCAAATTTGGGTCACTTGGATCATCTTAGCGAACATATTACATATATGAACTAAATGTATGTGTAAGCACACTGAGGGGTCCTGTCAGGACTCCAGCAGAGCCTTTATTATGCTGTAATATTATCACCTCACTTAGCATCACTGACTGTGAAGAGAGAAAATAGGTCACGTCTTTTATTTCATGCAGACTATGGCAGCAGCCAGATTGGTGTCAGATTAATGATATTTAACTACAGGACAGATTTTAATGCTGGTCAAACTGTGGCTGTTTGCACTCTAATATCACCGCAAGAAGGTCTTTTTGATTTGGTTTGATTAAGAACTGAAAGACTGAAAATGACAATGAGGCCACATGTTAATCTTTAGACAGACCATCTGAGAAATATCACAGAAACCTGCCCCCTCAAAATCCAAGCCCTCCAAAATCTCTCCAAAACTCACCTGGCATCTATAGACAAAGACAGCAAAGCTATTTACGTTAACAATTAGAAAAATAAAATTATATCCATCAATAAATTAGAATGCTATGGCTTATTGAAAAAAGAATACTCAGTATCTTATCAGCATAAAAAACCCCAAACAAACAAACAAATATGCAGATTAACAATGTACAGAGTCAGTGACCATCAAATGCAGGGTAAAAATGGTCGCTTTGAAAAAACAATATAAGCCCAGAGATATGAGGGTATGTAAACACTGCTCTTCAGGGGAAAAAGAAAGTGAGCTCCATTTTCTCCTCTCCTGTCCTCTGTACCAAACTGTGAGAGAGGCTTTCCTACAGCAGGTTACAGCAGTAGACTCAACATATCAGAGAAAAACATGAGCTGAACAGCTTAAACTCCATTTAGGAGAAGATCCACAGTTAACACATTTAGCTGCATACGATGTAACACTGCCATGAGATTAGGGAAAACATGAATGTTAATCACAGCTCCCAGATTTCACAAGCATGACCATTGTTAATTATTGTTATGCTTTGGCAACAATGCTTTTCCATTCAAGCCAATAAAGCTTTATTGGATGGATGGATGGAGGGAGGGAGGGAGGGAGGGAGGGATGGATGGATGGATGGATGGATGGATGGATGGATGGATGGATGGATGGATGGATGGGTGGGTGGGTGGAAGGATGGATAGACAGATCGATATTGCCAAAGTTTCCGGCTTTTTATGGGATGGTACAGAAATCTCTATTTCTCCCTGAGATTGACATTCAGTTTAATCAAGGGTCGCAGTCAAACCGGAATATAATTCATGGTCTATATTTGGCTTCTCCCTGAGGGGAAAGAAAGTATAAATTGTGTTTCTGCACAAACACTTCCATTACCTCCAGCTTGGTGCAGCTCCTAAGCCAGTATCTGGAGCTGTTTTCATCATAACAGATTTCCCACAACCATCCCGCACCATTGGCAGAGCAGGGGCAGCTCATTGGCTTCAAGCTCTGAATATCTGACCAGATTTTCAGGTTTTTATTTAAACTTTTAAACCCCATGTTATCCTCATCAGTCTACCCAACTGAACTGGCAAATAAAAGATCTTTCTGGTAATGAGCTTTCTGCAGCTCTATGCTAATGGAAAGATGGTAAACCGTGATGAACAGATGTCATGCATATGTGTGTTTAGTTTGATCGAACTGTCTCATGTTGGTGAGCATATATGGTGACTAGCTAGTTAGCTTGTGAATTGTTGTAATAAATGTTCCGTTTTTAAGGAAAGATCTGGGGAGTTATTATGAATTGTTTGCTTGTTAGCCTTACCCACAGTTAGCATACATTCATTCATCCATCCACCTTCTATACTGCAGGTTGGGGGTGTCCCGATACAACCTTTTCACTTGAGATACAAGACATATATTGCAGCCATCTGTATTGGCAGATACCGATATCGATCAGATACGATATCAGAACAAATGGTGTGATGTTCAGCTCTATTTGTAGGTCTTCAAGGCTCAAATAAGCCTTGGGGGGAATATTTAAAGTTTAAATGTATCAAACTTCCTCAGTTCTGTGCCACCATGGGTCAAGTTTTGCACTCAGCTGTAACGTCTTTTTTGGACTTTACCAAAAAATACTGCCATACAGCCACCATCACTCCTACTCTTTGATCTCTTATTAGCACCTTAGCACATGGTGTTGTTGTGATCAGGTGGGCTAAGTGTGCTGGATCCAGGTGCTGCTGGATAGAAGTGCTGGAGCGGAGTCTGGAATGGACTGCCTGTATCGGGTTGCTTATATCAGAAATTTTAGATGCAGGCCGGTATAATTCGATATCAGACCGATTTCCAATATTAATATCGGATCAGGACACGCCTACTGCGGGTGGCTGGAGTCTATGCCAGCTGTGTAAGGGCGAGAGGCGGGGGAGTGAGCTTATTCAGCAGCATGTGGATGTAAAAAAATATGTAACCTGTCAAGAAATGAGCTGATGTAGCTGCTCCAGGTAAATAGTGTTGAGATTGATGATAATGATTTTAATATAAAAATGTTGGATAATAAGATACACAAATTAAATTCTTGCAGCTCATTTTGAGCTTACTAACTTAATGAATTAAATCTAACAAGGGGATACTGAGTTTCACAAACCAAAGCTGTGTTAACAAGCTGAAGTTGTATAATATCCGTGAGATTAAAGTGTAGAGAGATACATGAGAACTGCTGCCACTCATTCTCAGAAGTCTTCACTGTACCAAAAGGCCAAATGAAAAAAAAGGGTATCAAGTGTAACTGACAATAACGCCACTTAGAGTGAAAAGAGAAGACACGTGAAATTTAGCAAAAATCTCAAATGAAGTGTGAAGCAGCAGTGAAGTGTTGAAATGCTCTGATGGAAGTTTAGAGTCATTTGATAAATCTTTCTCATAACTCCTCAGAATATCAGATCTAAAAGGTTGATGGAGACATGCTGTGTTTCCACCTGTGCTATTTTTGTAACGAGTTGTTTCTTTCTCTCACCTTGACGACCCGGATGAGAATCTTAAGCTGATAGACGTGAAGCTGCAGGTCCATACGGTCAGTCAGCCATGTTCCCAAAAGGTTCATCGTGCTGGTGTACCATTGCTGCAAGAAATAAATAACAACACAGTCGATATAAATGAGTGACATTTAATGAATTTAAGCAGAAAAAACAACAATGGAAGCGTCTTTAAATCAGAGTCCATGGCCCATGAAATGAGTGTCTGTAATTTATCCACTTTGCTCATGTTGTATTTGGCACAAAAAGCAGCCTGTGTCATCCCTGCAGTGTATAATCATGGCTGAGTTCCCTTGTCGATCACTGAGGATGAGGCTGGAGGGATAAAGCTGACAAACAGATCCTCCACAGAAAGACGTCTCTAATCTGAGATGTTCATGTCATGTCGGTCGCACGGCCTCATCAAGCCAGGAAGAAAGTGACACATCGTGCAGAGCGGCTCTTCTCTGAAGCAGGGGGTGGTTGATGCTGTTGCTGCAGCCTTCCCTGAGACCCAAGCTAAGGAACAGTTTCTGCTCCCCAGCAGATTCTCCCCGAGGCTGCAGATCTATTTAAATCTGGACTTTGGACTGCAGGAAAATCCATCAGCCAATGAGGCGTCAGTTAATAGTGACCCTAATAAAGAGTAAGACTTCTGATGCTGTCAGCGCACAGAAACATGTTCTGCCAAGAGCACCTGTCAAAGTTTGTCATAAAAATGTCTTTTAGATTTAATCTTGGCATTATGTTTACTGGATCATTTTAGAGTCTTATTCTCCATTTACAGTCAGAATGTTTGACTAGAATGTTTTGGGGGTTTTTGACATAAAGTCTTACTTTGCATTTTTTTGTTGTCACACAATGAGATTCATAAAGTTTATTGCCTGTTTCTTAAAGCTCTGTAATAAATTTCTTGGCCTAAAGTAGATTTTTATAGTTATATCCAGGAACCATTAAAACACTTCTCTGACCTCTTGAGTTTGTTTTACTTTTGGTTATGTTCGGGATCTTTCTGAAACTCTTTAATTTTATAGTCCAGTCACTGAAATACCCCAGAGTAACTCTGTTTACATGGAACACATATTATCCACCAACGACCTCAGAAGAATAATTAGCCTAATGCAAAAAAACTTATTCTGGAACAAACCGGTCTGATCCGGTGCATCCAGAGACAAAATTGAGGCCTGGTTGCTGAGATTGTTCAACATGTGTTGAACAATTGTTTCATCGTGGTTGTGGTAAAACTATTCTTGATGCGGTCGTCAGTCCAAGTGATGTGATGAGTTTCAACTTTTGTTGTCATGCAGCTGACACAACTTGTTTGCCAGAGACTTTTAAGACTTAAGGGTTGTTCAACATTTTTGATGTCCAAAAAACACAAAGACAGTCAGAAAACTCTCATCATTTTCACTTAGCAATTCTAACATTATAATAGTATTATAGAATCGAATAATATTATGTTATATTTTTAAGGAAGTGGGTTTGAATATCAGGGGTGGGATCTTATAAGTCTTGACTTCCACCCACTCCTTTTTGAACATTAATATTTTTTTTACTTGTTTTTTCTTTCTTTCTTTTTTTAATACTGATTATTTAAATGTTCAGATAAACTAAACTTGACCTAATCATAAATTTTCAACCATCTGTTGTCAGTTATGCTTGGCACTTAAGGTTCTGCTTTTTAAAGTGTTCCCCAGTTAGCGAAGCATAATGCCTCGGTCTTCTTAGAAATGCAAAATGTCCCTGTAAGGGTAAAAACAGAGGTTTGGACTCAAAGGGAAGAGACAAAGCTTAACCAGCATAAGAGGGAAGCATGATCAAGAGGGAAGATGCGTTTAAATAGACCACCTTTTGGAAACAGTGGGCTGTGGTTGGTTGTGTTGGATTGGAAACAATGATTGAATCAGCAGCCTGTCAGCTGATTATTACTGAGGCATATAAGTTCCAAGCTAAGCTTTAATTCATAAAATACAAATACTTAAAGTAACAGACACAAGAGAGGAGGAGAATGTAATTTTGTGTGCTTGGGTTAGCAGAGGAATGATATGTTGAGGTGTGTAGAGACAGAAGTCAGAAATTATGATTGATGGTAACAGTTCATGTGATTGAGGTTTGATGTTAACATGTTCTGACAAATTTGGATAACTACTCTGGTTAATGAAGTAGTAACTGTTATGTTCAAGTAACAGCCTGATATCAGCCATGCTTTACTCCGACTGAATGCAAGGAGGTGGAGAACAAGGCCCATGAGAGTTTTTGGAGTTACTGTTGCTGCTCTCTCCTGAGACGAGGAAGTGATGGATGGGCTCCGTAAACTTTAAAGAACTTTCAGAGTAGATTCTCCCGCATGTGTAAAAGAAGCTTGAGACAACTTTCAGTCAGTGCTCCTGAAGAACTGAACCACTCCATCTCTGATCCTCTCACGTCCGTATAGAGAGGTGTTCTGCTGTAACCTTGAGTCCTCCCACTGTGTCTTCTCCAAACAGTGACCTCTGGGAGGCACAGGGAGCTCAGAGCACTGCAGCCGTGCACAAACAGCCGAAAGGCTGCAGATGTTTCTCTGTGGGCTGTGGCTGTTGCCAGTCTAATTGATGGATAATGATGAGCACGGACTGATACTAATAGAAGCTGACTTTCAACAGTCAGGGTCAGAGCAGAAAGGATGGGGGCTGGAGAGGAATGAGAGGAGAAATGAAGAGGAAGGGGGGAGGCGGGGCGTTTATGTGTGTTTGATTAGAAGAGATTAGGTGCCGAGGGGGTCCTTTCTAACTTGAACAAGATTTTATCCTTGAAATCTAAATCTTTATTATCCATCACAAAGATTAAATATGAGCTCTGGTGTCTGTAAATTTAAACGTAACACAAGCATAGCAGTGATAGTTTTTGTGCTAAAATTTCGTAGCACTGTTGTCAAAATATAAACTAAAAGCTGCAAGATGGGACGGAAAAATCATCGCAATCCTGGAGAAACCGAGCATGGAGGAAGCATGTAGGTCAAGCTCATTCAGTAGAACATGGGGTGAGAGAGAAGAAGGCTGAGCCGGGGTGAATCAGTGAGGCGACCTGGTGCCAGCAACTTCCTATCTGTCGCTGTGTGCCTGTGAAGGCTTCGGCGTGGCAGCAGGCCTGTGATCTCGCCCCGAGCACAACCACCCGTCGAGAGGCCAGGCCTGGAGTGACTGATCCACTGACTGGCTGCTCTCCCTCTTTCCGATCATCCGTCTCCTCCATCACTTCTCCCTTTTTTTTTTCCAAAGACTTTACACCGTGCCACACAGCTCCCATCTGCAGCCATTTTTTTTTGCAGCAGCCATTTTGTGCGCTTTACTTCATTTTGTACAAAGAGAAGCTTTAGCGGTTATGTCATCTCGCTGCCGTGAGTGGCATTTTGGAGGTCTGACAGGGACATCTTATGTAAACATCGTGGCTGTGATTTTCAACAACTTTCAGAGCTTTCCCAATGAATGAATCACTGCGTGGTGATCCGTAGACTCAGACAAAAGCTGATCGTCTACTGAGACAACCAACGTTAAAATCAAGCCTCTATAGCAACATGTAATCTGAGACGCAGGCAAAGCCGATAAAGACGAGTTAAAAACAGTTTAAATACTACATCATCAAACATCTTTTGTTTGTTGTGCGTCTTCCTTGAATCCAGTAGAGCCTGTTTTGAAAACCATTCAGGCTGCATTTGAGTTATGTAAGTAACTTCTGCAAGGTTATTAAAAGACAAGGCTTAAATCCATGTGGCTGTATACCAACTCAATACTAATCATAGATAATGCCCTCATGTCAACTGATCAATCACATCTCATCAATTCCCTCTCTGTACTGTAATCTCTGGTGTAGATTATCCAGAGTGAGGACGATGCTCTGGCCTCCATGAAGAGAATTATATTGAAGTCATCTTGAAGAGAGTCGTCTTCTTAGGAAAGTAATCAAAGTTGCTTCTGTGCAGACGGGTTTGATAATGCATGCGCAATCAGGTGCACAGCTGTTCATTTCCTCAGCTGCTTCATTCAACACTGAGCTGCAGAAAACGACTTCCAAGAATCTTGATCGCTGCACAGAGTCCAAGAAAAGCTGCAGAGAGAGAGAGTGGACACGCGTTTCAGAAGTGTTTCTTCCCTTCAGATTCCTAAAGGGTTAGAAAATATAAAACAAGCCCTCCTGGATACTGTGAGGTTACTATAGGTTTGAAATGTGGTTTGCAGATTACTTCATAAAAGACTTGTGTCCGGATGCTCTGGTTTAAGAGCTTTTAGTGTTTTTCTTCTAAGCTTCAGTTTCACAGCTTATAGCTTCATCACCATCACTGAACGAAGAGCAAAATGATACACGATGTCTAACTATTATTATTCCGTCTCAAGAAACTGTGCCACTAACTGCAGCTGGTCTGTTTACACAGAAACATGTCCAATATAAGAAGTTAACTTATGCTGAGTTTTGGTTGGTCCTTGAAGTGAAAATAGAAACTTAGAACTTAGAAAACTAATGTTTTCTTTTGTTTGTTTGTTTTGGCCCTTTCCTGGTTTCCAAGATGGCGTGTCTCTGTCTAGACCAAGACAATTTTTACAGCAAAAATGTACATTAACAGCCTGGTTTAAAAGAAAATTTGGTTCCAAGGACCTTTTTTCTCTATCGGCACACGCTGCATGTGGGGAGATTTTTTTACAACTCGATTCACCCATATAAAGGCAAGGCTGACTTGACTGATGGCTGTCTGCAAAGAAAATAAAGGCCCGCCTCTTTACCTCATCCAAATTGGAACAAAGATAAGTTGAGTTCAGCATTTCCATCAACAATGGGCTTTCAGTAACAGAGGAGTGACCTCACGGAGACGCTGCCTACATATTTTATAGTCTATATCCCAGACACCGTTAATACTGCCAAAGCTGTTTATTTATTGTGCTGTTTCTGGAGACTATTTAACATCAGCCCTCTTAGCAAGAATAGCCAGTGACTGCAGATTTTTAAGGGCGTGGTCACACTGGCTAACCGTACCATGCTCAAGCCCGCTTTATCCAGTTTGTTTGGCCAGTGTGACCACAAGTATACCATGCTCAGGCATGGATCACTTCTCCCCTTTGGCACACTTTGGAGAGGTGTGCTTCAGTATGGTACACTTCATGCATGAGAGCAAGCACGCAGACATGACCGCTGCGACCGCTCCTCTTGACAGTCATTTTATACAATAACTGGGGTGTTGGAGGGCTGTGTCGGACCAAAACAACTTAACATGAGCCAAAAAGTCACGAATGTTGTAGTCATGTTTTCTGTGTCTCATTGTGCTGACTCTGATGAGACCGCACTCAATTTAGACGGATGCTTCATGGTGACGTAGGAGGGCCATGCCAGCGGGGAAACAGTGCTGCGGGGGGCAATCATGCTTGAGTGAGGCATGGTTTGGATGGCCAGTGTGACTGTGGTTAGGATTAGGGTTGTACCGGTCTCAAAGTTTCCAGCTCTTCTAAGTTGATCTGAAGCTGCCTTCTAAGATGCCATGTGACACAACGCAGTATGAGAGCAATGACCAAGGGAGAAATCACAGGCTTACAACTCAGGGCAAGAACATGACAAACCCCTGCCAGGCAGCCAACTTCACAATGTGTAGTCCCTGGAAAACAGTTTGGATGATTTTATTTGCTGAGGAGGTTACAAATGGGACATGAAGGTCTGTAATAATTTTTAACTGGTATTCACATTTACATCATGGCCTCTTTGGAGGCTTGGATTGTGTTGGCGTCTCAGATTTAAAAGTTACAGAAATTACAGGACACAACTTCCAAATTACAAAGTAATTTCAACTCATGGTTTTGTTTTCTTGTATTCTGCATTTAAACAAAACCCTGACTCAAGTGAATCACTGGTAAATTTGCACATTTGTGATCTTACCAAAAATCTTATCATGCACCATCCGCTCAATGTTTTTTTTTCTTTTTTTATTTTCTGCCTTTTTTATCGTGTTTCCTCTATTGATCAATTTACAATCCACTCTTGAAAGAGGGGAACATTTCTTCCCCTTCAAATGGTGCTCTTTACACCAGCACTTTATTGACATCTTAACCTTCTTTGACTTGCATCTATCAGAAGTTCTTAACTCTGTCTGCTTTGATGCAGTAACGTTTAATAGCTTCGTTTTTTTCTGCAGACCCTAGCTCAGGGTTGCAGTCCTTCTGGGCTGGATTAAGACGTTGGGGTCCACATGTTGAGAAAGTTGAAAGCCACTTTGATGCATGATGGCTCCGTCAAAAGAACAGTGATGGCCCCTCTTGCTTTGTTCCGCTTGGCAGGAAGTAACAAAAGAAAATCATCCGAACAGACAAATTCACCCAAGCTCGCTTCTTTTCGGGCTGCATGGGGATCAGCAGGGGGCTAGCACTTACTGACAGCCAAAACAAGCGTAATATGGCTCTGAATACATAATGCCATAACAAGACAGAGATCAAATCTGTGACATCTTAACAAGTCTCATCTGAGGGAAGGGTTTCAATCCCTTCGACCGGGTTATCTGTGTTTGTGTGTGAGTGTGTGTGTCTATGTGTGTGTTTCATCACCTCCCAACATGCTGATGAACCCCTACCTATACACAGGCGACATGCACGCCCTGCACAACACCACACACACACACACACACACACACACACACTCCCACATACAGAAATATACATCTGCCGTTCCATCCCCCTTCAAGCAAGAGCTGGGAGACTGTACGACCTCCTGCCCCCATCTGACACCAACCCACCCATCCCATCACAAACCCCCACCCATCGACACACTTACACACACAAACCTCGCCTTGAAGCCAGTGTTCACACCCAAGTCTTCACATGGCGCCCAGCAGGAATTCGAAGCTGCCACCAGCAGGATTTGATGCTAAAATTCTCCCCCTGTTCCACCACACACACCTACGCACTCACCTCCTTCATGACCCTTTTGCATATATTTGCTGTTAGCGTAATGAGTAGGGACTGGCCTTTTTTAGATTAAAAGGACAACGACAGGAGAAGCTGTTGGCTTCAAGTTTCAACAGAAATGCAATGTGCCGGTTTCAGCAGACAACTTTCACTTCACTGACACACTGTTCAGGGCTGAGCATCAATCTCCTGCAGAAGACAGTAAACAGAGACTTGTTTTCTGAGTTCATACAGAGTTTGGTTGACCTTTTGCATCATGCAGGCACTCAGTAGCTGTAACCTGAGTGACATTAGAATAAAAACATGGGTTTCTGTGAACATTTTCTGAATACAAGCTCATCTGGTGAATCTAGAAAGCCTGCAACACATCTTGTGTATGAGGCCTGTGTGACTGCGAGCATGAGCGTGTTTGAGATACTAAGCACAAAACGAAGAAAACACAAGCTGAACTTCTCTGTTTGACTGTGTTGAGATTTGTCCAGCTTACTTATATACATATATGCTGACAGAATCACAATCGTCCATGTAGCATCACCAGTTTTGTTGAATTCTCTGCAGAACTTCTTTCAACTATTTCCTCAGCTGTTTTCTTTTTCCCCCACTTCTCTGCATGTTCACCTGATTACACTTGGACTGGAGATATACTTGCTATCTAACCCTGCAGGGAGCATGAGGTCGGTGCTAGATGCCAAATACAAACAATTATATCTTCAAACTTATTATAATTCCCACCTTTGGTGTTGGACCCATTGAAATGAAACAACCCAGAGGTTCAAATTCAGGCTTTACATCCAACCAATATAGAGAGGAAGACTTCATGCCATTTGTTTTGTGCTCACTACATTAATGGATACATACACTTTGGTCTCTGAAAGTTTACCTGAACATCAACAATCTAAAGTTTTTTGATCCAAAGCTAACGATACCACACCTGAACCTGTATAGATGGACAGAACCTGTCTCATGTGGCCCTCAGTTTCTGTTCTAGTTCTTTATGAAGGCATGTTGCAGGTTATAAGCAATAAGTTTTGAGATTTCATGCAAGAATCTAACGCTTTTTAATAAAATGATTAAAAAAATTAGAAAAAAGAGCTAATGAAATAAATCTATAAATGTTAATGAAATACTAAAAAAGTAAATAAAGCTGTAGAAGGACATTTGAGCACCAGTCAGATGTGGGTCACACATAGACTGTATAAAACATGGATGTAGTCTCCACGACGTCACCTGTCTGTTCCTGACACAGTCAAATGAAGCCAATCATTGGACAGGGCCATCTTGGATATGACACGGACTTTGAGCTTTCTTTTTAACAGCTATAGGGCGCTTGTCAGTCACATGAACTGAGCTCAGCCTCTGATTGGACAGACCCGTAATCCTAATATCGTCTAAATCACAGAGTTAGAATAAATTCATTCACTGTACAGTGTGTGTTGATAACGAAATTAGCATTTCAGACCCAAGCTGTTTTTTGAACCAGGCTGTAAATATGCTTTTCAATACTGTAAAAGTCTGTTTGTTTGGCTTGATGTGTATGTGACCTCCAGTCTTTCTACAGCCAGCCTCGAGCAGATTATCGATGAAGAGCAACTTTTAGCACTTCCACATAGGCTTCATTTTTCTCTACCAGATGTTGCCCCTTGGTCACACACCTCTCAATAGTTTCAAAGGTAATCAAAGGAAAGCGTGGAGAAAAAAACATCTGAGCAAGTATCTTTAAAAAGGAGGTTTAATCTGTACACAGGCCGGGACCGAAAGCACCAAAATTCAACAATAATGAATCCATGAGCACCGCTGCATGCTTTGAATAAGACTCTGTTTTTGTTCGAGGGCAGACAAAGATGCTGTTGAGGTGGCTTTGAGTGAAAAGGTCTAATAAGAAAAGCATATTTACGTACACACACACACACACACACACACACACACACACACACACACACACACACACACACACACACACACACACACACACACACACACACACACACACACACACACACACACAATCCCAAAAAAGCCAACTGATTTGTTAGGTCAGAGGCCCTCTTTTGTGGGTTGGCTCAGGAGCTTTTGTGCTGCTGAGAGCCAGGAATGTTGGTGCTGAGGAGGGGCCTCACCTCACCACAGGGGGTACACAGGGATTACAAGCAACCTGGGACTCTGCCTCTTTCTGCCTCTGGTGCTGCTCCTGTGTGTGTGCAAGCCTGGCGGTGTGTGTTTGTGTGTGCTTTCAAAACTGAGGGTTTTATAAAAAGACCATAGTGCCTTCCATGCACTGACTGTTATAGATCAGAAAGGCATCAACTAGTAGAGAGAGTTGATAATTGATTATTTAGTTGTGCTGTTTTATGTTCTTGTTGTTCTGTTCTGGAATTAATTATGGTTGTTTTACCATCTGATATTAAAGTTTTTGAAAGTGTATGTAAGCTCTGAGGTACAGAAGAGTAGTTGTGAGGTACAGAGCTAAACCTGGTTTATACTTCTTAGCTAATCCTACATAGACAAGTCTCCTGAATTGAAACATGATTCTTACTTTAAGAAACTAGACAAATGAGGTTATTTCACCCATTAAAATCAATTCAGGCCTAACTTTTGTCTTGTGATATCACAAGTTGAGACATTTTTCGGGACCTGTGAATTTAAAGCGGTTCATGTTGAGTCATTTAGGAAATTTTGTACCTAAAATCTCAAAAACATTTCCAAGTTTTGAGTTTTTGGCCATTTAGATTCATTATAATATCTTTGCATGAAAGCACAACTGATTGGGGAAATTTTTGTGCAAGACATACTGCATGTTTGCAGTCTGTAAGAAAAAGCATCTCTAACAATTATCAGTCAATGGCAATGACCTCTGAACCGTCTGTAGTCCCCAAAGAGACCGATCTACAGGTGGGGGTAGAAAATCCCATCCCCTGGACCTGTACATCTGCACCACTGAATGCAACAGGAAGCAGTTTCTTCCCGCTAAGAAACCTTTAACCTGATCTGTCTCCAGTCAACATTTGTACATCTTTTCTAAAGTCTGTCTACATCTTTTTCTAATTTTTGGTCTAATAATAAAAATATGTCTAACTCTGAACACCATGGCTACGTATGTAAGGAATAAGATAACACCAACATTCAGTCAGCTCACACATCTGAAAACATAAAACTATTGACTTCTGAGTTAGGGATTATTATTATCTGCAAGATGACGTGTCTATGTGGTTTGATTCAGGGTGAAGTTTATTAATAGGCACATTTACCGTAACAACTGATGTCAGTGTAAAAACTCTCCACACATTCAGAAAGGTGGGAATGCAGGTTGTGTATTCACTGGTTTACTGAAACTCCTCCCACACTCACAGAGAAGCAGTGTCTAATGAACTGCCCTATTAGCATGCTAATGGCTGTGGAGCTACAGTAGACTCACGATAACCCTTCATTTACTGTAAGAATAAGCCAAGATTCAAGACTTTCTGGCTCCTTTACTTTTTTTTGAAGGTACCAAAAGTTTTCATTTTCCTCACAGCTCATGGGGGGGCAGGAGGAAGGGTGATTACACCGTTTCTCAGATGGACAGTTTGATGCCACGTTGACAGTTTTTTAAGCTGTATATAAATACTACATGTGACTGGCTGTATTTACAGTATCAACAAATGAACATGTCGGCAACATGTTACCAATTTTCTTGAAATCATTAAAAATACAACCTCCTGACCAGGCTGAAACTGGCTCCATTGCTTCACTTTAATCCTAAATCATTGCTGGAATAACACAACAACAGAGAAAAACAGGTCTAAAAGGTCGCTTTGCTATTGATTGTAGTTTGGGTTAAAAACTAGTCTCAGTCATACAGTTACAGACTATGTTCTGTGAGTCATGTTAACATGCAAAACCTACTTGTTTTACTTAAAAACTGTTGTTTGGGTTAATTTTTTTTGTATGTTCTAAATGTAGTTTACATAAAATACTGGTGCTTTCTTCTCAGATTTTTCTAATTTAAAGACATGTCAGTTAATGAAATCAATGTCTGATTCAAATGTTCAGTACTTGTTTTGTCTCATTTCCAACTGAATTAACCATAGAAAGGATAATAAGCAGTGATAGTTATTGAGTCAGATCCTCTTGTTCACGGTCAACCACTTAGCCGACCATTTGGTGTGGATGTCTGAGCTTCTACTCAATGCAGAAGAGATTAACAGTCTGTATTGTCATTGCTACACTAAAGGCTGTGTGTGTAAGCCTTGAGAGAGAGAGAGAGTGTGTGTGTAAGAAAAAGAGGGAGGGAGGGAGAGAGAGAGAGAGAGAGAGAAAGAGAGAAAGGGAGAGAGAGTGTGTGTGTGTCCTGCTGAGACCCAGCTGTGTCTGCAATTAGCAGGAGGCATGGAATGATGATTGCTGGTGCGGTAACACTAATACCAAGTGACAGGCTTCCTTATGAAGGAGAGGGAAGGCCGCTGAGTGCCATAAAGCAACACTACTTTTTCTCTCAAACACACAGGCTTACTCTCTTTACACACATAACACACACACACACACACACACACACACACACACACACACACACACACACGCACGCACGCACACACACACACACACACACACACACACACACACACACACACACACACACACACACACACACAGACAAGGAGGCAAATAGGGATAAGGCTGCTGTGGTTCAGGGGGGCTTTAAATCTGACTGTAAGACATTATGCACTTTGCACAAAGAGCCCATCTAATCCTACCTGCTCTGCCTTTCAGAGCCCACCGCTGGCCTATTCTAGTCCCACTGACCAGCTCAGCATAGGGGGCTCACTGGTGACGACACTCAATTACCATAGTAACTCACCCAGTGGGCCAGAAGTCCCACCCCCAGTCCCAATCTCAGCACCGAAACCACCAGACCCCCATCCCTGTGAGCTCCAAACTCACCTTGTCACCCAGCAGCGGGCTAAGCTTGACCCTCAGAGAACAAACGGGCCTTTTCACAGGAGGCTAATGGGGCTCAGCATCTCACTCTGGATGATGTCATCCCTGAGGCCATGTCTACACTAATGTGAATAAATGTATCTTCCATCCCTGAGCTTTGCTCAATATTTAGCTGAAATCCAATCAAAGACTCGGGTCTAATGTTGAAGCAATGAGCAAATGTGAGTCCCATAACACAATCAATTCTGTACAGATTTATCAAGTTTGAGACTAAATATGGAAGAATGTGATCCTCTATATTACAATCCAGAGGCTCATTGGCAGTCATCTAACATCATCTATGTTTCTCATCAGAACATCATTCTTGCAGCGCTGTGACCTTTTTTGATAAGCGATGTTGCGTGCGTATTGCACTAGTCTTCATTCACCTGAAGGCCGAGATGGATGCACATTTGTGAAGTAAAAAAACATCACGACTTAGCCAAACATAATGGAACCACTGTTTGAGTGACTTAAAAGGCTAACATTACTGTCATTTAGCAGCTAGCTTAGAGCAACGTTAGCAACATTCAAAGTAACATTACCATTACCATCTACTCACTTTGCTGGGTGCATCCTGGACAGATGTCTGTTAAATGTTAGACGATGTCCCCATCTCCTCCTCAGTGTTATTTTAACATAGCAAACATGTCGCTCTGTATTGGTCAGCGTTAGCCATAAAATCTTGAAAAGCAAAACCCTCAACACCACCTTTGACATCTTGCCACACTGTTGCTGAATGAGATGACATGTGAACATGTATGCAGGTAAACAAACATGTGCCAACCATAGCCTGAAAACTGATCTGTTGTTTGGACCTCATACCAGAAGAAATAATAAATTAAAATTAACAAAGTATTCATTGATAACTCTGAGTCCTAATGCAGCCAGAGCTGGAGTCCAAGTCCAAGTCTGAGTCATGAGTACTTCAATACTGCCTCTAGCAGGGAATGTTGAACTAGTAATGTTAGTGTTTTAGATTTCTTGACTGAACAACCAAAATAAACAATTGGAGGATGAACTTGATTGTTTTTTTTGTGCTAAATCATTTGTATAGATGAGCGTTTCTGATGGTAAAAACTTGACTAATGAAGAGTTGTACATATACATGCACAGAGCATGTATAATATGTCTTTGCTGATGGGAGGGGTGAACATGGTGCATTTAAATCCAGAATCTAACCACTAGATACCACAAAATATCCCCATTCCTACACACTGCTTTTAAATAAGGGAAACAGAAATAAATCTCTAAATAAATGAGATTTAGCTGAAGTTTTCTCAAAGGCTCCATCTACACACAGCCTGGGCAAGGAAATAAAGCTAATCTTTAGCCTACCTCGTTATGTTCATCAAAGCAATGATTTTATCAGTATTATGTCCAATAAACAAACAAGGTTAAAGGACGGGGTTGATGCATTGTATGTATGTGACCCAACAGTATTTAGCAGCTATCTTGAAGAAGATAAAGCAGAAGGAGGAAGATGCCTTTACAACCACAAGCTGTAGCAGCTCCCAACAGGGACATCACTACTTGACATGCATGTCACATATCTAACCAGAAACTTGACACAGGTTTGTTTCACGTCTTCTCTTTGCTCTAAAGTACCAGCTTTATTGGTAAATTGTTGATTAGGAAGAGCTGGCACTGAGCTGATGGCAGGAACACACTGTATGGGAATGTTTGGGTTTGTAACTCCTCTTGAGCCATTTTCAGTTGTTAGGTTACTGTTGAGTGAAAGAGAGTCTTTATAAACCATGTACATGATGGGTTGACACAAACATGTTTTGAAAGTGTCTCTGGCCTCAGAGTGGACGGACAAGAAAGAGGCCTTTCACAGAGGCTCAGCATCTTGTCATCCTCTGATTCTCTATCCTTCTGTTCGTGTGCTTTCAGTCGAAGAGATGGGGTTGTTGGAGGAGGAGAAAGGAGCAGAGGGGCTCTGAAAGTAAGGATCTGAGCCCAACGAGCTCACGGGTCTCAAACTATTCTGATTTTGCAGATGACACAAAAGGCAAACTACGGCTGACCATTGACTGCAGCTTGAGCACAGCTGACACAGCCACAGAAAAAACTCAGTCGGGCAGCTGGCGTCAAAAAAAAGAAGGGCTAAGATGGCTAAGAAGTCTTTCTCCAGGCGTAGCATCACAGGAGAAAGGTAAATGTTTATCTCACGTCTGGGTTTCCTTTCAAGCCAACAATCTGGGTCTATTACAAAACAGCCATCTCCTTCTTCTCAAAGTGTCAGCTCAGCGACAAGAGGGACTGAAATAAGGAGCAACTCCATAAAATCACGCTGGTTTGGAGAAGGAATGGGTGTGTATTTGGGGGTGGTAGGTGTAGGGGAGTGGGGGGCTGTGTTGTGAGGAACTAAACAGTTGGAATTACGGTCAGAGACCAGTCATTGAGTAAACATACAAAGAGCGACAGAAAAGCTCTGTGGTGGACAATGAAAGGAGAAAAAAAGCCGCCAGCTTCGGGCCCTGAGAAAAGTGAGCCATTCTACTTACAAAGGGCCGCTTAGGGGTGGATTGAGGGAAGGAAAAAGAGGGCTAAAACACTTGTGGGCTCAGGGAACTCTATAGGGGGAGTGAAAATGGAATAAGCCAGCAAGCACTTGAGGGTCCCGCCGAGCACCTGAATGGGATAGAGGGGCGGAGCGCCAGAGGGGGGTCTGGGGAAGGTGAATGGCCTTCTTTTTGGGTCCAATTTGTCTCTTTTCACCCCGCTCGCCCTGCTCCGGCTCTGACAGATGTACAAAGAGGGAGCGGCACTGGGCCACTCATCCACATACGGCCGTGAGCAGCTGTCACTTTTGTCAGACAAGTTAATCAAACAAATGCCACCGTACCTCCCTTTTTAACCAGGCAGAGGGAAAGAGGGACGGACGGGGGCTGTGAAAGGGTGATAGAGACCTGAGAGATGACATGTGTGTCCTCAATCAATTCACCCCGCCGGCCCTCATCAATAAAAGCAGCGGGACCCGACAAAGGAGAAGTCTCCATTAAACTTGTATTTCCCTCCTCTCGGGATGATTGTGGCTTTAGTGTCCTTAGCCGTTTCCTCCCGGCAACACGGCACTGGGAATGCTCACAGAGGATTTAGAGTCCAAAGAAATGAAGCCGGGACACAAAATGCTGGCTCTCAGTAATTATCACAGACTCTAAGCTGCTTACAAACTTCATTAAACGGAAGTGAAACCTTTTCAGAGCATGTTTTGAACAGTCAGACACAGTCCATCTAACCTCTCCTGCTCAGCTGGCCTTTTTTTATTATTGTGACCAACAGCTACAGCCATTATTTGTTGGTCATGTAATCCTTTTATGGTTATTTTACATCAACGTAAAAGAGATTAGTGACTGGCATGAAAAAACAACAAAAACAACACTAAAGCAGTGTTACAGTCATATTGTTGAAGATGAATGGATCCAGAAACAGCTGATCCTATGGACAAACCTCAGATAATACGCTGGTCAAAGAGAGGGACAACAGTTGTTTTGTATCAGTATCAGTTTTTGAAACCAACCAACCAACCAACTTTATTTATTACGCACTTTAAAACAACCACGGCTCCTGTTTCCCTCTCTCCTCTATCTGTCAGTCTTCTAATCTTAATGTCCCATTAAAGTTATTCACCATGGATCTCTCTGGGAGTCTCTGAGTTTGTCTGTTAGGTTCCTTTGGATTGTTGCTGTGGACGGCCTGCTGCCATGGACCTGACAGACTCCAGCTGCTACAGCTTCTTACAGTTTCTCCATCATCATCACTACAACACAGATATATGGACTCTGTGTCTGCGCCTCTCTCTCTCGCTCTCTCTCTTCCTGTTAAAGGGAAGTTTTTCCTCTCCATTGTAACTCGCTAAATGCTGCAAAGGTCTGTACTCATGGTGGGTTAAAATGAGACCAGACTTTTTATCTTGTCTTGATGTTGGGTCTGTGTTAATAAAAGTTACTTGTTAACGTTTTTGGAAAGCTTGAAAATTGATTGAAATACTCGGATTCCCCTGTTATAAAGAACCCTGAGTGACAATTACAACAGAAAACATGACAAAAAAACACAAAATAACTGAGGAGATGGGAAGGTGTGAGGTGGAAGAAGAAGAGTGAGTCAGGAGTTTTAATTTTTTTCTGTCTTTTGGTTGATTTTACGTGTTTATTCCTCTTTCATTGTTATGAAACTGGAATGTTTATAAATAGAAGAAGAAATTTTTATATTTCTAACGTCATTTTATTATAGAACCTTTATTTAAATTTTATTTCATATAGTTTCATTTTCTCTTGCTGTGGTGATGTTCTGAATTTACCTCTGTGCTTTTTTTCTTTAACTGATACATTTTACACTTTGATGTACAAGTACAACATAAAATCAAAAATTACGCCTGAGGGTTGACAGGATTTATATCTAACATATGTTACTGTTCAGTAAAGATCATTGAGCAATATATAATATGTTTTTCTGTTACTGATAGGACAGCTAGAGAGAGCCTAAAAATGTGGCAAGTAAAGAGTGGAGGAAGACATGCAGCAAATCTTTGCAGCCAGGAGTCAAACCAACAACCACAGCAATGAAGACTAAAGCCTGTGTATGGGGCCTGTGCTTGAACCACTGGAGTAATGACAGCCCTCACTTTCCTCCCCGTATTAAAAGAAAAACCTTAACCAGCCCTGAAGTAAAAATTTCTTTGGATCCATAAACTTGATAAAACCAATATTTTGACTTTAAAAGACAAAAATCCCTCCACTGAAATAAAACGACTTTCTTAATTGTCTTCAATCCCTGCTTTGGTTGACTCTTTCTCCACTGCAGCACTTTAAATAAAAAAGCAGCAGCAGCTCCTCTTAATTCTCTCCTCTCATAAACAACTGATCTGAGCAGAAGGAGACGTCTGACATGCTGAGGGAGTTAACTTTGCGTGTTGCCTGAGCTCAGTGTTGATTAAACTGTTCACTTGGCGTGGCTGTGAAGCTGGCGGGCAGTTCATGACCAGAGCCTGCAAAGTGGTGAAGCGTCCCCGGACAGCCAAGTGGTATTGCTGCGGCTCGATCTCTGCTGGTGTTCTCCTCTGTCACCGCGATAACCCCCTCCCACTCCGTCCATCCATAAACCCACCCACCGTGAACAAAGTACAGGGTACAAATTCCCCAATCTGCCGATCAATCTGACCTTTGCCCCGGCTCTGCTCCCTCACAGCCGACCAGCAGTTGGTAAGCAGAGCGAGACGGAGCAGCAGCGGCGATTAAAAAGCGCTTTAACTTTCGTCACACAGAAGTGCAATTTCGCCACGCTTGGGAATCTGATAACTACCCAAGGTCAACGGAAATACTTCAAATCAATCAATGAGCCGCGCTCCTAATCCCCTCCGGGCAAAGGCAGATTAAGTGTATAATTGACCTGTGTAATCCCAGTATCTGCAGGGACGGGATGGGGAAAGGGGGGAGGTGGCCCCAGGTCTCAGTGGCTCTAAAGCACCATCTCTGCCCTCTTGCTCTCTTTTACCCGCTGCAGGCTGGCATGCTGGTCATCAAGGGCCCGGATAGTGTGGTGTATCAGTGCAGGGCTGGATTTGGCTCAGCTAAAGACATGGCTTTTTTTAATCAATGATCCCCAGTCTGTGCTGCTCTAAGTCCCCCCGTCAGTATCATTTAAGCACATCTGTCTTAATCCGACCCTCTTCAGCCACTCTTTCAAGAACTAAACATAGAGCGGAGGGAGGAAGGCCAAATTAATTTTCACTATTCACAAACCACATACAAAAAAGCATGCATAGATCTCTTCTCATCATAAAAAAATTCTAACAGCAGCAGGAGTTAGGGACATTGTTGATGCACATGTTGTGGTCAAATGAAAGCTCTGAACCCTGGTAAAGCACAAACAGATAAAATACATTAAACAAAATAAAAAACAAAACTCCTCAAATAATAATAATGCCAAAAAAAAAGACAAAATAAAAATGACTTAGTTTCCCACATGTTAAAACCAATCAAAGTCCTACAGTCACCCTTTCTCCTGTTGTACGAGAAACAGTCTCCATGGCCCAGGTCAAGACAAACTTCTAATCAAAATTCTATCAACAAAGATCCAAAAACTATTTCAAATCAACTTAGTTCATATCAGTGTTTTTATAGCACAAAATCACAATAAATGTTACAGTATGTTCTTGCTAAGGTTGTCTGAGATCCATCGTATCGAGCAGAAGCAGAGTTTGGATCCATCTTCTGTCTTGGTTTAAAAACATCTCCTTCTGATGGGGATTCAGGCTCCTTTTAATGATCCAGTAGAGGCTCAGGTTCAGGAGAGTCAGCTGGCTCTTCTGCTCCAAACTGCTTTCTATAGTATGACTCATGTTTCGAGCTGAGTCATTCACTAAGATATGTCCCAGTGAAGACAAAGGTATTTCACAGAAGTTCAGGGTTTAACAAAGTGTGATGTGATACTGTACAATACAAAACAAAGTGGAAAATATGATACAATCTGTTATGACAGGATAATAAAAATAACAATTATCGGCTGTGTTTTGTAATAAGTGACCTGAAATGTAAAAAGTTGTTACAGTTTGGACAAAAAATTAGCACTTTTAGGGCTTAGCATCTTGCTACATTTTCGGTTTTATTACATTCTTTTTCAACCCAAAATGTAAAAATAATAATAATAATAATAAAACCCAAAATGTAACAAGATGCTGGGCCCAAAACGTACTAACTTTTTACCCAAAATGTAACAACTTGTTTCATTTCGGGTTCAGTACTTTTGTTACATTATCAACCAGTTATTACATTTAAGGATTTATTGCATTTTTTTTCTTTTTTTTTTTGTTTTAAGTTACATTTTGGGTTGTTGTTACAAATTGGGCTCTTATAGGCCACTAGGTGAGTTTTTTTGTGGACTCAGGTTGACTTTCTTGCCTGTTTGCCATTTTTACAAACCATTCTGTTATTCTGATAACAAGAGATAGACGATAAAATAAATGATGATTTTTCAGTATTGTTGCTCTGTGATTGTCCAGTCACTAACTGACCAGGAAAAGGTCGCCATTCACATCCACTACCGGTCCAAATGTTGTCATTTAGCGCTTCAATAAACCAAGCTGACCACAAGCCTAAATCTGAACCAGAGGCTTTAAAAGTGAAGTGGAGGACACTGCTTATATGAATGTGTGTGAATGATAATGATGAGAAATAACACACATAAAGTAGTTTTTTTTTTTCAAATTTCTCATGCAGAAAGTTTTAAGCAGCACAAATACTGATCAAGTCAGACACAAACAGTGGTGAAAAATGTGCCCGTTGTGGTTAATGTCATTCTGAGAGGCTCTGATTGAGTGTGTTTGGTGGGAGGATGCCTTCTTACGACTCAAAGTGGATTCAAAATGTTTTCTGATGTAATCTGTTTAACATGGACATGACCTGCAGCAGCCACAGGTCAGAAAACAAAAGAAACTTCACAACAGCCACGTCTCTGCGGGGGATTTCTATTCAGCTTTAATCATAAAGCTGCAGACACCTGTCTTCAGAGCAATTTCAAACAGGCAGAAAATAGAATATTGAACGTAGCCATGATTGGATTGCCGCTAAGGATTGAGGTAAGCAAAATAGTATGAAGTAAATCTGATTTAAACACATAAAGGTGGCACATTCAGTGTTCATGAAGGAGCATTAATAGGTTGAAAGCCCCCTCACTCCAGCCTCACAGAAAAGTGGGTCAAATATCAGTTAAAAAGATCCCGCTCCGCGCGCCCCCCTACCCGCCAATCCATGTCAGAACACGGGTATTAACACTTTTAATATGTCTCAGATTATAATTCATTTCTTAAGACGCTGCTGTTTGTTTAACATTAGGAGACCGTCTGTTGTCAAACCCGGCATCAAGTCAGGAGTGCTGACACATATTTAGAAATGAGAAAAGCTGCACGGTTCAAAATAATCTGCTTATTCTGGCAGATATTAGAAGGCATCTTAAGAAAGATGTATGTCATAACCCCCCAATTAAAATGACATATAACCTGAGGCTTACTCTTTCTGGAGGAAAACCAGGCTAAACATGATTAAGAAACCTAAATTACTCTGAGGCGCTTGCAAAGTGTCTCCACAGAGTTCAACGTCTGACCTTAAAAAACATATTAACAAAGTGGAGGTCAGGTTCTTTCTTTTATTTTCTCTTCTGTTCTTTCAGCTGGCAGTAAGCAGACAGGCTGTGCTGTTCAGCTTCAGATTTGGCAGTATTGTGTGAAATGAAACATGCTTAGAGCACTCTGATGCGTTGATGGGATTTGAAATATAATCTCTACTTTTCTCGCATTCAGACGTCCGATGTTCTTTCATTCCATATTACGGCCCACTGAAACAGTTAATCTTGTCAAACAGCATAAAAAAATGTGTCCTGCTGGGTCTGCCAAACAGAATAAACTTCTTTCTAGTCTTGAAAAAGATAATGGATTTATCTTTAGATGGAATAAAATTGTTTTCCAAGCACTTTGTTTTGCAGATGTTTATTTTTGGACTTGTTTACGCGCTACCCTTTCTCACGCTCCAGTCGTTTTCTTTAAACAACTTTCCTTTAATATTTAATTCCAGAAACAATATTGTCTTACAGAAAAAAAGATGTTATACCATTTATACAGAAACTTTTTGAAGATTTTAAAAGTAATCCTTAATGTCAGAGCCTTGCTTAAAATCATTTTGCAGTCTTTAGAAAAATCTGCCGCGTGAAACAAATTAAAGGTGGAATGCTGTTTTAAGACGAGACATGAGCTACACCAAAGGGCTGTTTAAGGTCTTTCTATGTGTTGAGCCGCCTTATTGTGGTCGATGTAAAGGACACAGGTTGTAATCCCTGTCAGGGGAAACGGACAAACAGATAAATAAATTAAGTCAGCAGCCCACCAGGAGAGGGGAGGGACCGACTAACAAAGCAAAGATTAGGGGGAGTTCATCCTGACCTTATTTTTAAGAGGAAAACACCCCCTAATGCCCACAAACACACACACACACACACACACACACACACACACACACACACACACACACACACAGGGCGTCTTGCAGAGGGCTTTCACACTGGCACAGCTCTGTGCCGGTTCCAGTTCAGGAACCTAATTTTGAACTGGCCGGCGTGTTTTTAGACTGGAAAACAAAGTAGTTTGGAACCTGAATAGTTGGTTCATGGCAGGAACCAAAAAAAGTTGGATCCAGCTGGGAACTGTAACATTTGCTTAAACTCGTTTGCACCAAGGTTCTGAGAATCCAGAATGGAACCGGTTCCAGAACCAGAACTGTGCCAGTGTGAAAGCCCTTGCATTGGTGTTCGGCTCACACTTTAAACTGTGGAGATAAACAATTAACTGAACTGTTAACTTACAAGTCTACTTTTGTGAGGTCACCAAAAGTGGTGAAAATTTTTAGTAAGACTTTTATCATCATTTAATCTTACCTCTGATTTATTTTTATTTAGCTATGTGTTTCTTACATTACAGGGACGCTACATATTTACTAACATTTTTGTACACGTGCCAGAGTTAGCCAAACGACTAATTCATATAGTAGTTCCTGAAATGATGCCTAAGAAGAATCACTCTTTCCTGTTCCCTCTGTAATAAATTCCTCTCAGTGATTCACAATAGCTCCTAAAGTACATTACCCACAGTGCAGCAGGCTGTGTTTGTATGCTTTTGCTGGTGTTACATGATGCTCATGTGCTTGTTTGTCGCTGGAGAGTAATGTCATCCTAACGTGAACTTGCATGTCTCTACAGTGGTGGATAAACAAGGAAAATCTGATTCATAGGACGGTAACGGCGATGTCGGTCTGACAGGACACACAAGCAAAGCTGGATGATACAAGGTCTGAATTGACTCCTCTTGTTATGTGATTTCCTCTCTGAGTTTGGCATCACATTCACAGCTAACTTTTCTTTCTCTTACAGCCAATGTCCTCTCTCAATGATTCCCTGATACTCCAACAATGTAATGGCACCTTTTTTTCTCTCTGAAATCACTGAGTGAAATGCAAACAGATAAAAATAGAGCTGCTTTCATGTAAAAATCAAGCCTCTTTGTAATATCAAACCTGTTCCAGTGAATGATAACAGCACCTGAGGGGTATTCAAACACAGAAGCATCTCCTGTAAGTCCAGATTCAGGGAAAATGCTTTATCTTGTGCTGCCATCCTTAAAAAGATTTAAAAAAAAGACCAAAATGAGAAAGGGATGACACAAAAGGGCGGAGTGACAAGAAAAGCACATCAGAGCTGCAGAGAGCAGCCAGAGACACCTTCAGAAGCCCGAGCGATGCCGCGGGGAGAGCTGATACAGAATGACAACAAAGAGGAGCCGGATTGAGACAAACTCTGGCAGAAATGTGCAGGAAGAGAGGATACATGGCCAAGCAGCAGGTCAATACGCAGCAACAAGCAGCAAACATGGAGCACCGGACACCTCTCTGTCACCTCCTGTCAGGTGACACAGAGAGGAAGAGCACAGGAGACGGGTTTCACCTCAAGGCCTCACTTTAATACGACGGCACAGGCAGAGAGAGTCGACTGTAAACAGGCCCACACTGCTCAGTCTGCAGAGGCTACCATTAAAACACACACACACGCACACACACACTTGAGAGTCAGTATGCAGCTGAGAATCACACAACACAGATGATCTCTGACCTTCAACAAACCCCAAATGGGTGAAGCTCAGCCGGGAAGCATTTGGGATTGGACCAGGGGACTTCACCAAGTCCAACAACAAAAAAGGGATGAGGATGTTGATAACTTTTTTTTTTTAGGACCGTCAAGTTTAATTTAAGGACTTAAGTTCTTAACTAACTGCAGCTCAATAGTGAGAAAAAAAACATGTTTTCTGGATCCTCTGCACTCAGTGATCAAAGATTAGCCTTTGTCTTATCCTTATCTTCAGATTACTGAACAGACAGTGTTCTTACTGCAGTGTTTAGTGTCTCTCAGTGCATCATGTAGCCTGAGAGGACAGACAGACTGACGGACCCTGACATATTCTCACTAAAGACTAATACTAACACTCCATGACAGTCCAAACACTTTTAGATACTTTGACGCAGTCTTGAGTAGTTTTTAAATCATTTTGTGATTAACTTAAATTAAAGTAATGAGGATTATTTTTTTGTTTGTATGAGACATGCTGTTTGTTTTTTTATTAAGCGTAATGTAACACAGTTTGGTCTGTTAATCGGGCCAAATTTGAGGAGCATGTTTTCATACGGATGAACAAACTGAAGGTTTTAGACTGTCCACTGTATACTTGAGCTCAGCTGTTAAACTGTGAGCCCCTCGTAGAGGTTACAGTCTTTGAGGCAGGCAGTCCAACTCTTGGTTGAAGGCCCTGTGAGGACTTAATAAGTGATACTGAAATGGTCTCACTTTAATATTTCTGCCTCTTTATAATCTACAATTTGAAATGAGATTATTAGCACCAAAATTGTTTACTTGTAAATGCTATTTCTCAGTATCTTTGATTGGGTGATTTTTTTTTTTTTTTTTTTTTAGGGAAAACAAGAATCCAGCATGTAGACTGAAGTCCCTTTAATGGGACTGGCTGGCAAAATTTAGCAGTAAGAAGTGAGTTGAACATATGAGAAACAAAATCTGTCATTTTTTTTCTCAGCTGAAAATGATTTGTTGGATTTCTTTTGTAATAATGGTGGAAACTGGAGCTGAACTGGGCTAAAGGCTAAAACACAAGCTAAACTGTTTGTGATAATGTTCATTCCAATCCACATTCAGCAGTTATTCTGCAGTGATCTGATCAAACATGGGAGTCTGTCAATAAAATGAAGAGTGAGGTTACGTTAGCTCTGCTTGGTGAGGTTGGAGTTGGTAGATGTGCCCTCGTAGGACAAAACCAGGATTCACCATTTGGCAAGAGTCACATCTCTATGACAATGGGTGATTGTTCTCATAGGGAATGAGGTTTTCATGCCAGAAAAACACTACCCATTCTAGACAAAAGCCTCCGACTCTTTCTTCTGTCCTTTAAACCCTTTGGTGGCAGTTTTTCAAATTTGACATACCTGGTTTGAAAAATCAGGTCTTGATGCAGCTGAGATGACCTTTGTATCCCACTCATGCCTATTGATTCATGTTCTATACATACCAAGGATTGTATCGAATGCACCATGTCGCAATATACTGATCAGAGGCTGAACTTATATATATTATAACTTATTTATATCTATTGTATGTTCTATATTCAAATTTACAATCTCCACTCAATTTAGCATCTGTAAGAAACACTGAACAGATAACTGAAGTAGCCTTGTGGATTCTAGTTAAACAAATATAGAAATATATTGCTTGTTTAGAGTTAAGTTGTTTGTAAAGATAAGAATGCTTTAATATGTTACTGCCTGTGATTGACATGTAGCTGCCACAGCCACGTTTTGACCAGGACACAGGCAGACGAACCCCGTTTAATTTATGGGTAACACAACTCTGACCATTTTGCCATGTCTTATAGACTGTCCTCGCTCTGACTTGTCCTCTTTTGTCTCTATAACGTCTGCATTGTGTTGCATTTATGTTACCCACTATCTACCAATGCCTTTCTTAATTTTAAGCTTTTATTGAGTGGTCAGGACAGTGGATAGGACAAAAAAACTGACTGGAAGGTGGAGAAAAACATGCAGTCAAGGACCAGATTTAAACCTGGCCTTCCACATCGAGGACTATGGCCTCTGGACATAAGGCAGCATCTAAACCACCAGGCCAAACCAGCACCACTATGAGCTGTTGGTAAGTCCAGAAGGGAGTCTGTGGTGGGTGGCTGTGAGTAAACATGGACTTAAGCCCCATTACAAAGTGATCTTTTGTGCCTCTTTTGCAGTTGATTAGTTGTTGTTGGTGCTGACTCAGAAAGACACGGCTTGGGATTACTTCTCAAGATCAAAACAAACGGCACACAAACACTCAGATACAAAGGAGGGACTTTAAAATTAAGATGAGAGCTGTGACACGGCAAATGACTCCTCCCTCTGCAGGAACGGTTTGAGCACATTTTGGGGAGAAATCTTCTTGTAAGTCGAGGCTCAGCAGTGAGGCTTAGAGATTGACTGATTGTTTTTGTGCTGTTGACCTCATCTCTGTAATGGAGGCAGAAAGAGTCATGGGACTGTTGATTACAGGCTGAGTTGATTACAGCTTCAGTACAGTCATTTTCACAAAGTGACTCAAAAAACCCCTAAAGATACAAGTCAACATGAGATGTAAGCACACGAGAAGTAAAAGAGGAGCTGAAACTGCATTGCACCAGTTCTGTGTCCGTTCTGCCTCATGGGACGTATGGCATTAAAGTAGTCACATACCTCTTTTACCTGATCGAACATGTCCCCCACCAACCAAATTAACCATCGAAAACATGGAGCAGAGAGAAATTTTGTGACCAAAAAAGGGTTATTTAGTAAAACACCATATTCACACAGCAGCTGTTCCCCTCAGACGTCACACTCAGCTGGAAAGATCAAATGAAATCAAAATGATCATGTTGTACTGCTGCTTCCCTGGTGGCAACATTTCAGAAACACGGAGAATCTGACAGAACGATAAAACGTCACGGCCTCTTGGCTGATCACAGTGTTGTCAAAAAAATCCAAAGTATATCACCGAACTCAACAACTCTTACAGATGACGTCTTTAAATGAATGAATTTATCATGATGAGAAAATGTGAGCGTTCAAAAAACACGTTAGAGGACACCAGACTGGATTAAAATTTCAAAATGGTGCAGAAACGGAAAAAAATGCTGCATAAAATTTGTTCAGAATGCAGATTAAGAAGTATTTTTGGCAAATTTCTTGGTGGGTAATTATTCAGGGAGATCATTGTGCAAGTTTTTATTCTGTGCATGGTCAAAATGTTGTTTTGTGTAATTTAATTGCTGAAGACTGAGGCTTCTTGCATCCTTACTGTCTTTGTTGAGAGAGGGGCATGAGAAACAGTGACCAGTAATCAACAGATAAATAAAACCTTCATCTGACTCTTATATGTAGTACGTAAGTCATATTATTCATTGCAGTTGATGTATAAAACAATCTGATATTTAGGTTAAACATCTAAATAAGTGATCTTCTCTGATGGCTTTCTGGCGATGCTGTGTCTCAAATGTATGCAGAGGAGATTTCTGTCAGTTATCAAGTCTGCAATCATTTACCATTACATCTCTCTGCAGATTTAATCTCCAACAAACAATCACAGGTGGAATAAATGAAACATTGTCTCCTTTAAGCCTCCCTCTGATGGAGGAGGAGGAGGTGCGTACTCACATCGAATAATCTCTCTATGTACACCTCCTCGCTGACCTTCTCCCGCAGCATGTCCTGGGAATGTCGCACAAACGTCACATAACCATCAGCTACGTCCATCCCTGGCTTCTGCGGGGGACAGAGGGAAGGAGAGGGAAAAATTAGACAAGACAAAAATATGGCAATAAGATGTCTATAGTGGAATCATATTTGCCAACAGATCACATCCATCAACAGTAGCATCCGTGCTAGCAATGGTCTTGCGCTAAACCTCAGTTAGTTTGTCTTGAAACGATCGAGAGAGGTGAATTCACTTTCACAAGGCGCAAACTGTTCATGCTCTGCCCCCAGACTAACAGCAAAACTCTTCCTGAAACTCTTCTTCCTAATTATCAACGTGGAAGCCAAAATGAAATAGAGGAATTTGTCTTACATTCTAAAGCATTATGGGTAGAAAACAATTGTTTGCATCCCCCCCAAGAAAGTGTTTAATTTACAAGGTTGCAGTCTCTGTACTGCAGGGCTGATTGTGTTCTTCCGTCAGCTCTTGTCAGAGAGTCGAGCTTGGCCGGGAATCAATCCTCACAGTCTGGACATGTGCAAAGTGAACAGGGGCACTGGAGACAGTTGGGTTTGATGGGGAGAGCAGATTGTTCAACGGCCTGCCGCTCTGACTTCTAAAATATTCACTGTGGACGATGCATTAATTAGAGGCACTTTGGTTCTTGACCGTTTATCAATCTAACATTTTCACGACAGATGACTCATGCTTTGAGTCTTTTGGCAACAGTCTCTCTTTCTGGAGGATTTTAAGTGACTCTTAGAACTCATGACTGTTCCTAAATGTGGTTAACACATCTGTAATGATGCTAACAATGTGTAAATGAGAGTCTTTTTGTCCACTGAAACTCTAATTTTGTACATTAAGGACACAATTAGCATGCCGGGCTGGAAACTGCGACCCCTGCCAGCGTACACAGTGCCTCGTCACATTCTCTGACAGGCCATTAATTTGAAATTTGTCATGTTGCTGAGGCTGAAGTGTTGGCAGCTAATACAGATCTGATGCGTTCACACACACACACACACACACACACACACACACACACACACACACACACACACACACACACACACACACACACACACACACGCACACACACACACCACCGCCACCCTAGCAGCAGAGTGGGCATGTGTTGTAAAACATGGTCCCACAATGTGTACTGCATAAAGAGGGAGGCACGAGGCATGGCTGCCTGTCACGGTCTGTCCACATGCATATGAATGGACATTGGATGTGGAACTAGGACCACTGAAACCATCTGGATTCTGACTGAACATGTGAAAGCTTGGTCAAATATTTGTACATGACAGAGAAACACACACAAACACACACACATGCATCACTCAGAGACGAAGCGCCTTCCCTCTGGTCCTCTAATCCACCAAAGCTAATGATGCTAACAGAGGAAAAGTTCTAGATCAGTGATTCCCAACCCGCAGGCCACGGCCCCCTGGTGGGCTGTGGAGGTATTGCAAGTTAACTGCAAAATCATGTCCTAAATAATATGGCTTTTGTGGGGGTGGGGATGTAATATGAAAATCAATATGTTGCAACATGTTACAGATGCTGCGTCAGCGACTGGGGAGCTTCCAACATGCTTCTCCTGTGTTCAGTTCAGTCCTTTATGTTCAATCTTCAGTTTTAAAAAAGTGCCCTGAAAGCACATTATGTGCACCACCATGCCAAAATAAAAGCCGCCATGCCTTCAAAGTTCTGATCTTTTTTTTTTTCAGATGTTTCAAATGTAAATTATATTGTACAGGGCTCTTGTACATTTTGAAGAGTGTGACTAACATTTTTTTCTTGGTCACACTGGTGCACCTGATGCTGCCTGGGAGAAAAAAAGATTTCTTTCCCAAGCGCAAGCTCTCCCTGTGTTCTTCTGTGACTGAACTCTCACTCATGATAGGATCACATCGTCTTTGCTGTTACAATTCTCAGCTCTTTGAATCATGCACAACGGAGTTCCACCTGGATATGTGTACATAAGACACACAGTTACCGGAGAAAATCAATTCCACACTTAAAATGATCATTCATCAGTGTTTACAGATGTGTGTTCTCATCCATATTTAAAGTCAGCACATGCAGAAGTGCTCCCGTCTCTCTGTGTGGTTTAGAGACTAATGCTGATCGGTGCTGTGCTGTGAATTCATTCATGCACATTATGCAGCCTTCTGCTCATTCTTTAAAAATCAAAAGAGGAGTTTACCTTCACTTTTTGTTAAACAAACCTGAAAGCCTGTTCATTGTCATACCACACTGTAACTATGTGTGTCTGTGCAGGGGCGTGTCCACACTTTCATACTGGGGTGGCTCAATGAGGGCAGTGACTAATTTTAACTAAACTCTCTACTTTAACAGCTGTGAGTAACTATGACAGAAATTATATTCCAGTGTATGATTTGAGAATAAAAAGGTATTCAACATATCTTCATCAGCCAGTCTAATAAATTTAAAGCAGATTTTAAGCCCAGATAAAAGAAGACAGATCTCGGCCTGGCTGCAAACTGTGCCATAAGATAAGGCTAAATTATGTTTGTATTATATAAATGATTTATCTAGAAGAGAAACTTTTACAAGATCACTTAGAAAGTCCTCACAGTCCCTTAAAGTTGTCTGCTTTAATCTATTGACACAAAACTGAATGATCTTTCTTGAGACATCTGTCAGCTTTTACATCCTTTAAAAAACTGCATTCATTCGAAGAAAAAATATCCCACACTTTTATAAATTAAAGAAATAATTATCTAGGAGCTGCATCCAATGCACCAAGCTAGCTACAGATGAGCAGATTTGCTCATAAAGTAACACTGTGCTACGCCATCTTTAGTGCATTTTGATAATAATCACATGAAATGGATACAAATACTTACAGGTACATCCACATACTTTGAGGCCGCTTTCACCTTTAAAAAAGAAGAGAGAGAGAAGTGAGAGAGTGAACAGCAGTCTGAACTCCATCTGCATCCTGAAGAGTTTTACTGTTTGAAGTATGTAAAAATATTCTACTCACTGTGAAAGATAGGAATGAAGAGAAGAGAGTCCCCTCGTCGTATCTGGAGAGCTTCGCTAGCACGCTCTCTAAAATGACCACGAACTGAGAAAGAAGGAAAAAATGCAGTTTACTTATAGAAATATAGCAGTACTCTAAAGTACCAAACACACATATAGCAAAGAGTCAAAATAAAAACAATCAGAGATTTAAAAATTCTCATCTCAAGTCTCATTTTAGTCACTTTGTCTCCTTTGGGGAGTGTTTCGTTGTGTCTTGTGTTCACTGTTCCAGGTTTCTTTGTGGTCATTTAGATTTTCATTTGCAGTCATTTTATATCACGTTGTTCTGTGTCTCTTAGTGGTTGATTTGAGTTTCTTAATACTTCTGTATATCATCAAACATCAACTCAACAGCTTTGCCTCAGCGTAGCTCTGTGAGAAGATATTCCTGTGTGAAGCCTACACACTGATGAGCACCTACTCGAAAATTTAACCATGCACTGAAACAGCCATACCATCCTCTGACATCTCTTCTCTTTTCTTCTTTGGCAGAATTACAGTTTTATAAACTGCTGCTCAGCATTTGTCAGCTCTAACCCCACTGGACTGGAAAATGGCAGTTTAGCTGGCACAGAAATTGCGCTGCCAACCAGTGATTATGTGAAGTACTGCAGAGGGACACAGAGAGTCCAAAGCAAAGGTGCTTCAGCATAGCTCAGGTCCACCTTAGGCGGAAGTTCTTTAAAACTGTTTTGGGTCTCTTTTGTTTTGTTTTGTGTATCCTCTTTGCTGTGAGTATATTTGTCATCCATGTCTCTTGCAGTCTTCTGATTTTCTAATAAAAGCATTAAACATCCACATTCAGTGCTGCTCTATGTATTCTTGCTGTGGATTAACACAGTAACATTAAATACCTTTGCTACCAGTAGAGTTATCATCTCCTTCACCGTCTCTTCAATCAGATTGTCGATCTGGGAGTGGTATTGTCTCTAAAGAGGAAGAAAAAAATAACATGTTAGTTTTATCATTTCCCCCCTGTGACCCCTCTGTGAAGTGACATTCAAGGGTAAAACTGGATACTGGGATTAATACATTTACATATAAGCCTTTTACGGGGTTCTTAGAAAAAACCTGTGATTGAGGTTGAGGTAGACATTAAAGTTCACAGATTTTAAGAGGAAACCCAAATGTTTTCTGTGACATAATCATTCTTCTGTTACTGAGGATCAAATGATTCAGATCATTAAATGACATCACTGAGGTTCTTGACTGTACAAATCAAACATATGTACAAACATGAACATGTAAAGGAAAATATGGTGAGATGAAAGAGGGACATGAGTTCAGATGGAGCCTCTGGTTTTATTTCACTGTTCTCACAACTTGTCTTTCACTCCAATCCAAAAACCATCCATAACACCGTACAGTTGTTAGGTACTTCAGGGCCTCTCTGTCAGCTGATACAGAGCATCCAGAAAATATTCACAACATTTCACTCTTTACACATTTTTTACAGCCTCATTCCAAAATGTAATAAATTCCTTTTTTCCTCAAAATTCAACACAGAACATCCCATAGTGACAACATGAGAAAAAAAAGGTTTTGTTTTTATTTCATTTTTATTTTAAATTTTGCAAATTCATAAAAAAAAAACACTAAGAAATCACACGTACATGAGTATTCACAGCTCAATGCTTTGTTGATGCACCTTTGGCAGCAGTTACAGCCTCAGCTCTTTATGAATATGATGCCTCAAGCTTGGCTCTCCTATCTTTGGGCAGTTTGGTCCATTCCACTTTGCAGCACCTCTCAAGCTCCATCAGGTTGTCTGGGGAGCAACGGTGCACAGCAAATTTCAGATCTCTCCAAAGATGTTTGATCATATTCAATCAGGGCTCTTGCTGGGCCCCTCAAGGACCTTTACAGGGCTGTCCTGAAGCCACTCCTTCGATTTCTTGGCTGTGTGCTGGGGGTCGTTTTCCTGCTGGAAGATGAACCGTGGCCCCAGTCTGAGGCCAAAAGCTCTCTGGAGCAGGTTTTCATCCAGGATGTCTCTGTACGTTGCTGCATTCATCTTTCCCTCAATCCTGACTGGTCTCCCAGTTCCTGCTGCTGAAAAACATCCCCACAGCATGATGCTGCCACCACCATGCTTCACTGTAGGGACGGTATTGGCTAGTGACCATCAGGTTCTTGGTCCCCTCCCTGACTAAGGCCCTTCTCCCCTCATCACTCAGGCCCCGTTTATACGACCACGCTTCATAGCATTTCACCCGAAAACGAAAAAAAACGCAGAGAAAAAAAATCTGAGCGACTGAAAACGCTGTAGTATGCATACAAAGCCTGTAGGTGGCGAAATAACTGTAGAGTATTTTGGTAGTCCGCTGCCGAAGAAGAGACGGGCTGATCATCTGGTGTATATGTTAAATACATTTTATCTGAGTGCAGAAGTGGAGCAACAGATGCACATTTTGTTGAAAGGCAGTCAGCAGATTCAGCAGCCCACAACGAAAATGGAATGCGCATGCTCAACACGGAGCATGACGTCAGCGTTTTCACTGAAAACGCCGGCTTACTGTTTATACAGCAACGGAGGCTACAGCGTATCAGAAAAATTCCACTCTGGAGAGCATTTTAAAACAGTTGCGTTTTAGGTCGGCTGAAATGGTGTTTCTGTATAATAAATGAGAGGTCGAAATGCAACAAAACTTTTGCGTTTCATCCTAATACCACTGTTCTATCAACAGGACCTCAGTGTGGATGGGCATCCAGCTCCCCACGGTCAGTTCCTTTGACTTCATGCTTGGTTTGTGTTCTGACCTGCACTGTGGGAGATTTTTTGTTTTTTAATTTCAACGAGTTCTTCACAAAGATCTTTGATGGCTGCAAAAGTCCCTTCTTTTTTTTCTCGTTGTAAAACTCGCACAACATCAAACCTGTTTTAGCGACACTTCTTGTTAATTATGGTAAGCAGCTCTTGGGTGAGCAGCAGCCACCATCTGACAGTTGTACCACAGTACAACCAGGCCCTGGAGATTAAAAGACAAATGTATTTTTACAGAGAGATGGTCACACAAACTATCTGGTTTTATAAAGAATTAACAACTGTTCAAATATTGGAAATAAAGAACCATCCTGTAAAGAAAAGAAGATTATACTGCAATAATATATGTATCCAATCAAAATCTTTTTTCTTTTCTATTCTGTCTTTGTTTTATACTTTTTCTTCTTTTTTCATGGAGCAAGAAAATTGCTTTTGTGTCTTAGTTCTTTAAGTTGGTTTGTTTGAGATAAATAGAATCAAAACAGAATCAAAATAAACAGCTCTCCTCAGTGTTTGAACTTCCATTTTTAATGTTAAAATGTGCAGATCACTGAAACAATAAAAGAGGAACAAAAAACTAAAGCTCAGTAATTATTAGTAATTTCATATATTAGTTTATGTCAAATTAATAATAAAAAAGTCTAAAACTCACTTCTTTAACTCCATTTATTTCTCCAAGCATGCTTTTTGAACATGGATTAATGGACATTTAATATTTCAGGCTGTTTTTTATTATGCTCATTTACATTTCTTAAATTTACATTTCTTCTGCTTTGCAAATTGTATTTTTATTTTCATATGTTTTTAACCATCTCTGATTCTCTGTTATGGTCTGATTAGTTGTGCTGAAGACCGGCTGTCATGGAAACTCGGTGGCAGTACGACTGCGAGGACTCCTTTTGTTCAGCCGTGCAGCACCAACAGAAAGAGTGAAGGACGGAGCAATAATTAATTCATTGTTAGAAATTGGTATCAGTCTCAAGATACTGCGAAATACGAGATCTCTCACTTCTAGCCCATGTATATTCAATACTATTTACACATATGCTAATGAAATCCAAACAATTCAAGTGAAGGAATACAGACAGGGAAAACTGATGACTAATTATACATTTGGGAACTGGAGGGTGAGATTTCAAATGAATAAATACACACTTACCCACTGTCTAACAAACTTTCACAATACAGAGAGGAGAGAAAGGAAAGAAGCACAGAAAGAAAAAGAAAGAGGTGACATGACACGTGTCAAATAATGTGGAAAATACAAACGAAAGAAGAAACAAAAAGAAATATAATTCAGACAGACAAAAATATATACATATATAAAAAAAATAAGGACTGCACAGTCTTAATCTGACAACAATATTTACTGAAGGTTTGTGAGAAATTTACTCTCATCCAGCTTGAAATCTTTATGACCTTTAAACCAATTTATGTTTAACAGGAGAGGTATGAGAAGAAGCAGCTGAAGGTTTCAACTCAACATGAGATCATCTATTTTTTGTTTGTTTTTTTTTAACAAGAACTTGTTTTAAAGTCATCCTTACCTCCTGTCCAAGGTCCATGGCACACAGCTTGGCTGACTGGGCTTTGGCATCCACCATAACGTTGAACATGGTGCAGATGGACTGAGGCACGCGGAAGTCTGTGGTCCTGCTGCTCTTCTGAAGCTTGGCCTCGAACGCTGCCCTCGTCCTTTGAAACAGAAAACAGTAAAGTTATTTATTTTCTTTACTTTTAAAGCTCTCGTTTTAAAAATCTGCTCCACGAATGAACCAGTATTTCTTCACTTTGTTTATGTAAAGCTCCTGTATGCTGCTGGAAAGAAAACACGGCAAAATTTCTAAAGAAAGCAAATGTTTATGTCTTATGTTTAGACACAAAGTGTCTCTTAGCCACAATCACCTGACAAGTCCAGAAAAATGTCTTTTTTCAAGATTTTAAAGTACAAAAATGTTGCCTGAATTATTTCAAAGAGTAAAAAAAGATCAGAGAAGTTATATTTCTTGTTTTAAGACATTATTCTTAACGTTTAACCCTAAACTAGAGAAGTCATTTTCTTACCACTGGCAGATTTTTTTTTTAAGTAATTCAGACATCGTTGTGCCTTTTAATATCTTGAAATAAGACGTTTTTCAGGAACCTTTAAGATGAATGTGGCTCATATTCAGTCTAACAATGCAATTCTACTATTCTAATGCATTTTTTTTTCTTTTCCCTCTTTGAATTTATTTTATTAGTTCCAATACATGTATGTACAGATGTGTATATGTATGTATGCATGTATGTAGGTTTGTGTGTGTGCATGTGTGTATGCATATGTATGGATTTATGTGTGTGTGTGTGTGTGTGTTTATATTTTAATATAAACACACAAAATCTATACATATACACATACATCTATACATCTATACATATACATATATATAATATATATATATAAATTATATATTATATATATATATATATTCTTTGTTGTGCATTTACTGAATGAAGGGAAAAAATGATGCAGACATCAGAGGCTCTGACTGGTTTGTGAACAATCTGTTTTCAGTCGGTTATCTGGTTGATAATTAGGCTCAGTCTTTCCTGACTGAGTTAACAGTATAAATGGTTCTGGATGAACAGGAAGTACAGGCGATGATAATTGAGGGAATCTGTGTGTACAGTTTGCCTCTTAAAGTTCACCTTTGATCATGTGAGTAAACAGAGCAGCACAGTTTACAGAATGTGTGTGTCTATTGGGAGGTGGCGCAATGCATTCGAATATTTAGTTTTAAAAGAATCTGTGAGCGTTGACTGTTTTTAGAAGCAAATGAATGGAGAGCAGGTTTTCTTTTTTAACTACTTTTCTTTGTCCACAACAACTTTTCCTAAGATGCAAAGCAACAGTGTAATGTATTGATTTGTAGTTACACCACAGTCTGGTGCTCTGACACCTGTCTGTAACGTGTAACGTTAGTGAATCCTGGTTATGTCCTACCAGAGCTCATCTACCAACTCCAACCTCACCAAGCAGAGCAAACGTAACCTCACTCTTCATTTTATTGACAGACTCTCAAGTTTGATCAGATCACTGCAAAATAACTGCTGCATGTGGGTTGGAATGAACATTATTACAAACAATTTAGCTCATGTTTTAGCCCATGCTCTATCACTCCCCCTTTAAGATTTCTTCAGCTCTCCTGTCCATATCTTTTTGACAGTTCAGCTCCAGTGTCCATCATCACTTCAAAATAAATCCAAGAAATTGTTTTCTTCAAGAAAAAGGACAGATCTTGCTTCTCACTTGGTCACCTCACTTCTCACAGCTAAACTTTACCTGCCGTTGTAGCGTCATCAAAGGGATACCCGCACACACTGAGAAATATCATTAGAAATAATTGATTTTGGTGCTGATAATCTTATTTTAAATCATGGCTTAAAAACAGGCAAATATAGATGACACTATTTCGAGATCACTTATGAAGTCCTGACAGGGCCTTCAAGTCAACTGTGTGTTTGAAACTGAGAGGGACAGTAAATTATTATGTTACCGTTTTACACAGGACTCGATCATGTCACTTGACATCAGCTTCAGTCGGGTCTCCAGATGTTTCCCAAACTCTTCCTCAGGCCAGTGGAGGTCTCTGATGAAGGTCTGCAGAGCGTCCAGCTTCCAGAAGAGATCCTCTGACGTCCCTGAGCCATTGCTGCGGGATCACAGATCAGAAATTAGAACTTTAAAGACAAGAGCTTTAAAAAAGGTTTAAGCCTTTAAATTTCCCCCTAAGATGAGGATCATCAGGATACATGTTCTTATATTTTTTTTCTTCCTGTTAAAATACACTGATGATCAGGTGGACCTGTGGTGTTGTGTGTACAGTGTGCAGGCTGCACTTAAAGCAGGATCCATGCTAACACTTTTACACACGTGACAGTGAGTGAGGGTGAAAATTTATGCACCTTCTATCCAGTCATTTACATGTCAAGTAAATAAAGAGTTCGACTGTGAGTTCAGCTCAGTGTCGTCACTCATTCTGAGAAATCCTTTGATCACAGTTTCTGTAACATACTTGCTTTCAAAAGTCAAATTCATTCTTTTAACATTTTGTGCATCTCTTGAAGGCTTAAAGAGGATGTAAGACAACCCTGCATCTTTTTGATGTCCAAAGGGGAGGAAAAGGGTTAGACGCTCAGGGAAAGTGGAGAACTGTTGGACCAGGACGACACTGGTAACATTACTGAGACGATCACTTCCTTTAACAGCTTTAGGAAGGAGGTCACACACTGCAGGATAAGTTCAGACACAAGGAACCCACTCAGAAATCAACTGCTGAGGACACAGAGGGCTGGGACAGAGGGGCAGTAACATTTGGTAAGTTCTGAATTGGAGGCAAGAATGTGAAAAGATACAAGAGCATAACCAGGACAGCAGTCTAACGTTTGGAGGAAAGTAGTTGTTGACACGTTGACTTATTATTCTCAAAGAAAACATTAATGCATGTTAAAGCATTAAATTTGAGACTCTTTATTCCATCCTGTGGTGTTTATGTTTAGTTAAACTGAGGCTTTCTTTATTTAAGTTCACGACTTACAGAGAATCATTTTGTATATTTATTGTTTTAATGATTAAATTCAGAATTTTTTGGTTCCAGAACTCGTCAGAAAACGAGTCAAACTGTCATATCCACCTCCAAAGAAGACACATGACTTTTAAATTATAGTTGTGATATGACTTATGGCCTGCATGTCTCTCTGAGGTCAGATAATAATTTTTCCAGACTGGCCGAGCGTCATAAAACATATCCATTTCTGATATGTGGCGCAGCATGGTTTCTGAGCCAGAGAAACTTTATTCAGTAATTTATCAAAACATTGAAACCCAGACTGAACTGACTAAAGTCATTTACAATGTTGTTTTGTAAGCAGCGAGCTTCCAGAAAAACTGTACATTTTTTTATATCAGACTACAATGTATTGTAAAAACCTCAATCTGTACAGTATGCAAGATTTCTCTCTTGCTGTTGTCTTTTCAAAGTAGAGTACCTGTTACCTGTCCTGTTGTAATTCTGTTGCATCTTTCCACTTCAGGCTTATAAACACACATGGGAGAGAAACGATCTATTCTACAGCTGCTGCCTACTCCGGCCGTCGACACACACATGGGATGTCATGGTGTTGGCATAAACATGGTTGTGAATAAAACCCAACAGACTACCACAGCTGTTAGCGTTGCTCCTTATCTTCCTCCTGCTCATTTTGGAAAGTCAATCAAGGCCTTTTTTTTAACTCATCTTGAGGATACAAATTGCACACACCTTCCCTGAGGAACACTTTCTTACTTTTTTTTTTTTTTGGAGAAGACTGAATTAAAAAAAAAAAATGTTACGCGCAGATCTCATCCTGTTTTTTAACAATGACACTCCCAGTGCTGGTGTGTGTGTGTGTTTCTAACATGTATCCTCCATGTTTCCAATGAGAAAGTTCATCTCTGGGTGTTGCAGCGACAGGGTCACACTCTGCAGGAAGCTTCAGTGCATGAAGGAGCTTTAACACCTCTGATCCCTGTTGTTGGTGCAGAAAATCTTTCACTCACGTTTCCAAAGTGTGATCCATGACGCGTCAGGTCTTTTTTAAATATGCAGAGTGCTTTTTAATGATAGCACTCACCAGATCACACATTAATGTAAAACACTCAGAGACCACTTTAATCAGATAGTTCATCAATAAGGAGAGCCGTCCCCTCAAACATTTACAGAAGGAGACTTCAGTATAATCTGTTTAGTTCATGTGAAATGATTGAGTAGAGGTAATCTGATGTTTGTCCTTTAGTGCCCCTCGTAGTTTGCAAGCGCCTGTCTGCCTCTGTTCAGATTTATTCTTTGACATCTTGATGTCTTTCTGTGCGGTCTGCAGGTCGCCACACAGCTCTGCCTCATTGTGATCAGTCCTTTCTGTCCACACTCGCACAGCCAAACAGAAGTGTGAGAACTTTTGTTAAAACATAACTCTTTCACAGCACTAAAAGAGTATTCAATGCACAATTCGAGCTGCAGGCAGGTGACCGAGGATGAGTTGAACCAGAAGCTTCTTCTGTTCCTGCTGTGATAAATAAAGTTGACTAACTGGATGTATTGTTGGTGCCACCCTGTTCTGCTTCCTTTTTAACTGTTCTAGTCAGTACCAAAGCATTGTGGACAATGGCAAAGGTAGACAACTAAGAGGGACCATTTCAAGGAAAATAAATAAATAAATAAATATAAATAAATAAATAAATAAATAAATAAATAAATAAATAAATAAATAAATAAATAAAATATGAAATTGATGTAATCCTTTGAACAAGAAAATGAATCTTTGAATGGATAAATAAATTATACTTCCTCACAGATATGATGATAATTAGAATAAGCCTGCAATAATTTTGACCAATATTAGCTTGTTGTGGATATGAAACTATTTTATCTTTCTCTTTTGATATCTTTTATATGCATATTTATTTTTTTGACTCCCAAGTGCAAGATCAAAAAATGTGATGACAAAAAAATGTTCCTATTTCTCATTTTTCTGACTCAGTCACAATCTATTAAGTTACAAATCTCATATTGCTTTTATCTCTTCAAGGGACCTTGAATTGTTTTGAGTTTTTGAATCAATCCTTTTTTCTGAATGGATGTTAATGGGAAACACAAATTAAATGGGCTACAATACTTTCTAATCTTTAAAGGCTTCTTTACCAAACAAAATAAATTAATGGCTGAATGTGTTTCAGATGCCTGATTTGTCATTGTTTTTTAATTCTTTTTATCTTTAAAAAATAATTTTTAAATGAGCTCTACCTCTCAAATGGGCCTTGTTTAGGTAAGAAGAGAGTATCTTTTAGAGGTTTTCTGCTTGGGGTAGATGTATTCAGGTGCCACATTTATGCCAAAGACATGAGTGCCTGTTTCTAGCTGCACGGGGCAGATACACACTCTGAGTCACAGTTATCTGTCATCCAGCTGGGCGGTGAAAAGCTGGGCATTTGTGGGAGGTTAACACTTGTCACTGTTAGATTTGGTACTTTGGGCATTTGGAGGTTCACATTGGGCAGAGTGTTAGAAATCGTCCTGTGGAAAGAAAAACAGTAACAGAAGACAAAAACACAAAGATTTTAACAACAAGTGATGAAAAGTTACACTCATGAAAGATGAGCTGTGTGGTTCTTTTTAACAGGCGTCGCACTTCTAGATCTAACATTCTTAAAAAGCTGACTGCTTTCACAAATAACATGTTATCCAACTCGTCTGGAAAAGGACATTTAGTGTACATTTCAGTAGAAATAAATGCAGTTACATGTGTGTGTGTGCTGGTCAACAAAAGACATCGTTAAAGGTTGGAGCATTTTACCTTGTTTTCACTGACAGTCTAAAGTGACTGAGGGATTGAATCATAGGAGGCTACATGCAGGTACAACAAATGGACCTACAATGAGTTATTATTAGGAATCAGAATTCAAATTGAACTGAATTATGTAAATAAACCAGTTTATTTTATACAGCAGCTGTATGACAGACTGAGTGTGGAGCAGAACTGTTGAAATGACTGTTCTGACTCATGGGGATCTGAACATATGGTAAGTGACATGAGAGAGAATTCATCTGCTGCAGACATGAATAACATACAATCATCATGTTGCACATCTTTAGAACAAAAAGAGCAACACAAAGACTGGAAAAGACTGAAGAGATCACACATCTGTTCAGACTCTGAAAATGGACGTAACCTGTATCATCATTTAGCCCCAACAGTTCACTTAGCTAACTGAGGAACAGTTTTTTACAGAGGTCACAATTTACACCCTGACCCTTTTTTGATTGCTCTGTTATCATAGATTTTGTGATATATACCTATATAACATCACAAAAGTTATATTCGTGTGAAGACCTGCGCAGTGAGGTGGAGTAAAAAGATGCAAGTTTTCTTACTTGACCGGCTCCCAGGACTCCCTCTCAAAGCCTCTGTGAATGGACTGAGCGATGGATGACTCCATCAGATCCACATATCGAACCACCAGAGGGGCGTACAGGTCCTGGAGGTGTTTGTGGAACCTCCCGTTGCACAAGTTATCTGAAGGATGGTGTGACAGAGAAACATGAGCAAAAACTATTTAATGCAAAGACTAATGTTCACAAAAATCATCCAAATTTGTTTCTGGTACTTCTGGGTGATATTTTTGATGGGCGTCCACTTCTAGGCAGAGTTGCTGTAATGTTGAAGGCCAATTGTAGACAATTTGTCTTACAGTGGATGGATGGAGCTGGAATCTTTTGGAATCTTCACCAGACTAATGGGCTGTCACTACCCTCTTCCTAATGTCATCGGATATCTCCTTCCCTCTTGGCTTTGTTTATCTGTATGGACCTAAAGTGCTTTGGCTGGTTTCTTCTCTCTTTTAATTAGTGCTGGCCAGACCCTTTCCTCCTGCCATTGGTCTGCTTGACTGATTAATTAAGCACCCAAATGTGTTTCACCTGAGTCCTTTACCTGCATGACTACCAGTGCAGCTGGGGTTTCACTTACTTTTGCATGTACACCAATTCTATGTTTTATGTAGTTTTTGGGGTATGTATACAAGTCCCTCTAAAAAAGAATATACAATTGATAAACATAAATCTGACATTTCATTTGTAAAAAATAGTGATGATAGAATAAGAAAATCATGGCAAAACAAAAGAAACATCTAAACTGATCAAGGGATTCACAAACGTTCAAGCAGCACTGTACATGTAGAACCACTCTGCTACAAAAGGTGAAGGTATTTCTAAATCCATCCCAGATTTGAGCAGTGACTGTGATTGGTTCCCTTCTGTGAGGAGCACAGCGTGTCACCGACTGCATTTTAGAAAAGAAAAACACCAAATGAAAAGCTTCTGATAAATGTAGTGGGGTCAAAAGTGCAATATTTGTCTTTGAAATGTAGTGGAGTGAAAGTCAAGTTAAAAAAAACCCTCAAGTAAAGTACAGATACTCAGAAAAATGTACTTAAGTACAGTACTCAAATAAATGTACTCTGTTACTGTCTACCACTGGTCATAGGAGTCAGGAAATAATGAGAGTTACATGGGTGCAGATGTGAAAAATCATCTCTTCACTTTGTATGAGTATCTGCTCATTTATCCTGTTTATTCTTGAAGGCATTTCTATCTTGTTTTTAAAGAGGATTACCCTTGAAGACTTGAGCACTGTCATCATGTTTCTCCATCTTGTGCTGTGAAGGAGGCTGACTTTCCAGCTGTCAGATATATCTAACAGTCGATGTCACTAAAGTTACTTTAGCTAACCTTACCAGCACAGCTTCCAACAGAGAGCATCGTGCTGACAGTGATAGTCACCAAAGACAGAGGACACTGCTGTTTGTCGCTGCCACCGGCTCTTCATTAGCAGGTATGACAGAGCATATCCAATTTCCAGTCTTTCTGAACAAAAGGTCGGAGTCTGGGGGTATTTCTAAATCCAACCCATCAAACACATTTCCCCTCGTCTCCGCCGGCTCCCAACTGGTAAAAAGGCAACACTGACAAAGACCACAGGAGATAAAATGGAGGCCAGTGTGTGCTAATGTGATGCCTCACGGCTCCATGCAGCGTGTCTGCTTTTCCTCGCCCTCTCTCTCTCTTTGTTTTTCTCTCCCCCTCTGAGCATGTGTGTGTTTGTGTTTGTGTGTGTTGGCATTGGAGTCAAGGTCGATGATACACAGTAGGTGCAATGTTTGTTGTGTTCCCTGATTGCCACTCGTCCAATTAGCCACTTGAGCGGCTGCTGTCCACTTGGATGTGTTGTGTCCAGGAGTGTGTTCGCGGGGCTCGCCGCAGTTCAGCTACCACTGCTTTGGACCTCATTAACTCCTCGAATGGCAGTCCAACTTTGGCGCCTGTCTGGTGCTAGGGCTATTTACTGCCACATACTGTAAGTGCACCGCTGTGGGGCAGCCGAGACGATGACCTTCTGTGGAAAAGATGTCCCCATGATGATACGCCTTACTGAAGTGTGTGCTCGTCACACTGTGTGGGGAGCAGCAGCTCTGCTGGTTTTATGCTGGTGTACGAGATGATTTTTTAGCCTTTCCTTCAGTGTAAGTGTTGGTGCGATGTATTCAAGGGGCAGTCCACTGCTTTTATATAAAGGTCAGCTGACTGGTCTTGAGGGGCACTCAGGGTTTGAACACATGTTATTTAATGTTCTCATGGCCCTGGAGGACTTTTAGTCACAGTGACGATGTCAGACCATGAATGATGCAGCATTTTGAGTCAACCTCACATAAACTGTGAAGCTGCTTAAAAACAAGTTTTGTCCTTGAAAAACATAAATTGGAGCCCCTTTTATTTATGGTTTAATAATTACAATAAAGGAATAAAGAGATTTATTTTTTCACAACAGTAGATGGTATTATATATCATTAAAGTGAGTGTACCACTTGTGACTGAGATCAGCTGACAGCAGCAGGTGGATGAAAGGTGGAAAAACAGTGATTGTCGAGAACCGAGCAGCTGAAGAAAGCACAGTTTTTAGGACAGTGCTTATCAAAACTGTCAAGCAGCAAGAATTAAAAGAATGACTGAAAATATAGAGCACATAACGACGGTTTAAAATGCAAATTTGAGCTTGTAATGAGAAATCAGGACAAAGGTTTGTCTGGTACAACAGTTGTCAGCCTTCATCCAATGGACTGTGGGTGCTTTAAATCCTTTAGATATTAATATATGCCATTATCATGACGGGCTCATTCACACATCTTTAAATGGATTGTATTTATCATGATGTGAAAATGTGCTTCATAAACATCCAGAGTTCAAAAAAACACATTAGAGGACACAAGACTAGATTAAAATTATAAAAAGGTACAGAAAATTGTTCAGAGAGCAGAAATATTTGGACCTAAACAAGTTGGTTTGTCAAAATAGTCAAAATCCAGCGCCTGATCCTGTGATTAAAAATAAATAAATAAAAATAAATCAACAAAACCTAAGATTTTTTCTTCATATCGTCCTCTAATGAAGAACATTTTCCTTGATCAGATGCAGAGTTTGCTGATGTTTACGCAGCAGGAAACACTGCAGAAAACTGACCACTGATCATCTGGTATCAAGAGACACCTGAGGGACAGGTGAGCTTTGATTTCATCAGTCTGTGATGATGGAACAAGGAGGTTTGACCACACTTAGTGACGGATTTTTACAGAAATCATTAAAAGAAATAGTTAACAAATGAAGCATTCATGTTAGTTTCACTATTAATAAATTGGTCACAAAGAGCTGTTGGTCCTTGTGTCATTTTCACAAAATCAACAGACTGATTAAACTTTTGAACTCTCTGCCTGTCTCCTGACTCCTGCATTTTGGGCCCCCTTTCCTGGTGTTCATTACAAATGAGTTGGAAGAGTGTGATAAGATATAACTAGCACACTACAAGACAAAAATAGAGAACTGAGTGTTTGCATTCATAGATTTCTTTTTTTTTCAGCTAGGACGAGTTTCTTTGCTTATATCCTGCTCCAGAGATTCCTGCTGACTCGATATGAGCACAATCTTGGATAAATGAGAAAATGCAAACAGTCATGAGAGCTCGGTATTCGTAGTCATCTTATAATTTCCAGTGCAGAACAATTTCCTGGCCTCGGTGCACTCCAGTTTCTATTTTCACACAATTGGCAGGATGCAGCAAACGAGAAGGTGGCCAATTTGATGACACTAACAAGTGAGCATAACAAGCTATTTGCAGTCATCTCTGTTCAGCTGGATGAGTGGACACTGCTCTGGCTTCTCCTTGACTCCCAGCTAACAAACTGAAGGTGTGTGTGTGTGTGTGTGTGTTTGTGTGTGTGTATGTGTGTTTGGGGGGGGGTGGCATTCCCCAGGGACAATTAGAGGCCCACTGATTGAGTCTGCTTTGTGAGCGCTGAAGTGTTTGCTTTGCAGGACTACGGACAGTTCCACGGCGTTCCTGCAGGCAAGTGCATGCAGTTCATTAGAGAGATGGCTGGCCTGCAGCAACCAGCATCAAGACCCAACTATTATCTTCAGTGAGACACTCCTGCTTCACACACACACACACACACACACACACACACACACACACACACACACACACACACACACACACACACACACACACACACACACACACACCAACACACACACACACACACACACACACACACACACAGACCGTTCAGTGTGTAAACTGCTGCAGGCAAAGAGCCGACATCTCATGTTGACGGGGATGATTTCAGAGACGTTTGAGAGATGTTTCATGGAGACTGGAATGCACAGACAACAGCAGCTGTAAACCTTCATTATTATCATCAGATGCTCTGAATATTTGCTAGAGCTGTTTTTAATCAACCTGGGCCAAGAAAGCATATAGAAACTGGAGACATTTCCTGTTGATAAATGAGCAAAGAGATTCACATTTGAAATGTTATATAGCTTAAAGAACTACTGACACTTTTAACCAATTATTTTTATTTATTTATTTATTTATTTATTTATTTTAATTTTTATTTATATCTTTTTTACCTTTTAGAGCTGAAAAAATGTTCCCAAACCTAAACTCTGTTTGTGTTGGGTGTAAAAAAAAAAAAAATGGATTCCACCCTTTATCATATTTTGTGGTCCTGTGCAAAACTCTCCCTTACCAGGGCTTCCTGTTTTGACACACTATCTCGGTCTTGTGGCTGCTTTAATTGGCTCTCTCCCGTGGCAAAGAATTTAGTTCTCTTGAATGGAAAGATGTGACTCTTTCATCACACAACCAATGGCTGTGAGACGTGATCTAGGACAGGGAGACGCTACTTTTCAAAGATTTCTGTTTTCAGTAGCCAGCTTTGTCACTGTCTGACATCCAGCCCATAACAGAGGTCTCAGACATTGAAACTTACTTCCCAGAAATGATCAGTATTGATGCTCTTGGGCTCAATTTGCAGGCCATGAGGAGTTATCAATGTTAGTTTCACAATGTTTTACATTAGGCTGAAAACTTTTACAGTTTTCTTTCTGTAACGTCGTCACTCACAGTCAATTCTCAGGAAGTCGTTCAGGAGCTGGAAGAGAGGGAAACTGTCCCAGCTGTCAGGCGGCTGAACCTCAAGGGCAGCGTCCATGTCGGCCGAGTAGAGACACAGGAAGGTCTCTGCGTGCTCCACCATCAGGTCTGACCACCACGCGAAGGCCTTCAGAGGGAGGAAAGGAGAGGCAGAGAGAGATACAAAGAGTGGAAAATAACCGAGAGGATGAGAGTGAGAGGAAAGAGAGACATTAGACAAAGAGGTTTCTTAGCTGACAGTGCTATGACACAAGTATGTCTATATCATGTTAACAGTTTGAATCTCTTTTCACAGAAAGCTGGAGATGTGATGAAACTCCAGTGATCTTTAGCAAAAGATCTTGGTATTTTTTTCTCACTTTTCAACATATGAAATCAACATGTTGCTTCAACGACTTCACCGCATGATCTCCAGGGAAGGATTCTTCACAACTCGAAGCACAAAACACGGCGCTTGGGCACGGAAAAATCACACACTTTTCCGTCGACCCATTGAGGAAACAGCAGCAGCTCCTTGACAGGCTTGGCGGGGAGCTACTTAAACACTCACCCACTGCTCCTTAAGCGAGTCAATCAGAAGAAAGGAGCTAGCGAGCTGCGTCGTGCTCCAATCTCCACAGACAACAGACGCTGTGGAGTGACTGTTAGGGACCGGGCTGGTCTCATGCACATCCAAAACACTCGCTTTCCTCCATGCACCCCCACTCTTGCCAGGCTGCTTAAGAGGAGCCCCTGAGGATCCATGGTGTTTGCTCATTCACATCAAGCTGTCAACACTGTAATGTGAATGCACCCATGGGCTTATGTGGTGGGGGCTTCATGCACTTGCCATGGGAGCTCTTAGAAGTGGGTAGTTGGTGTGGGAGATACTTGGCATCCAGACAGTGTTACACATGTAATCATCATTTTATACTTTTTAAGACTTGAGGGTTAAACTTTCATTTTACGGAAACAAGATAAATATCAGAGACGCTCAACGCTGAAACTTAAAGATAGTTGGGTCTTTTTTATCCTTCTGGAGTTATCTTTAAAAGGAGAAACTATCCCTATTCCATGATAAGGCAATTTGTTGCTGCTGTACTTGAACTATTCTCTGTCTGAAACTGAACACAGTATCCACAACACACTGCTTCACTGTGAACTCTGAGTATCAGTGTCCTCATGCATTTCTGCCGGCTCGAAAAAGTCTCTCCAGGAGGCAAAAGAAGCAAAAAAAAATTAACATATAGAGCAATACCGGAACCGGTCAGCTAGTGACTGCCAAATGTACATAATACTTTATTAAAGTCGCTGTGAGGACTATCCATTCAGCATTGATTACAGTGACAGCTTAAGCTGGACTCTGTAGTGTTTTTCAGGGATAAAGACTCTATTTCCCATTAGCGCCATCACACATGGTTGCACAGACATGACTCTTGCCAAGGCGTGTAATTAAACTCTCAACTCATAAAACTCCTGTGAGAAAGTCTGGATCATACATTACGGAAAGGATCATAAATCAAATTAATATCCTGACAAAGTTACCTTAACATACTTACCCTCCCGACACAAACATAAACTAGACAGATATATACATCTGTTGTTAAAATCGACCCAGTTTTACTCATTAGACTGATGCCGATATGTTGGAAAATGACAAACATCAGCCGATACTGATATTAATGCTGATATATCATGCATCCTTATGTAACACTAATGAAGTTCAATCAGAAAGACTGTCTTAATGCTCTCACTCTTATGGTTCCTTCTCTCACTCTTTCTCTCTCATCAGCTGATTAAGGGGCGTGTCACTTTTCTATCCATCCAATCACATCTTTTCGGCATCACTCGCAAACCAATCATTTCATAGCTGTCAAAATTTAAATACTGTCTCTTCTGCTTGTCAGCTGTCTTTCAGGCTCAGGTCACAACCCCCCTCCTCCCCAGGAACCTCCAGTCTTCATTGCTTCAGTTCACAGTTCTTCAGCTTCCAGTCCTCTTCAAGTCATCCAGATCCAGCCTACTCAAGACCATCTACCACCACCAGTGTCTAGACTCCACCGGGGGATATTCATATTTTCATGTCACTGTAACCCCTATTATTATTTTATGCTTGATGAGGTCTAACCACCAAATCTGTAATGTTAAAATTTGTTACATTAAATCTTTTCACAAATTGAACAGGTGTTTAAGTCTCTCCTTGATTGAACTCATTTTATAGTGTCCCGAAGGTGAGCAAACTGTTTAGTGTTGCTCACAGCTCAGTGTTCTGTGACGTGTCCGTAATGTTAATGAATCCAGATATTGCAAATACATCCAAACACAAAACATGCCTCTCACTTGGTCAGCTCACTTCTCACTGCTAAACTTAGTCGGGCAGCATAGTTTCCACAAAGGGACTTTCTGTCTATGTGTCATAAATGAGTTCCTGTTCCCTCCCAGAAATTCCAACCTGACCACTAAAACGGAGAAAAGCATTTCATTTTTACCAATAGTGGTGCTGATTATCTGCATTTAAGTCGTGGTTAATGAACAGGCAAATGTATAAAAGTGAGACTATTTAAAGACCACCTTTGCAGTCCTCACAGAGTCTTTAAGAAATAATGATGATGACTTACAAAACCTTTGACTATTTGCTTCCAGCATGTCAGGCAGACAGGAGTATATTTTTAAGATGTGGGAGAAAAAATAATCTCAGCAGATTATAACTATAAACATAATCCATAAATGTGAAAGTTTAGTTAGAACCCTTCTGCAGTTTTACTCCTCTTTTTTTAAAATTTTCCCGCTGCATAAAAATGCTAAATTTATTCATTTGAAAAATATTCTTGAAGTTTAAATTGATGATTACATGACTGTCAGAGTTAATGATGAGAATCAACCAGCATTAGAGAGCAACACTAGTGAAATTAAACTTTTGGTCACATTAAGCTCTGAATGTGCCGTCAGGATGAATAACCAAAAACAAATGGCAACTTTTTCTGCCAGTGTTGGAGTCTAATGTTGTTGAAGCTGGTTCACGGACGTGCTCACGTGATTTGAGCAGCACCATGATGCATTTCACTGAAATGCAATGATATTAAAGTTTTCTGTGATCACTCAAAGCATGCCTCGCATTTCCTCCATTGTGTCACCCAAAGGAATCAATGGAGAGGAAGGTTTTCTAAAGGAAGGAAAGGTGTACCATCACCTTTACCCAGGTCACCTGGAAGGCTGCACACAGCAAACTGTTTTAGCATCTCCAGGAGGGTGATTTAGGGAAAACTTCTTTGGAAAAACAAGGCATAGACATGTAAAGTTTCACACATCGGAATTAAAACTTACATCTCTGCACTTTGTTTTCTCTGAACATGTGTTAATGTTTAGTTACAGGCAGCGCCTAAGTGCTTGTCTCTATTCTTCGATTGTGCTGTCGCTAGCTCCGGAGCTAACAAGCACAGCAACACAAGCACTTAAATAGCAGTGACCACAAGCTGAGGAGGATCTGGGTCATTGTGTGGACAGGGAGCCTTAATGATCCTCTGCATTAAAAGCAGCATCATTAGGTACATGCACAGGAGTCTGAGTAGGGGTAGGGTAGGAGACGGGGCATATGGCATTAAAGTAGTCACATACCTCTTTTCCCTGATCAAACATTTCCCCGCCAACCAAATAAACCATCGAAACATAAAGCAGAGAGAAAATATGTCAATTTGTGTTATTTATCAGTGATATTTAGTAAAACACCATATTCACACAGCAGCTGTTCCCCTCAGACGTCACACTCAGCTGGAAAGATCAAATGATTTCAAAATGATCATGTTGTTCTGCTGCTTCCCTGGTGGCAACATTTCAGAAACACGGAGCATCTGACAGAACGATACAACGTCACAGCTTCTTGGCTGATCACAGTGTTTCCCACTCATAGATGACACCTGAGTGGGTTGTATAAGTATGATTTTAGCTGCCCGAGTATAACCTCTGACCAGTTTTATATTCTTACTGACTGTATCTTTCAGATCACCGTCCATTACCCATGAGTTAATACAGTCATGTTAAAAGTCAGGCCAATATTGTTTCCCTGAGGTTCATTTTCATACAGCCCCCAGCTTTCACCTTAGGATTTATTAATTATGAAGCTAAAATGAATTATGGTCTAACTTATGTGTACGTTTACATTTTATGTCAAGTGCATGAACAAAATCAAAGTACATCACGTTGTCTTGCTAAACTACATTTGTGACACTGTGCATAGTCTACTTGTATGAAGCTAAAGCTCTGTACATTCTGCAGAAACTCAACAACTGTTACAGCTGTGTTTAAATGAATGTATTTATCATGCTGTGAAAATGTGCTTCATGAACATCCAGAGTTCAAAAAGACACATCAGAGGACACAAACCGTATTACAGTTATGAAATGGTTCACAAAAGGCAAAAGGATAAGGAATAGTTCGGTCAAAATATTCTCTAAAACGTCCTAAAAACAATCCCAATAAAAAATCCAGATCCTGACATAAAAACATCCTTACATATTTTCCCCATATCGCCCCCTAGTGGAGAACATTTTCCTTGGTCAGAAGCAGAGTTTGCTGATGTGTACGCAGCAGGTAACACACTAACACTATACATCTGGTATAAAGAAACACCTGAGGGACAGGTGAGCTTTGAGTTCATGAGTCTGTAATGATGAGACAAGGAGGTTTGACCACATTTAATGACTGATTTTTTTCTAGAAATCTCGAAAAGAAATAGATGGCAGAGAATTTATGTCACTTTTTCAGCTTAAGTAAGAGCTGCTGGTCCTTGCGTCATTTTCACAAACTCAAATGAGGCCTTTCTCTAATGCATGACTGAAGTGCAGGGTCTAGTGTAGTAAATGTGTGCAGCAGGTTACTGATGATGTAAATCTTTACTATACAAGCTGGATGGTTGCAAAATACTTCTTCATTAATGAGCCTTGTTCAGGATGTGACAGGATTCAAAACTGTGAGTGTGTTAATTCAGCGTCTTTAGAAACGTGCTACTGATGAAAACGGTTTAAAGATCAGACTCAGAGAGGGGAAGCTGTGGGAGGTAAGTAGGGACACGCCTTCCTTACGCCCCTCAGCGTACAATGAGAGGAAAGCTGCAGCGTGTCAGGGGGTGGAGGAGCCGTAACAGGATAGCGATGGGGTGTGCAAATTAAAGTTGTTTGTGAACATTCTCAAACGTCTCTTAATTATAACAGGGAGAAGATAGAGGGTAAAAGAAATAATTTAAATATGGCAATGTAACAGCCTTTTCCTAATCAAGTACAGTGTCAGTCTGTGGGAAACATCAGATTAGCATATAACAAATTTAAAAATCTGGAGGGACATCTGGGCAGCATATTTGATCAGCCATCAGGTAATGTTGGACACAGCCAATGTTAGCATTCACACACCTCTTTGGCACTTCATAGTGATAATACAGTCAAAAGTCTAACATCCAGGGAAGCTTGCTGCCATGTAAATATGGTAAATATAAAAAACATCACTAGTTAACAGTTAAAAAAAACTGAGGAATAAATGTTCAAACCAAGACAAACCTCAAGCTTTTGTCTTTTCTTTTATTTATCCTGCACAGATTAATTCTGGTGCGTTCTTATGCTTCATGATTTCTGATCATCGCAAATCCTCCAACAAACTTACCTACACATAAGACCGTGTACTTAGTATCAGACATGGCCCACTGTGCAGAGAAGATGCAGTATGATTCAAAGTAGCATGTGGTCAGGAGCGAGGGGTTTTGTATTTACCATTTCAAATATGAACAAACACAAAACACTGAGACCCCCAATAAGCAGGAATACCAAATAACTTGCACAATTTGTCACCTGGAACTCGAGATCTTGAGATACCCTGTTGGTATTTTGATGGTTTTAAGAACTATACTGAAGAAAAAGGTAAACATATTTAAAGGACAGTCTAAGAAGGCGAATCCTGCTGTCAATCAATATCCTGAACTTACACCAAGCAAATTGGGAAACAACATCTGAAAACACTCCCTATGGCTGAGAGAACACTCCGTAGTAAATGAAGTTTGGCATATCTACATTGGTTTCCAGCCAGCTAAAAATGTAGCAATAACACAGCCTGACGCTCTCATTACAGTAGACAGGCTGGTGAGGAGGGCTTCATGAAGACTTTTCACTGCACCTCCTACATCGCCTCCACATGGTCAACATTTACCAGGGGATTGGTTTGGGCTTTTTGCTTAATTTCACAGAATTGAACAATTTTTGAAAAGCTGTATTTACTTTTTTTGAGGAGCCACAAATATTCAGTGCTGTTAAAGGGGGAGAAAACTTTTGTTGGCAGAATACTGGACTCAAAGTCTGCAAAAAGGTTTGCAGGTGATAAAACATTATGTTATGATTATTGAAAGTCAATCCTCGGTTAGTTAATTCATGATGAAATGAAATTCACATCATCAGGGTCTGTGTTTTAATTGGCATCAAAAGTGACCCAAAGCTAGCTCGTGAGTCTGTCAGCTAAGCACCAAAATAGCATTACCATCCAGTCACTAAACAAGTCATTAATATTTTCCTTGGAGGATCCATAACTCATTATATTAACAGCCAATAATAATAAGAGTAATCATGATTTCCAATGGTTTCTCAAAACTAAGTGAACATGGTTCTTTAATGGCGCTTTAATGGCGCTGACCGGAATGCTTCCATAGTGTCAGGTATCAAAATATGCCTTGTCTTTCGGTGCCAAGTTTTGGTACCCAAAGGCTTAATCACACGATCAAGATCTGATCATGCCACTGGTGATTGGCTGTAACGTTAAATGTGGTTGCAGCATGTAGGACAGGATTACCAACTTAGCAACTCTGTCGCCAAATTTAACAACATTTCAGACCCCTCTACAAGAATCAACAGAAGGTTGTTTGTAGTTTGTAGTTATAAATACATTTATGGTGTACTCAGTATATACTGACCCATCCCTTGTTGGAAACTGTTCTTTTGCACTGGAAATTATTTGCTGTTCATTTTTTAAGCAAGAAAACTGCTCGGAGTGGAAAAATATTAAAGCTGAATATTAAACTCAAGATTTGCTGCAAAGTGCTGTTCTCATGGTGGGTTAAGATGAGATAAGAGTTCTTATCTTGGCTCAATGTTGGGTCTCTGTCTAGAACTGTTAACACTTTTGGAAAGTGTCTTGTGATAATTTTTGTTATGAATTGGCGCTATATAGTAAAGATTGATTGATTATTGATTGATTGATTGATTGATGGATGGATGGTTGACTGACTGACTGATTTACTGACTGACTGACTGATTTGTACTGTAATTCATTATGTAATTTTCTTTCTGTTAAAATTAATATTATAAAACTGGTATCAAAAACCGTATTGTTCCGGGACCTGTCTCGAAGTGAAGGTATTGGTACAGGTACAGGCATCAAAAATTTTTGATTGATACTCAGCCCTATTTAGTGGCCCAACATAGCCAGTGCAAAGGGATTTGGTAATATTAAGGGACTAAACATACTTGCCACGGTTTGGGGCCACAGCATGGTTTGAGTAATTAGGCGTGCAGATGTGAAAAGGCTAGCAATGACTGTCATTGACATTGGTTTCACAAGAATCAAACTCATGTGACTGCACTTTGAGCCCATGTCACATGACTTTTTTGACAAAAACTGCACCTACACGACTAAAGAGATAAAGTTAGAGTGGACCATATATGGAAGCAATGGGTCACTGGCCGAGTCATCACATACCACAGGCTTAGAGCAAAGGTATGCTGTATTACCATAACCAGATGTGTTTGTGTAAATATGTACAACTAACTCACCTCAGCATGGTGTTCCTCATTCTGCTGAAGCACCTCGATCACCAGTTCAGACAGGCGAATGTTGTCCTCCAGCTTTTTGGCAGGGGTTACTAACCGTCCTACATTCTCTGCAGTACAAAGGTCAAAGGTCAGTGAGGATAGAGTCCAACAGGTATCCAAAAACAATATATGTATCAGGACATCCCTTCTCCGGGGTATACAGGGGTATGACAGTACTTAGAATAATTGTAAACATCATGCATGTTACTCTGCGTACAGAACAGAGATTAACTGGATTAAGTCACTCACAGAGTGCGGATAAAGTTGTTGCCTCAAAAGTGATCCTTAGTCCAGTCTATAGCCTCAGCCTAAACCCTGGGACAGTCTCATGGTCAAATTAAAAATAAAAGCAGGGAATATCAACTTGTTATAATTAGAGCTGGGTAACAGATCAGTGGAAAAAGACAGAATCATGTTTGTCAAATCGGGAGTAGAAATGAGTCATCAAAAGAATCGCAGATTGAAGCAGATTCCAAACACAAAGGTGTTTATGAGCATAATTTAACGTGTTGTACCCAGCACTAATTATAGTGTACTTCTAGGAGAGCTACATGTTGATCAGGCATTTTTGAAATCAACCCCATGAGAGCATTGTTTGGTGGCTGGGAGTAGTAACAGTTTGGTATGCAGTGAGTGGGTCACATTTGTGTCACTGTGACAGAAGAGTCATCTAGAAAACATGTAGACGCCATGAGGGATGTAAACGGCATGTACACTGAACACTCATCATGCAGTGATGTGGTGATCATGATGTACCTTTGATGAGACAAAACCACAGCTTGTTAGTGCTCAGCTGACTGATGTCTGACAGCATTATTCACTGACTAAAATGAATGTTGAGGTTTCTTGTGGATACGGACACAAAAGGTTGAGCAGGCTGTATCAGAGATATGACTGATTTAAGCACCTCACTGACGGAGCTCTCTGACTCAGTGATGATTTGGACAACAGCAGAGTGATGAGTGCTCTCCTGCTGGAAGTTCAGTCATGCTAACAGCTAAAAGCCTTCACAGAATGGGACCTCTGTGCTGGTGCAAGGGAGGATTGTTCCAATATAATACTGTCTTTCAGGTCAAAGCTATGTCGACTGAGTTTGGAAGTGTAGTCCAAGAGACAGAGTATTAACATTTCATTTCTGTCTTCAGTTTTGTACAATCTGAGGAGAGCTGGTTGACAGCTTCACTATGACAGCCTGACCTAGGCTAGTCAGGGTTAGTTTACCTAAATGCTGACACTACAAACTGTAATATATTCAAAGCAAAACAATACTATATCTACTTGGTTTTATTGTACTATTTGTAACTCAATCACAGTTAACCCCTTTGGGTCGAAGGTCTGTTAGCTGGAGACAAAACCTGAGGGAAACGCAAGAGTAATAAGATTCTTAAAATGTTTTCTCTGTTATGTTTCTGAGAAACACAATATGTAGTACTGGTTACATCTCAAAACTAAAACTCTTTTGTATAACTTACCAGACTTGACTATTCATCAAGAAAGGCAAAGACAAATTTGGTTAAAGAAGAGTCTATCAAAAAGCTTGCTTTACTCTATATCACATATTTATACTGTTGTATGGACCCTCTGATCAGAAACTGAAAGCACTGACAGAAATAATAGATCTTCATAGCACATAGGCTAACGTCAATACAAAACAAGGGAAACTAGATCTGTCCCCTTCTGCTGTATGACTGCAATTGTAATTAACTACATCTAATTATAAAGGCACAACTTATATTTTCTTAGTTTCTCTTAACTATAAACAACTGTGTACACTTATCCTATCGTGTAAGTGCTCTCGACCCACTGGTTCCTGTGCTGGTTTCTGTAATCCAGCAATGTTGAGATAAGATTAAAAAAAAGAATACTCAGCAACACAACAAAGTTGGATGCAATCTTGTGTTCCCAAAATCCAGCAACATATCAGAGCAAACAAACTTTGGACTTGAAGCTGAGGACAATAACACAACAACCGCAGGACCATGGAAACCAGTTAGCAAAGGAACCAGTAGGCTGATAACACTGGCCATTCAAACTTTTGCATTCTTGTTAAATTATTCAACCACTGATACAAAGGATCAGTCTGATCCCTATTCATCAGTGTTAACCTTTGCTTACTAAGTAACACTTTTGGTCCTGGAGATGAAGAGACCTCTTTAATTCACAAAGACCCATGTCATCTTCCACCATCATTAAAAACAACTTGCTAACGTGCACTGGTTAACGTGACCAAAGGACTGTTTAGCCTCAAGTTAAGCATCACTTATCAAAAGACGTAACACTGTCAAACAATTAATGGTCTTTACTTCTAATCAACAATTTGTACTATGCTTGGGTATGCTACAATACATTTAGCTATGCTAGTAATAAATCAGCACTTAGATCATTATATTTGAAGGTATCTACAGTATATATTACCCTTAAGATAAAATTCTACAATTAAACATCTGAAAATATGTGCCACATTTGTTTTTAATGAGCTCATGTTAATTAGGGAAAATAATGCCTGGATTGATTTACTTCAAATGCCACCTGCATGCAAACAGTGCTGTCTTCCATGCTCAGATGCTGGCGCTCTGACACTTTCTTGGTAAACCTGTTAACAAACGTGATTTTCACTGACAACATGAGAATCAGCTCCGCAATTGATCTCTCCATTTGTCAATAATCAGTCATTTCCTGCTGTCCTGTCATGTTTTGTAATTTCTCTTATTACTGCAGGAAGTTGATTAATCTCCATTTGGAGAATTTAAAGCAGTGAAAAACACCACAATGTGAGGAGGGGACATCATAACATTCCTGAAACATGTGCATGCCTGATGCACAGATAACAGGAAGGTTGTGACAGGGGCTATGGTGGTATGATTTAAGGTAGACTTGGTGCTGGTCTGGTCAGGAATGAGCTGACAGGAAAGGTTAGACATACAGTACAACGTCACCTGGATCCTTCTGATTTTTCTCTTCTAAGTAAGAGTTACAGTTCAACAAAAAAGAGAGGTTGCAAGGATGGAGAAAAGGCAGACAAGAGGTGGGAAAGTGTCAGGAAGAGGGTGAGAGAGAAGAGATTGTTAAATACAGGAAGTATAAGCAAAGGTGATGAGAGACAGGAATAAAAAATCAAGACAAGGTTAGATCAGCTATCAAATATCACACATTGGAGATATATTCAGTGTCTAAATGAAAAACTTAGTTTAAGAAGCAGACTGTAAAGGAAGACAGAAAAGGTGCAAGAAAAAAACAGAGGAGGAGTTGAGATAGAAAAACCTGTTAAAATGATGATTATTATGAACACTGGATGTCTTCCATCAAAAACAGAATCATGTTTCCCATGGGATTGGGTCATTTTGTCCCTCAGCAGTGGGTAACATGGCTAACCTGGGTCCCAGTATGTCCAAAGACTCAATAAACTGCAGGATGAGGGTGTCCTGTTTGAAAGTGCAGTGATCTAAAACACTCAACAGGATTTACACACAAGCAAAGTAAAAATGCATTCAAGTCGCAAACAGACAAAGGACAGGTGGCTTTTTCAGGACGGAAAACAAGCTGTTTGAGTGGTTAAGAGACAAGCTGAGCTCGGGACACATCGAGAACAGATTCCAGACTGAGACAAGAAACGAACAAACAAAAAGATGTGAGGTCACCAGCTGTGGTGCCAAAGTGATTTGGGAAGGGGGAGGGTGTTTGCTGGGAAAGAGGAAGGTACTCACGAATGGTTAAATCCATCACTTGAGACGCCAAGCAGAAGACGGGGTGCTCATACATCTCTCTCTTTTTCCCTACAGAGAAAGAGGGAGGATACCGAGGCATGCGAGAGGCCGGGGTCAGAGGGGACGAGCACCATGTTCACTACAGGTTCGGCCATCGGAGGGTTTGAGGGCAACGGCCTCCATGGCTCTGTTTCAGGTATGCACAATGCCATAACTGATATCTCTGTGATGTCACCTGTTGTGTCACTCTCTTTGAATCTGAATCACAGTTTTAAAGCCTATCGTTGGTGGACACCATGTTGGAAAAGCTGACCTATATGACCTATGATCTAACTACAAAGAGGTGAGATTGGACGGCCCTTAGCCCTATCACTTACAGAGTGCCTGCCTGTGTGTGTGATCTCTGGTACTTCCAGAGGAAACCCCAAGAGGACACTTGGGGAACTGCAAGAATGTTTTCATCACCTTCATTTCCCTCAATAGAAGGCTGCTACTTGTTCTGTACACCTCTTTAGACGACCTCCGGTAGGTCAGCATGGTAAGGCTTGAGGGCTGCAATTTATTAGTCTAAAATGTTTGATAGAAATTAACAAACTATCATCTGGCCTGAAATTTTTTTAAAGACGTTTTGTCTACTATTACTTCTGCTATGCTGCTTTTGGTAATATACAAGGGTTTTGTTTATACTTGTGGTGACAGCAAAGTTTTGGATGGTTTGGCCAAAATGGCCATGATGACTCCACCTCCAGTCCTGACATAAGTCTGTCTTGTAGACCAGTAAGGAGTTGATGCAACTCATGAACTCTCTTAGCACCCATCATCACAGTTTTCCCCTTTATCTCTTATCTCTTTATCTCTTATTTATTTACTTATTTATTTATTTATTTGGACAGGGGTAAAGAATAGATACTATCAGAATTTAAATACAGTCAGTGATGCTTACGTAACAGAAATCCACATGTCATAAATTACTCTGAACAGATGAGAGTCACTGCTTCACACACTTCACTGTAGCTACCATTAGTCACTAGTAATACTATTAACAAGTAGACGGCTACGATGGTGGTGAGTGGTGAGTTTACAGGCAGATCACAACAGATCTGTTTCCTCTCTGTCTCTGCTCAGAACTATGGGGTTAAAAAATAAAATCTGAAAAATAATTGAAGAGCAGGCCTAACTTGTACCTTAGATAACTTTATTTTTTTTATTATTGTTCCTCAAAAAACATACTTTTGACAGTGTTTGCGCTGTAAAATCAGAACAGTCTTCTTTTTTGACTCGTCCTACCAAAACATGTAGATGGCAAGGAAAGTTTAAATTATTCTCAGTCAAAAGCATCATTTTTTTGGCTCCCTGGGTTTTTTCCTGATGGTTGAACTTGTTTAAGGTCAAATTTAATTGGATCCACTGATGCTTGTGAAATTAATCCATTAGTTCAAATGCTGCTTAGAGCCCTTTAAGGAACCTTGTGAAGCGAGCTAAAGAAGCTTTCTGATATTGATATTCGCTGTCTGAAGAGTCTGAGTCACCAAGAAAACAAAGCGATCCCTCCACAGAGTTTACACTCAGAGGGGGAAGATGTTTCTGCTCACCTCTCTGTTACTCGCTGCCACATGAAGTCTGTGAATGTTTCTGTGTTTCTAGGCTGTCTACTTTGGATTAACCATTCGTTCTGCCAAGCACAACTAAACTTTGACATATCAGAGATATTTTTGTTTAAACCGAAAAGCACACTCAAGCAGAAATAATCAAAAACCACGACTGAGAAACTAAGGTTCATCTTCCTTAGTGTCTGCAGGGAGGTGATGGTTTCTTCACACACCTTCAATTTAACTGAACATCAGTTTGGGAAAAGAGCTTGTTTGCTGTTTAAACTCCTGTGAAATCTGTCTGGATCACATGCATTATGAGGCTTTGGTCAACAAGACTTTTTAGTGTGATATTTAACGGCTTTGTTGACCATCAGAAAACAATTTACATCACTCCTGCTTAAACAGCAAAGAAGCATTTTTTCCTGTATGTCAGTGAAGTTTAGAGTCACAGATACAGCAGGTTTCGTGAAAGGGAAATTTAACCTTTTGTTTATGTCAACATTGATGCCAGATACAGCCACTGCTGAGACTTCTTTCAGGGCAAACTGTTCCAGAAACCTGCAAAATATCTATGAAGCCTGATTTAATAAAAAAAAAACTCAGACCATGTAAAATAAAAAAAATCAACAGGCAGTCCCATTGTGTCTTGTGTATTAAACTTTCTGTTTTCAAGCTTGAACTTTGAAACAGAAAGGCCAATAGACAAGAAAAAAAGGAGTGACATGGAGATCATCCAAGAGTGAGAGAGAGAGAGGGAAGAGAGGCAGAAAGAGGGGAAAGTAGGAGCATCACTTCAGCTGGAAGAGGAGCTGAGGCATGGTGGAAGAAGTCAGAGCCAAGATTTGAATGCATTTTTACTTCCCGTTCATTTGATACTAAAACAAAATAAAATACATAAAAATAATATTACAGAAGTAAAATTAAACTCAAAATGCCTTCAAAATATCTGTCAAGGGATTCACCGTTGTGTTCAGACCAAAACAGAAGCAAAAAAAATGAGAGTCTGAACAAACAAAGTCAAAGCAAAGCCAGGAGAATTAAAACATTTGTTGAAGTAAACCTACCCTCCAGTTTGGCATACTCCGACAGGCGCTGGTAGTTAACCAGAGCTGCCTGCTCCAGACATCTCCGGATCACGGTCTTCACTTCATCTTGTGGAACCGGAGTGACGATATCGTTCATCAGAACCTGAATTAATGAAAATAAAGATCCTTCTCTTATCTCTGTGCTTGTAAAGGTCCAACTCAAGTGTATCTGCAGCTTGGTCTCCCTTTAGCCAATACTCTCCCTGGCACATATGCATATAAAACATTGTGCTCATCAGTCCAGTACTTAAAAGTTCCTACCCTTTCAAGCAGGGACAGTGTTGCTTTCAGAGCTCCCTCTGGTCGTCCAAACGGAAAGCAGTACCTGTAAAAGAAACACCAACAATCTTATTTTAACCTTCTGATTTTGGAGGTTTAGTTAACTGATGTCTTTCATGATCCTACCTGAAGTGTGTAATCTGGTTTTCCAGAAGTACCCGTAGCCTCTCCTTGATCTCATCGAATCGCTCCTTCTCTTCCACTGTGACTGTGCCGATACCATCAGGCCTGAAAGAAAATTCACATACAAAGGTAATTCAAGGGTCTAAAAGAAGTTTGTGTCCATTATTACTTCTGCTTATGGTAAAATACAAGAGTTTCGGTTTTACTGGTGGTGTCAACAGTTTTGGATGGTTTTATTTTGGCCACGATGACCCCAAGGAGTTGGTGCAACTCAGGAACTATCTTTGTTAGCACCCATCATCGCAGTTTTTCCCCGTATCTCTTTATCTATCTATCTATCTATCTATCTATCTATCTATCTATCTATCTATCTATCTATCTATCTATCTATCTATCTATCTATCTATCTATCTATCTATCTATCTATCTATCTATCTATCTACCTACGTACGTACGTATGTATGTATATTTTTATTTGTTTGTTTGGGCAGGGGTGAAGAAGAGATGCCATCAGAATTTAAATTCAGTCAATCATGCTTAAACAACATATATCCACGTCATAAATTACTGATGAGAGTCACTGCTTCACACACTTCATGATAGCTAAAAGACCTTCATATTCACATACATGAACACTAATCTGATGACACCATTAGCCGTCTTTAAGGCTACAATGACCAAGATAGTGGGTTTTTTTTTTAACTGAATAACCTTGGCTGACCAAAGAAATATAAAACAGTTTTACACACGTATACACACACACAAACACACATCGTCTTTATTTTTCTGTTATAAATTAATGTCGTCTGGATGCCTTTTGGATTGTTTGGATTGGCTCAGCTGATAGAGCAGGAGTCTCGTTAACAGAGGCTACAGTCCTTGTCCCACTCGTTGCAGGTTTGCCTCTCCATCCTGTTGCTATTTGTTGCATGCCCCCCCTACTTTCTAATTACAGCAAAAAAAAAAAGCAAAGATACATAAACATATTTAATGGAACACTAAATTTGCCAGCCTTTGTAATGTTTGTGTTAATTCAGAAGCATTTCCTAAAGCAGCTTGTTGCGTTGCATGTTTTGTAATGGTTTGGTGTTCCTGTTGGTATTTTTACACAAATAAAGCGATTACAGCTGTGGGAGCAGGTACGTGTGTGAGTGTGTGTGTGTGTGTGTGGCTGTGTTTATCGTTTGTGACATGCTGAAGTCTGGGTGGAGTGTGAGCAGAGTGCATGTGACAGAAGAGGCGCTGGACTGGTGGCCATGACAGCACGATGAGAAGCAGGGGACATGACACTCGCCCCCCCACAACCCTTTGACATGTCATTTCAGCAGACACTGAGAAACTCTCCCCCTGTGTGTGTGTGTGTGTGTGTGTGTGTGTGTGTGTGTGTGTGTGTGTGTGTGTGTGTGTGTGTGGGTTGGGAGGGGTTATCCTGGCTGCTCTGCTCCATGAGTGCGGTGTTACAATCTGAGATGGACCAATTTGTTTAGCATCAGAGATCATCTCATCCCGGCTGGCCTCACCTCTCACGAACATTTGAACAGACACTGTCAGTGTGTCGCTGCCACCTGTAGGCGTCTGCTGCTGGAGAGCGCAGCAGAGGAGGAAACAAGTGCTCTGAAACCTGAACTAAATTAAATAATCAATACAAAAATGATGCTTCACTGCAAGACAAAGTACAGTCATTTTATCTCATTGTGCAAAGAAGTACATCCTCTATATATAAAATTCAAAAATAAATAATCAAAAATCAGAGGTTTTTCATATTTCTTTTCTTTTCATAATATGTATTTTATATCATTTGTTTTATATGAAGTCCCTGTAAACTGGGTGAGAATTGTTTAATCCAAGCATAATATATCAGTTTTCTGTGTAAATTTAAGGGTAGAGCAGTTTGTAAACACAGGTTGGAGCAGCTCTGATACGTCACTTCAGGGTTTTTCTTAATGTCACTGAAACAACATCAGTTTGGTTCTCTGGTTTAAATATTGAGTTGTTGCTTCGTTTTAAAAATATATCTGCTACTTTTGTTTGACTGTCAAAACACTTTGTTTAGCTTTTTTTTAAAGGACTATATAAATACATTATTAGCAATGTATTATTAATTAATGACAAATGCTACAACAATGACTACTGATTGTGTACTCTGCCATTTATAGTAATTACATAATATATTTTTAGAACCATTTTCAGGTTTAAGGTTATAATGGGCTTCAAAAAGGCGAGCTTTCCTTAGTTTTCTTAGTATTTATTTTATGTTGAGAGAAATTAATCTAAATTTTTTTCTTTTCAATGAGTCTGTCTCATATTGTTTTAGTGTGGACGTATGTGATAAAAATGATGATAAAACATGTGTGATATGGGCATCTTTCAAGACTGTCAAGGTCACCTTACAAAGCAACAACGATAAAAACAGACATAACATGAAAGATGAAGTAAACAGTGTGGGGAAAAAATGGATGGATGGCAGTACAATAAATGGCAGAAAAATTAGTTGTCCGAATTTTTGCTTTTTCTTCGTTTCTTTACAAGCTGCCACTTTAAACATTTAAATGTTTAACAAAAAGATTTTATAATCATTTCCATATTTTGGCCTTACTTTAGTTTATTAATATCTTATGAGGCTGTTTAAAGGAGAGGAGACACTACAGATATCGAAGAATAATGCTGTTCTTTATTTTAATGAAATTTAAAATACAAATGAACTTAAAACTATAAAAGCTTCAGATGATGTGATGAACATATGATCCTAAAATATAAATCCAAGGTAGAAAAACACTTTGTGACAGAGAATAGAAGGGGAAAATTTCACACTCATTATGTCCTGCAGGGCACTCGATTTTTTTTTTTTTAATCTTCCAGCAACGTGTTGTTTCTTGGCAGCTTCCTCATGTTTGCCTGACCTCCTGACCTCACAGCTCTGATGACGAAAACAAGCAAATGAGCCATCAGTGTCAGACAGACGCCACCCTGGCCACACGTTCACGTCCTCTTTAATATGCAGCAGACAACACTTAAGGTACATGATTGCTGATGATGGGGGCATGTTTAATTTTGTCTGTTTTTTTTTTTTTTAATTTAATGTGGCGATCATAGAAAACACACATTAATAGGAAAGTTTAATATTATATAATATTTTCATATTTACCATCCTTCATCCTTCATCCTTCAATCCTCATTTTTAAAGTGGATTCTCAGAACATTCTTGTCTTCAATCGCTCTCTCCAGCACTGACATTATCTTGGTTTTAAATGTTTTAGCCACTGCTCAGTAACTTCAAATGGTTTTACTACAATTCATGAGCTGTTCAGATGAACATCTTTAAACACTTAATTAAAATTGGACTCATTGGATGTTCCAGATTTTTCCCCCATCTTTTATGCCACAAATTAACATGAAAAAACAGTAAAATTAATTTATTAACAGTGGAATAAATTTATATTCACATTTTGGTTACATAAAGCTTTACATAAGATCTAGATCATAGTGTAGTTGGGTATTTCTCAGGATCAAACTGTTGAAATAAAAGCACTTCATACTGTAAACCTGTCTGGAACATATTTAGAATCACTCTATCTTAACACGTCTGCACAACCCTGAATGTCGATATTTATATTAGTATGTTAGGTTTTTTTAAATTCTACCACAGGTAATAAGGTTGACGCTGCTAGTTTATGGGCACAAAATTAAACATAAAATTTTGCACTGAAGATCTTTTTTCTTTTTTGGATTTTCTTGATCTACTTTGACAAAGATGCTCTTTAGGTTGACATTTAATTGAAGATTTTCATTTATCTACCATCAACGGTTCAGATTACGCTTCACTCACTTCATAATTTGATTATTTTAAATATTTATGATCAAATAAATATCAGCTGACTTTTATTTGTTTGTCTCAAGTCTCTTCTTAACAAAAAGTCGATCTAAGCGGAGTCGACATTTATCTGGACAGAAGTCAAATCCTGACACTTTCGCCGGCGACTGGGCAACCGAGTCCAACTTGGTGCACCAACACCTCCAGGCCAGCAGGCTATTAGGAGGCCAGGGTGGGGGAGGGGTGTTTATCTGTGTGTGTGTGTGTGTGTGTGTGTGTGTGTGTGTGTGTGTGTGTTTGTTTAGGAGGGGAGGGGGGTTCTGCATGAGGTGTGTGCACTGGGGCACACGCAGCAGCGTTGGCAGCGGAGACGTTCGGCCGTCACACATGACAACCTGTCAACCTGTCATGCCTCGACCTCCAGGCACGGCTGGACCGGCGGAGCAGGACTCTGTTAGTCCTGCAAATCCTCACATACACTGATGATAGTGTGTTTTTTACAGGTTTTATGACCATGATTAACTGCATTAAGATGTGAATTAACAAGTATTTGTTTTTGTTTTTGTCATTTATAACTAACTAAGTTGAGTTCTGTCCTCTGGCAGCAGGAAATAACTTTCAGCTCTGACAGACGGCCCCCCCTGACCTCTGCCCTCAGCACAGGACTGGCCCTCGTCTATCTTTGTTACTCTTCATCTGCAGACAGCTGATGTTGATGTTGACAAATTTGATGTCAGACAGACATCACAGCAGATTAGACGAGAGGTAAATACTGCAACTTAGATTACAGGGTACAGACTGGGATGACAGCCATGTGACTCCTGTGTCACTCACAGCGACGCTGCAGGAATGTAAAACCATTTAATGTAAAGTTTTACAAGAATATTATTATTCTTCAGACACAGAACACTCCTGGTTGGAAGGTGTTTGTAGATCTTTTTTGTGTCAAAGAAGAGAAGCGGATCATAAAACTCATTTTTTATTAAATCAAAAGTGACCTACCTTCTGCTTCCAGAGAAAAGTGGAGACCTGGGGTCAATTTTCTTCATGAATTCAATGATTTTGAGTTCTTTTCTAGAGGTTTGGGCAGAGGGTTCAGGGGAAGAGGGGTACAGAGCTTTTTCCAGTTCAGCCTCATTGACAGGCCAGTTTAACAACTCAGACACACGCTGACTACGTGTGCATGTGAGAGTTGAGATTAAAAAGAGGAAGGGGCGTTTTGTGAAAGCAAACAAGGTGAAGAGGTAACACGGGGGCAGAAGACAAAAGAAAAAAGCAAAGTGAGCATGCAAAGATCATGCAAAATAAAAATAACAGACATGCAGAGAAAACAAGACAAGAAAACTGAAAAGGTTCAACAGAAACAAGCTGTCTGAGAATAAAAGAAACGGGGCACAGCGGCTGATCCGTACCTGTTTCCGTGGACGTGGGAGGCACAGAAGGCGAAGCTGTAGTGCAGCAGGGTGGGGTCGATCATGGCTCCGTTCTCCGCCCTCTCCAGCAGATCACTCAGGTAACATAAATGTCGATGGCAGCCTCGAACGCCGTACCGAGCGCAGTACTCGTCCATGACAAACACTTGACCAGGACTGAACCAGCCCTGTGGGAAACGCACACAGAATTGAGGTGCGTCCATCCTTTAACATGGAGAATATGTCAACACAATCGCAAGAATGTGGGACTGAAAACTCTGCACAGTCCAACACTGTGTATGTATTTCAGGAGTTCAAAGTATTAAGAACAAATGTGTGAATATCATTATTCTCTTTTAGATTTTAGATCCATCACATATTTCACTGAATGATTGATGTTAAATTTAGAATAACATCCTTCTTAAAACACGGCCGACATCAGCAAAAAAAACATTCCAGAGTTGAAAAGTTCATTTTTTCATTTTGTCCACAGAGATTCTCATTTATCCAGGTCATGATTATTCTCAAGACTCAAAAAACAAGGCAACTGGACTGTAGAGAGTCTGGGAAGGCCTCTTACCTCTCATCCAAGAAGCTGATGAGGAGCTAATGAAGCTTCAGAGGCGAGACATCTTCCCAAACTCTGCACAGTCCAGTTTTTCAAGTTTTCAGAATAGTCATGTGTTTTCCAGTAAGATGTCACTGCAACCCCGTTTCCTGTAGCCTTTTTGTCTTTGCCTCTTCAGTCTTTCAGTCACTGTACTATTCTTGGTGCAGACGTGTTGGTTTCTAATCCTTGCTATTTGTTGAGGATTTATCTTCCTGTTATTGCTGACTTCATTACATGTATAAAGACAATTTAAAGTGCAATTTTGACAAGTGTCTGTTTCTGCATTCATATGTCAGACACGTTGGAGCAAAGACTCTCTGAGTTGGATAAAGACAAACTTAGAATATTTGGTGCTGGATTTGATGTCATCAACAGAGGGTTAACAATGTTTAGTCCACTCTAAGAAACGTCCAATTCATGTGTTACACATCAAATTTTGCTTAAAGTTTAATTTATTATTTGGCACTATCAACACTGATCATGCCCACCTGGAAACTTTTTTATTAACATTAGTGTGGTTTCTAACCCCTCTGATAACGAGTCAGATGCTTTAGCTAAAGCAACCTCAGCATTCATCTGTATTGCTGTCAGGTAAAGAGCCAGTTTTCCTACGGGCAGCTAACTTACATGTTTTATCATCCTGAGCCCCTGTCCTGAACCAAACACCAAGCATTCTATGTTTGTTTGTTTTTATATCAATTAATGCATCACATATTATGTCTTATGCTTTTATTTTGTTTTGTATTTTTTTCTATTTCGAACACTTTTGGGAGTAGCTGTAACAAAAAAACATTTTCCCCTCAGGGATCAATAAAGCACTTCTGACTTTGATTCTGATAAAGGGGTCTGTAGTAGAGGGACTTCAGTCTACTGCAAACCTCTTTTCAGGTAGACTGAACTCTGCTTTATTATTAATGGTACCAACTAAAAGCAAGAGGACCAGAGCTGAACTAGATTAGATTTTCAAAACCCCTCACAAAGAAATGACACATCTCAAGGGGTTCATCCTGATAAATAACTTGAATGATCATTTACACTCCTTGTATGAATCTTGGATGAACTATGACACTTTCTTTTGCTCACTAAACTCAGGTCTGAAGCTGACTCAGTTCTGCTTTTGGCTTTAATTTCAGCTCAAACAAACTGGTTGTGCAGACTCCAAAAAGAGAGAAGCCCAAATGTACAGCATGCAGCCATAAATTCCTCCAGGAGTTCACCAGAGCATACAATCAGCAACTCGATGAGCATCATTGAATGTTAGATTAGAAACATTTGCAGCATGGATGCACACTGCCCAGAGAAAATTCAGACCTCTGGACCTCTGATTTTCAGCTTCCTTTAATTAGGGGCAATGAAACCCCTCTCTGACACACAGCAGTCCAGCAGAATCTAATGTCCTCTCTAACGCAGACATTTTATTGAAAATGTTTGACTTGATTGTGACATAGTGTCTGTTTGTTGAAGCCGTTGCTCACCAGGCAGGAGTAGGAGTCGTTGAGTCTGTGGTCCAGAGTGAGGCGCTGCACCAGCTCAAAGAGTGAGCCGTGGTCAAAGTTACAGGGGTTGGCAGAAATAAATTCATCCATGCCATGCTTTTGGGCTCGGTCAGCATCTGTATACATAAAGGAACCAGTCCAAGAATAGAGAGTGAGAGAGAGAGAGAGAGAGAGAGAGAGAGAGAGAGAGAGAGAGAGAGAGAGAGAGAGAGAGAGAGAGAGAGAAGCAAAAAGTCACAACAGCAGAAATGGATGACGAAAATTTGATGTTACTCTTACAATTTTAAAAAAGCAGTCTGGATATGAAGTGCTGGTCATAAAGCAGTGCTGTACACACTTTTTTTTAAACTTTAAGACCAGAAAAGTAAAAATATTTTCACAAAAAATGTTAAACAGTCTGTAGTTTGTGTCCAGCATTGACTTAATCACCAGCAGTCCATGAAGGGTCGTCTGAGGTGACTGAATAGACGGAGGAAGTCAGGAGAACAGGAGAGCTTTTCAGGTAGTGGCTGCTCGTCCAGAAGTCTACAGGTAAGTTCTGAGGTCAGGGATCACATTCATTGGTGTTCATGCATATTCATATAAATATGACTTCTTTCCAAAGCATAGGCGGAGCCTCCATTCAGCACCTGCTGGCCATTAGGAGGGATAGAGGCTGTGTTATCACTGTAGCTCAGTGAGTGCGCCCTCCTCTCAAAACAAACTATTTGTCTCTCTCTCCAGCTGTCCTTTCCCAATAAAATGGAATGTTGAGATAATGCTTCAATAAAAAAGGGCAATGATTCCACATTTTTAATTGGAGATAAAATCATAATTATTGGCTCTACCTGTGCCAGGAACAATGCAAAGCAATAACTAATAACCAACTTGAATCTGTATGAACTGGATTAAAAATAAATTAACAAACTTAATTTACCCAAATCTAGGATTTCTGGGATTCCTGAAAGGATACTTTTCAACTATAAAGCCATAAAAATAACTGCACCATGTTAACATAATAGCTTCAAACTTCTCACAGACTGAATCAAACTTTGATCCCTAACAGAAGATTCAGAGTGGACACTCGTCCTCCTGTCAGTCAGGACGAACCTGGCACAGACGTGACCAAAGGTTTCACTAAACCGCACAGCAATCAAGAAATTTGTCACCCAATGTCCTTCCTCCTGCCCAGCAGAGGCACCCCAGCTGTCAATCAATGAGCAAAACAAAGAGCATGATGCTGGGAGCTGATTGTGTCCCCTCAACAAGTCCCCCCACCCCATTTCCTCCCCCCCTAAAAATTCTAAAAAGGTGACATTGCGGTGCCCCTTTGGTCTGTAGCTGGTGGCCTGTCAGGTCTGTTTGATGTGAGTGAGCCGGAGCGGAGGCAGGGGGGCTGGACAGTAACATGCAGTGACACTAGTCACCCCCGTCCGTCTGGGCAGGGGAAGGATGGTCCTGACAATGATTGATGGCTGCTATTCATTTATAGATCCAGTGGAGAGGGTCCGGGAGGCAGCGGACTCACTGCTGGTCAAGGGTTTGATGGCCAAAAGCATTTGGGGCTATTCTGCAAATGGCTCCTGTTTTTATAGACTGACCATGAAACTCATCCAGAACCTTCTAGAACTACAGCTGTGAAAACCAACAGCTGACCTCTCCAACAAACATCTCTGTAAAGCTTAAAATGAAGATGAAATAAGTTCCTCACATCTCCTTAACTGTTTTCAAACACTGACAGCAGGGAGATGGAGGAGGAGTTTAGTGTGAGTTGATATTTTCCCTGCCTGAAAAGTGCAATGGATACACCTTTTTCACAAAAATGCCTCATCGGACGTACGCAGTGCAGGTTGCCAGCTTGTACAGAGATAGGGCCACTTGTTCTTTGTTGGAACTGGCCCCCGTGGGGAAAATGGGTCTGGTGCAACTCGATCCTTGATCGAATCACACAGTGTGTTGAATGTAGGTTGGGCCATCCTGAAGTTTTGGATCCACAGCTCCTCGCCATGATTCATAGTTCCTCATACATGGCCACTGCCACATATATAGACTCTGGCATTTATAGTTAAGTGTCCTCTGCCTACGTCTGTTGACAAAAACAGTAACACCCACCAAAATGACAGCCCCGGCTCTTAAAATGTTTGGGATATCCATGGTTACTGACGGTTACAGTCCCTCTTCCTGTTCCACATTTGAATCTTGCGGGACAAGATTTTACTCATTATGCGCAATTCTAGTCATTATGGAAACATGGTGCAATTCTTCTTTATCCAAACTTCAGAAATATCGCTTTTCTTTTGTGAAAAAGTGTAATGGAAATGTAGATCTTGAAACCTTGAACGACAGAAGACGCAAACAAGTAATTTTGTAATTTTTGTCACTTCTCTTGTAGTTTTTGAAACAAGAGCTTTTATTTGTACTTAATTTTTGGATGCCATCTGACGCTGAGTTACAGGCTCCATGCTGTCCATCAACAGTGTGCCTGCAGCTGATCGGCTGATATCTCTGGTCCAATGAGGAAGAGAAGAACACACTGCTGATGCTGAAATCTCGACAAATGCTTTCACACATTGGTCCTTCAGGTCAATAACTGATCAGAACAACCTGTCCTGCAAACTGGACACTTCAAAGTGAACTCTTTAAATGCACAGCAGGCTGTGACTTGATGTAGGGAGCGTCTACAAAGTGCAAAACAACTTCAGTAAAATTTCCTCAAAGTAAATGAACTTGTACTTGAGTAGAATCTTTTCTACTTTATCTATAAGGGCCTATACTCTTTGTGGAAAACTCATTCAGTATAGCAGATATTTATCCAGATATATGCCACATTGCTGCTGCAAAGCTGTAAGGCAAGTGGTAATCAAAACTCTGCACTGAGACTGTTGTGCTCGTATCATAAAATTCTGTTTTATTATATTTTGACCTTCTGTTTTTGTCATTTTTTTTCTTTTCTTTAAAATCTCATTTATTCAAGTTCTTGATTTTTTATTATTTTTTCAAAGAGATGGATTCTTTTCATGTCTTGTGTGAAGCACTTGCCTTGACTTGCCTTGACTAAATGCTTTTAAGTTTTGAATAAAAACAATTGGCACCACGTCAAGGTTGTGGTGGGGCGTCCGTGTGGGGGTAAAGAACACTTAACCGCTGCACTACACCAAGTCATTACAGACTCCGATGCTAATGCTAACAAGCTGCTATGAACTACTTTCATTGCTGTCACTTGATAAAGATAAACATTCACAGAACACAACCAAACAGGATCAGATCCTTCTGACTTTTTGGGTTTTAAGCAGGTGTTAGAAAAGTTACCACAGGGATAACTGGCTTGTGGTGGCTGAGCGTTCATAGCGATGCTGCTTTTAGATCCAAGAGACTGGAAAAAAACTTGACAACCTGAATTAATAACTTATATGTGCTACAGACATGATGAATTAATCTTAACATAATTTCACAAATGGTGATCAGACTGTCAACTGAATCCATTGCACCTGATCGTTATTATCACTGATGTAATTTGTTTCACACACAGAGAAGCCTGAAAAACTTTATAGTATAAAGATTACTCACCTTCACTCACTGTATCTATAAAAGTCTGTATTATTTATTTAAAAAAATGGACTGTTGTCATAAACTTTTTGAAGAATCAGATACAGGAATCAGCTTTCACATCAGCTCATTTACAGATCCTACAAGCAACACATCTAAGTTAGTTAATTCATAACTTCAAAACAATTATCTAATCTTATTTTTCAGAAATTAAAACATGTTAAAACAGATTAAACTATCTAAGGTTGAAACAGGAAAAATAAGGAGTAAACTGTGAGTATCAGTTACACCTCTCTGAAAACAGATCTCTTAATTCTGTCCTGGTTGTCACAATGTTTTAATGCCGTCTATTTTGATTTGGGCTGGGGAGGGCGGGCAGCGGTGACATGATGTTACATTATTCATTGCACTGATCCAGGTGTGAACTGACAAGTAGTTATTTGGTAACATTGACTGATTGCTGCTTGATTTAATTGTGCAGCAACCTCACTGTATTATTCATGGCCTGGCACTTTTAACTTGGTAATTACCAGCTGCTGGTTCTCAGTGGGACTCCAGTGGTTGTGACAAAAACAGCTCGCTCAGTGAATTCACTTTACCCCAACGCTCTCTGGAAACACTTTTTCAGTTCTCGGGTGTGCTGGCCCACATTTGCTCCTCTTTGAGTCAATCTGTTCAGTTAGGAGTTAAATTTTCATTGATGATTTGTTTTGTTAAAATTTTGAGGCTCCTGTAATATCTGCGTATTACAGGAGTTTTACAGATAATGATTGTGCACATTGAGTCGGTCAGTGAATTAGGGTGCTAGTTTTTAGCTCATGTAGAGCCCCAGCAGGAGTCCATCAAAAATCCCTGTGGTGATGAGGGTGAGGGAGGAGGAAGAGGTGAGCATGGCATATCCTTCAGGACTCACCAGAGTGACCACACTATGCTGAAATAGATCTAATGATGTGTAACTGTTGATTTGTGTCCCTGAGGCCTCGGTCTCATTAACAACTCCATTCCACTACACAGAAGAAAATCCACTGCTACTTTACAGAGGGGTCAGAGCTCAGCTGTGTCCTGTGGATGTGAGAAGCAGTGTTAACACACAGTGAGCCCACCTATGCAGACACATATGAACAATGCACGTATACAAAACTCCTGAACATGTCCTTTAATTTTTGGTGGGCTGCTTGTCTGAATGCACTCAGATTCTTCTTCTAAACTTAATCAGAGTTTTCCTGCTACACCATTTGTTAAACTTGCAGAATGAGTCAGGGGGAGCCAATGGGAGAAGAAAGCAGGTAAAGGTCAGGAAGATGCACTGAAAAAGTAACAAAGGGGGAGGATGTGTATGCAGCTGGTGCATGGCTGGCTTCACAATAAGAACTTCTTCATACACTTTTCTGCTCATCAGTATGCTCAAGCACAATATCAAGAGGACTACCATGGCCTCTTTTTTCCTATGTTGTGAGGACCATGTATGAGGAAGCAACTTTGAAATTTTTCAGGAGCAAGGTTCCAAAAATTCTCCAGTAATTCTCCAAATTTTGTTTGTGCAAAGAAGTTTTGGGCTGGTGGGAAAATACTGCACTGTTGTTTCATATCGAGTTGTTGAATAGTGCTATCACTTAAAGCTACCGCAAGACAAAAAAAAAAAACAACAACAATGCATTAGACCAGTGTTTCCCAATGAGGGGGTCTGGATGCCTGGGAAGGTGACAAAACACTGATCAGAGGGTCACAAAATGCTTTCCACAAAAAAAAAAATTGAAATGATAATTGTACAATGGTATCAGTTGAGGCAGATTTATTAGGGAAACATAACAATATGTGCACATAGGTAGTCAATTAGCTAAATGAGTATCATAGGGTTTGTTTGGTGTGGCCAAATTGGTCTATTAGTGTATTCCGACAGCAGGTTGTCACCGGTCACTGCCACAGCTATTGTGAGGGTTGTGGGCAGGTTTGGCAAACAACCTTAACACAAACAAACTCATAGGTGTGAATAAATTTGAGGCATAAACAACATGGGAGCTAGATCAAGAAAATATTAGCAAGATTTTAGGAAATAATGACACTTGTGCTGTGTCGTGTAAAGCTGTGAGCAATATGCAAGACTCAGTCCCAAGAGTTCATACAATCTTTCAACATTTAGGGGCAAACCCAGGAAAAAAGAATCAAATTAAGAGAAAGAAAATAAATAAACATATACAGTGCATTTTAAAAATGTATTAAAAATAAAAAACTAAGACATTGGTTTAGCCTGTATGAGTATTCAAAGCCTTTACCCAATGTCTTGTTGATGCACCTTTGGCATCAATTACAGCCTCAAGTCTTTTTGAGTATGATGCCACAAGCTTGGCTCTCCTCTCTTTAGGCAGTTTGGTCCATTCCTCTTTGCAGCACCTCCCAAGCTTCATCAGATTGGATGGGGAACGTCGGAGCACAGCCATTTTCGGATCTCTCCAGAGATATTTGATCAAATTCACAGAGTTTTCCTGAAGCCCCTCCTTCGATATCTTGGCGGTGGGCTTCGGGTTGTTGTCCTGCTGAAAGATGGTGTGGCCCCAGTCTGAGGTCTAAAGAGCTCTGGAGCAGGTTTTCATCCAGGATGTCTCTGTATATTGCTGCATTCATCATTCCCTCAATTCTGACTGGTCTCTCAGTTCCTGCTGCTGAAAAACATCCCCACAGCATGATGCTGCCACCACCATGCTTCACTGTAGGGGTGGGATTATCCAGATGATGAGCGAGCCTGGTTTCCTCCAAACCAGACTCCTGGCATTCGCTCCAAAGAGTTGAATACACTATTCTTTTTTGATCCACCGTTGGGGGAGTTCAATCTAAAACCTACAGTGAAATTTTAAGACAGCTTCCTAACCTCCATGTCTGAAAAGACCCACGGCCTCCTTTTCTTTTTCAGCTTATGCTATTCAGCAGTGTAACTTTTCGAAATACACTTTAACCTGTGCAATATCTTTACACCAGAGCAACCATTTCGCTACCTGTATATTTATATAAGTGCTCTTTTTTTTACCTTTGCAAAAATTACTTTTCATGTGGCAAATCTACAGTATAATGGCTCAGCCCCATATCCTGTTGAACTATTCTTCACATCACTCTGCATGCTGTGAAAGCTCTTCATGACAGGCTTTCAGAGGCCATGTGTGATGTATGAAGAGAGCTAGACCATATAAAACTACTAATAACAAATTCTATTTATAACATACTGTTCTTTTCCAAGAAATCTCAAAGTGCTATAAGTATATAAAAAAGGGTTACAGTAAATACATGAAAAATTGAACCTCTTACTGCTGGAATTAACTTATATTCAAAAATAGTTTTTGTGTGGTTTTGCATTCTTACAGATGCTAAATTTAGTGCAGATTTACATTTGAATATGGCACATACAATAGATATAAATAATTTTTAATCTATATTCAGCTATAATAAATTCATCCTCTTACCAGTATATCGTGACATAATGCATTTGATACGATGCTTAGTATGTGTAGAATATGAATCAATTGGCACTAGTGGGATACAAAGTTATTTCAGCTGCATCGAGACCTGGTGTTACAATTTAGGTATGTCGTAAGTTTATGACAACCATCATCAAAGGGGTTAAAAAGAGTATTTATAGTAAATTAAAATCCTCTGTCAAGAGAAAGGTCTTTAAGTGCTTCTTGAAAGCATCCACGGTTTGGGGTCCTGAGGTGGTTGAGCAGGGAGTTCCACAGACGTGGTGCAGCAGCGCAGGAGGCCTGATCTCCCATGTTTTGGAGGTGGGTTTTGATGAGCAGAGTGTGTATTCCAGGTTGGAGTTTGCTGGGTGAGGAGTTCTTTGAGGTATGGTGGGGTGTTTCCCTAGATGCACTGATGGGTGATGAGAGCAACTCTGTTCTTTATTCTTGCAGTGATACAAAGCCAGTGAAGGGTGCGGAGGACTGGGTGATGTGTTAGTGTTTTCTGACTCTGATTAGGATCCTGGCTGCAGTGCTCTGAATTAGTTGGAGCTTGTGGAGACTTTTGCTGGGGGTCTCAATGAGGAGGGCATTGCATTAGTTCAGTCCGGAGGATATGAAGGCATGGACGAGCTTCTCAGCATCAGATACAGTGAGGGAGGGAGGGAGGGAGGGAGGGAGGGCGGAGGCTGGCAATATCCTTTAAGTGGACAAGCAGGATTTCAGAATCAGAATCAGAAATACTTTATTAATCCTAGAGGGAAATTCGGTGTTAACTGTGTTTGCACAGATGTTTAATGTGGTTATCAAAGGTTAGGTGGAGGTCCAACCTTACACTGAGATTGTTGACAGCAGAAGTTATGACTCATATATGCCTTTATCTCCTCCAGGCAAGTGGTAAGTGTTGAGAGTGGTGCTGATGCTGATGATGATGGAGCAGTTGAGTCAGTCTTGATGTACAGCTGGGTGTCATCACATCAGCATAGAAGTGCAATGAAATTCCATACAGGCTGACGACATGCCCAAGGGGGAGCATGTATATAAAAGAGTACTGAACCGAGTACAGACCCTTGAGGAGGTGAGAAGTGTTTTGGACCTAACAAAGTGAGTCCTCTCAGAGAGGTAGGATGTAAACTACGTGTCATAAATCTTCTTTTTGAACTAGAAAAGTTCATACTCTGCTTAGTTAAAAAGCACCAAATCAGTTTGCCTTAAACAGCTGATTCAAGGGTTGTTCTCCAAAGACAATCAGTCATATGTTAGAACAGGTCTTTGCTTAATGAAATTTGTTAACTGTTGTCCATCTTTTAAAGTAATTCCTTTACTTTAAAAAAATGTGTGAGATAATGGTGAAATTCCAAAGAGCAAAATTATCATAGGAAATTTGAAGAGGCAGTTTCAGATAGGCATCCACACTAAGCGGGATTGTGCTTAAATCATAAATCATCTTTATCTGAAAGCTATAAATGAGGCAGAGCTGCAGATTCTCCTGATATAGCAGCAGTTGCAGAGTGTGATATAAAGTAGGCATTCTACAGCTGTGCTTGAATCATGAAATCAAGAGTTTCTCATTGAAAGGAGAATTTAATCCTGGCCTAAAATGCAGCACTCTTCTTGAACTAGTGAATTCATGTTGCACAGATGGAAAGATGCAGACATAAGCACAGCCAAAGCAAACCATCTATGCATGCATGCATGTGAATTCACAAGGATGCTAATATCACTGTTATTCCTGTCCACCTACAGAAATAACAGATGTACTTAATAAAAGAGTCTGATGGACAACAGAAAAGGGGAAGAGGAAGAAGGGGGAGGAAAGCACTTACCCATCACTCCAGCAGAGACAGCAGGGTCAGGGTAAATAAGAAGACGAAGAAGTGGAAGAAGAGGAAGAGAAGAAGAAACAAACAGAGAAACATAAAGACACACAGCAAAGCCACAGACACTTTAACACTACAAACAGCTCAACAGCAGAGAGCAGAGCAGCACAAACAGTAACACTTTAACACATAAGAGCAAATGAAAGAAAGACGGGACTAAGACCAAGAAAGACAAACTTAGAACAGCGTGATTAGGTTCTGAACCAGCACATCTGCCATAAGGGCCGGAGCTTCTGTACATGGGGCACACTCCTAAACTGCTGGGCCAAACCAGCGGCATCAGAGACTCATTCTTCAGAGACATTTTACACCCCTGCAGCAAGCAAGGTGACAGACAGGGGAATTCACAGCATGCCACCATTTTTAAATTTTTCTGTGTCAGACTTATTGTGAGTTACACATTTACACAGACACTGGAAATAGAGAGGATGAGACTTTTTGTCAGAAACACGGCTTTGTTCTGTTGTTCTGGTCCACTTGTGTACAGATTGCTTTAAAAACTGATTTTAATTCATATTAAAACAAAATCTGTCCACATTGGAAGTGTGAATGATTTATACCTCTCTGTCCCCAAAAACAGGAACAGTTGAGGATGCAAACATGAGCATGCCAGACCAGTAGGTGGTGATGACACTTAATGCACAAGTAGTTTGTCACATCCAGTCCAACACTTAGAAGAACATTGTGACCATGGTGACTTAGTGTCTCTTTGAAGAAAGCAACAAAATTTGCTTGGCATACAAAAAAGAGGAGATTCATAAGATCGAAGGGGCAAAAAGGCAGAGTTAACCCTTCATGTTACACTAGAGTCAAGTCAGCAGCCGATTCCACACATAGACTGAGTGACCTGAAATTCAAACTAAGTAACCCCAAAAGAGGGGGCAAAAAAATGCTTTCAAAAATATGCACACCGTCAGGATATTGTACACGTTTGTTTTCTATGACTAATAAAGAAAAATTTTAGATACTTTACACATGGTTTCAGCCTATTCACTTTGTCTTAACACAACGCCGGCACTGCGATTTGCAAATGAAGTTTCAATTGGCGGTAGATTTGAAACCAGTAAAGTTTGATCGATCATTCTTTTTGCATATAAAATCTTGGGAGTCACACTTTCATATTCTGATTCCAACATGTTCCGGAACACTTGTGTGTTAGCAGAAGTCCAGAATAAATTGTTAATAACAAACACATTACGATCACGATCCAGTTTGCAATCGTTCACATTACTTCCGACGCTGAGTACATGTCATCACACTTTTTACATTTACATTTTTTGAGGGAAACAGTCATTACATTTCTGTATTCATAAAAAATACATGTGAGTTTTTATGGTTTTTTGCACTTTTAAGATATCTATTTAGTAATTCTGGAGAAAAGTCAATACATTTTTATTAAAATTTGAGATAAAAGAGTCGTATTGATGTAAAGCAAACTTTTTTTGCAAAAAAAAAATGAGACTACAGCATGTAAAAATGTAAAGATATGCTCTGGCAGACTTGGTATGGTAGGTCATAAAAGGTTAAATGATTTCCAACATCATGGGAAAGAGAAAACTTTGTTAAATGTATTGTGTTTAAAACCTGTGCCCATAAGTGCTTAAGTTGTGATTAAAATGTATTTCCTCTATTTCTCTTAAATCAAATTTCGAAGGCACAACGCATATCGCAAGCTGCAGGTTAGACTGGGCTGTTTGTCCTTAGATCCTTTTTGAGTCAACAGTGCAACACGCAGCAATGATCACAGTGTGAGAGCATTAGAGAGGGAGACAAAAGAAATTAGTTTCCTGTTGTCTATTTAAGGTGGCGAGGGGTCTTCAGCAATACTTCACTGTTATACACATGCTTCGACTTTTTACTCCATCTTTGTGGTTAATAAATTCCATCAGATATTTGATACATCTTCAAGTCAGCAGATTAAAACTCAGATATGTTCAGATGCCACCTATGAGGAGCAGAGCATGTTTAATATCTGAGATCTAAAAGAAGAAGGAAGATCAGAGAGCTGCAGACTTACAGAACTGAGATATGGGTGCATCGAGCTGTGGAGCTGTTCCCCCCCTTGAGTTGAGTTTCTGGACCTGGGTGGGAGGAACTGGTTTGTGTGACTGTCCTGTAGCTCTGTACATGGCCTGCACCCACAGGATCCGGTCCTGCTCATCATCACTGGCAAAGATCACAGTGTCGCCCTCTTTCACAGCGTTGAAGAACGTCCTGCCTCCGTCTAGACCTGATGTGCAGACAGAGGGATGAGATGGTTTGTCATTGATGACACATTTGTTTTGAAGAAGTGAAATAAGCAAAACTGCGGTTACATAAAAACATAACAAAACCAAATGTCAGCCTGTTGTTTATTCCCAGAACTGTTTGAGAAAGTCAAAAGTCAGTCGTTTGTTTGTTGTCATGCTCAGTGTGTTACCTGGCTGAGGGTCGGTGTAGTCCACCGTGTAGCCGTCCAGTTGGAGGAGCTCGACTGGCTCCGCCTTCTTCTCTCTGTAGCTGCACATGGCAAAGGTGTACTGACTCACCTGCACCAATCAGAAGAGAGAAATGCTCATCATCAGACAGGTGATGAAATGAAACACATGAAACTTTTAGAGTATGTTCTGGAAGGTTAGCTGTAATCTCAATGTAGAGAAAGCATTAGTGGGGGTTTTTTAGAGAGAACATGGAAATCTCCCTGTCCCTGCCAACATTCCTTTAGAACCCACAGGATCATTAATACTTCTGATTGACTTGTAAAATATCTTAATATATTTTTCATTTCAACAAAGTAGAATCTGAAGGACTTTGTTTTTACAGCTATATGAATAAATAATTTCTCTGATCAAGAAAATTCATCCTGAAACCAATCATTTGCGTCAACTTTTTTCATCTGATAGGAAATAAGTGGGATCATGTATAGTGATCAGGTGATTAGGTGATATAATAAATCAGAATCCCTCCAAAGTGAGACCCCTCTGCTTCTCATCAGAGTCCTGCTCATCCTGTCAGGATTCAGATCCTCCTTAACCACTTGCTCACTAGATAATATTTAACAGAATACTATTAATGGATTACTCATTGAGGGAAATTGTTTTGTTTCGGCAGCTTAATATGAATAAATAAAAAGTTTAAAGGCAAGAACCAAAGTAGAGATAGTAATAAGAACGACTAGTGTAAAATTGAAATAATCCATTATGTACAACTTTGCATATGAGAATAAGAGTGATCGCAATGAGTATGAAATAAAAGACGTAGAGAATGAGAACACAACTTTATTTCATTTATGATCTCTGTAGATTGAAGCTCTCTCAGATCATTTTGACCCTCCCAAGAGCCACTCTGGTGCCTCAAACAGACAGACATCAACTGTAACCTCAAGATATTCAATCTAATCTGCTAAATGTGTTTATATGCCCATTTTATAAACCGATCAGCAGTAGTTTTTATGATGAAGTGTGTGGTGATAAGTTTGTTCATTGTGTTGTTTCGTGTCAGAATTAAAAAAAGGCCACCCTGACCCACATATCAGTGTAATCCTGATCTAGATGCTCTCTGTGTTTGTAACAGGAAGTACAGTGACAGTGTGTTGCTAGCTGCAGCCGGCCTGCTGATACCGTAGCTGCCAGTCATACTCGCCTGTCGTCACAAATCACCGGGCCGGGCCAACCCGCTGCTGTCGCCACCTCTGCCGCTGCAAGTGGCAGCTCTCACTCTAGCTGCAGCTGCATTCTGTGTGTGTGTATGTGTGTGTGTGTGTGTTTGTGTGACAAATGAGATTCCCCACGACAACACTGATGAGACCTGAGGCCACATAAAGGATGGAGGGAAGCGGGCCGACTCACCAGCAGCTCCCTGGCCTCCAGGACACCACAACAGTAAATCAGAGCATAAACTCCTAAACCTCCCAAACCCCAAAATCCAACCTCGCTCTCTCTCTGCTGAGGGACGAGTAAGTGGGGCGGTCGACTACAGTCATCACTCATAAAACAGGAAACACGTGGCACAGAGTGCTAAATAACTCATTACACATATATGTTTTTAAGCTTAAGAAGCAAAGGTTAATTTATTGCTGAATCTTGACATTAAGTCACAGAATCCATCAGGCACCAAAACATTTAAACAAGAATTTATGAATCGCAAATGTGCTACAAGATCCAGACGTTGATTCATCTTGATTCTCTGAATTCAGTGACACGAACTAAATTAAAATTAATTACACAGAAAAGAAAAGCTAAGTTAAAGGTACACCTGAAGCAGCAGGAATTTTATTGTGTTTTGGTTTTATATAGTACTATATAGTTTAAACAGTACTCATGATGCTGTCGAGATATCTAGTTAGCGTGTGCATTTGTTTAGCTGATATGTGAAAGAAAGATGCAAAACCTCATTATTAGACCCGAAAAAGGTCACTTTCTCTATCTTGTATGTACATTTTTGAGCTCTCTGGTCTAAATGGTTCATGTGACCCGTTGTGGAGCACCACCTGCTGCCATGGTTCTGCCTTACCTGTTGTACAACTACTTGCGCTCACAGTTTATCTCGCCCTGTCACTTTTTCATGGCTGCTTCAGTGGTGCTAATGACAGGAATGAAGGTGGAAGATAATTGTTAGAAGAAGCAGTTTAAAGGGGGGGAAACAACAGAAGAAGAAGAAAGAGCAAAGTGTGTTGAGAAAAAGAGATGTGCCATTTACTTTTAAACAATACTGTTATATTATCCTTATGTGGAAAATGTCACCTGGTAATTCCCACGCCTCCACATTATAGCAAAGGCTCCAAAGCTGCTCATTAGTCCATCCTTGTTATCCTCATCTGAGTTATAAACGTTATCATTAGAGCAGCTGAGCATTAATCTGCAGGTAATTACACACATCACACAGACTTTCAGGCATAAGGTGAAAACACCATAATAAGTGACCGAGACACATATATCCTATTATATGTTCTTAAGGCCATGTTCTTTATGGCTTCACTGGACTTTTATTGTTTATTCCAAAAGAAAAAAATACTGGCACTACTTGTTTATCTACAATAAATCTACAATAAAATGTTCTACATTTACAGTACACAGAAAAAAAAATCTCTCTGGTGTTTTAGAAACTCTTTTTTCAGTCTCTGTCTGAAACACTTCGTTTTAGCTGCTGTCTCTTTAAGGCTCCCCACTCCACAAACCCCCTTTCCTCTGATCGGCCAGCCCTATGGAGGCTGTCGGACCTTGGTGTTTCAGGCCCCCCTCTCCAACATGTCATGAACAAGTTAAGAGATCCTTTTTCTTTTTTTGTTTCTTTTTTTAAGTTATTCTTTTATGAGAGAGGACAAGACAGTGGATAGAGCAGGAAACAGGGTAAAAGTGGGGAACAACATGCAGGAAAGTTGCCACAGGCAGGACTTGAACCCGGGCTGCCTGCTCATGGGCTTTCACCATATGGAGCGTGACCTAAGCCACTAGGTATAAGGAAGGAATATACTCCTGTCTTTGTAACATTTCATATTAAAGTGGATCATCTTAGCAGACAGTAGAAACATTATGATTTTGCCACAGGCACCCTTTCCAACAGAATCCACTGTCTGTGCGTTGGGGTTCTGACTCATTATACTGTGTGTTTTCATTATCTGATCTTTCTCCAGCTTGCATGGACAGCCGAGGCCCCTGATGTATTATCTAATTCATAAATTTGACATTTAAAAGATTTGTGTGGGAGGACGAGGAAAATCCAGAGTAAGGCTTTTATGTTGAATTTAATTTTTCTAACAACAGATTTGAACTCCTGCAGTTCTTTGCTTTCTGTCTGCTGACCCTCCTTATGTGTGTAAAGTGTCCTCTGATTAATGTTGACAGTTCTAATTCTTTTGTTTGTTTGTTTTTAAAGCTAAAGCACATTCATTTTAAAGCGAGCTAAATCAAAGTTCACTAAACTGATCTGATCTGAAACAAAGCAAAGGAAAGTAAGCTGGACTTGAGAGAGCTAAATCAGTTTAGGTGAAGCGATCTAAAGAATGAACTGTGTTGACACAATCGGCAGCAGGATGGAGATAAAGATAAATTCATCTAACAAGGAAAACAGGTTTTATGGCTCATATAAGGATGATCCACAATCAGTGAACTGATTATGGGTGCAGGAGGATGAGGAGGATAAGGAGGTGATTTGAGGACGAAGGACAAAGAGATGACATGCAAGAGAGAGAGAGAGAGAGAGAGACGGAGAGAGAGAGAGAGACGGAGAGAGAGAGAGAGAGAGAGAGAGAGAGAGAGAGAGAGGAGGAAAGATGCACTGTGGAAGACACTGGAAGACAAACTTAACATCTGCTCTATGCAAAAGGACCCGAAGTTTCATCATCATATCTGGATTTTTGCAAAGTCGGTTTTACTGCAATCTTCGCTGCAGCTTTATAGAATCATTTCACAAGTTTCAAGAAACACAAAAGATTTTATTGTGTGGGTCATGAAAGTGCAGCAGTTCCTTTGATAAATACAGGGCTAAATACGACTGAAGATATCTCTATATAAAGATATCTAAATGGTACACTGTGCTACACAATTATGCATTTAAGTTTAAACAGCAAAAATATATTCAAAATACATTGTACATTTATTTTGATAAAATATTTTTTATCTAAAAATGTCCTCAAGCTCTCCGTTTTCTTTGCTGTATGCAGGCTAAAGTATAAACAAGCTTCTAACGTGTTTTCACTGATTCTTTGATGAGTGAAACTATGGTCAGGTTCTTCTTTAAGACTGACCCTGAAAAAAACTCAGGTAACAGAAAAAAAGTTTCACATTAACTTCATGCAGAGGCCTTTAAAAATAAAATGTTCCCATGAAGATGCCTCGTAGAACTGTGAAAAGAAATTATCTTTTCATCAGAAGTAAAATACCTCGGCAGATTCTCTCACTTGGGGGGTGTTTCATTTTCACATCCCAATACCAAACCAACTTCTCTACTGGTTTATTTAAGGCTGTAATATTCAAAATTCAAGGTTTTAATAAAATCATGCAAAATCAATTACCTATCAGAGTATTTTTGAGACATCTGAAACTGGCATGTCAGAGCATGAAGATATCATGAGAAATCTTTGTAATTTGACTGAACAGGAACAGACTTTGCAGGAGCAAAACCACCAGTGAGCGAAGAGGAAAAACAGCCTCTCCAAAACGGCAACAAAAAGTCCACATGCACGAAAACACAAAACCCAAAAAGTGTCTGTGCTCTTCAAGACAAACATCTGTGCACACCCACAGACACACATGAAAACACACACACACATTCACACACATGTACACACATGCTGGGGAGTGTGCATTCTATTGACCAGTGTTTGTCACTTGCTGTATATTTAGCTGGGAGCAAGTGAGAGGCTTCAAGTTGGCGGCGCTCAGGCTTTTCTAGCTGCGAGTGTCAGGCCAGCGAGTGTTCGCTCGACTTTGTCAATCCCCTGTCAACTTGTAGCTCTGAGACATATCCTCTGCAACACACAAGAGACAGCACCCCCCCATACACACACATACACACACATCCCACCCCCCCTCTGCCCAACTCTCAGTGCACAGCCACCAGGAAATGGCTGCTACCGCTCCACACACACCCACCGCCCCCACACACCCCATCTCCTGACAAAAGCCTGCTTGGCCTCTCCATCATTCCTCTGACAGCCGGGAGAAGACAGCTTGGCTGCCGCTCTCTCTTTCTCGCTGCACACACAACATGTGGCCGGAGAAAATATTATAGCTACAGAGCAGAGCTGATGTTGATGGCTGCTCATGGTTCTCTCCTGGGGGCGATCAAATCTGGACTGAAGTGAATGCTCTGTCAGCTCCGAAATCTGAGGTTGTGTTTTTCAAAGTAGATAAAGACCGAAGATGAACTAAACATTTTCTATATCAACTTAGATGCAAACAGGAGCTGTGATTGGTTTTTTTTTACCTGTCCTTTACTCCTGAATCTTACCCAGTTTTTATACATCAAGATTGAACAAGGATTTGCAGTGATACTCGTTTTATGAAAGCTAATAACACAATAAATTTTTTTAAAAAAGAATAATTCTACACTTATTTGGTGAGAAAGACCCTCAGTACTGCTGTGAAGGATATTCTGGAGTCTACAGTCCTTAACAGATTCTCACAGGTGTTAGAAAATCGAGATCTGTCATAAGTGACTTTACATTTCAGCCTTTGCATGACAGATACAGAAATGTTTATCAATGAATCTTAACTAACAGAAAATTTGTCTGCCAATTTTGACCCGACTCACTGAGGCCTATTTTCATACGGCCCCCAGCTTTCATCTTACAATGCATGAGTTATGGCACTGAAATGATTCATGTTTTAAATTGCATTTAAATTTTCTGTCAAGGTCACAGACAAAACCAGAGTATATTTAGTAACGTCTCACTAAACTTCATTTGAACCGTGCATAGTCTACTGGTATGAAGCTAAAGCTCTGCACATTCTGCAGAAACTCAACAACTCTCACAGCTGATGTATTTAAATGAATCTATTTATCATGATTTGAAAATGTGCTTCATGAACATCCAGAGTTCAGGAAACACATCAGAAGACACAAGCCTAGATTAAAGCCTTGAACTAAATTAAGCTAAATTAGCCAAAAATATTTGAGCATGAAAATATTCAGAATGCAGGATAAGAACTATTTGGGGCTAAAATTGTTGTTTGCAGGTCAAAATAGTCTGAATATGATAAATCCTGCCGTAAAAACATGCTGACGCATTTTCTCCATATCGCCCCCTAATGGAGAACATTTTCCTTGGTCAGAAGCAGATTTTGCTGATGATTACGCAGCAGGTAACACTGCAGAAAACTGACCACTGATCATCTGGTATCAAGAGACACCTGAGGGACAGGTGTTTGTTTGACCGCACTTAGTGACTGATTTTTACAGAAATCACTGAGAGGAAAAGGTAACAAATAGAGCATTTATAACTTACTCTCATGGTTAATAAATATGTCAGTAAGAGCTGCTGGCCTCCGGTCATTTTCAAAACCAAATGTGGCCCTCTTTTGAAAAAGTTCAGACACCTCTGCTCTAAACTATCAAAGAGGACGGCTGCCATGGTAGGTTGTATCTGAGTGCTTGAGCACGATGTCTTTAAGAATACTCTCAAAAGAAACATTTCCCTATTACTTCATTAAACTCTTGTATAAAATCCAAACAAACCATTTTAACCGAATCTTTTACAGCCCAAACACCCTCTTTCTGCACGGGGAGTAATGGATGTGGGATCCAGACCCTCAGGCTGACAGTTTTAAGGTCCACCAGGCGTCCAGCTCACTCAGTCACTTCCTGGTTGTTTGTGTTTTATTTCACACTGTCTGAGTTATACCTTCAGGATATTTAAAGGTGTGCTTTCATCATTACCTGAACCAGCACAAAGAACCGCTTCTTCCATCTTTTCCACACATTTTTGCCGATGGCCCAAAGGTACCTGTGGGATGAAAGAAAACCAGTCACTGAAAGAAGCAACTCTTTGGAGGGTTATTTTTATGCTTTTGTTCCTTTCTTTTCTGTCAGATTTAACAGGAGTCTGATGAGACAGGCTGACTCTACAAAAAGGACACCGTGTGGAAGTGAAGTGTGACTACTGACCCCCTCTGGTGAAACACCAGTACTGCATCCAGACTCATTTTAGAAAATTCCTCTGCATTACATCTCATTTCTCCATCATTTATTTAGTTTTATCAACTAAAGCAGCATAAAGCTGGTGTTTTGAATTGATTCACATCAGATAACTTTACCAATCATTCAAGAAGTATTGTGGCCTGAAGCAGAATGTAAAGACAAACAGCGATGTATAAACAACAATATTCAAATATTAGAGCTAAAAATAAGATCTAAAATAGTACTGACAGACAAACAAACAAACAGAAAGAATAAAAACATCAGTTCTGGCAAAATGATAGAATCAATAAATGAACAATCTAACATCAGTCTTATAGCACTTTACTTATAGTTTATTAAGTTTAAATCTACTTCTAAAACTTGCAGATCTGAGGATGTTTTAATTCCAAATTTCATGTTTATGTTATGTGTGTAAAAAAATGTCTCTGTCTCTTCTGACCTTGAAATACAGACTAGATTTGGACTTGAAGGTCACAGCCATCATTTAGAAGGGCAACTAACCAACAACTGCAAAAAGTATAGATATAAATGATATTAAACTTAAAAGACCAACTTTAAGTTTGTGCTTTGATCGAAAACTCAACCCGTCACTTGATTCATTTAATATGAAATGATGTAGCACATTATTGCATGTATAAATACCAGCACTCATGATGTAGAGGGAGGAGGACGGGGAAAGAGCTTTTGTTGTAAAAGAACATCTGAGGGTGAGGACCTCGGTTTGATTGTTTGCTGCTCTCGGCTCTTAACTGTTTGTTTCGCCTGCCTTGTTTTGCCTCAGCGTGCCTTTCCCCCCGGACCCTCCATGAGCTGCCTCTGCCCGTCGTCCTACACAAACCAGCACCCACAAGGCAACATGCGAAGGGTGTGCCTGTGTGCTATGAAAGGAAAAGGACCAATGATATGGTTCAGTGAGGCAGCGAGGGTGTCTTTCAGGGCCGCCCAGCAGCTTCCTGCAAGGCCTCAAAAGAAGCATATGGAGGAGAGGGAGCGAAACAAGCAGCTCCCTCCTCACAGAAAAACACTGCAGATGAACACTTTGAAGCAAGAGTCTATAAAACAATGTTATTATATTTAGGCTTCTTTTGTTTACCAACACTCACAGCAGGTCATCTACATAAAGAAGAGATTACAGGTTATCAGACGTTTACTCATTCATACTTCTTCCAGTAAGGACATTGTGTTGGATAAGACACTCTTTACTTCCTTACATTGTTAGTTTTAAAGCTTTCCAGAGTGGAAACAGAAAACTACTCAAACAAGAGAAAGGAAACCAGTACTGAAAACCTGTGGTCAGTACTTTCCTTGTTTTACGGTGACAGTAGGCCTCTTTCCTTAAGCACTGCAGCACAGAACATGAACTAACACAGTCTTCTGCTGGTTTTCATATATATGATGTCTATGAGCGGGTTTTGGAGTGTTCATGCAAAAGGGCGCAGATTTTTTGATGTTAGAAGAAAGAAACCCGATCTTCTGTTTGTTCTTCTCAGGGTCATATATACACAGGCTCATTTAGGTGTTTTGACAGGCCATAGCAGAGAAACAAGGATGCAGTATCAATGCATAAAGGCTAAATGAAGTGTTCCTTTGATATACTCCTTCAGATAAGTGTGCTTAAAACCAGAGCCATGCTTTTCCAGTCAAAATTTCTGCTGCAAAACATACTGACATAAAAACATATATTTTATTCATTAATTATATGAAAATATATTACGGTATTCATTTATTCATACATTTTAAAATGTAACAACCCCAATAGGACTGTCTTTTAACTAGCCTTTTCAGAGAGGCTAAATCTTTTTTTTTTTTTTTTTTTTTTAAGGAGTGAAAACTTGAGTTTGTGCAGTGACAGCTAAATGTCTCCAGAGGGAAGCAAAACACTTTCCTTTAGGCTAAAAGTTTTCCAGTAAAACTGTTTGTTGCTGAGTGATTTACATTGGTCATATAGGTCAGCGCTTCCCAAAATTTTCTAAGTTAGGAAAAAACACTCGTGTAAAATAACAACATCTCTACTGCCACGTGGGGTTCGGGTCAGGGGACATTGCTGGCCAGACTATATGAGGCACTCAGACTTCCTGAAGTCCAGCTGTTACAATTCTGGCACATTGTGGTGGGGCATTGTCATCCATGAACAGAAAGTTGGGGGTGTGCTGGTAGAATTCAGGGATGATGATGGTTCTATGATGTCTCTGCGGTAAGAACATGAAGTGTTATCTGGAAACCCTGGTACCCTTCACTTTTCGTAAACAGGCCTGCAGCTGTGTGACAATTACATAACGGTGTCTGAGTGCATAGGTCCTTAGGTTCTGGTCATCATTGTGGTCCATCACTCGTGGGGCTCCACTCCTGGGTCTGTCATGAACACTGCCAGTAGTTCTGTGTCTCGCTACAAGTCTGCTGATGACACTTTGAGACACACCAAGTTCATAAACATCTGACTGTCTGCTACCAACCTGAAGGCGCGCTATGGCCAGGTGGTGCTGCTTGTCTGTTAAGTGACGTTGTGTGTTCATGGCTGCTTTAATGATGAACTGGGAATGACTTCCTGACAGTACCAGCTTTTTATACCCCAGAATGTTGGAATTGATGCCACATCGAAAGGGTTGTCTTTTTGTATTTTTTGGTATTGGCCCCAATATGGAAGGTGCTCTGTACACAGTGAGACCATTATGTGGAAAACACTAAATGAGGCGTGTCTATCACCCTAATACAGTTGCCTCCTTATCCCAAAAATCACTGAAGTGAAACAAACACCTGATGTATGAAATCCACTAAGGAATTCAATTATGTTATCACACTGCTGCTCAAGGAACACCTAAAGTGTAAAGACAGCCCTTATAACTGTACATACCTGTGAGATTAAAACTGAGAAAAAAAATAGGAAAAGAAAATCTGATTGATCAGACACACATTTTGGCATCACTGGAGACACCCAAGGGTTTATTCTGGACGGTCACTTACCCACAATGCTTCATGTTCTGTGGTTTGTCCATGCGAATAGCCAGTTTGATCCTGAGGTCGCTGTCTGGACAGCCTTTGGACACCGTCATCTTGTGAAGCTCCGACTGTTTGGGGCTGTTTGGAGTGGGATGAAGTACAACCTGCAAACATTCACAGAGAAATATGCTCAAACTGTTTGATACTAACTGTAGAATAACACCTTTAAAAGTAAGACAACCGTCATTCCTCACCTTCCCCAGCTCCTTATCCTCCAGAGCTAACACTCCTGTGCTCTCAGTAAACAGCTTCACCTTCACAGCAGGTAGTGGCTGGGTGGTGGTGAAGTCACCCTGGGTGCCCCAACTACACACACACACACAGACAAACACAGCAACACATTAAGTAGTGATGAGTCTTATGCTTTTGCTCTTTCCCATCAGCAAGTGAACTGGTTATTTTGTTTTTTTAAAGGATCCAGCTGAACCAGGTACTAAAAGTGAAGAAGAACAGATACTGCTTTGTACATTACAGCACCTGACCCAGAAATCTAAAGAAATTTCTCAATTTTTTTAATGTCCAGTTAGATTTGGAGAAAAAAAAGTGCAAAGATGAAGAGATGGGGGTGACGTCACTTGTTTAGCAGGAATCCTGAAAAAAAGCCAGTTTCACCCCTTTGTTTTTCAATTTCACTGTTCCTTAAAAATAAATTAAAAACAGAATATCAATGAGAGTCCTCTTTTTCTGAATGGAGACACGGAGGAGTAAGTACTATGAATCAAACACCACTGAGCTTTTTTTCCACTAACAGTGTAGCTATGAGTCACCGGATGGACCGCACTTTGCCTCCTTTCGAGTCCACAGATGCCGTGGTCAGAGGGCCGATCAACACATTCTTCAAGTAAATCGAACCAAGAGGTTGACAAAAAATGTCCCAAAACCTGTAAATAGATATTATTAGGCTGCAGAAGACAGCAGTGGAAAAAAAGGTGAACAGGACTGAAGTGCTCAGCCCTGTTTATCAAATATATTTCATAAATAACATTTATCAAAGCTACAATTTAAATAATAAAGAAATATCCGATTCAATAAGGTTATGGTGGATTTGGAAAAGTCCATTTGTGTAACAAGTATGTTTTCAACAGTCAGTAAACATAACCAGGTTCAAACTTTGCCACCCAGAAACTTTCAGAGGCTTCTATCAAAGAGAAGTGTTAGTCATGTATCTCTAAGAAAGCTCTCTGATCAATCCTTTACCCCTAAGAGGGCAAAAGGCTGCTGCAGTGTTTGAGAAACTAGTTCCAGACATCCTTTCCAAGTGTCGGTGTTTCTAATGAATAAAAATACAACACTAGAACAAAAAGCCTCTGTGACGATCTTTGACCACAGAAACAGCACCGCAAGGTAAATAGTAAAACCAAAATCTCCTCTGAGCTTCTCTTTCATTCACAATGTGGCTGTGAGTCATCTGATGAATCACTTCATCTCTTTGTAGCCTTAAGAGTCTGCTGCTACTGCTGCTTCTACTGCTGGGGTCCACTCCACAAATCATGTAAATGTTCTAAAGCTCTTTTAAAAACTTCTTCACTCACATATTTTGGCATTCAACCAGAGGTAAAAAAAAAAAAAAAAAAAAAAAAAACTGATGAACCTCTGCAGATAACACCTACGTCCACCAAACACACCTGGACCTGATGACATTCCTGTCCTGTCCTCTAATATATATACATATACTGTATTATCTGACACAAAGTGGATGGTTAGGTTGAAACAGTCGACCAGTTTAAGTGATGCTCTGTTTTTAAATATTTTGATTACTCTCAAATGGAACAACATGTGACACCTTTCTTCATTAAATCCAGATGAGCTCTGTATAATCCCTACACCTAACAACGCCAATCCTATAAGAGTTGAGACCCCTTGTATAATTTTGCAAAATATTTTTAAAAATTGCACAATGGAATCCTGTTTCTATCATCAGTACAGTCAGTCAGCTAACACTGAACTGATTAAATACTTTATTTCAGCAGCACAACATTATCTTTGACTTCTTGCCTTTGAATCTCATCACTCCTTGCAGATCAACCATATATGCAGAAATAAAAGAGTGATGACGTATTCTCTTAAACCATCCTATATTCATCCATAAAGCCAATTCAATGCAAATGTCATCTCAAGACGCAACAAAGACCCAAGATCCAGACAGGAAAGATCTATCACTATATTACAGGCAAGACTCAGTCTTATAACTGTAAGAGACCTTTGCAGCATATAATGAGTTACACTGACAAAGATGAACTTCCTTTAACAAACAGAAACATGGAGCAGAACCAGACTCAGTGAGACATCTGCTGAGACTGAGGGGTTAGAGAGAGAGAGAGAGAGAGAGATCCAGAAAGAGAGATGGACAGAGACAGAGACAACAGCATCCACAAAGCTCATTCTGATTGGCCCAATTGTTGAGAAACATGCTTAAGTGCTTGGGACCAAAAACACATAATAAAATGCCCTCCTGGTTGGCAGAACACACCAAACTGCCCCCTTATGGTAAAAAAAGATGATAAACTGATGGTGAGAGTATGTGTACTATTGTCAGGAACTTTAAATAAATGGTAACAGACTGATGTCTATACTTTCTAAGGCTTCTCAAATAAATAAATGTTGATTATAGGGAATTAGAATAGTTAAAGTCTGCAGGTGGATGCTGGGAGCTGGACGGACTGAAGTAGAAGCACAGCACTGGTGCAGCGCAGCAGTGGCATGGATGAAGCGAAGGCAAAGACCGGAAATCCTGCTGCTTATATTGAGCGTTTAATTGGTGGACACATGTCAGATGATGAGAATGAGGCACGGCAAATGTGCAGGGGCGGGCATCGCTGCATTTTGGGCACGGTCACCACTCTTCAGGAAGCAGGATTATGTTTCTGATCCAGGTCTTCTCCAAATTAAAGAATTATTTTTTTTAGAAGCTGCACCTTCGAATCATCAAGGCTTTATTATCACAAGCCAAAAAGAGTCGGGTTAATTATTTTAAGAGCCTACAAAATTAAAACAGGCATGTTGACAGAGATATTTAGTTTGTCCAGCCAGGATCTGTTCACCCACGTCAGCCATTTTCCAACCACTGACTAAAATAGCAGTCTGACATAAAACAGTTTTAGCTGTGGCTCAAATCTCCAACGATGGTGGAATTCGTTGCATCATTTTGCTCAGGCCAAGTAGAAAAGGCATTTTACAGTCTTTGCTTGGTTATTTTGTGATTTTTTTTCTTTGTTTTTTTTTTATCTTCTTTTTCAGCTTAAACGTTTATCCTCCAAATAAAAACAAGAAGTTCTTACATTAATCAGTCTAACAGCATCTCTGCTCATGAAATGATTTGGAACAAATCTGAGCAAATGCTTGAAATTTCTGTCACTGAGCGTGAAAAAGCTCAGAGAAGTGCCTGAGATCTAAAATAATTGATTTAACACCAGATAGCACAAAAACAAAGCTTCCAGGATGGAGTTGGAGGGTTTCAAAATGCAAAGCAGCGAGTGGAGCAGAAGCAGTGAGGGTTGCTGCGGTATAGATGGGGAATAAATGAAGCCTCTTGACTTAATGGCTGTAAATGAGTCATTAACTTAAGAGGCATCAAACACTGCAACATATCGTAGGGCAAAATGACACTTAATTTAATTCAGTAATTAAACTCTGTGCTCTCGTTGCAGCTATTTCTTTCTTGGCACACTTCATAGCAGCCGCATTAAATCACACAGACACTTCAGGCCAACTAATCTGACCAGCAGATGGCAGTATATTACTGAAGCTGTGTGGGTTGAAACAACTTAATCAGTCTGTCAGAGGTTTGATCCTGCAGCGTGTGTACGGACTGTGGGTTTTTTCCATACATACGTTGGTTTGGAGGCCTCAGCCTGGTCCGTCTGCAGCTTATGCCCCCCCTCCACCTCCATGGTGCAGTAAACAATCCTGTTTGGAGCTAAAGACTTCAAACCCTGGACTTCCATGATCACCACCTGCAACACACAAACACACAGACTGATTTTATACACATGGGGGGATAAGTGAGTTTGAACTATAAAATGGAAAAATATGGAGAAACTGACATTTTCTTTTAATTGTCAAAGGGATTCTTTTTTCAATTCTTTTCAAGTTTTTTCAAGTTGGATAGAATATGTGAAACCTGTAATCTGTGTGAATTGATCTTGTAAATGCTATGAAACCATCCATATCATGTACATCTATGTTTAGGTTTATGCCAAAAGTCATTGTCATGTATGTTGTTTTTCCCTGATGTGTTAAGAACTGGAATAAGCCCTTCCCCTCCCGCTCACCTGTTCCATTTGTTATTCAATTTTGTTAAGATAAGGATGGGCAGTGATCTTTCTCATCACCACACCAACTGTGGTTATTGTGTTTTTTTTTTTTTGTAACCCTGTAGGGGATCTTATGTAACTCTTTGTTACATACATGGTTTTTTAACTGTTTTAAACAGTTTAACCATCATAGTTAAAAAAAAATCATAAACATTTCGAGAATCTTATCCCATTGGCAGATTTCTGCAGCATTAAAATCTTGCGTACTGTTAGCTGAGATGTGTTTCATATGAGCTCAGTTCTCAAAGTCAATAAAAAGCTGCCACCTGAGTTCTTTCCTGGTTCTTTCTCTTCATGCATCTTCTTTGGTTTCTAGATCCTCCTTCTCAGCCTCTGCACATCACACTGAATGTTTCTGTTCATAAATCAGTTAAGTGTCGTTTCGGTGTCTCTTTCTGTATTTATTATGACTCTTTGAGCTGCTCGTAAACATTTCGATGAGAGGTTTGAAAAACAGCTCTAAAAAATAACAGAAAATTATTAAGCCTTTATATACATTATATGAAACAGGATTTTGTTTTCAACTGAAAAACTGCACTAAAAGAGAGTCTGAAACTAGATTTATCTGGCTGAAATCAGAAAAAGTTTTTCGCAACTTTTTGAAGCTTCTTTCAAACTGAAACAAGTCAAACTGGATAACCATGTAATTTTTGGACACATTGATTAAAATTCAGTATTGTGTATTTGACCTGAGATAACAAAACATCTGACTGACTGCTGTGGGCTGAATTATGCTCAAATTTGACCTTCCATTCCTGTTTGTTGAACACGTTCCAAGCTCATCCTGCTGGGATTTTTAGAAGAAGAAGAAAAAAAACTTTTTACACTGGCATTAAAGCCATGGTTGGTAGTCAAGAAAAATTAGCATCACCAAAACAACACCCCTGCTGACATGCACGAGCGCCACTGATTTGAGATCATATGATCATTGACTTAAAAACCACAGACTCAAACTGGTCCTCAGCACATCGTTTTTGTTTGCACTACGTTTCCAGTAATCAGGGTACTGGTAGTTTTTCTGCCATTCTCAAGCGTACTTGGATCCCTCTTGTTTATGCGCACTGAATCAGGGATAGTGCATGTCGGCAAAATGTACACGCAGGAGGCGGGGAGAATGGCAGGATGGGATTTGAGTGGTTTAATAAATTGGATGCCAAACGCTAGGATTCGTTGGTGTTTTCCAGGTTTACTCCTGCTGTAGACAGCAGATATTTTTCACTGTTTTAAGAACACATCATGCACTGATTGACATCAGGACATAAAGATAATTTTAACCAGAAAAACAAAGTCTATCTAAATCTGATTACCAACACTGCCTTTAAGATTTCTCCAAATTTAAGAGAATGCACCTGGATATGTCAGTGAAGCAAATTATTTATAAAGATGTGACTTTTTAAATCCAGCTGCAGCTGTTTGAAATACATATGGTACAAATTGAAGTCAAATAGCTCTGCAGAGGATGTGGTTTATCTTTAATGAGAGTCAAACTCCAGAGAAAGAAGTTAAATACCAGAATACAACAACGGTTTCCTGGTATTAAAAAGACAGAGGGTTCAGCATTTCCAAGCCCTCAAAGCTACGGAGGAGAGAAAGCAAGAAATAAGTCTGAAGCAAGATAGAATTTTGGATCTCCAGAGAAACAATCTCTCAGTCGAAGTTGGCAGAAGCTGCTTGATCTCAGTTTTAGCAGGTTTTTTAACACTCTGTTCATGCCAGCTGGAAGTAAAACTCAGTGTCAACTTATTTGACCTCCGTTCAGAGCTGGCCAAAACAAAAAAAGCAGCTACAGAGAGCAGTAAGAAAACATTTTCTACTAACCGTTCTCAAAGCTAATATTTAAGAGAAAAAAGACATTTAACATTAGTGTCATGCACGTCTCTTTCAGAAATCAGGCTGACTGATGCTTTTTCTCTCTCTCTCACTGGAGTTTTCACTGATCAACTTTCACTTTTCACTAGTCCATCATTCTGCTGGTTCTGTTGTTTCTCGAGTAAAGTAGGCAGAAAATCTATTGTGTCCAACAGCTGAGCAAACAAGATTTTTCAAGTACCCAAAATGTTGAGATAAAACACCAATTAGACACGTTAGACTTTGCTGGATCAGAGACAGAATCAGCCCCAGAGAATACTGAGAAATATACCTGACATTCAGACAAAGACTGGAGCAGCATTTGGCTCCAAGCTTTAAGGGGCTGACCACAGTTTGTCTCCTGTGTATCAGGAGTACTACACTTATCACCCACTGAGTTTCCTCTGCCCCATAACCGAATAACCTCAACTTCAAAACCTCTGCCTGTAGGACATGTAAAAACCGATATACCCCTGAGCTCTGACAGAGTCAGCTAATAGTAAAGTCAGCTACACAGCTGGGTCCTCAGCCAAAAGTGTCTTTACTCTAAATAAAGTTGGCTTTCCCTGCTGAAAGCCACCCTGGAGTAATTTTTTAGGGATCATTGCCAGACTCTGATAAAAGAGGCTTGAGGTGTTGGCAGCTGCTCCTACAGAAAAACATTCAGTGTACAAAAGATAGAATTTCTTCCACCTCACCATCATTGTGTTTCATTTTTCATTCTCAAAGAGACAAGAGGTGATTACTTACCCTGAGATATTAAAAGACAACAACAAAGAGGTGTTAAATGAATCATTGTGAAGAATAAACACCATCAGAGACTGTGACAGGTATCAGACAGGTAATTAACCGAGTGACAGCCGAGGAGAAGCTCTTCTCTTTCTACCTTTCCTCTCTGAAAACGGACCTGTCAGCCTGTTAAGGGTGAGCTACAAAAAGTCTGTCAGCCAGCTGAAATCCTGGGAGGCATTTCCTCTCATTAGCGTCTCCAAACGCTAATCCTGAAGCACCATCCACGCTGCACGGGAGAAAACACAGTGGACGGGTGGATTCGTATGACAGCAGGTGGACTTAGATTTAAGTTTACCTCAGGAAAACGTCTCTGTCTCTCCACAGCTTTCAGCTGAACCAACCTTACAGGCAGCGTCTGGTTCTGATTTTCTGAGGTTGTCTGTGTTTTACTGACAGTGGAAGACAGCAGTGAAAAGGAAAGGAGACAGAGTACAGTATTTTATTACCGCTCACTTGCTTAATTGCTTGTTTTTTACCTTTTGTCTGGCCTCTTATTTGATTTTATTTCATAAAAGACTCCATGAAGTGAAAACACATTAACAGCACTTTGATTATTTCAGTGAAGTTTAAAATAAATGGGCTGAAGCTTCTGTAAGCTTGTAGACTACAGAAACAGAAAGTCTGTAACATAAAGGCAGTGAGACAATGACAAATACCATATAGTAAAGGTGACACCACAGAAGAAGAAGACAAGCCTGCATTGCTATGTGTAGCACCTCAGTTAGCCTGTTAGCATGAAGGAGAGTCAGCCTGTGCTGGTTTTGATCGTGTTTTACTGCACTGCAGATGGATTTGTTGACTTGAAAGGAGAAAGGGGCTTAGAGGGCAAAGCCAATCAAAAAAAAAAAAAAAAACCTCAAACAGGCTTTTTTAAACAGCTTCAATCAGCAGAACAGTAGTTGATTTCTGCCAACTAAAGCATGAAGGTAACAGGTGTGTCAGCTTAAAGAGCGACCCTGTGGATTGATGACTTTCAGCAGGATGATATCCACTGACACGTTCAGCTGAAGGTCTCAAGTTTACAGGGTCACTCTTCAAACTGTAACACTGGGAGCTGACAGAGACACATTCACACTCTCAGGCTCAAAGACGACCATTGTAAAGGAGTTATTAAACCAAGTCAACCACAGCTGGGTGTGATCTTATTGTGGACAGAGGGGGACATAAAAAACACTATGTGCTCCACCAATCAGAGATGTTCAGCCTCCAGGGTGGAAATCTGGAGGGTAGTACCCTCCAGACACTCCATCTTATAAGCCCACTTACCTCCAGAGTGAAGGAAAGCACCACGTCAGACTTGGACAGTGTGTTCTCGTCCTCTTGCCCCATGTCCATGATAGAGGTGTTGTGGCCTCGTTTCAGCTTCTGCAGCTTGAATTCTCCTCCTTTAGACACCGGCATGCTCTCCAGGTTGGCCATCAGAAGGTTGACAGATGACCGCAGCTCCTCGATGAACATGGCCTCCATTTCTCTGGACGTAAACCTGGGGAACCGTCCACCGTGCTGACCAAAACAGGAACCAATACTCTGGTTAACTTCTTTGTATTGTTAACTATTGTATTTGGTATAAGGTATTAATTTGTAAATTCAAAGCTAGCTAAATCCAGATTTCTATGAATGGACGCATCCATTCATCTCTCATTTATCCATCCGTTAGAGGATTAACTCATCCCTTTCTCTGTCCATCTTGATCCTTACCCGAGCGATCTGGTCGGCCATTTGCAGTCGTCCGTCCAGCTCTCTTCTGATCTGAGCTGCCTGCTCGTCAGGGTTGTCCAGCTGTGGAAACACAAAAAGACAAATATTGTTTGCAAAGTAGAGCCAAGAAAATGGAAGCTGCTACTTAAGATTAATTTAACTTGCAATGGACACTTTAAAGGATCTGTGATGACTGTGCATCTTACTGCAGTGACCCCTGCGGCTGAAATGAGCCGGGACTCTTACCAAGGCGTGTATTTGTTTTGAAGCAAATGAATGAGCAGATCTTCTTTTTAATACTACTTTTCTTTGTTCAAGACAACTTTTCCCAGGACGCAAAAGCAATAAGGTGATGTATTTATATTTATGTAGCGTTGTTGTTTTAAGTTTTACAAAAAGCAAATTTTGTAAACTCAGTTTGTAGTTTAGTGTCCAGTAGGTGAGCAGACTGTTTAGGGTTACTCACAGTCCGGTGCTTTAAGACAAGTCTGTAACGTGTAACTGGTGTGAATCCTGGTTATGTCCTACAAGAGCTCATCTACCAACTCCAACCTCACCAAGCAGAGCTAACGTACTCTCACTCTTCATTTTACTGACAGACTCAAGTTATCTCCCATTATTGAACTACAAATATAATACTTTAAGTACACAGAAACCACAGTGATTGCGTTCAAATTTGAGGAGGTCTCTATTGTGTCTTCATTGTGTATGTACTGAACACACAGAGGTAATGCTGAAAGAAATGATGCATGTAATGTGTCAACAAAAGCTGTTAAAAGGCGATGTATCTACACGTATGCACAGTGAGCACTCAGACTTAATCAAAATAAAATTCATTGCATAAGAGCCTGACCCCTCTTCACCTCTGGACAGTAATCAGTCACTCCTGACTAATAGAACATTAATGTATATGGCTGCCTCCTTTATCACTGATTGATGATCTGCATCTGCACCCGCGGCCCAACAATCTGAAAAGAAAGATTATTAATTTTTATTAATTAAGTGCTCAGCAGCGTATTTTCCATGCGATTTCAACTGGCTGTATGTTCATCAGACAGGAGTATAAGAGTCTTGTAAAGCACAATGTTGATTCAATGTTTTCTTCTGTCCTGCATACCACAGGAAAGGCCGTCCTCTGGGGGAAATTATTTCTGTTTGCCAATAACTTCCCTCAGCAGGCCAAAGGAAGCTTCACTGCAAACAGAGGCCAGTGATATATGGAGAGGAGGAATCAATCTGATAACATGTGGAATTCATCAGCTGCTGTCCCTCCAGGCTGCAGGATCAATACTTCCTCTGCCTGCTCATTAGCAGTGAGCAGGAGCAGGCTAATGGTGGTGCTGTCATCTGCAGGTGAGTACAAAGGTGTGCTCCTTCCCTAAGTGGAGTCACACACAAACACAGTGCGCTCTTTGCAGGAGAGAGAGGACAACACCCGTGTTCGAGATTAGCAGCTGTTAGCAACATGCAAGTTTCACTCTCATAATCTAAGACATTAACAGAGTTTTTATTTGAGGAGACTTTAGCATAAAGACAGAAAGAACACAAGTAGTTCATGAACTCCCATGATTGTAACAACAAAGTAAGAGGGAATTATTTACATACTCTGTACAGGTATTGGTATTCTTACAGGCCACTTTAACAGGTACACTTGTTTCGCTGAAGCTCAAACCGAGCATCAGAACGGAGAAAAAAGGGAAGATTTAAGGGACTCTGAACGTGGCATGGTTGTTGGTGCCAACGGGCTGGTCTAATAGGACTGAAATGGTCCCATGGTCACAAAGTCATCAGAGTTTGATAAAGTGCGGTCTCCTCCCAACATCCCAAGTACTTGATTTAGTATTCATAAACCTGGGTTTAAGGCAGGGGTCTCAAACTCAAATTACCTGGGGGCAACCAAGTATCCAATTTTGTCAAAAGGGTTCCACTTCAGGTATTCAACAACAATAACAAAAACAAACAAACTGTTCAACCTTCTCAAGCAACTATTATTCTCTGCCTGAATTATTTTCCAGTCATATTTGGCTTTTCTTGCTGAATGCTTGCTGGGCTGCCAGACACCTGAGAGCTTCTTCTTCTCAGACAGCCGGGCCACATTTGCTCTGAGGGAGGTGGTTCAGTTGAACCCTCAGTGTGGCTTCAGGATGGACATCACTAAGACTGGACCTGTTATTTTATTTTCATTTGCCTCCTTTCTTGCTTCTTTCTTGCTCTCTACATACGTTTTGTTGCACTGACAGCTCTTTGTTTAGCTGTGCAGCTCGTTGTGTCCATTCATCCCTCCGGTACTTTGCACACTGCTCACATGTTCAATTGAATATTGCCACGTGAGGTTATACTCCCTAAGAATGGCAACTTCCTCTTTGCATATAAGGCAAGTTGTAATTCTCCTTTAACTCCACAGCAATAATGACTTTCCCACTTCCCCTGAAACACTCGTGCCTCTTTTGTTTTGGCCTTTGAAAAAGACATCTTGCTTTAACGTTTGCATTTGAGGACATTTGCAGCACCAGATGTTTTTTTTTTTTTTTTTTTATCTCATCTTGGGTTCACTGGTGGTTATGCCACTTGTAGGGTCAACTTGGAAATCAGAAATTTCCTCTATGGTGCCAACTCTGGACCGGGCCATGAACGTGGTGGACCGCATTTCACGATAAATTGGTAACAAGTGGCGCGCCACATGAAGTGGCTTCTTGGGATTTTGCACTTCTCACTGTAAATAAAAAAAAGTTGCTTCTGCAGCATGATGTCAATTACCAGGTCTCACAGCTGCCCGCTTCATAAAAACACAACTAACTACACATTTATTAAATTCGTTGATGATGGTCCTGTTTACTTTGTAGGAACCTGGAACTCCTCACTAAGGCTTTCATATGGCCAAAAGTTTTTAGTCAGAGCTCCTGCAAATTAGCATTGTTCAATAGTTGTTCAGTGATGGTCCCATGGTGTGAATTGCAACTAACAGGATGCAGCAAACTGTTGATAATACACTTGAGGGGGATCCAGGAAGGCTGAACTTAATTGAGTTTAATTCCTAATCAAATTTATGGGCTGTTGGAAGATTGCATGCTATCAGGGAACTGTTGTGGCGTTATTGTGCTGCAGTTCACATTTGAAACTTAAGGAAAGAGTGGAAGAAACGCCTGACTATCTTACTAAATCACAATACTGTCTTCACTGATATAAAGTCTTTAATCATCACAGATAACTCACAAAACTGCACAAACAGGAGCAGGAGGAGAATAACCTGAAAGTTAATCTCCTCATAGCTGAAGAAAACAAAGAAATCTGGTTACTTTTCAAAAACCGTTCAAGCATGGTTTGAGTGTGTCATAGTGTTATAGCTCTTCAGACAGAAGAACCATCAGCCAAACTTTTACAGTCTAGAAATTACACAATAGTCTGGTTCCCTCTGATCATCATCAGTGTTATAAGCCGATGCCAAATTCCCCTGCTTCATTTAAAAGTTGTTGTTTCGAGGAATGCCTCGAGTCCTCACGGGAGGGCAGATGGTACAGACAGCGTGGGCAGACGGGGCCGTGAGGAGCAGAGACAAGAAGCAGCTTTCTGCAGAGGGAATCCAGAAAGTGATTTAACTGACAGATGACCTACCAAAAACAATATGTTTAAAGATAACTCTGAAAATCTCATTTAACCTGGGGGACAAAAAAAATAAAACACATAAGCATACAAGACATAATGATGTCACCTTAGGTAACCAAAATATGATCAGATCATCATCTGTACAAATCTAAGTTGAATTTAACTCCAGGCTTTCTTGAAAAATCTGTCTCAATGCTCAGCTCAGTGTGAGGACTCAGAAACATTCAAGGTCAGGAGTTTTCTTTATCTTTTGTCAAAACATGTCTCAGTGTTTGAGGCCAATTTTTCAACAGTGAAATTCATAAAAGTCTTGATTTCAGTTTTGATGACTGACGTTCTTGAACTCCTTTAAACTCATTAGTGACTCCAAGATCCTCCACTTGACTTATTCTCTACTTCACCATGCACTCTGTGGCTGTATCCTAGTGACAGGCAGGTGAGAAGAGAGGAGAACAGGCAGGTTCAGGAGGCTGATGAGTCTGTTCTCTCTCTCTCTCTATTGATTTTCTCCCACGGTCTGCATTAACATCTTGCCAGAACACCCACCCCTGCTGTTACCACTGACTGTGAAGCTCGTTTGAATTACCGCTGTCTCCCAGGGATGCACGTCACACACACAAACACCCATACACACACACACACCACACGCACATACACTTTGTCATGCATCACAAAATTCACACATCAAAAAGTGTGTGTGGAGCAGAACTGTGAATGCTATAATGATTTTAATCGCTCCCTCTGATATCCTGAAAGAACCAAACACACACAGTGTGTGTGTGTGTGTGTGTGTTTTTCAGAGGACTGCAGTGTCTCAGATTAAAGGTATGCAGTTTTCTTTCTTTTTTGTTCTTACATTTAAAATGAAGAGCGAAAAAGACAGTGACGCACACCTCTAATCCCAGCTTCAATAAACACTCCGAGTCAGGACTTGTCTCTTTAAGATGCTGCAGGCTGTCATTCACCCAAAACAACCTTGAACGTTCCTCAACTGTCCCAGTCTTTTGTTGCCCCTGTCCCAGCTTTTTTGGAACATGCTAAAGGCATCAACAATAAATAGATCAATAAAGTTTATCAGTTTCAACATTATTGTATTATAGAGTATTCAAGTGAATTTAGAAAGGATTTTTCAAATCATTGTATTCTGTTCGTATTTACGAACAGCTGCATTGGAATTACGGTTGCATATTTTGAAGCATATAATGAACACATGGACTGGCTCAAAGCCAACTTTAAACCAAGAGAACTACCTTGTAGTAAGTCAGGATTTTAGCACCAGAGCACAGACAGTTACTGCAAAATAAGTAAAAGTGGCAGGTAGACATCTTCAGAAACAGAAGAGATCACCTGACCTGTTTCCCTGAACCCACATCTCTGCATGCATGAAAGCAACACATTTCTAAACACGCCTCATTCTACTTCATGAAGTTCTGATTCTGTGATCATGAAACTCTTGAAATGTGAGGAGAATTCATGTGGTTCACCAAACTGGTCCAAGAACTCATTTACAGTTTTCATAAGATGTAAATCTCACTAAAATGTACAACTGTACATACACACCCATCCATTCAAAAACACTGATCTTCACAGGAAACACTCATGTGTTTGCAGCCTGCTTATAAAAACAGTTTGGCCCATAACTCATTTCTCTAACAGCACAGACTGTAGTGAGGGGTTCTTCTTTCATACTTCGTTACTTTTGAGGATATTAAACTCACAAGTTTTTCCCACTGGCACCCTTAGTTTTCTGTACGGAGGCTAAGGATTCTTTACCTCATCCAAACTTGAACCAGGCTAGTTGGAGTCAAGCTTTTTCAATATGGCGTTCACCATCATCAAAACTCTATTTCAGAAATAAATTGGGTGGCATCATAGAGACTTTGTCAGTACTTTATTTTAAGTGTTTGGTGCTGACCAAGTAGTAACATAAAATGCTTAAAAATGTAACCAGTGTGAAAGCACATAAACTTACGTCCCTTGAGTGTCAACTTGAAGCTAATTCAAAAACAAAGCAATGGACATAAGGGACCGTAAAAAAAAAAGCCATTTTTCAAAGCAAGATAATTTTCAGCTTTGTTGAAGCGGCGTTGGTCACTAAAGCTCATTATTTGATAAAACTGTTGACTTTCTAAGACAGCTAAGCTAAAACTTAACAGAATCCACCATTTCCAATAAAATGCTAACCAAAAGGGCTTTTTCACACTACTTCAGAACCATTGGGTGGTATCACTAAGCCTTCATATCAAGTAACAATTTGTGATCCGGACCTTTTTGTGTACAATATGGTTGGGACAACAAAGGCTCTTTAACCCAAGGTGAAAGGCTTGGTCCTGAGGATGGGGGTCAGACTGTTGGCTTCTGAGTTGGCGGGTGAGGAAATGAAGTTTCATATGTGTGTTCATTAAGGTGTGAGGAAGAATGGTTATTATGGGCTTATATATGATGAGCAGGATCTTAGATGATTGTTATTTTGTACCAGAAGCCAGTGATGGTGTTGATGGATATTATCTTTACAGCAAAGTGGTGAGTTTTGAACATATTTTAGTTTTTGAAGTTCAGTGGTGTCCTTATCCTTTACACACACACTGTCCTCAAATTGTATGTCTTTCTCAAGCTGTTCTATCCAGCAAAGGTGGAAAAAAAATGATACACATGAGCATCATTCTCTCAGTTTCTTATCCTTTACGTGTCTCCGTATCACCTTTGTGAGTGGGAATGAATCTACAAGTAGCTAATGCAAAAGTCATCCATTTCCTGTGAAAATTACGTACAAAGCTGTTCTTTATGAACTTGATTTCCATTTAATTCTGTACATTTATACACAGCTTGAGATTTTGGGGTGACTGTTTTTCTACAGGTTGTAGCGTAGGCAACAAAGATGGTCATGAGTTAACCTGTAGTTGACCCACGTGTGCTCAGTGTGAGTGACATCAAACAGCTCACTGACAGCCCTCCCTGCTCCCTCTGAGGAAATTGTATAAAAGCTGGGGTTGATCAGCCTGTTCAAATAATTATTTGACAACTCCTCAGGAAACATTTCATAACAAGAATAAGAAGATTAAATAAGTGCTGCTGCACTCATCTTCCATACAGCTCCAGTAGATACCGTATGAAGACCAGCTGTTTTTAAATTATGATAAAACTAGATATTAAATGTGGATGTCCTGATCCTGATCCCAACCAGAGGCTCAGAGCTGATCTGGGCATGTTTTAACTGGTCAGGGATTGGTCTGCAACTTAAGCCGATCACTTGCATCAGCCGTCAGTAAACACAGTTTGAGGCAAACACACAAGTATAAAAGACCCAACCGAGCATTCTGGGTTTGCCAAACTGTTTTTTTCTTAATAATACAACAATAAACAGGAAAGCAACAAGGAACTCTATCCACAGCTAGTGTTTTATTGCAAAAAAACATAAATGTGCAGCCAGCGAAATTACGGCAACAAGAACCTCTTTACAGCAGCCGACAGAAACTCTTCAGGGACGAGAGGTTCAAAGAGGCAAAACACACAACAAACACAGAACAGTCTTTTACACTGGCATCAGCATCCCTGTGGCTGTAATATCAGCAGAGTGGAAAAATTCTGAACTACAAAGTGAAGACAATCAAAGAGCCACTTGATTGTACCTGGGAAGCTGTGGCTGTGAGTTGCGTTCAATACCACCGATTTAAACAACCAACATCCAAAAAGTAAACATGCAATTCATGACAGCAACAGAGGAACATCTGCTGCGCAGAGATATTATAAAGTACTTTTTGGGCATGATCAACTGATTAAACATCATCACTATCTACTGGCCTGGCACACTTGTGCAGGAACAGAGATGTGTTCATAAAACCTCCTGGTGAAGACGTGACTTTTGTTAAAACAGAGAAAATAATCCTTTTTCTCAGAAGTATCAGTTTATGTATGTAATCTTTGACATTACCATGTCTGCTCACCTGCTCTGGGCCTGCAATCAACACACCTGCCTGGCATTCACCTTCTTATCTCCTTACATGAACTCGGCAGCAACACTCAGTCCCTTCTGGATCACTGAGCCACCACAGTCTCCTGAGTCATGAAGCTCGGCTCGGTTCTGCCTTCCTCCCTCCAGTATGAATCTTATTGTTTTTCAGCTTGCTGATGTGACTCACACCCATTTGTGAATGTGGCTTATCTACACAACGCCAGCCGAAATTCCCATGGAGCACTTTCACACCCCCACCTGCTACTGCTCCACTTTAATCTGCAAGCTTCTAATTAACTTTACCTCTTTTTTTTTCTTTTTTTTTTTTTATTAGAGAGGACATTACAGTGGATAGATCAGGAAACAGGGTGAGAGTGGGGAATGACATACAGTACAAAGGCCACAGGCTGGATTCGAACCCAGGCCACCGGCTCACGGGCAAACCTCATGCAACCTATCAGTTACAGTTCATCTATCTGCACCCTCAATTAACTTCACTTTTTGACACCTAACCTTATTTCACCCTGTTTTGAACTAGTTTTGATTCTGAAATCTCAGTTTGAGCTCTCTGAGATGTTAACCCAAACAACATCAGGTCCCACAGGAGAAGAGAGAAGATCACACTCTGTTTTCCAAACTCTGTTCTAGTTGAGCTTTCCAGTTCTTTCTTTGTAAATCATAGAGTTGTAACAAAGGTAGCACAATCATGCAATCCATTAAATATTTGAAATGCAATAAATGTTGATACATTTTATGAATTTTATTGCTCTCCATTTGATGGCAGCCCCCTGTGAAGCATTAAACCCCCTCCATCCAGAATGTAGACTCCCTATTGGGTTTTGATCAGTATGAGACAAAACAGCAGTGCATTAAAACAGCTTTCTACACTGCCGTCTGTATCCAAAATTATTCTTTCCTCCAGTTCAACTGGAATCCTTTTCCACTGACAGAGCTCAGCTCCTCTGCTGCTCTTGAAAACCTCAGGGTCCTTCTTCAGGGAAGAGGCCTTGACTTCATTCAAAGAAAGCATCCACATTCGAACACATAATTGAGGGAAACTCTGGGGAAAAAAAAGTTGTACCTGCTTCCAGCGGTTTCATCCAAGACTTATTTTACCTGACCTGAGATCTCACCAGGTAGAAAGTATTTTTGAGGCCATTCACTGACTTGTGCTGAACTCAGACGACCTTGTTTTCCTCCTCAGCTCTCTTTTTATAAGCAGCTCTAATGTTGACACCTTCCTCCTGAGAACCAGAATTACTGCCTCGAGGTTTTTATGTGAGTCAAGCTAAAGTTTGAGGAAAACAACAACAGCAGAAGTAGGTCTAACCTGAGAGGCTGCACAACAGTTATCCACAGGTGAGACATAACAGAGCCAGAGAACACCTCTCTCTCTCTCTGTCTGATTGTCAGCACAAGATTGTCTTTTCAATGGAAACCAAACAGTGAGGTCGCACCGACCACAAAGCTCAAGATGACATTTTTTATCTTTCCCTGAAGCTCTGCTTTTAGAAAAAAGAGACAAACTAAAGCTAGAAAAGTGTTTCTCTAGGACGCCGTGATGTCCAGGACAAGTTGACCGTTCACCTTTTGGGGGCATTCTATCACCTCATCATTGGATCCTTTTAAACTACAGCTTCATAAAAAAATTAGACTAAAAACTGAGCCACTGAGAAGCCAGTAGGAGTGCTTTAGGGGTTAATTTGTTGCAGAAGAACAAAAAAGTCAGGTACAGGAGAGAGCTGGTTCTGTCCAATCAGTGATCGTTTCTCCAAGCACTGACATGGTGACATTTTTCTGACGCTTGCAATGCAAAAGAATATGAATGAACATGAACAGCTTCCTGACGCAGTCTGCTGAGGTCATTGTGTTGGAAAAGTTGTTGGCAGTTAAATACAAGGAAACATGTTTCAACTTCTGGAGACAAACACCAGTGACAGACAGACGGACAGACAGCACGTCTGTCATTCTTTTGTTGACAGGACTCAATAAGACGCGCTCCAAGGCCTGCGAAAGAATACATTTTGTTTGTCCTCGACTTCATCTGCTCTGAGTTATGCCTGCAGTTATGACTTGAAGATCTTCTAATAAAAGCTGAAAATCAGCATGTTGTTTACGAAAAGTACCACAATCCAAGGCTACTTCTTTCTGTCAAGACTTTTCTTTTTGACTGGAGCGGCCAAACTGGAGCACAGACTCGTGCAGGGGTGGCATAAAGCAGATCTGATAGATTTCACTTCGGTCAATGTAATTAGTTTAAGAGCAAAGTCTTTGTGGGCTTCCTTTGGCTCTGCTGTGTTGTATTTATCTGCTCTGTCACAGCAGATAACACAGCTTCCATTTTAACCGGATCTCAAGCAGGTCGCACACTAAAACAAGACAGAATCTTCCAGTTGTTTTTCAGAATAAAAAACTCCAGGTCAGTAGTCAACAGGTCAGAAGTTTTGACGACGACGATGACAATGCAGATTAGGTGAAGCTCATCATGTTGATACAAAACTACTTTTTGTTTTCTAAATACATTCATGCTTTTTCATTTTTCACAATCAACAGTAACAAAGAGTTCCGCACAACATCAGTCAACACATCCATCATAAACATTAACAGAATAAAATATACAGATATGAAAGAAGATACAGTCCACAGAGTGCTTTACTTTTTAAATAATCAGTCAAGCACAAATCATAAAGTGTTGAAGCTACAATAGAGTTTGAGAAACAGATATTTGCATGAATTGTCGTTTTGTGAAGCAGAAAGAACAGGTATTCAAGTGGAAAACTCTCTGTGATTATCTTACACCAGTTTTTCTGTAGAAAGTGGTTTTTCACTTATCCATGACAAAAAAAGATTTTCTTCCTTGCAGCAAATTTAAAAATAACATCTCCAAAACCACAGATTTCATTTGATGATTTTTATTACTACAGGAAGTCCTTATTCCAGCTTCTTAACTTGAACTTCAGCTGATGTATCACGCACACACACACACCAGTGGAAGTGACGGGGGACTAGACCAGGAACACAAATCTTCAAAGTCTAATTTTGGAGAAAAGATGAATGTTTTCATGAAGTCAAAATTTTAACACCTGCACCCTCTTGCCCTGTCAAAATAAAGATGTACTGACAGCAATTAAATGTTTTAAATTTTGACTTTGCTGTAATATTTGATGGACTGACTCCTTTCTTATGTGCCAGTCAAATGACATAGATGTGTAAACTATTTTCTACACTTTTAATACCAATCCTTTGACTTGATTTTTACATAAGTCCCACTCCTGACAGGGCAAACAGCCAGCGATAGCAAAGAATTTCAGGGTGTCAAATCAGATTTTATTGGGGGCACGTTGCTCCTGGCCGCCCCTCATGTCACACGTCTTCTTTCAGGTAAAGAAGTGTTTATGTTTGACATGGAGACATGTTCACCTCACACTGTCATCCTCCAGGTCTTTACAGACCTGCATAAGTACTCCTCTCTTTAGCTCTCTCGTTTTTCTTCATTTCTGCCGACCCTCATGTGAAGACTTCCGATGAGAAAAACAGAGGAACTTTCCTTTAACAACAGGTCATTTTCCTGTCATCTGTGTCCGTCACTGTCATGTCTGTTGAGCACGTGAGGACGCAGTGTGTGGAGGTGATGGTGGGGGCAGGTGGGCTGTTCAGGTCACTGATCTCTCTGAGGAACTGTGGCTCACAGAGTTTCTGCTTCAATAAACAACAGACAGCCCAAACCTGTTGTCATGACAACTGCTTCTCCGGTCGGTCTATTAATGGTAATTTTGTGAGGCGCACACACACAAACTCATGGGATTCAATAACTTTTTCTCAGTATTTGGCAGTTCTAAAAGTAACTTCTGCTAATATCTGATTGTTTAGTGAACTCATGTGTTCTGGTTATTCAGATGGGACTAAAGATAAACATTTTAATGTAGAGAATCAACGGCACAGACCATTTTTCATCCTGCAGGTCAATCATACAATTAGGGGATAATATGAAGGGAGCTGCTTGTCCTTCCTGATTGGACTCTGATAGAGTGAGCAGGACGAGGAGGTCTGATCAAATCAATCCAGAGGTCGAGGCTTGATTTGGAATTAATAAAGGCTTCAAAGTAGACTGCTACACTCACAGTCCTGGTGATCCAAGTAAGTAAAATCTAGTTTTCTTAAAATGAGCTAAATCAGCTGTTCCTACTCAAGTTACACTAAACTCAGTTTCAGTAAAATAGTAGAGCAGTGCAGCAGGTTGCAGGGTTCACCGTTAGCTGTCACAGCCCCGGTGACGATGTGGGCTCAGGTGTCCCAATAACATATTAACTGAATAACATAAATATCCACACAGGTTATTTCAGTCTGATTTATACCTCTGTGTTGACCCCATGCCAGTCACGAGCACTAATTGTGCTAAGAGTGAGATTTTTTCAACCTCAGATAAAATGTCCTTATATTGCCTTTAATCAGAGCTGTGATGAGAACGACTTCCATAAAACAAAAATGATCCATTTTTAACTCAGAATGTGAAGTGTGAAACTACTGGGCTCTGATAATACAAAAACTAGTAATACACTAGTACTAGTACAATAATACCACCAGTATTATTAGAGCCATGTTAGTGTTATAATACCAGAGTGTCATGCACACCAACAAGTGAATAAGAAAACTGATGGCATGCATGTTTTTGTTATTATTTATTTTTTCACTTCAGGCAAAGCTCTTAGGTCTGAATATAAGCAGGAAAAAACAGGTTATTCAGGATGTCCTTGTCCTAGAAAACTTCCCTTTTTTCTCATCACACAACAGCCTGTTTGTGAAGAACAAAAAATAAAACAGAAACTGCGGAAATAACGTTAAAACTGTGTGAGACATACAGAGAAAAACAAGTGGCTTATGAAATTTTCTTTCCTAAAACATTTATTTCTGACGCAGATGGTTTGATTTTCATAAATCTGTGTTTAATGTGTTTCCTGATGGGAGTCAGAGGTTCTTCTTATAAGGCTCATCTTATTCTTTATTGTTTTGTTCTGGGAGAAAATCATCCCTGCATGCACTGAACCACTCCACTTTCTCATACTGCTGCTAAAATCCCAATAATCCATCACAAACCTTCAACTTAATTAAAAAATACTTCTGTTATTTTCATTATGCTGGCACTAAATGAAGAAATCCACTTCATCGTGTCTCTTTTTAATGAGACGTATTTACAAACTCAAAAGTAAAGCAAATTGTTTTTGTGTCTAATCGTGACTCAGCGCCACACATCAGCCTCCTCTGCAAGGAGAAAACAAAACATGTTTGTTCTTTAAAACACTTCAAACAACATCATAAGCCATGCAATGAATGAGTCACTGTTTTCAAAGTCAGATAAATTCATTGGTGTTTACACCTATTTTTTTCTCATTAATTTATTTTTAAAGGAGTGAGCGTGTTTCATTCTGGTCATATCGTTCCCACCACTCAGTCAGCCCCTTGTAGGGCTGCGTATCAATCAAAAAATTTTGATTCCTGTACCAAAACTTGTACCTTCACTTCGATACCAGTTCCTGAACTATACTGTTTTTGATACCAATTTTTATATAAATTCTAACAACAGGAAAATTTCATGACATGTTATGGTACAAATCTAATTTTATACTCTGAGCAGTTGTCTTACATAAAGAGATAAACAAATATTTGCCCCTGCAAAATAACAGGTGCAAACAACTGACAGGTCAGTTTATACTGACTACACTGTAAATGTGTTTATAACTATAAAGAATTTTTCTTCTGCCAATTCCTGTTTTTTATGTTAAAATGAAAAACCTTCTCCTTTATCCGGGCTTTTGACCGGTAAAAGTGACCTGAAAGAGAAACATTAGCGCAATTCATTTGCATGCAGTCGTCTGCTCTGGCTGCAGCTTGGAGGGTCTGCTGTGAGCGAGGAGCTGTAGTGGAGCCGGCGGGGGGGCAGAGGGTGCGGCTGCCCCGGGCCCACGGTCACGAAGGGGCCCACCGCAAGACCGGTGGCGAAGAAAAAACAAAAACAACGTAAAGTCGGAAAGTCAGTCTCTTACTGCTGTATTTGTAATGATATAAGTGTAAGAATAAACGTAAATATATGTGGAAAAAGCAATCCAGATCAGAGCGTTTCTGAAATACCATGAGGAGGTAGCCTAATGTGACGTCATACTTACCATGTCAACCTCTCTTGCACTGTTTGTCAATCTTTCTCTCTCTCCCTGTGGGTGTACGCGCATTTGACAGAAAGTGACAGCTGATTGACGTACCTGTGTGCGCGGTCTTTTTCACCATGGTCTCTGAGTGTGCAGTTAGCCCTAGTTACTTACTCTGTGTGTGTTCGCTTAAATAGCTTTTAAATGAAAAAACACAAGACGGGTGCACTAAAGCGTAAAGAGCAAGAGCAGGGGAAGAATCTTGTTGCCTCCTGTGTTCCACTGACAAACTTCTTCCCAGCAACTTAACCCTCTGTGTCCAACAAGTGTCTTGCTGCTGCTAGCTCCCGCCAAGCTAGGCGAAGTGTCAGCGAAGAACGTGAAGCTAGCTCTGTTCAGGAAAGCAACCATGAGGAAGAGGGAGAGGATGATGATGATAGTGGTGAGGATGAGATTAATGAAGACACACTTTTAGTTGGTGACGGACGTGGAAATTATAATTTTCATGATGATCATGATGATAATGATGCTCAGCAAACTGCCGCTGCTGAACTGAGGGCACAAACAACCCCCCCGTTTGCCATTTTTCCCTCTGAATCTGATCGATGTGCCTCGGTCTCAGGTGACACTAAAGAGGGGCACCCAACCTCTGTTGATTTCAAACTTAATACTGAAGAGCAGTACCCAACGGATCCCTACTTTTTCAAGGAGAAACCTCTCACACCTGAGCTGATCAGAGCACGGCCCGTGTCAGCGAGGGCTGAAAGACAGCTACGCCTTCCCATATGATTAGGATAAAAGACGCTTCAGTCCTGCGTGGTATCAGCGCACTATAGGTCAGTCATGCACAATGGACAGACAATGGTTGATATATTCTCCTAAATGTAATCGCCTCTTTTGCTTTTGTTGCTGGATGCTTGGAGCAAAAAATGAAAACTCAGGGCGGCCGTGGGTGGACCCCTAAACTCGGTGTCTCAAAGTTTAAAAAGGGGATAGAAAAAATCAAGCAGCACGAGAGGTCTGTTGCGCATCGACAGGCAGAGAAAATGTTTTTGATGACCAAGTTTCGGGTCAGCCACGTCACGTCCACGTCAGGGTTTGGCATTTCGGGGCACAGGGAACATGCAGGATTGGGTGCTCCTTCCTCAAATGAGGGAGACTTCTTGGAGCTATTGAAGCTGCTGGCCCAGTATGATGCTCTTCTAGAAGAACACATGAGAAACCTGGTGGGGCGTATTACCTACCTGAGCCACCAGTCTCAGAATAAGTTAATTTCAGCCCTTGCCAGCGAGACACTAAACAACATCACAACAGAAGTTAAAGCAGCAAAGTTTTACTCTGTCATTGTTGACTCCACTATTGACGTTACCAGAGTAGATCAGTTTTCTCTGTCCCTCAGGTACGTTACTGAAACTGGAAACAGTATCGAGCGCTTTGTTCAGTGTGAGGAGCTTTCTAACAGCAACGCCGACACGTTTTATGATGTACTCATAAAAACACTCAATGCACTGGGTCTGGATGTTAAACTTACCCGGGGTCAGGCATATGATGGAGCAAGAACAATGTCTGGTCATTTATCAGGGCTGCAGGCAAGGGTCAAACGACAGTGCTCCCAGAAAGCATTTTATGTGCACTGCTGTGCGCACAATCTAAATCTCGTTCTCCTGGATGCAGCATGCTCCTTGAGTAGCGCAAAACTGTTTTTTGGCACACTGGAAGCGCTATACTGTTTCCTTACTTCCAGCCTTCCACGATTTAAGATACCGGAGGAGGAGCAGGCCAACATGCAGCTGAAGGAAGCAATACTAACATTAAAGAGTCTGTCAGATACCAGGTGGGCATCGAGGAAGAGGGCCACTGAAGCGGTTATGCGAAGTTTACCTGCTATATTAGCAGCCTTAGAGAGGATAAAAGAACACAACTTCACTTCCCCGAAAACAGCCTCTGAAGCAGATGGTCTACTTTACAAGCTAAACACATTTGAATTCAAATTTATGCTGTGCTTTTGGAATGCTATACTGCAGAAGACATAAATATCATCCAACTACCTTCAAAAAGAATCTCTAGATGTCAGCACGGCTGTCCAGCTGATTGACGGCTGTATTGCACAGCTCAAGGAAACGCACACAGATGTGTCATTTGAGGAAATGCTCGAAACAGGAAAAGACATGGCTAGAAGGTGCAGCTCTTCCACTGAGTTCACTGAGGGGAGAGGCCGGGGACGAAAACGCTTTCATGATGAGATGGTGAGATGGCAGAAGACGAAGTGATCCAGGAGCCCAAAACGTGTTTCAAAGTGGAGTTTTACTTGTATGTCATAGACATTCTTCTGCAACAGTTCGAGAAACGCTTTGCAGATTTTCACCAAATGGCAAAACTTTTCTCTATTCTGAACCCCAAAAACTTTTCCACAGATGATGCAGCCGAATCCAGGATTTAGCCAACTTCAATGCTGGAGACGTGTCCACAGCTGAGCAGGTCTTGGATGAATTTCTTTCTTTCCGTGCCATGTGTAATGAACTAGAAATAAAGCTCAACACCACGGAAGCTGTTCTGCCATTCATCATCTGCAACGATATGGAAGGGGAATTTCCCAACATCTGTATTTTATATCGTATTTACCTAACATTACCAGTCACTAGTGCACATGCAGAACGCAGTTTCAGCCGCCTGAAATTAATTAAAAACTATCTACGGGCATGCATGAACGAGGCCAGACTCTCAAACCTCACTTTGCTATCCATAGAGAGGGACATTGTCATTGATAAGAACAAGGTGACTGAAAGATTTGCGAGGATGAAGGAGAGGAAGATGGTGCTATAATGTAGGAGGCCACATTACTGTATATAGTTCGGAAATACGTTCGAAATTTTTTGCTGGATTGGATACATTTTTGTCAGCATTTTTTTCTGGATCAGATTCAGACTCCCCACGCTGGATGAAAACATCGGTAAGTTGTTCCATATTCAATATTTGTGATGACGTAGGCTGATATTGTCATAGATGCTGGCTGTCTGGCCTTTTTCTTAAGTAGCGTTGTTTTCATTGCTGTCTATGTTGTGGACCGCCTTGTCTGCTTGGTTATTGCATTAACGACAGGCCACACGTGTTGCTTGTACACTTGTTTGTTGTCCTGTCTGGGTTGATCACATGTGACTTGATTATGCAGGCTATAGGATTGTGTGGCATCCATCATTGCTGAATGTCATTGACCTTCTATTCTTCGTTCCCCACCCTGTTGGTTTAGTCTGCTTTACTTTTTAACCTTTATCTGACCCAGGTTTGAGCAAATTATTGGTTAAGTCCATGGCGCTGACCATGGTGCTGAAATAGCCTATCGGCAGTTGTGGTGCTAGATTATCAGCAGGTCACCGTTTAATGATAAATCCGTGGCACTGTCCATGGTGCTGAAATAGCGCACATTGTGCTGCACAACTCATCGTAATCCACACTCTCTCCATTTTGCCCTTCTGTCTCTGTTTCCCAATATTAACGCTACTAATTGATCAGCTGTGTCTTTAGAGGCTGTCACTGAGCTGCGTTGGATGTTGGACTAATGTTGGATTTACTTTACTTTACAGAATATTTGTCCATTTACGAAGCAAATTGAGTCTCTTTGTTGAGCCATGATTTTCTTTCATATTTTGATGGTTCAAAGTGTGAGACATTTTTTTTAATTTACGAAGCTAAAGCTGTTCATTCAGTCCCTTTTTAGCAGCGGCAAATACAGCTCAAATCCACATCGGATCCATAATGTGTATTGTTAACAAGTAAAATAGCCAATACGCTATAAGGGCCCACTACAAGTCCCCACCCCCTCTGCAATGTAACACTGGCTCCGTGCCTGGACAGGAGTCTGTCTTTTGGAGAGGAGATGGGCTCAGTGCCCGCTGCTCATTGAGAAGCAGTGGCTGAATATCAAAACATGCTTTCACTCCGTCCCAAACTCAAGAAAAGTCACTGGATTTGTTGCTTTGTAGAATAAAAAAAGGTGAGAGAGGTCTGAAAGTCACTAAATATAGTGACAGAGTCACTAAGTTGGGAACACTGACTTGAATCCCGCAACCACGTGTAAAGTTACAGCCAATCACCGGTGGCATAATCAGATCTTGATCATGGGATGAACTCTTTGGGTACCGAAACTTGGCACTGAAAAATGAGGCGTAATTTAATACTCGCTACCAAAGCATTTCAGTCAGTGCCACAAAGAACTGAAGTTCGGTACCCAGCCCAGCCCTAGCCTCTTGTGTCCTGGTTTCACCCTGCAGTCCTCGGTCCTTCAGTACCCTGCACCTGGCCTCTTCATTCAGAGAATAACAGCCTCTCAAAGCGGCCCCAGCATCATCTCCTATTCTGCTATCTGCTACCCTGATCCTCTTCTTTTGTCTCGTATCTCATCCCTCTCTGTCTGACTCTTGAGTCGTCTGGGTGTCAGATAGCTTTTTTTTTTTTTGGTATTGGAGGAATGGAAAAGAGATAAGCCAAAATGTAATATTCTGTTCAGCAGCTGAATGTTCCTGAACTGGGCTTTATATTTAAGTGAGCCTCCTGTGTGGGCTTGTCTTGATCAACGCTGCATCACTGTTGACTCAAACTTTATTGTGCTTTTAGATGTATGAGAAGTGAGTGCAGACATACTAATCTAATCTATCTGTGTGATGACGATGGTGCTATAGCTTCAAAGAGTTCACTTTTTTTTCCTTCTTCTTTTCTTTTTTCTTCTTTGGACTGAGTGTTGAAATTTTGGATGGAAAAAGTGGTGCTCAGTTTAGGAACTCCAACTTAACAGCTAAAGCCAGTGCTGGCTACTTTTGCATTTATAATTCATGATAAGTTTGATGTCATGTAGGAGGCTGTTTTTGGCCAGCATCCTTACTCATAGCTTTGGCAAGTATTAAACTACATATATAACAGACTGCAAAAACCATAATCAAAGCAAATATTTTTCTTTTATTTTCTCTCTTTTTTTAAAAAAAATTGTCTCAGCAGACTTAAATTGAGCCACGTTCAAGATTTGAAATCACAACAATTGTGCCTGAATTGCTTGTAAAGAACAAAAAATAATCTGCTAAATGGGTAAGAAAGATTACCTTTTGAGTTTCATTATTCTTATTTCAAGAAACTCAAAATTGAAAGTGCATTAAAGAAATAAAACAAAGCAATAAAGGCTTTAAAAGCATTAAGGAACTATGTCCCTGAGAAAAGATGCAACCAAAGAACACAAAATATAATTAAATCAGGTCAGATAGATTTTAAATGACTGTTTTATTTTCTTTCTGCACACAGTAAGCTATGATTCAGTCTTCCTGCTCTTGTTGGCTTTGTGATGAAAAACAACAACAGTAATGTGCTTTATGCTTTTATGACAGACGGCTCAGCTGATTACAAAAAAAAGCGTATGCACTTTGAGTCAAACAGAATTAAAATAAAAACACAAAAGTACAAAGATTTTGAGCACCTACTTAAAAGCTTACTGTACAAGCACATCTAAACAGACTGATCTCAACAAGTAACCACATCAAGAAAGCTGGCAGAGCTCTGTTTTAGAGCTTAACCCAAAAGACCTGTAGATGAAACTCTAAAACTACACTGACTTATTTATTTATTTTTAACAAGGCTAAAACTTGTCAAGAAGACCATAAGAATAGACAATTACTTACTACAAAATCAAATCAAGTGAGTGTATGTTTAAATCATTCAGACTTCTGTAAAATTAATCACGTGACCAGAGGAAGTGCGCCCTGCAGTTAAACATCACCTCGACTTCAAAGCTAACATACATCTATTAAAGTTTGCTTCTGTCTCATAGTTACTTTTCTTTTTTATTGGTTTTGTTGAGGGAGACACACTATTCACTCATTTATGTGGTGATAAACAATCTGTTATTCCATATGCTAAAATAACAACAACATCAACAACAGTCTGAGTTTTCTTCTGTTCCACTGAAGTCATGGCCGATATTTGCACTTAACCAAGAAGTCTGCAAAATAAATGAGTAACTCCTTTTTCTGAGAGCAACCCTTATCCTAATTTAAAACCTGTTTCTCTCTTGAAACATAAAAACATGTTATACTTTCAGGTTGTGCAACAACTCCTTCAGAGACTCGCCGTGGCATTTAAACAGAGGGATATTGCTGTGTTTTCTCACTGATAACAGCAGGGTATAATACCTTAAAGTAACTGCTTTTTACAACTGTCTCACCGAGTTAAGGATTCAGACTGAGGGCTTGTTAGAGCAGGAGAAAGAGCAGGTGTAACTGATTGTATTAGGTGAGCCAGTGAGACAACATGAGGATAACCAGAACCGCTGCTGGAGCTGCAACACAGAAGTGGAATGCAAACATAATTAGACCTCTGCCCGGCAACTCAATTCAGTCCAGAGATACGACCAGTAAAGATAAAAATAATTAGCTGAGGTTGTTGATCCTGAGTTGATAATTAACAAGACACTCAGATAAACCATAAAAATCCTCCCAGGAATTAAAAAAGAGAGAGAGCCTGGTGATAATCATCAGGCAAGAGGGTAAATATGGAAAAATCGTACAACAGGTGTGACAAAAGAATCAAATTTAGGTTAAAAATTTCAAGGGATGTTTTGTTCCTTTAGGGTAAAGGCTGTATGTGGTGACTATGGTAATACAATTCAAAGCATGGGGGGATGTTAAAAGCAATTACTGTCTTAGTCATTGAAACAAAAAAAATTGAACAGCTGCTAAAATGATTTTATTATTGTTGTTCACATTAAAATAGTGGTACACAAACAGAATACAAACAGTACGCTTAGTGTGGCTAACATTAGCAGAGCTAGCACTATCAGCCTTCTCTTCTCATGTAAGTTAGAATCCACATTCTGCTTTCCCACATTGCAAACATGGATATGAAGTGACAATGCTGGATGGTCATACTAAATGTGTGCAGATTTTCAAACTTCTACACATTCAAAGGCTGGACCTTTACGAGATTTCAACAAGATCTCTTACAAGATCTTCAGCAAGTTGATGATGTCATGATATAAGAATCTCCTAACAGGTTCATGACATGTTTAGGGGTGGGCCCGAATGTCAAGGTCTGCCTATGCCCCTGACATGCCTCGAATGCCCATGAAAACAAAGTGTTTCAGACAGAGGCTGAAATAAGGGTTTTCTAAAAACACCAGTATGAGAGAAATGTGGACTTTTGAGCTGAAAATCATGTAAAGCTACTAAAAGGGTACCAGAGGGACGGTATGAAAACAAAAACAAAGCCCAATACCCCCTCTTTAACATGCACATTACTCACTGTAGTAAAACATTATTAGAACACCATGGCAGTAACCATCCTCTGAAGCTACATTCAGCCCCTTTCCCTTTCTGTTTTTGTGTTACAGACATAAAGATTCTTAACTTGAAGTATAACTTTTTTATACTTAAGTATAAATAGAAAGTGATGACAGAGGTTAAATGCTATCATTTTATGTGTATAGTCCTGCCAGCCCAGCCTTTGTCAGTGTACTTGTTAAACTACCCCACTCAGAAAAGCCTGGACATGCTCCTGGTAGAACGAGAGAAAAAAATTAGGCAACACTGAGTAATGAAAGCACTGAAATGCATTACATTTGAATCAAGAAAAGTGATTACCAAAAAGAAAACAAAAAGCTTATAAGTTCTGACTCAGCAGACTTCCTTTTTTCTTTCAGCTTTAAATCACAGCTGTTCAAACGTCCTGTTGTTATTAAATAACTGGGTAACTCTAGCAGACATCTGAGCCTGAGAGATGAGACCTCTGATGGGACGGTATTGTTCAGTCGACAGATCTGACAGAGAAGAGGAATACCTTTCTGAAAGAGGTTTTCTCCTTAGCTCTGTACTGACTCATTGACTGCTACGCTCACTGTTGTTGATGCAAACGTCAAAGGAACTGAGTGGGCTTTCATATTCAACTTAATCACATTTTCAAGCTACAAGTGACAAATAATTTGACTGATTGACTGATTATATCCTCACAGAATTCAATTAATAGCATCACTGCTTACTCTTTCTTCCTTTTTTCCTCATCCTCTCCCTCATTTGAGCTACCTGCTGTCTCCTCTGGATGGATTAACAAGCCCAAACCCTGATTGTGATTAAAACAGAAGCAATCACAGGGGCAGAGGATGAAGACGGGGGAGGGGAAATGAGCACTAGCCTCTGTGTACAGTTCCTATGACAACCACATACAAGAGGATAAAGGGCACAGGGAGCGTTTGAGCATCTGTGTAACTGTCTGTGCAATGCTCACATTTGTACCTACAGACAATCAATGTGTCAAGAATGTGTTTTTTTTCTTTTATTCCCTCCTCACTCAAAGTCTGCTGAGGCCAAACGTCATTTGAAAAGAAGAAACATGATTCAACATGTTCAAGGTTTCTGTTGGACTAGGAGAGCTGCAGGTCTTTGATAAAGCACTGTTGTGCGGTCTCTCAGACATCATTGGTGCTATCAGAGCAAATATATGCACAGAGAATAAGAGGATTCACAGCAATTCTGTGAGCTCTTTCTTGATTACCTGCCGGAGTACACGGCCGACCTTGTGCTGTTTACCTTTCATGGACCGCACGCGAGGAGAAACGTACACAGACAGAGGAGAAATGAGCACAGAATAAATGGGATGCAGCTCAGAGAGGATGTGGTTAATTGTGATTGCATCTTTTGTCACTTAGATTAATGAGAAAACATTCGTAGCGAACCGTTGCGGCAGCATCTTAAATCTAAGGGTGATTTCAGCAAACGCTCAGAGAGGTTGGGTCGAATATGTGACCACAGACAGCCGGCACATTTCTCACATTCAACGCAGTGTTGGTTTTTGTTATAACTGATTACACTGAGGTAAGTGAAATGGAATCTAGAATTAAAAGTAGAACTGATACTAGAGAACAATGCCAACATCTGAAAATATGATCTTGCCTTTCTTTCTTGGGGAAACAGTCAGATTATCCAATTTCTGGAATCCTTTATAATTCATTATAAATATTTTTTTCCCTTTGGTAAAATATTCCATCATAGTTTTCATTAAAAAACCATTTTTTGCTTATGCTACCATACACTGAAAGTAATAAACTATACTACAATACCATACAAGATGATTCAACATCAGCGACCTCTGACTTTAGATCCTGAAGCCTGGGGATGTCTGTCCTTGAGGTTTTTGCCTCAGCTCAGATAAACGAGAACATCTATTTGTGATGCACAAAGCGTCAAAACTATTTTTCTTAAAATAAACTACTGAAACTCTTTCTTCACCGACACCATAGCTCTGCTCAGTTCAGTCTCTTTCTCCAAAGGGTTGCTGTTGTTGAACTATTTTTAATTCCTGTAAACTGATCCTTTAATTGGTTATCGAATCCATCATTGATTATCTTCTATTGATTCTTGCACGGCCTCTGCTCTTAGTGTGCATCAGGGTGTTGTCTCCAGTCTGCTGTGACCAGTGAGAGGCTTTCAGTGGCTGCTTTCTCCACCACAGTCCTAATGGCTGAAACCCATCTGATAAAAAGGAAAAAAAAAACACCCACTCCCTTCCTCCATCACTACACATCCGCTGCCACGGCCTCCAATTCAATTTGTCTCCCGGCTCCAGCCATCATTACAGCCGAAGGCACATTCATCAAAAGAGACGAGGCTTGCTTTCTGACCCGCTGTTCTTCATGATGTTTGTTAGAGAACAATCATCTCATTTACCGCTGTGGGCCATCAGAGGCCTGTTTTAAGCCATGGCACAAACAACATGGCTGCAACATGCATGGGAGTTTATTCAAATGCAAACCACTGCTTTCTAGTCTCTCAGCAACAAAAGATGTTGAATGCAGCACCACAGAAAGCAGAGAGATATGTGAGTTTGCAGTTTCAAGATGCCAGGAAGATTCAGGAAGGAGTCTGAAGGAGTGAATGGACTCTATTCAAATGAAAAGAAATGTAAAATCATGTTTCCGTGCACCTGTATGGCAAAGGCTGAAAAGTTTGCATTTACTGAGGAAGGATGTGAAATGAAGTTTTTGAATAGACTTTTGGTGTGTCGTACTTCTGTCTCATTCCTTTGCTTTGGACAGAGCATTGGTGTTATTCTATGGCTCGGTCCTTCAGGCAGACACTGCAACAGGAGGGCTTGAATGAAAAACAGAGAAGAGTTGCAAACATAAAGAAACAAAGCAAATATGAAACACCAGCACCTTCTAGATTATGGTGATACTTTATTACTCACCTTAATGTGTCTCTTCTCTTAAACTTCTCTTCTCAGGAATCAAATGAAAATATTTAACCTTTCCTCAAAATTATTTCATGAGATCCTGCAGAGTAGAAAGAACCTCTCTGTTGGACAGCAGACACAAATTACACCAAATGCTTCTTGAAACAATGACTGTACTCTGTTTACACCCTAAAGCCGCACTTTTGGACTTTTGGCAACTGATGTGCAACACTTAAGCGCTGCAACTTGAAAAACAAGAGTAAAGGCTTTAGGTGTAACAGGGGTGACATATTCGTCCAACAGCGACTTCATCTGTGTAATTGAAACACACAGCACAAAGCCAGCCAGACTTCCAACAAAAGTAAACAAAATACACATGCATCTTCAGAAGTTTCAAACACAAAACAAGCCTCAACAACCTGTCGCTGCAGCTGCAGTCATACCCGCTCTCCTTCACCATTTCACTTTTTGTCATAAGAAACTCATTTTTCTGCAGTTCAGTTCTGAAAACCCATCAGCATTAATAACCCTACAATCTAACTTGCTGAGATTGCATCAAAAATTGTTAATCAGAGCCTCTGAACACCACACTAAAGCAGCACCTCTGCAGGTCAGGAATAGTGTATCTGGCGCCTTTGAAGTTTACATAACTTGGTGTGTGACAGACGAGACGATGTGACAGATGTGTACATGCACATTGTAGCTGTTTACTGGGGGGGTAAAGTCTGCCTCAGCCTCTCTTTGCCCGTCTCTGAATTATCAGTGTTAGTACAAACCAGCCTTTTACTCAAGGCAGCTGACCACCACTCTTCAGCATAACAGACATCAGCAGGTGATGTCAATGACAAGACATTTTGTCATTTTAATCCAGAAAAATCTCATGGCTATAGCACATGCTCCTATCTCCTCTCATTTGGACGACTGTAACACTCTGTGCATGTGTTTAAACCAACACAGTTTGCTGCAAAACGCAGCAGCACCACATCTCATGAGAACCAAAAAGAGAGACCTCATTACTCCTGTTTCAGCTTCCCTTCTCTGGCTCCCAATCATCTTTAGAATTTATTTAGGGTTTTACTGCTAACTTTGAAAGCACAAGACACTTTTCTGATCTCCTCAGTGCCTCGTGGTAGTAACCTGAGGTCTTCAGCTGTGCTTTCCATCCTGGAATCAAGGCTGAGGACCAAATGTGACCTTTGACCTTCTGTCAGTGCTCCCACTTTCTGGGACGTCTTCCCTGAGGTGATCATCAGATTGGCTCTGGCCTCTTTTAAAAACACATTTTAACAATGTGCTTTCCTCAGGAGATGAGTGTGATTTAATCCTTATAATGTTTCTCCAGCAGAGTCATAGGCAGGATCTTCAATCTTATCATTATAATTGTTTTAATCTTCCTTTTTTTATTCTTCTTATTTTCCATTTCCTTTCATCTGTTGGTGGTTCTTAGGCTTTATTTATTTATCTATTGTTTCCCTTCTGTTATTATGTGCCGTTTTATCTTTCCCTCCTCGCATTTTTCTTTTTTTTTTGTTTTGTAAAAAATTTTGTAATTCTGTTTAGAAAACAGCTACACTGATAAAGATTACTATTATTTTTATTGTTGTATATTCAAATTTATTACGTGGTTTCAGCGTGGGCTCAGACCATGGACTGTATAATATATGGACTTGGTCTCCCATGACATCACTCAGCTGTTCATGAACAGAGTAATGAAACCAATCGTTGGCAGGGGCCATACTGGAATTGGTGACCCAAGAGGCGGGCTTTTAGCCTCCTTATTAACAGCTATAGGGTACCAAACCTGTCAGTTACGTGAGCTGCATCTCTGATTGGTGATATTGATAACTTCTTAATCGATGATTTAGAAAAAAATCTATACCCGAGCTGAGTGTGCCACTAGTGAAATTAGTGATCCAGATCCAAGCTGTTTTGTAAACCAGGCTGTCAAAATATTTTTTATGCCGTGAAAATCTTTCTATTTTTTGTTTGATTGTTTTACTTTTAGAGCTGGAGCAAAGGGGCAACCAGTGGGTGCCCCTTTGCTTTTGGAGCCTGCCTCAAGTGGGCCCTTGAGGAACTGCAGCTCTTTGCAGCTCAGCTTGACTTTGCCACTCTGTAATTAAACATTAGAGCAATGACCACGCTTATTTGCCTTTAACAATTGCAGGCATTACGGCAAGGGTCACCAACTGAGTTTGGCCTCAGGCCAATTTTTTTCTGACCTACTCAATGGCGGGCCAAAATTACATCTCCATCAGGCAAAACCTCTTTCCTACCACAAAAAAAACCTTTTTTCTCATCTATACCATTATATCTTGTACAAAAACATTTGATAAGATTATTTATCTGAAATGAGAATGATCATAATACCCAGTGACTTTCAACATAAAACAAACTGTGTCAAAACCAGATCGTATTTAGTTTGACAAGAACAAAACAGACCAACATAATGAGCTCAGCCAGGCCAGGAGTCCACGGAGCAGAGCGGGACCGGAGAGCCGTTAGGCTGCTGTCTTTAATCTCACACACACACACACACACATACATACACACACTTTTAAGAATTCACAGTTAAATAATTACCATTTTGAATAATCAACACTTCTCTGAGCCTAACTAGCCTCTGAGCCTAATGTAATTATCATTTTAAGGACATTTACTGTAATGATTTGTCTGTCCGTTAGTAACACGGCTTATGATCACATCACACCCTGATGCCGTTATTGTTTTTATGTTGTGTAAGCAAGAGATCACCAACTAGCAAGACAAAATGTCACTGTCCAAAGCAATGAAAAGGAAAGTTAACAGTGAAAGACGTACCAGTCATCCTTCCTGATTTTATAAATGTCAAGCAGTCTGTCTCATCTGCAACAAGGTTACTGCAGCTTGAAGTAATACAATATCCAAAGGCACCACAGAACGAAGCAACTTCAAAGAAACATACCCGCTCCAGACAGAGAGAAACAGAAACTCAGAGCACTGACAGCTGGATATGAATGAGTGTGCATATCAGGCCAAAGTACGTCCGAGGTCAAACAGATGCTGCTTTATTTTATTTTAGCGTACTTTGTCAGTTCATAAATTTTGAATAAATTTTCAGCATAGAATCATCATTTTTTTGATAGCAAATATATTTATATATATATTTTTTTTTTCTGAATTAATCAATGTCATCTGGGGGAGCCACATATTTTTGGTGGTGGGCAACTTTGGCCCACAGGGGTGCCAGTCGCCAACCACTGCATTTTTTGCTTTTGCAGTCTGGAACATTCCCACGTTTGTCATTCAGTTCCTTAATTTTGCGACAAAATAAAAAACGAAGTCCAGATATAAAAAGTTCGGAACCTTTTAAACTCAGTGTAAACTTTGGGCAACTCGTCTCAATAGGAGAGTAAACTGCTGCACAAAACTTGAGCTCATATTCACCCGTCTCCTGGGTCGAGCTATAAAGATGATAATCTCTGCCGTGTTGTGCGTAGGCCAGACAGCAGTCACTTGACTAATGAGAGCAGCCTCATGTTGCTCTGAAACATGGAGGGGTGACATGTCTGGCTCTTCAGAGGCATACACACCGAGAAACAGGCGACAGAAAGGACGACAGCGGGAGACAAATCCCACCCTGCATCTGAGCTAAACATGCTCCAACGTGGGTTATCTCCAAGTCACACACTCTCTGCATTAGCCTACTGCATGGCACTTAAGTCTGAACATAAGCTTGTGTGGCAAAGGATGTTTCCACATCTCTTTAGTGAAGGGATTTAAGAGCTCACAATGTGGATTAAGGGATTACCTCATACATTTCCCTGTGATTTTAGAGTTAGACAAAATGATGTGCATTTGTTTAAGGAACATATAAATATTTGTGCAAAAAATCTGGAGTGTCACATCATAAATTAACAAGCTGTCTGTCTGTCTGTGTTCCCAGGGGGTCTTTAAATACTGATATTTCCTCTTCAGGAACGGTAGCTCCGCTCAAACTAACGCCTCATAAATCATCTCCATCTCCTCTCCCCTTGAGCGCTCTGTTTCAGAGTGGACCTATACGTTGACGTTCTGTGACATGAGTTATTTAACACTAGCTCTGTGCGGCTGGATTTTAATTGGCAGTTATTAGCCACGGAGAGCAGCTCTCGCACCAAGAAGCCAATATTTACTTCCAGTGTTGATAACTAGGAAACAAATAGCTCATTTAGTGGAGATGTCTTTTGTTTCTTGTAATTCTGGGGCTTCTCTTCCTGTTTGCCTCCTCCTAATTACCACCTCTGCTTCAACTGTTCAGCTCTCTTCCTCCTCCATTTCCAATTTACACTCCCTCCATAGTCCTTGTCTTCCTCTCTTCTTGTAAGGACCCAGGAGTAATTGACCAGAATAAAAAAGAAACTTAAACTAAAAATACAGTTCCTCCTGGATCATCAGGTCTAAATATATCAGAATTGATTGCTGATTGCTTAATTGCTGATATCAAGTTCGGACTTATGTCCTATTAACTTAAAGTTATTCCCCAAAACTCTGTGTACTGTAAGCACAGAGAACGCGTGCTGAGGTCACAGTCCAACCAGGACGTGCGCCAGAATATCTCCAGATGATTTTGCACCCATATTTTAAGATACAGTGATCTGTGGAGATCAAGTTGTGAGGGACATCTCTTTAGACCTGAGCCCGTACGCACATCAAGTCATTAAACGAGACGATTAGTCCTAACATACTGTTATGGCACGGGCCATTTGGTCATAGAATTAGTCGCATGTACGACTGCAAACGACAACTAATTAATTAGACCATGAAAGCAAAGCAGGTATAGAATGTCATATTTAGGGGGAAACCCATATCCAACAAATCTGAATTATGCATGCCTATCACACAGAAAGAGCAACAAACATGGCAAGTGATAACAGTGCGACTGGGAGAAGATCAAGAAAAAACAGTTTTTCAGCAGAAGAAATGAACAAATGGACCGTTGTTATCAGCTGGTCAATCAGCAAAGATAAAAGAGAACGTTTGGCTAAAGATCTTTAAAAGGGTAAATGTGTGTGGTGTTTCTGACCTCAAAATAAAATAAGCAATATGAAAGCTGCTTTGAGGAACAACAGAGATAATAGATATATTTTCCACTTTAATCTGATCCAATCTTGGTACAGTGTTTGAATTCAAAATACTTTGTTATGTAATATTCATTTCTATAAAGCAAAATAAGCCATTCAGATCTTGTCACTGTATATGTTTGCACCATCTGGACGGCTTCTGTTTTTACACGCAGCATTAACCCCGTTTGTGACGTCAACACTCAGCACTGATTGATGGGATGAAGTGATGCTTTTTATCTGATAAGGAAGCAAACAAAACTTAATTCAGTCCAATTTTTATAATAAAAAATACACACGTTTTACTCTCCATACTTCAGTTTTTGCTTTAAGGTAATGGTACAGGGTTAAAATCATTCATTTTGATCACATCTGCATAATTAAAGGCACAGCTGATGGATACAAATTGCACGTTTAGTATGAACATCCAGTATTGTCTGATTTCCAAATCTGTGCGTTATAGAAATCCTTGAATCTGTCTGTAAACTGGTCAAAATGGTTCATTCTAAAAATAGCACAAGATCTTCACAAGAGCTGCTAAAATAATGAGGTTACCTCATCTTCTTGCTGGTTGATGACATGTTGAAGGGGCATGCCTAAAACACCAAGGTAGGCCCATAGCTCCCCCCAACAGGCCTCCAGGGGGGACGGCCAATCAGAGGGAAGGGAGTTTGTGGAGCGGGAGCCTTAAAGGCCCTGTTTATACGACAACACTTCATAGTGTTTCACACGAAACCACAAAAAACATGGAGAAAAAAATCTGCGTTTACACGGAAACGCTGAGGGACTGAAAAAACTGTAGTATGCATAACAGGCCTGTAGAAGGCGATATAACTGTAGGGTCTTTTGGTAGTCTGCCGCCGAAGAAGAGACAGGCTGATCGTCTGGTGTATATATTAAATGCATCTTATCTGAGTGCAGAAGTGGAGCAACAGATTAACGTTTTGCTGAAAGGCAGACAGCAGATTCAGCAGTACAAACACAACCCGTTAAGTCCGCCATTTAACCGTTGTTGTTGTCCGGTTCGCAAAAGTTCCCACAACGTAAGTGGAATGAGCACGCGCAAAATGGAGCGTGACGTCAGCGTTTTCACTGAAAACACCAGCTTGCCGTTTATACGATGGAGGCTGCAGCGTTTCAGAAAAATTCCACTCTGGAGGGCACTTTAAAAAAGTTGCATTTTAGGTCGGCTGAAACGGCGTTTCCATATAAACGAGAGGCAAAAACGCAACAAAACTTTTGCGTTTCACCCTAATACCGTTGTCATATAAACGGGGCCAAAGTGACAACAGCTAAAACAAAACGTGGCAGACAGTGGCTGGAATAAGAGTTTTCTAGAACACCAGCCTGAGAAAAAATTTGATTATATGAGCTGAAAGTCATGTAAAGCTACTATGGGGCACCAGAGAAACAGTAAACATTGGCCCACGATACACAGGTTGACAAATGATTTGTTTGTTGTTTTTATGCTTGTATGGTGTCAATGGTTGGCCTTTATAAAACATGTCTGAGTCTTCTTCATCTGATGCTCTGGTACGTATTCATTAGCTTCTCTGAATATGAAATTAAATTTTAATTTCCATTTTCATGTCCTGCTTTTGGTAGTTTCTATGATGCAGCAGGAAAGACTTTATGAAATATATCAGCAGAGCTCTACTAAGAACAAGAGATGAAACATCTTAAGCCACAGTGGGAGCAAGAGGTGAAGGGATGAGTGGAAGAATAATAGCTTTGGGGTCAGACACCCATTAGACAGCTGCAGGGAGGTCGACTCAATCAGAAGTGAAACCACAAGAACAATGTCCAGGATGTTCCTTCACAAACTGTTAAACCTATGTCCTCTGGTAAACCCTGAACAGGACTTAGAGACAGTTACTAAAATATGTAAGAGGGGAAGTTTTGTCACCCTGTGAAAGCTGGAAACAGAATATGACCACGCAAAACCTACTCTACTTCAGCTGTTGAGGTGCAGAGGAGATCTGGGTTCCTTGAACCAGCCTATGCACCATTTCATTAAAGGTTTTAATATGTTAGGACTTAGTTGAACTTATGACTGCACAAATACTATCGCCGTAAGCTTTTGGAAAAGCTTCGAAAGAGCAACATTTAATTCTCTATCCAATTTTTTTGAAATTCTCATCAAAATATCTCACTGCATTAAAATCAAGTAATACTGACCAAACATGCACCTTTTACAAAGGACAATGACCACCTTAGGGAGTAGGTTTGGCCTAGTGATTAGGATGTGCACCCCATGAGGCCAGACCTTGAGTGGTCTCCTGGGTCATATCGTGGCCGGGTTTTCCTGCAGACCTGTTGTGGACCCTGTGTACTGAGGCAGCCTGCAACTACCCTCACAGTCAGATGGACACCTGAGGCTGGTGAGGCTTTCTTATCTTATCTTATCTTTAAAAAAAAACACATTTTAGTTCATTAAAACTTGTTTAGAACATTTAGTTTGATGCACTTGCAGCCATTTTTACTCTCTAGTCAGGCCAGTGAAGGTTATATTAAGTAAAATGAGACATTCCGACTACAAATCAGACAAATATACTCTGCAAAATTTGAGTTTCAGCCTCGCAGTGTGTTTGCAAAGACCAAAATTAAATGTGTTGATTTTTTTGTTCTCACTTCTTTTACATCAAAAGTCCGAACTTTGAACTTTTTTAGTTAAAGAAAATGTTTGAAACTTTGTTCTGTGTTATTTTGGTGGAATCTTTGTGTAGTATTGTACCAAAGGTTTCCTGCTCCTGCAACACTTCTAAGATACAAAAAGTGCTAAATAAGTGTTTCTGTTTTCTGTGGCATCTACAGATTTATTCACTTGGAAGAAAGCTGTGATTTTAGTGTGAAAATGGGGTTTATTTAGAGAACAGAGTGACAAACTGAGGAAAACTGTGTGTCCAGATTTAGCTGATTTAAAGTACACACGCTGTGCTCTGCGACAGCCTCCCTCAGCCAGGGTTGGACTGAAACAGCAAAGAGAGAAAATAAAAGATAACAGAAGAGATGAGCTTGACTAGTGAGCGAAATTCTTACCTACAGCCTCTGAGTGTCTGATAAAAGAAATACTGCAAGCTACAGGCTGGTCTCCAGCTGCAGACCTCTGGACACATCATTACCACATCAATCTGCTGTTCCAGCCCAGCTCTCTGCCCTGTTATTATCATTACATGCTGCATATATTAACAACTCATTTTCTCCCCAGCATGATACAATACCTGGCACTTAAAGGGTGGAACATCTACTCATAGAGACACGTCTCATTGTTCCTCCTCCACGCTTGGACACCTTCCTCGCATTGATCACAACACTACCTCAGAAAACCTCCACATCCATCTGATTAAATCTCTGCACCTATACAAAGACATGTTTTAATGGTCTTCTTCACACGCTTTCATCTCGTGCTTTACATTTCTGGCTGAAAGATTTAAACGAAGCGTTCATCTCGCAGTTAACGTGCCACTTTGGTGAGGATGTGGACTGTGGTTTCTGGAACATCTTGAATGCAATGACCCTCCAAAGGTCTGTGCTGGTTTTTAACTCAAACCTCATGTTTTAGAGGAGGGCAGACTCAATTCAGCCTCCTTCAGGACTGACCTGACAGGCGTTGTAGAGGAGCTGGTGCTCAAACTTCTTGATGCCCAGGATCTGCTGGAACATCTCGTACAGCTGGTCCTTGCTGAGGATGAGCTCTGAGGCGGCGCTGGCGGTCATTCTCTGCTGGTGCTTCCTTGGATCCTCTTCACCGCGGTAGATTGTGTCAAACTTTGCCATCCAGGAACTCAGCACAGTCTCTTTGCTCAGGCCGTCGATCTCAGGCAGGCTGCGCACACGCTTCTCTATGTGCTTTTTAAAAACCTCCCGAGAGTCGTTCGCAGAGCAGCCGCCGCTCTGCACCATCCTGGACACACGGTCACTCTTTAGGAAGACCTGCAAGAAATTTGAGAACAGCAGGTTGGCATTTTCATAGCTGAAGGAGTTGATGTTTGTAGCCAAACTCTTAGTCCAACTGACTAGTCCAACTGACTAACACCACCACAGCACAGTTTGCAGTGATGATCTGTTGATTGATGCATTATGTGCAGGTTGTAAAAAGCAGAATGGAGCCATGACAGGGTGAGCACATCCTGATACAAAGCAGAGAGAAAAATGACATTTCAAGCTGCTATTTAGAATTCTACCATTACCTAGGATAAAAAAAACACTTTTCTCTTAAGTGTGTCCATGAATTATCGTTCTGTCATATGTAGAATCATTTCCAAATTGGTATTTGGTGTACAATTTATTGGTCAATAAGGCAAGAATATAATAATTAGGGTAAATGTAAGGTGAGTGGTCTCACTCCCACGATAGGAAGAGAAAACTCCTCCACTGCACATGAAAAACAACAATCTGAAAATGATCAAAACTCACAGGTTTAGAGATAACGAGTCACAAATGATGTTTGATGTAATTTCTCAACGGTGTAAAACAAGTCCAATTTTTTGTTGTTTTGAGACGTCAGAGACAGATATCTTTGATGAATCCAAACAGAATTTTCCAATGGATGATCCGATAAGGGGAGCAAAAATTCCCACTGTAACTATAAATTGCTGTTTTTAAGTAATCATTTAGATTATTTAGAAAAGAACAATCAACAGAAAAGTTTCTGTGAGATCTGGCTGAAGAGACCGTAAACAAGCTGCTGATTGATGGACAGTAAATACCTGTCACCTGCCGCTGAACCTGCCAAGCTTTCTAAAGCCTCTGTCTCCATTTCCCTCTATCTTTATAGTCCTGTCTCTCCACCTGTGTGTATGAGTGCGTGTCCGTACATGGGTGTGTGTGTGGGTGTAGCCTGGAGCTAAAGCCGAGCTGAGAGCTTTAGAGTTTAATTGAATTGGGTAACCTGTGCCACCAGCTTCTTCTCTTAAATATCACAGCGCTCTCATTTAGCTTACTCATGCTGCCACATTAACTGATAAGGAGGTGCCAGTCAAGCCTCAAACAGCACCTTGAAATGTCCAATTCACGTTTTAATTTTATTTCCTTTGTTGCATCCTCCATGTCAGTGGCAGGCCGTGCATTTCACACCTAGGCCTTGAGTCGTGCTCCGTCTGAATGAATCCACCTCTCAATAACTATTTATAGCTACAGAAACCATCTCATTAAGCAGAAATGTAGTATAAAGGGCTGTTGCATCACAGATAGATAACTTGTATAGCCGGAATAAATGCCTTTACTGAAGAAACAAAACCCAGCATGCACATGTCGCCTACTACTGAAGTGTCAGCTCCAACACATAAAAAAGCACCAATAACTCCTGACGGCTTAAATACACCATGTGGCTCTGGTCCAGCTCGGCTCAGCTGCATGTTGACTGAGGACTTCAACTTACACCGGTTGTGTGTTCATTCCAGCAAACCACATGACTGACAGACAGCTGGAGTCACGGACTGAGGAGTTCCCAAGCTTCCCTCTCCATTAAGGAGCCTTTCTTCATTAATGTTTTAGTCGAGCTGAATATGATCTGGTTTTGACAGATCGTTTTATTTTGAAAGTCACTGTAAGGAAGTCATGTGTGGAAACTACCTAAAAACACCCAGTGACTTTCAAAATAAAACTAATTGTGTCAAAACTCAACCGTATTCAGCTTGACTACAACAGCTAACCGACTTAATGAGCAGAGCTGGACCAGGAGTCAACAGGTTTGGGGTTTTACAGCCCAACATGAAGCAGGAGAGGAACGAGGGAACTCCTCGGTCTGTGGCTCCAGCTGTCAGTCAGTGATGCAGCTTTCTGAACTGAACACACAGCTGGTGTGAGTTGATGTCTCTGACTGTCCAATCAAAAGGTTTGAATACGCTGACGTACATCTGCTGGATGGCCTTGGTGTCGTCAACTCTAAATCTGATTGGTTAAAGCAAGTTTGATCAACACTTATTTTATGCTACAGGGCTGCAGAACTGATTGTGAAGGCCTCCAGGCAGATTTCTTTGACCCCAGCAACAAATGATGGCTGAAATATGATTGGATACACCTTACACCTTTTGAAGCAGCACAACCATGAGAAAAAACCATGAAAGGAAGCAAACTGACCATTTGGAAATATTGAATAGGTTTACATGGAAAATAGAATTCACATAAGTCTGTTATTTAGATATTTATTTCTTAGGCCAGCAGAGAGACCATGCGGGCCCTGGCAGCTCACCTCTGCTGTGTGTATGCTGTTTTTACTACTTGTTGTCTTTTAATGTCAGCTGAATGTTTGTCTTTGCCTGAGTAAATCGGCTTAACTTGCCTCGGTGTTTAAATGTGCTGCATAAACAGAGTTGAATTGCCTCAGGGATGAGAAGTGCAGCCTCCATCAGTGTTTTAACAGAGCAGACAGGTTTGATTTGCTGGCATGGATTTCCAAGAAGCTTCATGTGCACAAACACATACTGTTGGGTATCTAGATGAGCTTGTGGATCTTTACCTTAAATCTCTCTTCTAACCAACATCAACAGGATCCTCTAAAAATGGGGCAATTTTCCAAGAGAGCTGATTGGTCAGGAGGTGGTGCTTTTCTACCAGTTGATCTCTTATCCAGATCTTAACCTGCTCCGGAGCACACAGTGATTTATCTCGGTAAGAAGTGAACCAGCTTCATAATACAGAAATCGTGGGTTAAGCCAGATGTTACCCCGCTAAGAGAAAATCCAGCTTTGTAGTACAGGACTCAGGTGTGCTACAGAAGCAGTCTACCTGTCGATGTTAAGGTCCTGGGGCCTGGCTTAAGTAGGATTCACTCTTTGGTATACATAAAGCTGTCTGAATCTGAAGTGCAGCCATGTTTCCCATCATAACATAACAGTATCAACAGGAGTTACCAAGGGTGAGTGAGAAAATAACAACAAAGGAGACCGAGTGGTGCTATTAGGGCATCAGACCCAAGATGTCCTGCATTTTCATTTTCATTATCATTATCATACATGGATGTTCTCATGAGAGACGCTGGCACAGAAAGCGAATCAAGCCACCCTGATGCATGAAGGATCATAAAGACTGGAAACATCCCTGGAGGAAGACCGCATGATGAGGTCCTGTCAAGCTTTAAAATCTAGATTACAAGAAGATTTAATCCAAGACAAAACTTAAGCCTAAATAATGTAGATGAGCTAACTCTTCATATAATCCTTATGATAAACTCTTTGGTGACTGATTGGATACTCAGAACAACACCTGGGGGTAGCAGAAGTTTAAATTAAGAGTCAATAGCTATGACAGTAAGTTGTTCGGCATTGGCAAAGAAGATCTGGCAAATTTTTCATGGGCAGAACCTACATACTCTTCTGCTCATCCCACAAACACATATTCCTTACAGATGTGGAGCATTTAAGAAAAATAAAGAGGCTTTCCGACAGCATCAGATTTCCTGCCAAGAAGCATTATTACAACAAGGAAATGACTACCAAACTTTCTTTTTGTACTACATTTCAATGAGCTGAATAGAATGGGGACATTTCCTACCTCCAACCCTCAGCAGTTATAGTCATAGTGCTGGTGTCTGTGAATTATAAGTGTTTTGTGTGTGTATTGTTTTTTTTTTTTTTCTCTTAGCGCTGAGGCTTGTTGCATAGAAAGAGGCTGATTCTTTCTTAATGCACAATTGATCATTTAAATGCATGCACACATTACCAGAGTAGAGTTGCTATTAGCTCTGCAGCGTTGTTTAGGCTGCATTAAATCCTTAGTGCATGCTCTTTGAACTTGACAAAGTGTTTTCTGCCCATTCACACACACACACTCACTTGAACTTCTTTGAAGTATTTCCCTGTCATGTTGAAAAGCCATGAGCCAAGTGGGTTTTCTTTCAAACTTTCTCAGATGTTGTTGTAGTGAGATGTTAAGGTTACAAAGATGCACTAAAATAATTTCAGCAATAAGCAACTTATGTTGATTTGTTTTAGTAAACAACTTTTCCCCTAATTAAAGCCAAGTGTGTTTTTATTTCTTGGGAAGAGCATGAGATACACATCCTGTTAAATTTCAAAGTATTTCTAGAGATCAAATAAATGTAAATGTCAGCTGATGGTTTTTAAGAGTTCATTTGGTCCAATGATTCTAAAAGAACATTTTTTTGTGAGGAAAAAAAAAGGTTTCCATGAAGAGACTTAAAAAAAAACTGCTGATGGATGGATGGTAAATACCTCCCAACTGCCACTGAATCTGCCAAGCAATCTGATGGTGGTCTGCTGGTTCAGGTATTCACCTACAGTACTGTACATCAAATGTCAAACTGTAAATGAACAGTGTGATCCTGAGTGTTCAAAAGATGCAGAAAAGGTTTCCCCCTTCATCACCTTTTATTTCCCGGCGGTTCAGGTCCCTGACTGGAGGAACATTATTAAAACGAGCCCCAAGGAGCTCAGTGGAAGCCCGGCTTCATTTATCAGAGCGGAGACATGTTCCCTCTGCTGAGGTTCAGACACGATGACCTCATTATGAGTTTTCCTCCAAGAACAGTTTTATTTTAATTTTAGGAGGCTCACGGGAGAGAAACAGCCTGCAGATGGTCAGATATTTTCATAGAATTAACATTTGATATTTAATGAACTGTGAAGAACCATCATGCTGTGTTGATTCTGGAGACTGGATAAAAAAGATACTCCAAAAAAGTCTCACTTTATCCTGTTTTGTGTGTTAATTTTGAAAATTTGATTGGGCCAGTTTTTTCTCTATATTCAATTTCAAAGTTGAATCATTATTTTGGTTAACTGACCCACATCATCTCTGTCAGAGTACAAGTTTTAAGTTTTCAGTCTTTTATTTGATGAGTGAAAGCAAACTTGTGGTATTGTGAAATGACCCTGTCAAATGATTCCGACTTACATCGTAGTAGCTCTGGACGGCGTTGATGAAAGCTTCGTCAGCAACAATCTGTGTGTCTCCGCTGAGGAACGCCTGGAAACGTTCTTTGACTGTCTGCAGATGCTGCTTACTGATCTGAAGGGGAGCAAACACACAGCAGAAAAAAAAGGTTATTACACTTCATGAAACAACAACTTTATAATAGAATTATTGCTCACCAAACTGTGAAAAAATAAAATTTTTGCAGCTCAAAATTCTAAATGTCACAGCCTCGGCTGAGTTTCTTCCTCTTATGTTTCTGTTGTTTCTCCTTCCTTGTGTATGTTTTTTCCCTTGTTTATTCCATCTGTGTTTATCACACTCCTGCTGCCAATCAACCTGCACACCTGAGATCCATCCTCTCATCAAGCTCCTGCGGTAAAAACACCCCAGCTTAAGCAGTTTTCATCAAAGATGTAGATTACAAAGTAGACTTTGTTTGGAAGTGGTGACCTTTACCTATGAAATAATGGCATCCCAACACTTCCTTTTTTAATTCTGTAAACAGTTATCACTTAAAAAGCAATGCACACATGAAACAAGATTAATCTGATGTTCCAAAAAGTATTCATCATCTCTCACTGCAGGAAACCTTTAAAACCAACGGTCTGGTGATGAAGTCTGAGTCTGTACATTAGAGCAGATTCTTCCGAAACAAAGTGTGATTTGGCTTTAATGAACACATGCAGCTCTGCTCAACATATATTACACCTTCATTCAGACAGAACAACACGAGCTATAGATGGTAAACTGTGGACACGCTTGGCTCACAGGCACTTTTCACACTCATGCCGCGTCAAACATCACATATGGTTCAGCTCTCTCCATACATCACATATGGCCTCTGAAAGCCTGTCCACGGAGAGCTTTCACAGGATGCAGAGTGATGTAAACAATAGTTTAACACCATACAAGGCTGAGCTGTCATACTGTGAGACATGAATGAAGATAATTAACTGGACTGATGGCTGAGCTTTCTGCAGCAGGTGATTTAGAATACACAGTGAGGATAATGTGATTTTTCACTTATGAAATAACTGTTGCATTGGTAAAAAAAAATAAAAATAAATAGATCACTTATATAAATGCACAGGTAGAGAAACGATGTATTGTTCTGGTGTAAAGATATTGCACAGGTTAACATGCATTTCAAAAAGTTACACTGCTGAATAAAAAAAAATGTAGAAGCCGGAAAAGGAAACGATGCTGTGGGTGTTTCTAGACATGTAGGGTTATGACGCTGTCTTTATCGTTTCATGCAAATGTTATACAACATCCTGTAAGTGATGGCAAAAAGATGTTTATTTACTGTTGATTTTTCAACATTTATTCAAATCTTTAAAGGCAGCACAAGCAGCACTATTCTTCTAATGCCGTGTGTTACTCTTCATTTCTCTAAACTCCATCTTTACGTTACTTTTTTTACGTTTTCATCATTTTGAAACCAGAGGAGAAGTGTTTTCCTGCTTTTGAGGCAACCTGATAGACTGACAGCATTCAGCTCCTCCTCTGTGGATCAACAGATGAAATGTGAGGGGTGGTGTTCAGATGAAAGTTAAAAAAAAACAACAACAACAACAACAACAACAACAGGTGGCCTATGCCATCATCATCTTCATGTTAAAAATCAAAAGCGTTGATCCCATTTTTTGTGTGTATTTCAATTAAAAAATCAAGATCGTTGCTTTTGTTTGTTAAATATGCAAGTGTTTCCCCACGCACTCAAGACAAAATTAGAGATATAATGATGGGGCTTTTTTGTGACCCTTTCCTTTAAAGAAAAAAAGTGGTTCTTTGACAGTTCTTATGTTAAACTAATTCTGAACTAGCATCAGAAGCAGGGCCTTGATTGGAAAAGGGGGCATGTGGTGTGCCTTTAAGAGGCAGCAAAAAGTCACCAGCTGGGACTATTTCGTCATACAGATTAAAAACAAACAAACCAAAAAGAACTTGATTTTTTTCTTTTCATGAATGTAAATCAAACAGTTAAGTGACTTTAAAAACCCAGCTGATGTGTTTTTGGCTCGCTCTGTTTATAGAGTGCAAAAGAAGCTGATTACAGCCTCTCAAAGCTTCAAATGTTCTTGTGACTCAACGTTTTGAGGGTCACAGAGTTAAACATTCAAGCAGCTGTTGTTCCCTTTGAAGGTAATAGTGACCACTTATGTTACTTATCCACTGTGAAAACAAACCATGAGAGTTGACACACTAAAACACTCTGAGTGAGGCAAAAACAATGAGGGCACAAAGGTGCTCTGGAATCAGCTCAGCTGCTTTGCCTGCTCATCATCAGAGGCAACAGGTACAGGCAGCATCAGCGGCTAAAAGACACACTGATGGAGGACAAGAAGAGACCTATAAACCTGCAGGGCTTGATTTTTTTTCTGAATCAAAACCTCTGAATTTTTTTTTTTTTTTAAATGTCATGTTTAAAAAACAAAAGAAATAAAACAGTTCTTCATGATGACCTGGGTTGTGAAGGGGTCTATTGAATTATAAAAAGACATTTGTTATTAAAAGAAGATAAAAATGCACAATATTTATATGGGGCAAATACTTCTTATCAATTTAATCCATATCGGAATAAGAAAACATAGTGCTGTCTCAGTTTTAGTCAACATCCAGCACTACAGTCCAGAGATTTACTAATATTTGTGAATCTCTTCATGAGAGGTTTGTTTGAAGCATGTGTCGCCTGAGTCCAGGATAAATTGAAAAGCAGGTTTTACATTATTAAATTATCAGCAGTTAAAAAGACTGTGAGGACTTTCTAAGTAATCTTGAAAAAGTCTCACTTCTAGATATATGTCTGATCATAATCCACAACTTAAAATAAGATTATCAGCACTAATAAAGGTGACTTCTTAATGCCATTTCTTAGCTTCCCGGTCAGGATCGGACAGGACCGGATTGATTTATGGCACCTTGAAGTCTCTATGACAACACTATCTGGGATGAATTTAGTAGTGATGATGGACACTGGAGCTGAAATGTCAGACAGAAAAGGACAGACGAGAAGAGGAAAGCTAAACAGGAGAGTGATAGTGCACATGCTAAAGGCTAAAACACAAGCTAAAGGCTAAAACACGGGCTAAACTGTTTATGATGAAGTTCATTTCAACCCACATGCAGCAGTTATTCTGCAGTGTTCTGACCAAACTTGAGAGTCTGTCAATAAAATGAAGAGTGAGGTTACGTTTGCTCTGCTTGGTCGATGAGGAGAACATAAGGATTAAACGTTACACGTTAGCTTAAAGCACCGGGCTGCCAGTAGTGCTAAATATGGCCGGCTTCTAAACTACAGTACAAACTGACGTTTGCTTACTGTCATGTTTCAAACATCAGCGCTGCATAGCTGTGGATATATACCTCACCTCGTTGCGTTTTATCCGGTAAAAAGTTGTCTTGAACAAAGAAAAATAGTGTTAAACAAACACAATCCAACACAAACACACCTTGTGAAGAGTCTTGTCATCACGACAGTTTGCGCACGATTCCAGCCAAAAGGTGGCGCTGTAAACCACTTCAAACAAATAGTCCTCACAGCCCCTTAAATCTAACGTTAGCCAGCAACAACCTTTACCTTCATCTGACTGTATTAAGAATGGTCATTATACTCAGGCCTCCTTCCAATGTGTAAAATTTACATCCAGAGTGATGAAACAAGGGTTTATCCACTGATCCAATGGCTGATTCATTTCAGTTTATCAAGTTTTTTTGTGATGTGTTTTATGGCAAATGTTCACATTGTAAGTATTGATAAATTAACTCTAAATTGTTCAGCCTTAGTTTGAACCCCATGTCAAAAAATATGAAAACTCTGATTCAGATTTTTAGCAACATTTTATATTTCTGATCCTCTCATGATCCCAGCAGGTTCACAGCTAAACCTCTACAACCTTATTTGTAGAGTGCAATCACAACATGGTCTTACGATTTGTGAATCAATATTTTTTTCTGAAAGCAGATAATGCGAGAATAGAACAGAATGTACTCCATTAATCCCCAAAGGATAATTCTGGTGCAGAGTAGGTGTTCTGTCGAAGGTTATTTGTAGTAATTAATACTCTGGTGTAAGTTTAGATTCAATGTTTTAACATATTCTATCTAGCTCTTTTTATTTTTAGTTTTTTAGGTTAGTTTTACACCAAAAGTATCTGTTGTATTTTACAGCTCTGATCGACTCCCCTCACAGCATCAGCAGACAGATGTTTGTTTCCATCACCAACTGCAGAGAGAATCTGTTGTCAGCTAGCTCTTGAACAGGGAGCATTAAGTGGAAATTTCCCTCAGGAGTCAGGAGGTGTAAAGCGAGAGCGTTGAGGGAGGAATGAATATTAGACCTACATTTCTCAGACAGCCTGAGATACACACATGAATGATAACATTTGTTCACAAACATGTTCAGCATGAGATGTAAAGTGTGTGTATAGTTTGTCGTTCCCTGCTTGCTGTTCTTGGCTTTGGTTGCCAAGAAAAACAGCCCAAATGCTCCCTCAGTAAAACTAGTTAAACCTGAATCATTAATGGCATAGAATAATCTTACTTCATTTAATTGTAGCATAATATGAAGTTTTGTTTATAGCATTTTAAAACAGACATTTTCTCTAGAAAGCACCGTTTTCCATTATGTTAGTAAACACATTATTCTGTACACTTAGAACAGCTAATGGCTTTTAGAACCATTAATAAACATGTTGACCAGAGAGATGTTATTTATTTTATGACGTACTGTTTTGTATTCTGAATCAGAGATGTTCTTAGGCATCTAATTTCCTTTTCATTTGTATGGAAACTCTGAAACAGGCAAAATGGAAAACAATTTATTTAGCATGGCTAAAAACAGGATCATATTCATTTTGTTTCATTAGCCTGCAGATAAACAAAGATAAATCTCTTTCCCTCTCAGGGCGTGTGTCTAGAGAGAACTGTGGACACTTTTTCACAGTTTTTTCACAGTGAAATCTCAGACTTAGCTGGCACTTTGTTTGCTGTTGTTGATGCTATGTTTACTCCATGCTCAGCAGGTCCAGTTCATCAACCAAACTGCTGGGAATTCCTGCAGAGCTCTGGATATCTAAGATGCACAGAGGATGCAGAAGAGGTAAAAACTATGAGGGGAGAGAGCTGGAGCAAGATGACCGAGGATTTTGGAGAAGACATACAAGCTGTGTCTCTAAGCTAACATGACTAGCCAGGAGTCAGGTGGAGTTTGGAGAATGCTGTATGGTTTGTGTTATGGAGACGGGGCTGCATGAGGATATTCCTGACAACATCGACCGCTTCCAGAGAGATAATGAACTGCTGAAATACATTTCCCTTTCTGGCAGACCAGAAAGTGGATCTGCTGTCTGGACATTAAACTGTTAGCTCCTCTGACCATATTACTCAACCAGGAAGATCATGTATGGTGGCTTTGAAAAACCAAACAAATTTGTGTTAACTTCTCAGCAAACTTGACAAGAGGAGAGGGCACTACAGTCCCAGCTTGTGGCAGGTGCCCATAACAGTTCAGATGAGACATGAGCATCGTCAGTTTGGGCCTTAATAAGGTCATAAACACCTGTTAAACTCACTCTTTATTCTGCTACTGTCTAGTGAGACTGACTCAGTGTTATAAGTTGGCTAAATGTGCACATCCCTGCTCCTAACAGACACTAAATTTGGAGTGCTTTGTATCAAATTGCCAACTTTGTAGCATTTAGTGCACATTTTCTTTTCACAGGAACATTTTCCCTTGGGAGTGCTTCTCTGTGTCTCTGTTCTCTCTTTTCTGAAAATATAGTTCCACTCCACTTGAGCATGTTAAGAGGCATCTGGTATAATGTGATGCTCTGTTACCGCTGCCACTCTGGGGAAATGCAAAAGTAAGAGAAAAAGAGACGTGACGGGAGAAAGAGAAGAGTTGGGGAATAAAAGCAAAGAATCAAAGAAATCGAGTGAACACAGAAACGCAGAGGGGAGATATGAGTCTTCCTGAGAGATAAAGAGGCAGAGAGAGATGTGTCATAGATATGGTGTTGACGTGTCTCCCCTGATTAGGACTGCAGTCAGTTTAAAGCCGTCAGTTTGACAAAGGCCAGCAGAGCCATGACGTCTAACTGGAGAATGGGTGCTAAATGATTTTTAGACAGCAAAGACTGAACTCTTAACACCTCCTATAAAGCCTTGAGAAAACAAGCATGAGCTAAGAGCTTCAAACACTACATTGAAGAGTCTTTGCTTGAGTGGAAGAGGAAATAGTCTTCAATTGTCATTGCCTCAATAAACTGAATTCCCAGTGGATTCATTCAGGCTACTTTCACAGCACTTACCTCACTCAGTGGACAGCTTATCTCACGATGAGAGTCTAAAATGACAACCTTCTCTAAACTGCACCCCGTGCAGAGATAGACTCACAGGTTCCTTCAAGCATGCACCGGGAGTGAAGGGCCGTGGACGTTTTTTCAGGCAGTGTTTGTGTTGCTCTGTTCGGTGTTCTGAAAATAGCAGTGCCACCCTGCTACTCTTGAATGATACCACCTCATTAAATGCACCTCATGTATTAATAGGTGCATTGTCCTGGCATGAAGCACTGCTGCTAAAAAGCAGCTTTACACTCATAGCCTCACAATTCACAAGGAAATGAATGGATGATGGAACCAATTGGCAGGCTAATACTAATACAACAAACCCTGAGCGGTCCTAATTTTCAGTGTAATACTGAACCATTCAGAAAGGGCATCCACAGAGCAATGCACAATGGTGAAAAGATTCTTTTCCTATTAGTTTAGCTATAACTCACTTCAAATCATGACATTTCTCTTTAATTGATTCTGTTTAAATGAGCTTGTGAGTCAACTCTAAGGGACAAGAAAACTCCAGGCCAAGAGTTGTTATCCAATCACTTCAAGCTAGCTAGCAACATTGCAAGAAGAGGAAGAGTCACTGTGGTTGCTTCCATTGAGTGGCATACTATCGTCTGAAGCACTGAGTGGTAAGGTTAGCATCAGCGATCAGAAAAAATGCAGCAAAAATGCAAAACTGCCCGTCTGTCCGTCCAGTCAGCCAAGCCCTTTAATGGGCAAAACTCTTGAGTTTTAAAACTTTGGAGAATAAGTTATGAAATCAAGTTCAGGCAGTAGCTTATAGTCCTACAATGAAAGTGTTCAAGTCTTGACCACATGCTGCAGTTTATGAAGCATAAATAAAACTGCTTCTTTTACACGGCAGACACAATATGCTCTGCTTCAGCTCACAGTCAGGATTAAGAGCACCCAGCAAACTGTTTTAAACACACCCAGTGTTCAACTGATAAATTTTCAACAAAAAATGCCAAACAAATGAAAAATGATGAAAATCAAAATGTCAATTCAAGCAGTATATTTATGAATTCTAAATTAAACGTATGGTCCTACAGAACAGAAAACAAAACAGAAATAAAGTCTGATCCTTATACAGTAAAAACAAAATGATCTTAGCCTACTTTGGTCTTACACTGTGTCGGGCAGTAACGTCACTACAAATAAAGACATTAACTGTAGCTTAACTACATTTTTCAGTAAGGACGTGGTAGCATCATTGTTTTCAGAATCAAATAACTTTTTAATAGCTTAGCTGATTTTTTGTTCATGTAGCGCATTAGCTTTATGTAAAAGTTACATTTTCCTACATTTTAAAATGAATGAAGTTGAACCGCTTGAAGTGCAGCTTTCTGCCGGGTCTCATCTCAAGGGTTGTATTAGTGTATGTGAAAAGTTTTATGCAAAAAATGACACTGCAGCATGTAAAAATGTAAAGATATGCTCTGGCAGACTTGGTATGGTAGGTCATAAAGCCTAGGATATGTTCTCCATGTTTTCTATTTTTTAATGTTGCTTAAAGTGATGCTGATAAGGACAAACACCCTAGTCTAAGCAGTTAACCAATCAGGTATTCCCTTGATAGACGTCAAAAGCAAGTGACTGTTTTATTTGTAGAAGTTAAGAGCTCATACCCTGTATTATTTATTAAAAATATCTAAGAAACATTTGCTTGTCAAGTTTCATGAAATAAAAATGTCTTGATGTAAGATGCTATTTTTCTGGACTTGCCAGGAAAATGTAGCTCATATTAAGTCTAACAACAGATTCTTTTACCAAGACAAAAATAGATTGCATAGATTTTAGATTTTAGATTTATAGCTTCAGTATCTCAGAACAAGCCCTCTGAAAGCAAGACCAACTTCCCAAGACAGCCACAGACACAGAGATGGGGGAGAAGAACAGGGAGGAGAGGCTGCAGAGACGCCTTAAAAGAGTGATGCACGTTTGGTCACTTTTCTGCTGTAATTGACCAATTTAAAAAGTGTCTCTCTCCTTTCAGGCACTTCAGACTCACTGAGTACTGCAGTTGTTAAGCCCACTTTCTGAAACAACCTGAAAGACTGATCTCTGATATCCCATCTAAAGGAGCAGAGCATCCTGAAAGCTACATTTGACATCTTACAGGCAGACAGACAGAGAGCAAGAGAGAGGCGGGGCAGACAGCAGCACAGTGTGTCAGATGGGTGTCTGCTGAGAGCGGATGACGACTGGTCGCTACGTCTGCCATCTGGGAGCTAAAACACTGAGAATACACTACTGTGAGTGTGTGTGTGCGAGAGAGAGAGATGTGTCTCAGTCAATGCATGTGTGAAAGCATGTAAGCAGATGCTTGTCTCAGTGTATGCATGCCTGTGTGTGTGTGTGTGTGTGATGTGTGTGTGTGTGTGTGTGTGTGTGTGTGTGTGCTATGTTCTTCTAGGTAATTGCTGCAGCCAGTGTTCCTGCTGGAGAGGAGCTGCATCAGACTTATATGTAGAGAAGATTACAGCCTGAGAGCAGCGGGCATTTCAGCTGCAAATTCAATTTGTCAGATAACACTGCCAATGCAGCCGTCTGAAATCCGTCTCTTGGTCTAAATCAAGGCGTACACTCCTCGCTGCCTCTCCCTGGACTCAAAATGATTGTTTCTGAAAGGCATTTATTCTGAAAACATCACTTTAAGTCATTGTTAATGAAAGCACTGTCTGGGTTACCTCTCACTCAGACGTCTGATTTAAGTGTTTCTATTTAAAAACAAAAAACATTTCAAATGCTTGTTGACAACAGGCTGAATGACAATGGCCTTATCTGCTTTTTCTGGCTGAACAGTCATTTCTTCTAACAATAAGCTGCTGATTCGAAGTGAAATTTGCTGTAATTCCACTCCATGGTATGACTCACTTTGAAGCATCACAGACATCACATGTGGAGTTTGGATGACAGATGTGTGCATGAATAAACTAGAGGGTGTCGCCTTTGGCACACACTCGGTTATCAAACCTTTATAGTCTGAAGGTGTTCATCAGCCAGCTGCTTCGCCTCAACATTGCACAAACACGTGTCCAAGGCTTCACCGATCTGGAGATCTGAACAGCTAGACCGAGTCAAAGACTACCTTAGAACGAGGCGGTTTTCCTTAAACACACTTCCAAAATCCTGAGGCTGGTGATGGCAAACAAAGATCTTTATTAGAACATGTTTAATGTTCCCCACACTGAAGTCCAAAGTCCAGCCACACTGTTTGTTTGATCCATGCTTCATGAAACCAGATCCTAGAGCGAGGCTGTAGAAAAGGGCCACAAACATCTGCTGTCCTGGAGTTGTATTTAATATGAAAAATGCAACACCAGTTACTTCTGTTTGTTTAAAGAGGGGGTATTCTGTTTTCCCATATTTAAACACGAACATAAAGTCACAATGCTGTATGTCCATGTTAAACATGTACAGACTTTTAAACTGATACAACATGTTATAGAAATCTCTGAATTTGTAAACTGCTTGAAACAGTCTGTTCTCCTAACTGGCTCAAAGGTATGAGCATAATTCCACCACCAACAGGCATCCAGAGGACTGGCCAATCAATGGAAAGGGGGTTTGTGAAGCAAGAAGCCTTAAAGAGACAGTAGCTATAATGAAGTGTTTCAGACAGAGTATGAAATAAGCATTTTTTAAAACCCCTGTGTCAGAAAAATAGAGAATTTCTTGAGCTGTAAATCATGCAAAGTGCCACTATCGGGTACAAGACAGTTCAGTCATTTTTAAAGTCGGAGTTTGATGATGTACTTTTCAATAGTAAGTATAAAGAATTAAGAAGCTATCTGATGTGAAAGAGTCAAAGTCGAGTGTACCCTTTCACTCAGAAAAGTGCTTTGGTAGGAGTCTGATGAAACTAGCCAGTTCATATGGAACAATTGACCCGTCTGAAGCGGTTGGTATCCCAGGTCTCACTCCAGCAGGTTTCTCGGAGGCTGAGCTCAACAAGATGCCTTCGTTAACTTGAGGCCACTGAAGCTCTGCCAAATACTGTTAGACAGATTTTATAGACAACGATTCCACATGTTTGCTGTTAATGTTGGTCATGGAGTTTCTTGACTTTCCCATGTACACCTGTCTCATCAGGAGATTTTTTAAATACAGAATTAGCCTCAGTGATGTCTCCGGTTGATCTGAGGAGCTCATAATTAAAATTCTGTCTACACCTAACTTTCAGTAGCTCTAAACCCTGGCAAAGAGATGGAGCTGAGGCAGGCCTCAGCCTCCTGGCAAACAGCGCCAACACTTCCAGCTGTCAGTCGACTCAGCGGTGCCTCTGATCATTCAGATGAAGTTATGACTGGTTGCCTCGATGAAATCAAAACAGATGTGTTGTAAAAATATATACAGATATAATCATAAGAGATCCATCACACAGTGTGTTAAAATAAACAGAGAGGATTCCTTGGCTCTTGGGACCAGCCTCTAGTGGACACTCTTGTAATTTCAGTTTTTTTGCACCTCTACATTGGCCTCCTTTTTTTAATGTGGTAATATATATATATATATATATATATATATATATATATATATATATATATATATATATATATATATATATATATATATATATATAAATTTTATTTTATTTTCCTTTTTTCCTTTTTTTTAAATTTGACTTTAGAATAGAATAGAATGTACTTAATTAATCCCCAAAGGGAAATCCAGGATTAGATTGAATTTATATTTTTTAAAGCACTTTGTAATATATTTTTTAAAACATGTATCGTTATTATTGGTTTTATCCTTGTTATTGTTATTATTAGTAGTAGTGGTTGTAGTGTTATACTGCACCCTGAGGAGGAACATGTCTGAGAGCCCTGGTGATGACATAACATCAAATGGATTGGTAATCCCAGATTACACATCACACAGCAGACTGACAAAGGATTGAGAAAGTGCTCATCAGGGCAAGAGCTGCTGTTCACACATCCACACACATGGCTTTCACATGAGTACATTGCAGGGCAAATCCTCACAGCGCACACACGCACGCAGCGCACGCAGCACACGTGCACGCACACACACACACACACACACAGAGTGAGTTTTTTTTTTCAAAACAACTCATAAAGATAATCTATACTTGTACATTTTTTTTTTAGAAGAATTTAAATTACATGGCCCTTAACGTCCACTCAGAGCACTGACATTGTGATTGAGAGGGTTTGGACACTGTATTCACACAGCTTCAAAAACACACCACCCACTCATTCCTGGCAGCGGATCAGCTGCTGGTAAATCATTCTGACAGAAGTTGAACGGCAGCCAACATCTCCTCAGCAGGCGCTGATGCCAAAAGTTACTGTACTGCTTCTGTTCCCCGCTTTTAAAGTGATGTTTGTGGTTAGTTTCTGGAGCTGCTGATGTCAGAGACAAAGTGTAGGGCTTCTGATTGAGATAGATTTCAGTAATCTGGCACTGACAGATCAGGGATTATTCCAAGAAGTCATCAGTAAACAGACGTACAGACAGCTGGGAAATCTGACTCTATGTACATTAGTTTTCTGCTTTTTGGATTCTTTGCCATCCTGCTTTATCGTATTTAAATACACATTTCTGGAAAAATAAAGTATGTTTCTCTATAGCTGGCATGTAAATATAGCCTTTGATGCAGCAGTGTGGACAGATTGTGTTAAAAGATGTCTCCTCAGAGGCCAACTTTAACAGCTCTACATGTGAAAGTGACTTTAAGACCTCAAGATCGATCCTCATCCTTTTTCAGTCTTGACCCTCCAGGAGTCATCGTTTTACCACATCTCAGCTTGGTGACTACAGCTCGAGTACAACCTGCAGTCATCACATACCTAAAGCCTGGTTTATCCTTCTGCATTGACCCTATGCCATCGTGGCCCACGCAGTGGATGGGTCTGAGTTGCTTTACAATATTCCTCTAAAACACATGGGGACAGTAATTTTGTATAACTGTCAGATCACCTATTTCCTGCCCTGCAATGTTTTGTACTTTCAATTTTACATTAATTGTAAAATAATTAAGAATAAGTAATTGTCAAACACACAAGTTCAACAAACATAAAGACTATAAAACATAATTTGAACAAATATAAGACAAAGACCTAAGCTTCATGAATTTAATGTAAAGACAGTTTCTTTTTAAAGTTTGTAATGATGACGGACGAGCTCTCGGTCACATTCATTCATTCACTTTCTATACCGCTTATCCTATTCAGCGTCGTGGGTGACTGCAGCCTATCCCAGCTGTCTTAGGGTTAGAGGCGGGGTACACCCTGGACTGGTCTCCAGCCAATCACAGGGCTGACACACAGAGACAGACAACCTTTCACACTCACACTCACACCTACAGGCAATTAGAAACACCAATTAACCTGATGAGCATATTTTTGGACTGTAGGAGGAAGCCAGAGTACACGAAGAGAACCCATACATGCACAGGGAGAACATGCAAACTCCACACAGAAAGGCTTTCTGCCAGGATTCGGACTGGCGATCTTCTAGCTGTGAAGCAACAGCACTAACAGCTGTGCTACTGCGCAGCCCCTATCATGGCCCTCCTCCTCCCCAGGCACCTCCAGTCTTCATTGCTTCAATTCTCAGTTCTTCAGCTTCACAGTCCTCTTCAAGTCATCCAGATTCAGCCTACTCAAGACCATCTACCACCACCAGTGTCTAGACTCAATCGGGGGATATTCATATATTCTTCATGTCACTGTAGCTCCTATTATTATTTTATGCTTGATTGGGTCTAACCACCAAATCTGTTAATGTTAAATTTGTTGCATTAAATCTTTTCACAATTTGAACTGGTGTATAAGTCTCTCCTTGATTGAAACTGATTTGACACAGAAGTATAAACCAAGCTTGACACACTTTTAGTCTGAAACAGCATGAAGGAAACTTATCTCATGTGATGCAGTCATTTTATTATCAATATGTCTTGCTCTTGATGTCTCAAAGTTATGAATTTTCAGGGGTGTAGCTCAGATATAAGTGATGTTAAAAATAAAAGTTGTGTCTTACTTTTGCCCTATTGAGTGAGTTTGCAACTCCTGCTAGATCACAGCACCATAACTGGGCTCAGCCTTCAGCAACTTTGTTAGTTGTGTGGTATGCACTCAATGCTTGTGACCAAGTAAGTTGTCCGAGCAACCTTTGCTCAATATTATACCACTATTTATTTAAATGTATGAATAAGACCTAATCTGTTCAAAAGCTGCAGTAAAATACTTGTCCAGGACCCTGATGTATTCCTGCTGCATGCTTTTGAAAGCAGCCATTTGCAGCAGAACTTTTACAATCTTGGTGACGGTGGTGGCCACACTGGTGGTCATGACAGCACATGGGGTATAACAGTCGGACCTGTAGGACACTGCTTAGGTTAAATAAAAGTATCAACAGTCTTTTTCACTTATTTTAAAGTTGATAATAAACTTCTTTCAGGTTATTCAGAAAAATCCTTTTCAACAGCACTTTATCACTATACAACAAGGTCGTGTCCCACACTCCACTCTCTTCTTTGTTTCTAATTTCAATCAAATGATCTATTCTCACTTACTAAATGGATCCAGTCAGTCTTAAAGTGTTTCTATGACTCTTAACACTTCATGCAAATATGTTTCATACTGACAGTCAGCAGCTGAAGGAGGTTAGTGTCTCCCTTCCTGGAAACACATTTGATGTAAAACACCTGCAAAAAGAGACTAATCTTCTTCAAAGGCCAGCCTTTCTTTCAGCTTTTACAGATCATACTAAAGGAAATAAAGACAACTCTCAGAGATGTGTGTCAAGATGATTGAAAACTTCACTGTGCGTACTTTTCTAACTCTGCTCTAAAGCTTCTGATAGCTGCAGCTCACTCAGCCATCTGGTCGAGTTTTGCAGAGTTGTAGCTGTATCAGGAACGCCAGCTTTGTTGCTATTTTTGTTTATGTTCAAGTAACACGTCTTTTGTTTTGTTTTATATGAATTCATGGGAAAATTTCAGAGCCTCCTCTGCATAGATTGCTGTGCCAAGTGGGAGACAGAGCAGTGTGGATATTTGTCTATAAATAAAACACATCTAGAAGCTATAAGGTTCAACCTAACTACCCACAGAAAAACAATTTATTGACTTTTAGTTTTCAGCTGATGTTTGTGACGACATTCTAGAATAGATTATGAAGGTTCAATGCATCTTGTGTCTTTTTTGTGACACGGTAATCATTACAGTCCTTTCCTAGATATTAACCCTTTATTGCCAAACATATCATATTTGGTACCTGCAGTTACCTCTGCACCATCTCTTTGACAATGATACCCTGGAAGCCCTGTACCACTGAAGTTGTCCATGAAGAGGTTAAAATGTTTGGAAAAAACAAATCAGACTTAAATCACTCTCCTGAAATTCAGGGAAACTTAATCATGGCCTACTTTGTGTATGTCTGTTATTATCGCTGTTCAAAAAATATCAGGCAATGCAGCAACGCTCCCGACCCTAATGATGATCCTCTCCTCGGTCATGTTGGGCAGTAAAACCTCAGATCTTTGACTCCCGGCCTGACACTGCACATTTTGTCAGTTTTTGTTGTAAAGTGAAACTCACTAAGTGTTGAAACTGTGTATTTTATTCTGAAAGTCAACCAGATGTTTCAGTTTGGACTCTGTGCACGACTTCCTGTGCTGCTCAATCTGCTCTGTGCAAACTGACATGGTCTTTTGTATCTGATACAGAGGCCTCAACCTGCTGGATCTGAAATGCGGCAGGAATGCAACCGAGCATTGATTTGAATTGACATAGATCAGGTGCTGTGACAGAGCTGAGACAGATCCAGTGTGAGTTGGTCATATGAAATATCATTTGTCAGGTTTTTACCAACAAAAACATCCATCAAAACAAATCATTTTTCAGGAACATCAATCACTTTCTTCTTTGTTTTCCAACTGTTTGCCATGGTCCCTTGCTAAAAACAAAATCAAATTAAACGAAAAAAAAAAAAGAAATCATGCGTACATGAATATTTAAAGCCTTTGCCCAATACTTTGTTGATTCACCTTTGGCAGAAACTGCAGCCTCAAGTCTTTTAGAAAATGATTTCACAAGCTTGGCACACCTATCTGTGGGCAGTTTGGTCTGTTCCTCTTTGCATCCTTTAAAGCTCCATCAGGTTAGAAGGAGAGCATTGGTGCACAGTTATTTTCAGATCTCTCTTGAGATGAAATTCAAATTCAAATTCACAGAGCTGTCCTAAAGCCCCTCCTCTGATATCTTGGCTGTGTGCCTCAGGTCGTTGTCCAGCTGAAAGATGAACCGTGGCCCCAGTCTGAGGTCTAAAGCGCTCTGGAGCAGGTTTTCATCCAGGATGTCTCTGTACGTTGCTGCATTCATCATTCCCTCAATCCTGACTGGTCTCCCAGTTCCTGCTGCTGAAAAGCATCCTCACAGCATGATGCTGCCACCACCATGCTTCACTGTAGGGATGGTGTTGTCCAGGTGATGAGCGGCGCCTGGTTTGACGCCTGGCATTCACTCCAAAGAGTTCAGTCTTTGTCTCATCAGAGCAGAGAATTTTCTCTCTCCTGGTCTGAGAGTCCTTCAGGGGCCTTTTGTCAAACTCCAGGTGGGCTGCCATGAGCCTTTTACTAAGGCTTCAGTCTGGTCACTCTACCATACAGGCCTGATTGGTGGATTACAGCAGAGATGGTTGTCCTTCTGGAAGGTTCTCCTCTCTCCACAGAGGACCTCTGGAGCTCTGACAGAGTGACCATCAGGTCCTTGGTCACCTCCCTGACAAAGGCCCTTCTCACTCGATCCCTAAATTTAGACAAGCGTCCAGTTCTCGAAGAGTCCTGGTGGTTCTGAACTTCTTCCATTTATAGATGATGGGGTCCACTGAGCTCATTGGGACCTTCAAAGCTGCAGATATTTTCTGTACTCTCCCCATGATTTGTGCCTGGAAACAAACCTGTCTTGGAGACAATTCCTTTGACTTCATGCTTGGTTTGTGCTTTGACATGCCTGTGGGACTTTGTATAGACAGGTGTACATGTGATTTCTTAGTTTTTTAAAAAAAAAAATCATAAATTTGCAAAAAATCAATACACTTTTTTCATACTGTCATTATGGGGTGTTATGTGTAAAATTTTCCAAACATCAATTTATTTAATTTTGGAATGAGGCTGTAAGACAAAATGTGAAAAAAGTGAAGCACTGTGAATACTTTGTGGATGCTCTGTAGTTCTCAGTTTCAGACTTGTTATTTTTGGAAGGACTAATTATGAAACAGACACATCTCCACTTGACTTGACGTCACTGCAGCTGGAGAGCTTGTGAATAAATTCCTGCCCATCTAAGACTCTCTGTGCTAATTGCTCCGTTGTCCTGCAGAGGTTGATGATGAATATCACACAGTATCAATAGATTGGATTTGTATGATGACTCACCCCCGGGCTAATTACACAGCACTCAATGTTCTCTATAAGTGGATGTGTCAAAGGACCGCTGAACACTGAAGCATGTGACGCACTACGAGTGTGTATGTGTATGCGTGCGTGCGTGTGTATGCATGTGTGTGTGTGTGTGTGTGTGTGTGTGTGTGTGTGTGTGTGTGTGTGTGTGTGTGTGTGTGTGTGTGCGTGTGTGTTCTCATGAACACAACAAGCTAACTGACAGGGCTTTCATCACCGTTTGCAGCCTACATGCTGTCCTCATGAATAATGGACACACTATTGATCTGTTTGGAACAACACACACACACACACACACACACACACACACACACACACACACACACACACACACACACACACACACACACATGCATACACACGCAGGCACGCATACACACACACACACCAGTCAAATGTGCCACACAGCTTTGATGCACAACTCAAAAGATTTTCCTTTTGAACCGTTGTGTTTTTATCACCAGTCACACTGACACTGAGCGCAGTAGAACAACTTTTTGTGGAGGGAATATTTCAAGTGTGAGCTCAGAGGTGAAACATCAAGTGTGTGATAATTTCCTCTGATAATGTCACAGTTTTGTGGTATCACAGTATATAATAAGTATTGCTTTTATCATTATCACAGGATACATTCAGCATTAGAGAAGAAAGACAGAATCTTTGTCAAAGCAAAATCTGTCATACCTTCTATGGATAAATTACAAATTTGTTGTCCTTTTCAACCTTTTAAAGCTTATGTCATGAAGATGTCATAATTTCAGCAAGAAGCAGCAAAAAAAAAAGAAAGAAAAAAGAGTGGAGGCAAACAAATCACCACCTAAGAGTTAAAGGTGACACAGGGGTCTGAAAATGTAATGCTGCCTGTTGCTAAAACAGGAGTAAAAGTTTCAAAACTGACATTCTGTCAAATACAAACTGTCAAAAGCAAAGACAGCTTTGGTTTAATATGGCAAAAGGACAGACAGAGAAGATGCACTACAGTCTTTGAATCAGGTGAGGTAATAAAGCAAACACTCACAGTTTCATTGGAAAGATGAGATCAGGTATACTGAGGGTTAAAATCATCCTCTGAGTAGAATTTGGAGACAAGAAATATTTGGATTTCTCTAAAACATTAACTACTTTTTAGCACACGGGCTAGCTTTAGCTTTTTTAGCAAATCAAAACAGCCAACCAACACCAGTGGTAAACAATGACAAATGCAAAGGTATTTCAGAACTTATTTGCTTTTAATTTGACTTATCTATAAACACTTTTTTCCTATCATGTAAGTATATATTAAGTAACAAAGAAAAGAGTCAGGATGCAAAAATATCACTTAAAGGAACTGTGAGGACTATTTGTTTGAAATGGATTGGAGTGACACCTTTGGCTGGAATCACGGCACACTGTTGTGAGACATGACTCCAACCATGGAATTCGTTTGTTTTGAAAAATGAATGGACATTGGATCTTCACCTAAAAACTAGTTTTCTTTGTTCAAGACATGTTTTTAATGGATACAACGTGACAAGGTAAGATATCTATAAATAGATATGTATACCGGAAACCATTATGTTTGTTTTGTGGAACAAAAATTAAATGCAAAAAATGAATTTTTTCATAAATATTCTTCATTCCTCAGAACCCGTTTGCTCAGGAGTATAATTAACTTTCAGCTTGAAATGGGGTAATCTGCTCTTCCAAAAGCACACAGTAGCCAAAGCCTTTTTCTAACTCATTAGTAGACATTTTCCACCTGCTAGGATGTGTGCACTTACAACACAGAACAAACAGAGCTAGAATCATGTTTTTAAAAGACTACCCCATTTCAAGCTTGAATACTGTGATATAATACCGTTATCGCAATATGAAGGGAAAATACTATGATGTAAATTTTAGGTCATATCACCCACCCCTAAATTACGTAGCGCTATTGTTTAAATTGTGACAAAACCCATCTTTGTAAGTTTATACTGTAGTTTAGTAGCCGGCTATATTTTGCACTACTCACAGCCCTGAGACATTCATAGGCTAACTTGTAGCAACAGTGAATCTTCATTATGTGCTGCTCATCTGCCAAGCAAAGCAAATGTAACCTCACTCTTCATTTTATTGACAGACTCTCAAATTTGAAATTAAACAAGTGAACTTCATCACAAACAGCTTAGCCCATGTTTTAGCCTTCAGCCCATGGGCTATCACTCTTCTGCTCAGCTTTCTTCTGCTCTTTTCCTTTTTCTTTCTGTCAGTCCAGCCCCAGTTGGCTTTGTGGTGTTGAAAACCAGGGCTGGACTGACATAAAGAAAAAGGAAAAAGAGCAGAAGAAAGCTGAGCAGAAACCACCACAAAGCAAAGTAATAGTTTTCAGCAGAGAAAAATACTGATCTGTGTTTTCATTACTGAACTTCGTCAGCTGGTGTGTTGTTGTCATAGAGACTTCAATGTGCCATAAATCAATCCAACTCGATCAGGAAGCTGAGAAATAGCATTTAGAAATAACCTGTATTGGCGCTGGTAATCTCATTTTAAATTTTAGATTAAGATCAGGCAGAAATCTAGAAGTGAACTTTTTTAAGATCACTTAGAAAATTCTCACAGTCCCTTTAAAGTCATTTTCATTTCAAAGGTTTATCATTAAAATGCACTCTCCATTATCAGTGTTTAATAAGAAGGTCTGATATTTACCTGCAACACTGATAAAGACTGTGCAAAATTGTTTACATTGCTGGGTTGTCCACTACCCAGATTAAAAGATGTGGAGGACATTTTTTTGCTGACTGTTTTTTTTTTTTTTTTTAACCTTTTACTGCCTTGTTTTTCGTTGGAGGGGGCTCCTTTTTTGTCTTTTTTGAAGTGCCAGTGTCTGGTCACTTCTTCTTTGCCAATCCTGTCAAATCATCCATCCGCTGAGCGTACTGGTTGGCCAGTCTGCTCCTGTTAGTCAGTGATAACTTGTTCAAGTGATGAGTGGCCTAACACATTCAGAGGGACTTGTGTTATCTTCCAGCATTATCCAAAACAAGCCAAAACACAACTCGATAGTTCTCACTGGTAAAATTGTCCAGAGGGCTGTACTGTTCACTGATGCTTAAAGATAAGACTTTATTGATCCCCAGGGGGAAATTCTTAAATAGAGGGTCTGTTGTTCAAAGACAGAGAACTCAAACCAAACAACCATGAGAACCCAGACACATTTCATGTCAAAGGTAATTGTGTGGGATATACCACAGACCAGTTGGACCACATTTCTTTTGTTTTTCCACAGTAAAATTTTGATGTTCCCGCATTGACTTTTAAATTACTGCTGTTACAGATTTTCTGAACTACTTTAAATGAGTAAGAGGATTTCTGGAGGTGTGACCTATGGTCCTTTATGGTCTCCTCAGACAGTCCCTTATTTTTCTCTTTCGACAGTTTGTTTCCTTTGGGTGATTGTATTGTGTTGCTGAAACAATGTTTGGTGGTATCTCATGAAATCACTTGATTCACTACTTTTATAATTAGTACACCCACTAAGCTTATCACTGTCAATGTATTTGATGTTGAGAAAGAAACAGAGTCATCAGTCTCTCCTCTTAGCTATTTTGACATCCCTCAAAGTCCCTGTCAACTGCAGTGCAATCTGAAGAGTGTCACACTTATTCTTATTCATACTACAAATATAAGGAAAAAATACAAGCAAAGAATAGTAGGAATAATCAATTCATCATTAAAGCCACCAGCATAGAATACTTTTTTTTCTGACAGATGTGAAACAGTTATCGTTGTTAGATAATTTGTTAATAACTACATTTGACATTATGTTGAGTTAATATTTGTTCAAATAGACTTAAAATTGAACCACAAAGCATAATTAGATTAAAAAGTTATTAAAACTGCTAGATTTATTAATTGGATTTTTGATAGGTCACATAAGATTTTTCATAACTTGTTTAGGCTGAAAGCCTCATGTGATGTTTATGTCACAGTGATATATGTCTGTACCTTGTTTCATATTTAATTTTTCAAGAAGAGGATAGGGTATTCTTTACAGTTAGGCGAAGGGGTGAGCGTTAATAAGCTATGCTTCTACTCACTCCATTTCAAATGTGTCATTTACTTCTTTTTTTTTCTTTCTTAAGTTTTTCATTTATTTTTTTGTCATGCAAACAAATTTTGAGTAGTAAATAGGAAGTCCTGTATTATTTGCACATTTGAAATGAATTAAGAAAAAAAAAGAAAAGCCATATGTTTAGTCAAGTTACGACTTTCTGTCCTTTATCCATTATATAAAGTACAAAATGCATACATTATCACTCCCAAACACCTTGAATATCAGACTATGATGTATGGTAACACTTAAGATCCAACCAGGTTTGTGAAAATGACAAAAAGCAAAAGGATCACTGAGGGAAGATGAGAGAAAAAGCATCAGTCAGCAGACCAAAAACAGGGAAAGAAGAGACCTGATGCATCAGAGCTCGTTCTATGGTGCAGAAAACAAACAGGCAGATGGTCTGATTGTGTTACTGCATCAAGAGTCTCACCTGGGCTTTCTTATCCCCCCTGGCCTGATTAGAGGAGAAAAGCAGTGTAATTAAAAACAAAGGAGAAGAAGGAGGCATGAAGATGGGTATCTTTACTTGTCCAATCAAGAATGGCTATCACTCCTCTGACAGCAAGGAGAGAAAACAGCCGGTGGAAGATGAGCTAATTCAAGAAGAACTATGTATCCAGCAGCACGATGACCAAAAATAACCTGCCATAGTATAAGGATTACAGATACAGACAAAACTCTTTGTTAAATTATCAAAAAATTTCAGAGAATTCTTCTGGATTCTTCTGGTTTGTGTGCATAAATCTTCAAATCTTAATTATAACTGTCACATCAGGTGTTAAATGACCCCCTGGAGGTGGTTAGCTCACGGTGACCTGAGCATTACACAGGGACCATGTTTACTACCTATGTTTATGATCTATATTTACTATCTACCTTAGCTGGCAGACACAAAGGATCATTACCACTCAAACTTTGTGTGCAAAGTGGAGTTTTGTCATGATGGCAGCAAAGAAGCAGAGGATGGCCAGAAGAAGGTCCAAAAATAAGGAAGCCACAAAATTCATAGTCAGGTATCAATTATATTCCCCTCTGCTGAGGAAGAGATAATTTTTTAATCTGTCAAGATTCAAAACAGACATATTGAAGAGCTTTCACTATTTAAACAAGTTTCTGCCATCAATTGTTTCATGAGACATCTATTTATTCTATATTATCCACTAGCTTTAAATCATGTCCATGTCACTCAAAGTGAGCTGCAGAGAGCGTGAGCCAAGGACCTCCAATGATTGGAAGAATGTTATTTGGATTTATTCTGACATCTGTCCTCAACACAGCAGGATCAAAAAAAAATCTGAACTGAATCCACTGAACACATCCAAAAGATTACTTCTGGTAATGATTGAACATTACATAACTTTGTCCCATCATAACAGCCTGTAAATGCATTCATGTTTTTATTTATTGCTCTTTCTGTGGAGTGATATCGTATTTGGTTCTAAGAAACATTTTGACTGAAAATGTTGCATTTTTAATTTTTTTAAATGTAAAATTGGGCAAGGTTGCCCAGCTTTAAAATTACCATAACCCAGATCTGCTGAATCCCAGTGTCAGGCATGCCTACAGAGCTGTTGCCTTTCCACCACTGGGCGGGTCAGATCGCGGCCTGGTTGTCCTGCAGACCTTTTGTCTTGCAACTACTCTCACAGTCAGGAGATGGACACCTGAGGCTAGTGAGGCTCTAAGGGACTGCTTTGAATGCACAGACCGGAGTGAGCTGCTGGAAACAGATGAGAACAGCATAGACATCAACAGACTTTTTTTTCATGTTTTTTTTTTTGTTTGTTTGTTTTTTTTTTTAAATGTAATTTTTATAATTTCATCTGCCTGACACCTAAATTTCCCTTTAGAGATTAATAAAATACATTCTATTCTATTATATTATATTCTAGTCTATTCTATTCTGTCTTGTGATTCTATGGGTGATTATTTACCTTATCAGTGCAAGACAGTAATTTTTATTTAGCACTAAGCACTTTTAAATTCTTAAGTAGAGTTGGTTTTTGAAAGATCTACCTTATTTTCTACTTTTCAAAAATTTTCATCTCTGTGTGAAATTTGACTTCTGGGTTCATAACGAGAGGAAGCAAATTGCCTTTCCTTATTTGACTGATACATTTCTGTTTGTGTGTTTCTTCTAAACCAGCGAGCTGAATTCAGCTCCAACAGAAAATCATTAATGATACATGACAGGAGTGATACAATTAAATCCCAAGTTTTCTAAAAATCAAACCAATAAAAATACATGTAGCCGTTATGGTTATGAGCACACATAAGACAGGGCTGTCCTGGATCCTGATGTTGGCTCTGTGATCAAATCCCATCAGGTCAGAGGACAGGGGAATGAATGTTGACTAACCGCATTGACCCTCTAATGGACTGTGTCATATTTCAGCAAGATTATCCATCATCTGGATAATTGTATCCCTCTCTGCTGACACAGATATATATTCAAAGATTTGTGCCAAAGCTCCTGATAAGAAACAGGATTAGAAATAATGGATTGGTCACTTGGGTGGTGTAACAATAAAACATAATGCAGGTTAGAATTATCCTTTTTTTGTTTCAGTGTGAATAAAGTAAAGTTACAAAGTGTGAGGAATAAATATTTAATTGCACAGTATGTTTGGGTAGATGGCAAAAAACAGTGTTTTGAATGTTTTGACCTGTGTTCATTTCCATTTCAAACCAAGAGTACGTACATTGTCTCCTTTGCAGAACTATTCCCTGTGCAAAAATCTTTGTGTTCATAAACTCCAACCACTCCACACACTAGCCCTTATGGTAAACATTTTTTTTGTTAAAAAAAAAATAAAGTGTTTCTTTGCAGGCTTTATTTTGTAAGTCCGGGGCATGTTATGCATTGTGTAGACTGAGACTGATCACTTGTTGTTTGTTGTGCAGCGTGGGGGGGGGGGGGTGCATGAGATCTGATCATTTGTTCATGACAAAGTTTCAGACAGTAAATGGTAGCAGCATATTTCCAAACTTCAGAGCTCTGGAGAAGTTTACAAATGAAACTTTCTTGACAATCCTCAAAACTCTGCCCTGATTTATCATTAACAGTGTAAACGTAGATTGTGCTCATCGGCAATCTCTAAAACAATGAAGCCTGTGTGGAGGTGTTAAAAACTGCAGTTGTTTGAGAGTTTGCTTGAGGCTGGCTGCAGATACATTAGAAACTACACAAATACCAAGACATAAAAAGACTCCTACAAGATTTCCACAGCAAAAGTAAACATGTTTATTGCTTGGTTTAAAACTCACTTAAGTCTGAATACCTTATTTCTCAATCAGCACACACACACGGGGTGATTTTTTTCTAACACTTGTTAGTATTGTTTTGCCCATATAAGATTGAGGCTGACCTGACCAGCATGTGGGCGGCCTGTAGCTGACTGCAAAGAGCCTAAAGATCCAACTCTTTACCTCATCCAAACTGGAACAAAGCTAGGATGAGTTTAGCATTTCCTATATGGCACCCAAGGATGATAGGCTTTAAATATCAGAAACAAATGGATGACATCAGGGAGACTATATCCGTATAAAGACCCAAAATTTAAAAAAGAAGAAGAAGAAAAAGAGAGGGAATTTATACTAAAAAAATGAGATACTGATTAACAAAGTGAGGTGGGACATTTAAAAAGTGGAAACAAGCTTCTTTTAGTGTTTTTTATAAACAAAGACACTTAAAATCATTTTGAAAAAATCTACAGAGAAGGGAAGATCAGCTCTTTATCTTAGCTAACACACACACACACACACACACACACAAACACACACACACGCACACACACACACAGATCAAGCCCGAGCTGCCACTCGGTACGATTACATGCATATAGCAGTCCAGCTAAGGTCATACAGTTGGGAGCAAAATTATTCAACCCCCCACACACCCTAGGTATATTTGGCTAGGTCAGAGCATTACAATTCCCTGATCACACAAACCTGGAGGCATATGAATACTGTTAATTTATTGCAACCTAAGTCTCCTAACATCTCTTCAGATCTCATGACTTAAAACAGCTTAAAAGTAATATGTTTTGCCTGAAACCCCAACACACCAGGGGGGTTGAATAATTTTGCTCCCAACTGTAGCTTGATCGTAAAGTCACAGCGGGGGGTCTGGTCTTGTCTGTGTTTACATGCAGAAAACAGAATCAGACTTCTGTCTGAGAACATCTCACTCCACTTCAATAGGTGGCGCAGTGTTCTTTATTGATGAGTGAATCTGAGTGCGTATCAAACTAGTTTTGGTTCACCTGAAGAGAAAACAACAGTCTAACAACGTTGACTGAGATTGGTGCAGCTGTAGCTCTTCATGTTTTCATTTATGTACATACATGGTGTTTGTTTTTTGTGTTGAAGCCACAGACTGTATGAGTGCTGCAACCCTATTAATCATTGTCATCTACCTTCTCTTCCAGCTGAATGCAAAGACTTACAGAGACTTGAAGAGTCCTGCCGCCTTAAACCGCATTTCGATAGCAACCACATTATCTAGATGTGTCAGTCGAGCTGTGCTCCGTCCATATTCAGTTTCTGAAGCTGCATGTAAACGTTCTGAGTGAGAGGAGTAGGGACAGGAGAAGAGAGGAAACCACGCACACAGCACACAGGTACCTTAAAATAAATCAAATAAGAAATATTTCTGATTTGATGGTGTTGATTCATCTTGCTGAATGGCCTGTCCTTGTAGTGAATAACTACTTCTTTCTGATGTCTTTTTGGAATTTTATCCTGCCTTTCTCTAAGGTATTTCTTAGTTTGAAGTATATTACTAAAAAGATTTTTAACACCCCAAAGACACTCTCTGAACACACTGGCTATCTTATGAGGATGTAATATTCCTCTGACAGTGATGGACATTTTTCAAGCATCCTGGTGCATCCAGCAGTGAGGGATAAAGGATTTCGAGCTATGACTTCCTGTAATTTAGCATTTGAATCATCAGAGGTGACTCTTAGTTTAAATCAAGAGATGATGGAAGTCTCCAAAAATGTTTGCAAAAAAACTTGGTTCACTACATTCTCCAGAGTTTTGCCTGTTCATGTAATAAACGTATGATGATGATGCAGATAAAGAAAGAAAAGATAAAGAAAAATGCTTTGTCAGCTTCATCCTCAGGACACGAAGAGGAAAGCAACTGACCTATGGCTAAGCACCTATGGCTTGCAGCTCCCAGTGCAAATGTGATAAATCGCATCTTGTTAACATCACAATCTCAGACAATAAGATAGAGGCTCAGCATCGGTCATGAGAACAATGTAACAATCTTTACCAAGAGTGTCTCTCTGTTAGTTTATTGCTACAGTATTTACATTGAACCCTTCAGCAGAACTTTTGCCAACCTTTGTGATCCGAGCTATTACAGATAAGCTAATGAAGCTAAGCTCCAGAAGCTAACATTAGTTTAACTAGAACCCTTTGGAAAACAGCTAATACTGATGGACGATCACCAAAGTACAAAAACTAGAACAAAACAGACCAATGAACTCCCAAAAAACAAAGTGACATGATGAACAACGCAGCTAGGAGCTAACATTAGGCTGTTAAAGAAAATCCCAAACTGTCCGTCAGACTGCTGTGGCGGTTCTAGTGTTGGATAACTTTATTATTCTTTCCAGCAAAGGGATAACATGTTGCCTGAAATACGATTTTGTCTTACCTTAGAGCCGACGTAAACATCCTTGTTAATTTTATTAATGTTGACTTGATGTTGCTTCTACTGCACAACTTTATCCAAAGAAGACACTTTTCTCGGTTAAGATGTGGCTTAAGGAAAGTGTCAAAATTTACTCCGTTGCCCATCCTCTCAGGGTACCTTGTGTTGGAGTTGCATGTACCTCATGAAAACAATGTGACCATTTTCAAGCTTAAAATCTCAGAAAAAAATCCTAAAACCGAACAAAAACTGACTCTCTGCAATGTATTTCAATGGATGTGGGATTCAATGGGATTGCTATACGCACTGTGATTGGCTCATAGTATTTAGGGTGGGACTTAGCCATAGGTCAACTTCAAAAGCACTCATTTGCCACCACTTCCTGATTGTCAGCTGTTTGGTGAAAGTTTATCCTTCACACTTGGGATCTATTTTTAAAGCAACTCTGCTTGTAAGATATCCTAAAGGGCCAGTTTGCTAAATCTTTGTATCGCAGGTTTAAAGATGAAGGAAACCTCTAAATAAGGAACTGCTATAGCTTCATTATTTTTCAGCCCACAGCATCTCCAGCTTGAAGCAGTACCACCCACCTCCCAGCTGACTGGCGAATGTGTTTGAGAAGGCGTTCAAGCTCTGGAGTGTGATCTAAACACGGAATGCCAAAATAGACTTTTATTTTTCTGTCAATATCATCTAATGACAGGGCAGTTGTTTGAGATGATGGGAGAACATGGTTTTGTCCTGGCATTCTTTCTTAAATTGGGATCAGTCAGTTTCTGCTGCTGATGAATGAACCCAAAGCAGCTGATGTGTAATGTTTGTTGTACTTGAAGCAGTAGCTGTCACAGAGGATTGACAGCTCTGGTAAAAATATTTTCTTTGGCATTCTCTGAGAAAGTGACACAGCAGAAAGTCGCTCTTGGGACAGACATCAGAGTGAGATGAGCATGGGGTAACAAAAGACATACACAACATTTCAGGACTAAAAGTTGGACATAAATCTTGCATATGAAACAGTATTTTACTGACGCTACCTACAGAATAGATGCCATATGAAAACAATATAGTTGCTTGTTTGAAAACACAACATTTCCTTTTGGCTTTTAAACTCATTTTGTGACTAATGGGATTCAAGTAAACATATGGCAAGCTTCCTTTCCTCCTTCTTGTTTTATTTTTGGCAGTTTGGAAGCAGTCGATTTTCTCCATTAACCCTCAGGATCCCAAACAGTTTCTGTTTTGTTTTTGCTTCTGTCACATTTTTACTTTCTGTGGTCTCATTTTTCTCAGCAAAGTGAAGTCCTGCACCTCTATATATTCAGGAAAACCATGGCTATAGACTGATGTCACTCAATTATGTCTTAATGCAGTGTGACAAAATTTAAAAGCTATAAATCATTAGAGAAAAAGAAAAACGAAAATTGAACTTCTCTGATTTTACTTGAACTTGCAAAATTTTTGTTTGTAATTTTTTTCCTGACTGTGATCTCATTTTTCTCTGCAGTATGAAATCCTGCACCTCTATGGTTTCAGGATAACTCAACAATGTCTCCTGAGCAGTATAACATCATCAGAATGCAATAATTATAATAACATTGTTACAAGCTATTTACTCTTTATAAACTATTTACAGTCAGTACTGTCTCTACTAGTTACACAGTTTACAGTCTACACTGCAGAGGCATCATGTCCATCTGCAAGGAAGTTTCTTTCAATAATGAGACAGAGTGCTGAGCGGCTCTGAGCACAATTTATATGCCTGCAAGACAACACCAAGGGAAGAAAAATTCAAAAATACTTGAAGTGTGAATCCAAGGTGTATGCCAATCATTTAAGGCAGAAAGCAAAGTGATGTTAATGAAATTCTCCCGTATTTTCTGGCCTGTTTGAACATGTTGTTACCATCATTTGTGATACATTCAGGTGCCTTCTGAAACTTGAGAATCTGAGGGTTACAGTTTCAGTCTTTGGATAGGACAAACGGTTTGTGAATGCCAGTCATTTAAAAATACGTGGTAGTTCGATCCTGCTGGTGGGAGAGAGTTAATATCTTAAAGATATCATTTATAAACTTGTTAAAGTGTGGTGAACAAAACTGGCACACTTAAAGGGGCTGTGAGGACTATCTGGAAAAGCAAGTATTTCCAGGATAAAGTCTTCATTTCCCATGAGCACTTGTACTCATTTTCATGAGAACGTGACTCTTTCCAAGGTGTGTTTGTTTTGGAAGCAAATGAATGCAGAAGCAGATCTTCTTTTTAACACTGCTTTTCTTTGTTCAAGGCAACTTTTTACTGGAAGCAAAGTGACGCTGTAATGTATTTATTAATAGTTACGCAGCGCAATTGTTTAAAAAGTGACAACAAGCAAACTTTGTAAACTCAGTCTGTACTGTAGTTCAGTAGCCAGTTATATTTAGTGCTACTCAAACAGCTATCCTGTTTTTTTCTGCCAGGTCTGCTCCAGTGTCCAACATTACAACAACATTAATCCAATAAACTGTTTTCAACTGAGAAAAACAGAACTTTGCTGGCCGGCGTGGTGTTGTCATGGGGACTTTGATGAGCTGAAAATCAATCTGGTCCTGTCCACTCCTATGGACCCCAAAGCTGAGAAATAATAATTTGAAATAACCTAATTTGGTACTAATAATCTTATTTCAAGATGTGGATTACAATCAGGAATTTGACTTTTTCAAGATCACTTAGAAAGTCCTCACAGTCCCTTTAAGACAGAGGAACCTATGTTATAGAAAAATAGTTGAAAGTCTAAAAAAATTTCAACATGTTTATTGTAATTAACTCAGAATAATAATTTTGTTAGATAGTTTTAATATTTTAAATAACTACATTGCTTTCCACCACAATTAGTTCTAAAAAGTCTTTTCATAAACACCTTTTAAAATCACTAAAATAAGAGATACTACACTGTTACTTTTAAAGGACTAGGTATAGTAAGTAACATCAGATGAGCAGGTAAGAGTGAGCTCATCTTTCATGTTAAACTTCATGTATGAGAAAAGCAGAGAGCGTTTCATCATTCAGTCTCATGAGAGAAGGAGAATCTCACAGGGACAGTGAGCCTTTAGAGAAAGACAGAAACATGAGAGATCAGAATAACATGTTGACACAGACAGAAAATAACAAGACCTTCAGCGAGCTCTGAGGTGTGGATCTACTCTCACGGGTGGCCTTTGTGTGAAAGAGGCTGAGCTCTGTCTGACAAGACATGCTGGGGAGCTGAAGTATTGTTGGTTTCTCTTCAGCTGTTTATAAGGGGGATGTTTAAATCCATTCATGGTTTCATGACCACTTCAAGACAAGCACACACAATGTTTTTAAAATAAACTGATACATCTTAAATATTGTGATTATGTCTGTAAATAAAGCACTCATGATATCAAAATCTAAAAGATAAACATTTAAACATGAATTGAAAGTGACAATTCTAGATGTTCAGACTTAATGAGCATATTTTCAAACATCTATATATTCATATGTTGTAGAAATCCCTGAATCTGTCTGTGAACAGCTCGAAACACTCCAATCTATTAAAAGCACCAGATCTTTACAAGATCTTCATGAGACTTGCTAAAATGATAAGGTCATCACATAATGATCTCCTAGCTGCTTCATGACATGCTCAAGGGATGGGCCTCAAACACTAAGTTCTGTCCATAGCTCTGCCTCTGGTTGGCCTCCAGAGGGCTGGCCAATCAGGGTGAAGGGGGTTTGTGGAGCAGAGAGCCTTAATGAGACAGCAACTAAAACAAAGTGTTTCAGGCAGAGGCTGAAATAAGAGTTTTGTAAAATACCAGTGTTAGAAGTAAAGCTACTACAGAAGCACCAGAGAATAAAGCCTAAAAAGGGATAATTGCCTCCCTGGTTTAGCAGTCTGGCAGTCAAACAGAGATTCAAAAGATTTTGAGGACTACAACACTAAAATGGGTTCAAAAAAGCTGAAGTCACAAATTATAGATTGTTTTAATCATCCTCCAAATGTAAAGTAAAAAACAGATGTTTAAAAAGCAGTCCAATATTACTAAGGACTTTGGGTCCAGTGGGGTAATTTGATCAACTGTGGCACGGATTTACAGCTCAAACACACCAAATGCATCTCCACTCTGGCTCCGCTCCACTCTGTCACAGCACCACATCAGATAGGTTTCCATTCATGTCAATGCTGTCTGGTGTCCTGCAAAGTGATGGACTGAACACACAGCTGGTGTGAATTGACATATGCAGTAGGTATGCACTGAAATTTTGGCCACCAAAAATTTTTGGGATAAATAGGGCCCAAAAGTGTATTTTTGGTTTTTGGCCTAAAGACTTATCACCAAAACAACATGTCTGAAACACCATGTTGTAATGACGCAAGCAAAAACCATGGCCAGCACACTCTTGTCTGGATAAGATGCTACATACTTCAGTATAACTGAAAAAGACCCACAGATAGTGATTGTAAAGCGTGTAATGCTTAAAGAGAAAAGAGTCAGGACACGATGGATGTGTAGAGCCTGCTTGAGGGAGAAGCGCACAGCACTGGAGAAGGAGAGCAGAGCGCAGAAAAAAAACTCATTGCTCTGAACCAGATTAGGGGTATGGCTCTCTTATAGATCAGGTCTATACCCTGTTCTTTTATTTAATGGACTAAATAGTCTTATGTCATTTATCTTATTTACATGATGAGATGGTCACGCATTCAAAACTCTCCTCTGCTCTCTGTATCACGCACAGCAGAGTTCCACTCCGATGCATCCATTTTATCCATTTGCATCTACAAGGTCATCTCTGTGCAGACAACATTCTTTGAACCATTACTATTAATCTATGCTATGGTACTTATGATTGGCATAATAATTTCTTGTGTTTCAGTTTTGGCCTTAGTTTTTTTTTTCATTTTTTGTTTTCAGTTATGGCCAAGAATTTTAATTTCGGTGCATCCCTAGCATGCAGTCAACATGCAACGGAGCGGAGCCGGACCAGAGACCATCCGGTGTATTTGAACAGTGATGCTTTAAAATCTGCAGATGAAACACCTGAAGCATGGCTGCCTCTTGTAGTGATCTGGATGTGAGGTCCACTTGTCTCAAAATAGTTTTATAGAAATGAGGAAAGAGAATCTGCTAGTAAAGATTTCGGTTTTGTACGATGAACATCTCTTGTCAGAGGAGAAAGAGACACAAGCATGAACTGGTTACAGACAGCAGAGAAAGTGACAGAGTTGATGAAAGGAGCTGAGATTTGTGCTCTAAGTTGCAACCTTGTCTTTACAAAAGTGGTGACATTTTTCACAGATTTTCTGAGGGAACGAGAAGATTGGGAATTTTCAGGAACGGCTGCATGGTACGAAAAGGACACAAGACTTGTTACAGCTTTCACTGCAGTAAAAACAGGTCCTCTGCAGACTGTCTGAATAAAATTGTGATTCTGTATGTTAATTTTACAGCAATGCTAGCTTGACTAATTTAAAAACGTGAGCTACAGACAACTCTTGCTTAAAGGCTCTGTGAGGACTTTAAAAGTGATCTCAGAATAGTTTCACTTTCATATATTTGCCTATTCATAATCCATGATTGATAATGAGATTTACTGAAACCAAAATTGTTTCATTCTAAGTGCTATTTCTCAGTGTTTGTGGTGGGGTCACACTTTCCTGAGAGAAAACTTATCCATTCACCGAGTGAGAAATAAGATTTGTCCTTTTTCTTCTTGAAGAGGATACTTTTTTTTATTATTTTGTAGTAATGTTGGACACTATGGACTGGCAAAAGAAAAAGGACAGAAGAGCAGCAAAAAGCAAAACAGGAGAGTGATAGAGCACAGGCTAAAACACAGGTTAAGCTCTTTGTGATAATGTTCATTCCAACCCACATGCAGCAGTTATTCTGCAGTGATCTGATCAAACTTGAGTCGGTCAATAAAATGAAGAGTGAGGTTACGTTTGTTCCACTGGGTGAGGTTGGAGTTGGTAGCTGAGAGACGATAGGACATAACCAGGATTCACTAATGTTACATGTTGAGGACATGTCTTGAAACACTGGGCTGTGAGTATCACTGAACAGATAATCTGCTCACCTTCTGGACACTAAACTACAAACTGAGTTTAGAAAGTTTGATTGTTGTCACGTTTCAAACAATAGCGCAACGTAACTATAAATGAATAGCTTACCACATCATTTTGCATCCTGTAAAAAATTGTCTTGAACAAAGAAAAGTAGTGTTAAAAAAAGATCTGCTCTCTAGTCGTTTTCATCCAAAACAAATGCACATCTCAGAAAAGGTCACATCCTCACGACAGTGAGTGATAGTGCTCATGGGTAATAGAGTCTTTATCTTGGAAAACACTGATTCCAGCAAAAGTTGTCTCCGCAATTAACACCAAACAGTCTTTACAGAGCCTTATTATGTAAGAAAATACAAGAATCAGAAAATACCCCATGATGGGGCCAAAAAAGCTGATCTGGAGGACATTCCTATGATCCTCTAACTTTAATTCTTACAGGTATAATTAACAGGATGTTTGTCAAAGTAACAGTTGAAGATGCGAACAAAAGAAGACATACTGCATTTGGATAAAAAGACAACTACTGCCAGCTGTTTCTCCAGAACAGAAAATATTAAAAATCATATAAGATTTCAAGGTGTGCCCCTTCCTGTTTCATGAAGCTTAATGACAGAACAACATAAAACCCAAACTAAAATTCCCCTCCAAAATGAGTCACCTGTTTTATTTTGATGGAACACACTGCCTTTGTAGACATGCACCACTGGCACCCACCACCAGGGTTCTGTTGACCACCACTCCAGTGCTTTCTTTACTATTTTACGACCAAACCACCAGAAGCATCTCATTTATCTAGAGCTGAGCGGAGTGAAGTGATGTTTATATGTTCTCCATAAATATCCCATCAAAGCTGACCCCACAAACTGATGTTACTCAGCTACTGCTGGTGTGCCTCTCTTTCTCTCTCTCTCTCTCTCTCTCTCTCTCACACACACACACACACACACACACACACACACACACACACACACACACACACACACACACACACACACACACACAATCACTCTCGCTCGTTCTCGCTGTGTCTCTCTTTCTCTCTGTGCGACAGATTGTTCTAATAAGAGCTCAGCCAGAGACGAGCAGGAGGAGGGAGACCACTGATGCTTCTCCACCCAGAGGCAATTCTCATATGCAAGAGCTACTACAGTCAATGGGTGTGAACAGACTCTCTCTCTCTCCCCCTCTCTCTCCTTCTCGTCATCCTTTCGTCTTTTCTTCCGTTGCCAACCTGTTTCTTTACACTGGATTTCATTGTCTCTGAATCATTTTCACCCTTTCTAGCGCAAATTAACCATTTCATCACAACTCGATGATGTTGAACATGGGGATGAAGTGAATCATGTTCATTCACAAAGATTTATCAAGCCGCTGGTGCCATGTTGGTGGAACTATTACGTACACTGCGCTGCATTCATCACAGTCAAACAACCTGTTACACCAAAAGTTTGATTCCTTTGAGATTTGAGTTAAATAAAGGAGGACTGATCCCCCTCACAGCCCTGAAGAGTGAGTAATGTTTTCTTTCTCGAACATGAGAGCTGAGGACTCCATGATGCGTCCATGGAAGCAACAGTTGGTATCATGAATCAGGGAGATACGCTGCAGGGGATATAATCACTATGAAAATAGTTTTTTCCAGCTTTCTCTGTGCTTTCACTCTCATCTTACCTTCTGCTGCCTCCTGGCCATGTCAGTAGGTTGCTTTGCGTTAAATGGATATGCGATGCAGCGCATCACAAACACGTACAGCTGAAGTCTCTTCTTCTTCTCCTCCTCCTCCCTTTGCATCTTCTCCAGGTCTTCTTTCTCTTTGTCGCTGCCAACCGAGGGACTGGGGCTGGAGGGTCGACCAGCGCCACTCCCGCGGCCCCGGGGCTGGAGCCCTGCGCCGCTACTGTGGCCGCCATCGGCGGCGGCACGGCCCGGTGACGGCCGGGCTCCTGCGGCGCTTTTCGGGGCCGCCACCTCTTTGCGCTCCACCTCCAGTATCTCATCCCCTTCCTCCTCGCTGGAAGACGGGTCCAACATGCTGCCGAGCCTTGGATGGAGGCTACACCTGCTGTCAATGTAAAACTGAAAAAGTGGGAGAAGATGCCGGTAAGCCTCAGGGAGAGAGATCCGGAGGGGGTAGTCGCTGTGGGAGACGCAAAACCTGACTGATGGGGAGTGTATCACACTGTTGCTTTCCAGAAAAAAAAAACCTGCCGTCAGATGAGTCAATCTCAGGATGAAAAAAGAAAGTGTTGAAGAGTCTCTGCTTGGCTGCGTGTTTTTTCAGTCCGTGGCACATAGGAGGGATCTGTGATGAGCGCACATATAAAGGGGGAGGGGTCGCAGGCAGAGTAAACAGGAGGAAACGTTGATGTGTTGATGCTCTGTTGCCTGGAGGAGGAGGAAGAGGCTGGACTCAGGGCTGACCGCGGAGCTGGAACAGACCTGCCGCTGCTCTTAGATCAGTTTGTGCAGTCTGTGAGCAGAACAGATGAGCGACCACCTGATGATCAGGCAAAAGGAGACAGGTTCACGTAGTAGGAGACCGGAATCTGGGTGGTACAGCTTTCACAATAAGAGCTTCACTAACTGGAAAAAAAATGCATGTATGGAAAAATAATCCTTTAATCCGTTTGTCTGCTCTATTCTTCAATATGTAGGCTTACCGGGTATCTTTGGTTACACACCTAACATAACAGCAATCATCGAAGAACACAAACATTTGCGGAAGGCGTGGCTTGTATGGTTTTATTGTTTAAACAGTGCGCACACCTGATACAAAAAGGTATGAGTCACAATTGAAGCAAAAGACAAGATAACAAATGCAATAATAAGTTCCTGTCTTATGTTACAGGCCGACATATTATTTTAGATAACATGTTAATAAATATAAATAAATAAGCAGGCACTATAAAACTAGAGGATGCTTTTCACCTTCCTTTGGCTGACCCTGCACTTAGACAGGCAGGTGAAGTTTAAACCAAATGTAAACATGATTCAGAAATGCTGGACCCAAGATGGACGAAGACAAAGTAGAAACTCTCTTATGGTCTGACAAATTAAAATGTGACATTCTGTTTGGAAATCATGGTTTTTGAGCGGTGTATGCTGCTGTCAAGACAATTACTTTTTCAGGGAGGACCTAACATATTTCAGCAAGACAATATCACACCATATTCTTCATGGATTACAGCAGCATGGCTCTGTAGTAGAAGAGTCCAGGTGTTTACCTGGTCTGCCTGCAGTCCTGACTTTGTTCAGCCTTTGAAAACATTTGGTGCGTCATTACATAAAAATTACCACAAAGGAGACCCTGAAATGTGAAGCAGCTCAAATCTTAAATCAGGCATGAATGGGACATTTCACTTTGACACTAAACTGGTCTCCTTGGTTACCAAACATTTGTTGTTGAAAGAAGGGCTTATAACACACAATGGCAAACATCTACCTGTTCCAAATGTTTTGAAATGTGCTGCTGACATCTAATTTAAAATAAATGTGTATTTTCAGTGCAGAACATCATTAGTTGTCTTTGTTCTGTGTTCAACAAAATATATTGCTGAAATGGTTCGCAGCACATCTGTTTTCACTGGAATTCTCCATAGCCTCCATACTTTTAATGAGAGATATGCACAGAGCACACAGACAGAGATTACTGTAAAGGTCACTTCAGTAATTGATAAGAAATGAGCGAGCAGCAGAAGTGTTTATTGATTAAAGTTTTTCTTGTTGACTGGACAAGAAAGCTGCAGCATGTTCTCTTGTGCAGTGTTGATTTTTGCTGGGTGCAGGGTCAATTCTCTTCAGCACTTCTGGCAAAAATCATAAAACTAATCAATGATACAAGTTTTTCCAGAGAAACATGAAAAGGAGTCAAATACTGGTCCATACATGTTTCACAGATATTTATTTTGCAAGTTATGTAGGTGTGCAGGGAAAGTTCTGCAGTGTGCATTATTAGTTTAGGTCACTACACAGCTGGGTGCTATTATGGAAAAGTTTATAGCTGAGGAAGTTACAGCGCTGCGGCATGATAAGTAAAGCCAAACAAATTTATGGGTTGAGTTGTTGGCAGTAGTTATTTATGTTTATTGCACAGGTAATAGAAGTGTCAAGAGTTTCTCATGTGACTGTACAATGCCTGTTTGGCCATGTGAATTCGAGTCCAGCATGTTGAACTCATGGTGCTAGAAATGAAGCCAGTGCCCAAGAGCAAGTACTGCAGTCCCTCAAGTGTCCACAAGAGGCTGGCTCCATACCAGAGAAACCCCATTAGAGCCTGTGTTACGGTCAAATGCTTCTCATACGGCAGATTCAAACATGTTCACCGGTGCCGCTGGTCACTTTGCTTCATTTCTTTACTAAATCCATAGATAAGGAGAGGGAATTCAACTGCAACAACTGTTCCTCAGCCATTCCCTTGACTTCTTTTCTAGGGGACTTTGCAGATGCTTTGTAGGCATTTTAAACTGGAAGTAGAACCCAGGGCACATTTTCAACAAGTTTTACTTGGTTATCACCAGAGACTCATCAATCTTGGTTCCGTTCTTGTCAGACTGAACTGTAGGCATACACTTGTTATCGCAGAACCCTCAGCCTCGACCACGACCACCTTCTGGAAAATTACATTCTGGTTTTCAGGGACCTGAAAAAAAGTGAAGACGTTTCACATCATTTATGGTCTTGGGAGTGTATTGGATTCTCCAGGTGGGGTTTGAAAACACTCCCGGGGGGACAGACGTTTGAACAAACCTGCTTTACCTGCTGCCTCCAAATCCCGACCCCAGATTAATGGATAAAATGGATGGATGGCTGGTTCTGGTGGATAGATAAATGAAATCAAGCATCCCCCACTGTGCCACAAAAGAATCAGTCGGAATTAAATATTTGGCTCGTGGAGTTTAAGAGACTTCTTGCAGCTAAAGCTTTTAAAGCCTCATCAACAAAAGCATAATTTATCTCACAGTACTTTACACAGTACTTAAATTATCTAACTCAACTCATCTCTCTTTCCCTTGACTTTATTTTTTCTCCATCTTCCTTACTTTCACTTTCGTCCTCTTGCCAGTTCTACTCTCCTCATGCCACATTTTACTCTCTTTTACATTGACCTAATTTTAGCTTTAAGCCTCATTATTACTCCTCCTCACGTCCTGCTCGACAGGTTGTCTCCTGTCTTTTCCTCCACGCTGTTTCACTTACCCCCCCCCCCCCCCCCCCCCCCCCCAGCTCAATTTCACACCTTCTCCTTTCTTCAACTCTCCTGTAGGTTCTCTGCTGCAGTTCACTGGTGGAAAGTGTAGTTACTGAACCAGGGATGTCTAGGAACAGCTGGATACAGTATCTGCAGAGAAGGACAGTTTGTTCTTTCTGAAGTTGTACCGTGGCACATACCGTAACATTGACTTATCTGTAAAAACTTCCATCCATAGATTATAGAGTAGCAAGTTTGTGTGTTTACTTGGTCTGAGATGACAAAAAGCTAAAATACAAGAGTTATGTAAGGGTGGATGAATGTTAGTATTTGTCTTGTGTTAGAACTATATCTTGCATTTAAGGATCAAAGTACTACTGTTGAAAATAAGATTTGGGGCTTGACGAGGCTGCAATTAGCATCTGATTTCCAACTTCCAGTCCGATCGCTCAGAAGAAGGTTAAAGGCTGCAAATATACTTGCTGTGCAGCTGTGCCAAATTCATGAGCGTAAATGTTCTTGAATATGCAACACGTGTTAATGGAGGGAACCTCCAGAGAGCACCAGAGGTGGGAGTTACTATTTACATTTACTTGAGAGAGAGAGACTGTTATTGAACAGTTTTTATTTTTTAAAAAAAAAATATCTATCTATCTATCTATCTATCTATCTATCTATCTATCTATCTATCTATCTATCTATCTATCTATCTATCTATCTATCTATCTATTTTGTGTGTGTGTGTGTGTGTGTGTGTGTGTGTGTGTGTGTGTGTGTGTGTGTGTGTGTGTGTGTGTGTGTGTGTGTGTGTTTTACTTGATGTTTGGTTTGTAAGTATTTTTTGTGGGAAGAGAAACATAAACATAGAATTGATAAACTGACGCTTCTTTCAAACTACAGTCAGGTAAAATTTGATTAACGACCTGATTTTGATCAGAACAAGCTGCCCTGCAAACTGCAAAATAAAAATGAAAAATATTGTGGAACGTCAAATTAAATATGTGTTGTTATCACATTGATGCTAACATGTTGGTTCAGCTTCAACTATTAGTGCAGGAAGAAAGTATGTCTGCAGCCAAAGAAACCAGGTCTTGATCTAGAGTCACCACACCTGGAGTTATCATATCTTAAATTTGAATTATATTATCTAAAAGAATCTATGGATGTTGTTTGTTAAAATGTGAATAAATGAAGTCTTGTTACTGGACGAGATCCTAGTCCAGAACTAAGACCTGTCAAAATCAGACTACATTAGTCTGAAGTGTGCTTTAGAGGCATAATGAAGTCAACTCATACAGGAAAGTCGATTCACATGAAAATCTAGCACCCTGCATAAGCATTTCTAGCCCATTTTGGTGGGTGCTGAAGAACCCCTAATTGAAGCCCAGCATCCCTAAAATTAGAGATAACTTTTTCCTTTTTTTATTTTATTTTATTTTATTTTATTTACTGTATGTCTTTTTTTCAACAAACTAGCAAAGTGTAAAAACTAAACCGCACTTTGTTGACACATAATATTTTAACAACAAAAATACAGCACCCACTCCCCTGCTTGTAAAAATGGTTTGGCTGCCTTCCAGAGACGGTGATATGCAGTTGTGGTGTATGTATGTCTTCAACCAGGACATGGCAAATTTCTTATCTTTAACCACTCCACACAAGCACATTATTATCATTACCTGTCCTCATTTTTTGCTGCATTTAATCATAGGTCACAGCGTATGTTGTTCAGGAGGGGTTAGCTGATATTTATTTATTTATTTATTTTTAGTAAGAAAACCTTACACCACTGCCCTCTGTTTGAAATGACCATAGGCATGGTTGCCTTTCTTTTAATACTGTACAGATTTCCAGCCTTTTAATTATTTTTTTGTGTGTTTTTGTACTGTGTATATTATATACTGAGACAAGAAGGGAAAAGGCATAGACAAAGATTGAAAAAGTCCATTTCTGTTAATGTGTTTTACATGTTGTGCATTGCATTTCAAATAAAAGTCCAAAAGTCCAAGGTCCATCTGGTATTTTTGGTACTCATAATAGGGGGCTGATTTAATACAGAAACACACACACACTGTTTATGTGTATGTTGAGGAGCTGCTGTATCTAAATGTGGCGTCTTCCCCAAGAAATCAGGGTTAAGATGGGTTTCTGTTATAATTCCAATCCATTCCTCTTTTTCTGTGGCTCAGCATTTAATTAACCCTTATCAAGTTTAATGGTTTTTCTTTTCTTTTACAAATGTGTGAATAAAACTGCGTTGAAATAGACACAATGTGAAATTTGTTGGGCAGCTTTCTGGTAGCTTAGCACCCCAAACCTCTGATCCTATCCCCCTGGCACACAGTGAATCTAATGTTTGGTGTTTTGGGTCTGATCTTAAAACTTTCTGAAATACAAACTTCAGCACCGGTGGATACACTGGTTAATAATGACAGAGGATATTCTCCTCCAGACAGCGATGTCAGATCCTGCAGGAGGGCATTCAGGTGGTTTAGGGGGCTGCATGTAGCAGAACAGTATGTACTGTGGAGATACTTCAAGAAGCAGCAGCTTCATTATCAGAGTTTAGAAGGAGTTAAGCATTTTCTGACTGTTTAATAGGTTGTTAAATTGCAAACCTACTTTAGTGAAATATTTCAGTCAGTGGGAGATGTCAGATGAGAACCCAGCAGTACAGAGAGATAACTGCTTGAGTTTAGTCCATTAAAGTGACATGTAGGATTTAATACACACTGCAAATTAGGAGGAAAACATTTACTCTACAGGGGTCAGAAATATTCAAGACAACAACCAGCTCACTGCAAGAGAAATAAAAAATACTCACCCAATCCACGCCTCATCACCTTTTAATTTTTATGCGTCATCAACTACACCTGTTGTTGCATTAAAGAGTGTCCTCTGGTGACACTAAGGTGTTGTTCATCTTTTTCCCTACTTTTCAAGTTGTTTTAAAGCAATTTTATGTCCTTCTTGGTGATGTTCTGTTGATAAGTGATAAATCTGAGTAGTTTTTGCACATGTATAGGGTTTAGTAATTATTTATTTAATCAATATTGTTGGTCAAAAAGTATTTTTTTAACACAGATTAGTCTTGATTAGTCTAGATTGTAAAAGTTAATCCACTACTTTGGTTTTCGAAACAGTTTTTAATTCCGCATTAATGTCCTGGTTTGGAAATTGGAAATTGGAAATTAATCCATATCATGACCTTCATGTTTAGATGTAATTTAAAGATGGTGTATTCTGCTTTCCAATATTTTAATCACTGACATAAAGAAGAAATCCCTGAATCTGTTTGTAAACTGATCAAAATGGTCTGTTTAAACCCTTTAACAATGGGATGGTGTCAACAGTGACACAAATTGGTGTGCTAGCTTTTATTGTTACTCTAGGTAACGTCCTTGTACAGTACACAGAGGCAGCGGCACTCCTGTGTGTGGGCGTGGCTACAGCCCCTCTAATCGAAACGCCCCCAGTGTTCCACAGCAGAGAGAAGTGCTTATTTTTCCATGATTTTGAGACCTAATTATATATACTTAGCAGTTTTTTTTAATCTTTTAAATTTGGCTTTAAGAAAAAACAGATAAGCTCTATGGCGATATCCAGGGTACTGTGGTACTGCATAGGAGTGTCTGTGCAACAACATTTCAATCACAGGCAATAAATTGGTGCACGCTGTTCTCATCACTGTAACTCTTCAGCCATGGGCTAGACAAAAATATTACAACAATTCCTGAAAGAGGAGAAGATGAGCTTTACGGGCATGATCTCAGGAAAAAATAACAAAACAAAAGTTCAATTGGTCTGTGTAATACTTAGGTAATAAAGGTATAAGATAACTTGAGACCTTCAAGAGACCTCGTTGCCAGTTTTGTTGTGTAATCTTTATACTTTGTGTATTGCTAATAAGAATGACAGATGAAACCAAGGAAAGTTATACAGGGACGTGTATTGCCTGCAGCATAATCATAACACTGCATACAGTTTCATATCCAAGTAAACACACAAGAGGGTGTCACCATATTCCGGACGAGCCAAACTGAAGTTTTCAATACATAACAATTAAGTAATCACATAAGGATTTCCTAAATAGTTTGTGGGAAAAAAAAAGTCTGGCGCATAGTGGTGACTGCAGTGGAATACCATTTAAAAGTCTTTTTCTCCCTAATGCAGTGGTCCGTATGGTGGAATTGCATATCAGCCTTCTGATCTGGCCATCTTGTGGACCCCTGCTGGCATATCCCGTCAGTGCTCCTAGAAGTAAGTAAGTAAGTAAGTAAGTAAGTAAGTAAGTAAGTAAGTAAGTAAGTAAGTAAGTAAATAAATAAATAAATAAATAAATAAATAAATAAATAAATAAATCAGTAACATCTAAGTAATATAGTTGTTGTATTATTTTTTTAAACACTTTGTTTATAATCAGCAGTAAATTATGATTAACCATGTGTCCACATAAAAGCATAAAGAAAGACTTTTTTTGGTGACCTCAGTTTGAGCCAAGCGAGATGACGTCCATTTGTTTTACAGTCTATGGTGCCAATCGCGAAATTAGTGTTTCAGACCCAAGCCGTTTTTGAACCATGCTGTAAATATGCTTTTCAATGCCGTAAAGTTTTTGTGGCTTGATGTGTTTGTGACATCCGGTCTTTCTACAGCCAGCCTCTTGCGGGTTCTCGATGAACAGCAACTTTTAGCACTAACCTCTTCAAATTTTCTTGACAAAAAGGAGAAAAAAACGTCCTGGATGTACATGAACGCAGCATGACGTACGAGGCAGTGTGAGGACGTGCGCGTGGCCATGCGTACTCCAACAACCCGCCCCTTTGGAACAACCCCCAACGTACAAAGTGACTGCTGCTGTACATATCTCACCAGTCTGATGAAACGACTGAATTAGAGTCTAGTAGAGATCAAATACAGAGGTTAAAATCTTTGTAATTCGACGTTGAGGGTTTATTTGCTGCCCTGCCTACTCTGGTTCAGTGGTGTTTATTTGTTTGAGGTAAGGGGAGACGGAGCCTGCTGTGACATAAAGCGTAACGTTATTTCATTCATCCACAACAACAATGGCAGCACAGGATTTTAATTTTCTACTCGCCACGGATTCCTACAAGGTGAGTGTACCCGTCCTTGTCCGTCTACTCAAAGCCTTAATCGTTTTATAGTGTGTATATACAAATGTCTTTATTTTGTTCCCGATAATGACACATTTCGCTGCTTATTTCCTCCACAAACGTGATCTCGCACGTTAACCGTCACATCTGCAGTTGGTCCCTTGGATGCATTTATGGTCTGAATGTTTTGACTCTGCTTACTCATTGCCTTGTAGTAGAAACCGAAAGTAGGAAAGCAGCAGAAGCAGAGTACGCTCTAATTTGTGTTTAACCTTGCCTTTTTGACTTTACCCTACAGTTAGTTAACAGGAGTTGAGGTCATGCAAGGTAGAGTCCTTTGAGAGCCAGCTGCAGACTTTGAACAAAGTTGAACCCACGAAACCTTATCCCAGGACGGGGGAGAAGGTTGGTATCAGTGAGCACTTTCGCTGAATCAGAATGAAAGGTTGAGTTTCATTTTTACCAAAGTAAAACTGTTCCAATGATACTCGACTGTACAGTAAAATATTGATGAAATCCAAATTTCCCAACTTCATTTCAGGGACAAAATGAACAGAAATTAGTAATAAAGTAGTAGTAAAGTAAGGTGATGTACCTATTTAGAAATTATGAGATAATTCTAATGCTGAATGTGCCACTGCGCTGGTATACTAATAGATTTTGATTCATTTTATTGTTGCTTTTGTAAGGGATTCCCTTTGTTCATTGTGCAAACAGAAATGAACACTGTTAGAGTCATCTAGGATATCAAATATTATAAACGTGATCAAAAATCATTCATAGTTTGAAGAAAATGACCATAACTTACATTAAACTTCTAACACGTTGAACAGTATTTTTGTAAATAGCCTCTCAAAACCCTGATTCATCTGATTTACAGCACAACCACACTTTTTGTGAAAAGACAGTTATGTTCCAATAAAACAATGCAGTTGTGAGAAAAGATTTAAATCTTTAAATGCCTGAATATTTTTTGAATTGCAGATGGGCAATACCAATATTCAATCAAGTTATACCCGCATTGTAATGTTCAGAAAACAATTTATCCCAGGCATTAAAGAAATGAAGTAGATTCTTTTTTTTTAACTTTTCTATCAGAGGAAAAAAATCAAATGTCAGGAGTAATGTGTAACTTTTGGTGTTAGTTCTTGATAAAAGCAACGATAAATAACATTTGAATCTATTCTCAAAAAAGTGTATTCTCCAAATTCATGGTCAGCTCTGATATTTTGACTCAATCAAATGCACAGAAGAAACTCCTGCTTTGTTTTCCTCTGATGTCTGACTGATAACATTAAAGGTAAAGTGTGGAGCAGAACAGACTTGGTAGAAATGGGGAATAATACCTAAAAGCGTGTTTAAATAAAGAGTATAATGACCTGAATATCTATAACACAGTATCACAGAACAGACAAACTTTTAAAAGCAGTACGTTTTGTATGAACTGGTTGTATGAAGATAAAAAGCTAGAGAGTTGTTACATGTTGAAGAGTTTGTTTTGATGGATGTTTTTGCTGGAACAAACTTGACAAAGAAGCCTGAACTTATCATACATCACAGCAACTCCTTATCCTCAAGGGCCACCGTCACTTCTTGAAGCTTCAGAAGCAGGAGGAGTGAGCAAGGGAGTGTTTCAATATCTACCACTTAATATTCCCATTTCTATACCCTGCATCTTTAATTTTCTATATTTCAAATCACCTGAAATATTTCAGTTTTATTCAGAACATTTCAACAGCTCTCCACTAATTCTTTTTTGACATTTTGACGATGTTTCTATGGCTGCATCCTCAGATTCCATCCTTGTGCTGTACATGTTAACTGTATGGAAACATAAATGGCTGTTAATGCCGCTGCCAAAGGTAGCATATCATGACCAACACCCTTGTGTGGTTGTCTTCCTAGTTTCCCTGGCTCAGTTAGCAAGTTTGGGCTTTTACATTGAAGGGTATGTAAAACTTGCCCAATCAGGTTTAGCAACAAAACAGCATGTTGTAAAGTGTTCAAAATATTTACCCATCGATCTGCATTACAGCAAACACTCTGTGTGGGAAGGACCAGTTCAGTAACACTGTGTGGGGTTAAAGTTGAGTATCTACAGGTGAACATTGACTCCCAGGACCTGTCTTCATTTGTTGACTTCCCTTTTATAAGTCAAGGTGTAATGCTGAATGGCAAGTCGTGCTGATTCATTGTTGTATAATCTGCAACTGGTTTGTTTTTTTTACTGGTTTAATGCAACATCAGAGAGCCCAACCTTTCATTGTGTCTTAAGCTTTCAGTTTCAGTTCAGGCAATGCGTAACTTAAATCCAGTTGTGAGTCCACCCACTGCTTGGGAAAGCTGAGTAGAGTTAAATGTCAGATGTCACTGTTAGATGTCATTCAGAGGTTTGTACTGCTGCCAAATGGCAAAGGTCTAGATGAGCCACCCGGCCTTTTTATTAGCTCCAACGACCCCTGAAAACAAGTCCAAAGCAGCAGCAGAGCCAAGGGAGTCCTCCAATGTGTCTGTCATCACAATCACATAATAGAAACTGATTTGGTTCATTGTGATGAGCTCATCTGAAAGTCTGCATGGGGGTTACCGGGTTTACAGACGGTGTGATTCTTTTTCCCTTAAGTTTTGCATCAATACAATGACTTGTCAAAATTTTTCTTCCTATGTTTTAACAGTTAAACAGATTTTTTTCTCTGAGGACATATTGATAGCATCAGGCTTTCAAATTTATTCACTCCCCTTGAAATATCAACGTGAACCCAGTTCCGCCATCACACCTTACTACATAGATTTGATCATTCTCAGGGGGTCCATGCCCCATGGTGAGTCAACTGATTTCTGATTTCAAAGCAAATTGCAGACATTATTAATGTTCACAATTAGGAAGCACGCCATGCCAACGCTCGGTGTGATCAATGAGTTCAATTACCAGGAATCATTTTGAAGAATCGTCTTGCGCATTAAATTTGTGACCTTTGCTGCCTGCTGCAGAAGATCTATGACATGAATTCTGACATTAATAGAGGAACGCCTTATGTCAGGATATTACATTATTTTATATCCACAGCTTTGTCTCACCTGTTGAGCTGTAACTGTGTGTAACTGGTTATGATGGGCCAATGATCACATTGATGGAAGTGTCTGTTACCTCGTCAGTCCAGGTTTTTATGAGTAATGGTAATATAGGTTTACTGTAGCTTTACAAAGGATGCTTCACCCTGATTTTAATATCAAGTTTCAGTTCTGATTGCAACTCAAAAAAATTAGACTGGGTGTTGTTGTAAAGAGACCAGTTCATTGGATGGGTCTATGCAACTTGGTTGCACCCAGAGGTTTGTGTATTTGTGCAAGGCAGGATTATCATGACACACACACTCTAATATAATAATAATATCTTTGGCTTTGATTACGGTGCGCATTCACTGTGACATTGTTTCAATAAGCTTCTGCAATGTCACAAGATTCATTCTCATCCAGTGTTGCATTAATTTTCCACCAAGATCTTGCATTGATGGTGGTAGAGTCTGACCGCTGCGCAAAGCCTTCTCCAGCACATCCCAAAGATTCTCAATCCAAACAAAGAACACTGTCCCCACAGGCTTGTACAGTGGGCACCAGGCATGATGGGTGCATCACTCCATCTGCCTCTCTTGTTACCCCGATGCGCCAATCACTCTGGGAACGGGTAAATCTGGACTCATCAGACCACATGACCTTCTTCCATTGCTCCAGAGTCCAATCTTCATGCTCCCTAGCAACTTGAAGCCTTGTTTTCCGGTTAGCCTCACTGATTTGTGGTTATCTTAAGGCTACACAGCTGTTCAGTCCCAAACCCTTGAGTTCCCTTCACATTGTTTGTGTGGAAATGCTCTTACTTTCACTTTTAAACATAGCCCTGAGTTCTACTGTTGTTTTTCTTCGATTCAATTTTACCAAATGTTTATATATCACCGTTTACAATCATTCAGGATTTTTTTCTGGCGACAAATCCTTCCTCAAAAACGATAGGGCCCCACTATCCTTCCAGTTTTTAATAATGCGCTGGACAGTTCTTCACACAATTTTAGTAGTTTCTGTTTTCTCCTTAGATGTTTTCTCTGCTTGATTCATGCCAATGATTTGACCTCAAACAGACTAACATCTTTTCCACGACCATGGGATGTGTCTTTCGACATGGTTGTTTAAGAAATGAAAATCAACTCATTGCACCAGTTGGGGTTAAATAACTTGTTGCCAGCTGAAAGACTGAAGATCCAGTTTGTAGTGTCTGTATACCGAAAGGTGAGCAGAAAACAGACATCATCAATAAAATGAAATGGATGGAATGAAAAGCATTTTAGCTAAATCAACCTAATTGAGTTTGGTTGTAATGAAGGCACTAACTAGCATCAAACTTAAGAAATTAAAATGGAAAAAAATACATAAATAAATAAATAAATAAGTAAATAAATAAAACCTCTTTATACCGGTTTGTGATTAGAGCAAAAAGTATAAAAGGTTTTTATTAAAAAGTTCAACTATGTATTTTCAGTAAGCCTTGTTTATAATCATACATTCCATTTCACAACGCTATTGGCTAAAAAAGTGACTGGTAAAAATAAGATGCCGGAGATAGGTTTTGTAATCAAACTGCAGAGTCAGATGGACAGAAAAGTTAATGCTTTGATGAAAAATACTTGATAGAAATATTATCACAATTTTTAAAATATACTTATTGTGATATCATTTCGAGGCTCTGTTACCCACCTCTTATTGGCAGTTCCCCTACTCAACAGTGAGGATTGTGACAGTGATGTTTCCTGGCCTGGAGTGTTTCTCTGCTCTGAGTTTTGTTTTCGTCTGTAAATCTTCGTTACATAACTGGTGTAATGATTAACCACCAAATCCTGCGTTCACGCACAGTACCATGAACTTTGGCTGTTACTTTAAAGTTTCTGAGTAATTCACTGAGGTTTGATATGCCCCTGTGCCTTATTACGTCTAGCTCTTATTACCTCACTGCATCCTGGATTTGTCCTTTTTACAGCGTGCTAGTACCAAAACCATGCTGGTATTTCACATTCCAATAGCTTCTTACTCCTTTACTCGTTTCTCACATGGTGCGTTTTACTAGTTAGGGCTTAAAGAAGGGAGCCTTTGTGCCATATTAGAGATTAGTACCCCAGCACATCACTTCTATATTTGATTCCAGTTCAATGATCTAACCATGTGACAAATCAGTGCTGCTCTCTTAAAGCTAGAAGTCCTAAAGTTTATAAATCAGGTGCTTTCCAAAGGCGATGTCTGGCTCTAATACAAGACCTGACAACCAAAGTGACAATCAAATCTGCTGTTACACAAGACCTCAAGACTTAAGAATTGGGATTGTTAAAGAAAAAATAGTAAGAGGCGCTTGCAGGAGCACAAACATGGGCAAATTACCTCTAGATCAGGTCTATACCGTACTCTTTTATTTAACAGACTAAATAGTCTTTTTTATTTATTTTATTTACACATCAGGATAGCCATGCATTCAAAGCTCTCATCTGAATTGTGCACAGAAGAGTTCAAAAAATAATGTCACAACCATCACAAGAGATGCAGAAGAAGAATTCTGCTTTTTTTAAGGTGCTCAAAAGACATCTCTGTGAAGATGGCATTATTCTGTGAAGCATTAATATTAGTTTATGCAGGTACTTAAACTTAGGTATTAACAATCAGTATGATAATTTTTCCAGTGATTCACTTTTCGGCCTTGGTTTTTTTTTTTCATTTTGGCCAAGAATTTTCATTTCTGTGCATCCCTAGCTGTAGGGCATTCGAAAGCTGTTAGCGTGAAGCCATGAAATAACTCGGAGCTTCCTTAATAACAAGATAACACACGAAAGCATCAATGGCACTGCCTGATTCAGAACAGAGAAAAACAGACACTTCTGCAGCGTCAAAGAGTTCTTGGAGGAACGTCATCATATCCATTTTTATATCACATTTAACTAACCTACAACAACCTTGCATTGTAATTAAATGAATCTCTAATTCTTTATGTCTGCATAGGGGAGGGAGGGAACTATCTAATCATCAGCAGATGATTAGCAGGGACTATTCAATTTAAAATAATGTTTTTGCTTGAAATGTCCATCTCTTTTAGAGCTATAAGCTTCTAATGTTGAGTTTGTTCACACTAAACCTGTTTTTCAAACATTCATCTCCTGGTTTTAAAGGTGTTTCAAAAACTGAAACCCTTCTCTTTTTTTATTACATCTCTTAACCACATTTATCTTATGTGCACATAAAAATAGTTCTCTGTGTTCCAGATAGTGAGGTTTGTTCAGTGCTACTGTCCTACAAGATTCGTTGTCACTTTTATTAGATGAAGTGTAATACTATTAATATCCTGTTTAAGACGGCTATAAAGCCCCATGACTTCCACATGAACAAGTTTTTTTCTTTAGGTAAAACATAACACAGACTTTAAGTTTGTTGTTAGTGACCTGCTGTAGAAATGATGATAGGCAACAAGTGTTTGCATTCTGTTAGCTGTTCGTGAAAAGCACCATTGGAAAGAAGTTGGGCTGTGCTGGTTATCTCTACTGAGTGTAGCAGACTTTTATACCTAACTTTGAAGGTTTTTTTTTTTGTTTGTTTGTTTTTTTGTTTTCTTGGGCTTTTTATGCCTTTAATGAGAGAGGACAGTGGATAGAGTGGGAAACAGAGTAACATGCAGGAAAGTCACCACAGGCCAAACTTAGCAGCAGTGAGTCTGTACATTGCTCTTGTTGTCATAGCAGACACAGCTCTATCTGTTTTCACCTGAATGAACTTTGAGCATGAGGCGGTTCCCACAACATAATTACTATTTGTTTGCAATGCTTCCCGAGTTCATATCAGGAGATATGTGTCCTGTTATGATATCCTTTGCATTCATTAGATACATCCATTAACAAAATCTGTATCCAAGTACAAGTGTTACTTTGATTGTGAAGTCCATGTCTACATTTTGATCTCTGTTTCACCTCTGTAAATTAAATCCATTCAACTGTTATTTTTGCCGCTTCTTCCTATTTCTGTTTGTTTCAAACTTTGTGTCGTTTACACCCTGAAATGAGAAGACGTGGAGCCACGGCCTGTATCCTTCTGATGTTCCTTGTTTATATGTGATTTTAACATCTGTCCTGGTTGATCCAGTCATTCATAGAAGGCCTTGAAGTTCAAACATTAACATGTGTCTCCAAATGTATCCCATGTGACATTCTGTGATCAGACCTCACTTTACAGCTTCATATGCAAACAAACACAGAGCGCCCCACGCACCTTCAATAGACTTTAATAATATATTACAGGATGATAATGAGCAGTGATGTGGAATGACAGCATACAGGAGTAGAGTTACTAATACTAGACAGGGCAGGGCTGACAAGTCTGGAAAAATGTCTTATTTTGAGATATTAAAAGATAGAGCTGCAACAATTAATTAAACAATCAACTATTAATCCATTACTAAATTAATTGTCAACTATCATGATAATTGATTCATCAGTTTAAGTAATTATTTAAATCTGTAAGTTCTCTGATTTCAGCTCCGTAAAGGTGAATATGTCCTGTTTTCTTTGCTCCCCTATGACAGTCCTGAATATCTTGTAAACAAGACATTTGATGATGTCATCCTGGGCTCTGAAAAACAGGTTTACAGGAAACAGGAAAACATTTTTCACAGGTTTTGGAGCAACATATGCTGCCATCCAAGCCACGTCTTTTTCAGGGACGTCCCTGCTTATTTCAGCAAGACAATGACAAGACACATTCTGCACGCGTTACAACACCGTGGCTTCATAGTAAAAGAGTGCAGGTACTAGACTGGCCTGTCTGCAGTCCAGACCTGTCTCCCATTTAAAATATGTGGTGCATTATAAAGCACAAAATATGACAACAGAGACTCCGGACTGTTGAGCAACTGAAGTTGTTCATCAATCAAGAATGGTAAAGAATTCCACCTCTCCTTCAACAATTAGTGTCCTCAGTTCACAAACACTTATTGAATGTTGTTAAAAGGAAAGGTGATGGAACACAGTGGAAACATGACCCTGACCCAGCTTTTTAGGAAAATGTTGCAGCCGTCAAATTCAAAATGAGTGAATATTTGCAAAAAGCCAATAAAGTTTATCAGTTTGAACAACACATATCTTGTCTTTGTAGCGTATTGAATTAAATAAAGGTTAAAGAGGATTGGTAAATCATTTTCTGTTTTTATTTATGTTTTACACAATGTCCCGACTTAATTGAAATTGCCTGAGTTTTTATTCCTGAAGTTTGAGGAAAGAGGACTTAAAATATGAGCCAGGATGAGGCTGAAGAATGCTGACTGAATTCCTCTCAAAGCTGGTCGTTGCTGTTGATTATTCAATTACTGCTACGGGAGCACAAAGAGAGACTTGTGCTTTAAGCCGTCATCATCCGTTCCCACATGGATCCAGGAAACATGTTTACTGTACACACAAGCATCACGTTGAGACGGTTCTCAGGTTTTCCAGCTTATCATGAGTGTGCTTACTGGGGTTTTATTTCATGCTGTATAAACACGTGCCAATCTGCCTGAAGTGGAGAGATTCTGAATTGATGAATCTTCTATTGTGACATGTTGAAATAAGACCTGGTAATCAGTGAAACTCTCTAAAACTTCGTACGCTGACTTCTGGTTTTTTTTTTTATTGTCTTTCAGATTACACACTACAAACAGTACCCTCCAAACATCAGCAAGATCTACTCCTACTTCGAATGCAGGCGCAAGAAAGGCTCCCAGTTTAGTGAGGTGGTGTTCTTTGGTCTCCAGTATCTGCTGAAGAAGTATCTCACAGGTACATTGACATCTCCTCTGATCTCAGAAATAAACTTAAAACTTAAATCTGTGCCGAGAAAAACAGAGCTTTGTGTTAAATCTACCCTGAGCTACCTCCGTGTTCTTGGGCAGAAAACAAGAAGGAACCAGGCACTCCTTTCACGCAGAATATGTGAACTAGAAATGACTTTTTAATGGTTGGTAAGGAAACAGAAGAATAACTTAATGATATATTGCAGGAGAGGCAGCTTTTAGATGAGTCCTTTTTCTGACTGACTGTGCTTGTACTGTGTGTTTCCTAAAGGCCAGGTGGTCACAGAGGAGAAGATTCAGGAAGCCAAGCTCTTCTACCAGATGCATTTCAAACAGACCGTGTTTGATGAAGAGGGATGGAGGAAAGTCCTGGAGGTAAGCGTCTTCATTTTCATTCTGTCTAGATTCACAGGTTGAGAAATGAATTTAGTTTCATCTAATGTGAAATGTACGTGCTTGTGACAGATACATGACGGCCGTCTACCTGTACGGATCAAAGCCGTCCCTGAGGGCAGGATCATACCAAGAGGAAATGTGCTCTTCACCGTGGAAAACACAGATCCCAACTTCTTCTGGCTCACCAACTACATTGAGGTAAAGCCAGGGGTGTATCAAGAAGTTTGCCCTGCTTAAACTGCAAAAGTTTGACTGTGTGAATTATTTATATTTCTTACATGGAGCATGGGGCTAAGCTCTGAAAAGTGACTTTATTAAGGATGAAAGTAGCTTTGTTTGTTTTAGCCATTGAGCAGAACAACAAATGCTTTATTTATTTCAAGGGGAAATTTGCTCATTACAGTTGCAGTTATACACGCTTAAGTAAGAGTATATGAGCAGTAATAGAAAGAATATTCAATAATAAATAAAACAAAATGACAATAAAAGAAGTAAGAAGTCTCTAATGGGTAGAATAAGCTTTGTTACAAAAGCACTGATGTCAGTTGATCCTGGTGAAGTCCTGGTCCACCTGGACCTTCTGAAAGCTGTCAGTGGTGACGGTGTGATCCCATACAGGGGACACCATACTGCATTTCCCAAACTCTGTCTGAGTCCTGGGTTGTCCTGTCCGCTCCCCCGTCTTATTGACTAGCGATCTCATGTTGGCCATCATGAGAGAGGGGAGACACAGCTCATCTCCTCTCCAGAGGCCTACGTCGTCTTGCTCAGCATCATGAGTTAAAGTTTGAAAACGTGAAAAACAGTTCTGTCCAACCAGACGTCAGAGAGGACACAGCTTAAAGAAACTGCCAGAGAAAAATCTGACGTGTTCAGTAAACGTAAAGAGAGTGAAATAATGAAAAGAAGACAGAGCCAACAGGAGCAACTGTAACAGACTACTGCTCACACAGTTAACCCCCTGCCATAAAAGTAATGTTTGCAAAATCTGTACAAACAATTCATGAACTAATATTCATTCTTCTTCTTTGCATTTGTATTTCATTTGTCTGTTGCCCAACTGCATCCTGACTGTATCCTCCCTCCTGCTGCTGGTTGCAGACGATGCTGGTCCAGATGTGGTATCCCATCACAGTAGCCACCATATCCAGAGAGTTTAAGAAGATCCTAGCCAAGCATCTGAAGGCCACATCAGGAAGCCTGGAGGGCCTGGACCAGAAACTGCACGACTTTGGCTACAGAGGAGTCTCCTCACAGGAGGTGGGAGCAATTTTTTTTCCATTTTAGAAGTAAATCGGACAGAAAAGAAGGGATGACAGAGTATCTTTTGCACTTTGTTTTTGATGTGGACATAAATGTGTGAAATAAGACACTGCAATTTCTCTTAAATGAATGTCTAAAGATTATTGAATCACCCTTACTCTGAGGAACTTGTTACTGATTTCCAAGAAAACCTGGCTGCCGCTAATCCTCCTCTTGTGATACCGCTTTTGTAAATTTAGCACAGTCTGATATCACTGAATTATTGTATAACATCAGACTTGCAGTATATACTGACTCGAGGCTCAAAGGTTGATTTCTCTTGATTTCATGAAAGTCAGAGGCAGAGTTTGGCAATAACAGACTTACAGTTAGAGGCATTGGTAGTTGAACTTCGGTTTTCTGTAGCTTGGTGGTAGCATCACTGTTTTATAAATCCAATGCTTTTTTGTGGCTTGGTATTTTTACTGTGGGGTGATGTCTGCACAGGTTGCTTCCAGCTGTATAGATTCAGTAGACAGCACCATCTGGTACACTGACATGTATTTGCACAGACTATCTGCTTCTGTATTACGCTGTATGGCTTCACTGTCTTATCTGTCAGCTGATGATTGTGACGTCCCTGAATGTGTAAACACCGGAGCACCTGACAGTGACACACACATGCAGATTATTTCTGAATAAGTTAACAAAACACGGCCACTGTTAAATCAAAACAGAAATATAATTTAAAATATGACTTAATGGGAAAGTGTAACAAGTTGAGCCACCTCCTGTTTCAAGGCAAATGTATTTACGCAAGCTGTTTTGAAAGAGCAACACATTTGATTTTGTGAAAACTACCAAGAGCCAGCAGCTCTTGATAATATAATGTATTTATTTACCATTAAAGTAACTTATTAACGCTCTATTTGTTAACTATTTTTCTTTTAGTGATTTCTGTTAAAAGTCACCAAGTGTGGTCAAACCCCACCTGTCCCTCAGGTGTCTCTTGATACCTGATGATCAGTGGTCAGTTTTGTGCAGAGTTACATGCTGCACAAACATCAAAACATCAGCAAACTCTGCTTCTGACCAAGGAAAATGTTCTCCATTAGAGGGCAATGGATTATATGTCAGGATGTTTTAATGGCAGGATCAGGATCTGGATTTAATCAGGTTTGTTTTTCAGGATGTTTTTCAAGACTATTTTGACATGCAAACAAAATACTTTTCATCCTGCATTCTGAACTATTTTTATGCTCCAATTTTTGCCTTTTCTGAATCATTTCATAACTTTAATCAAGTCTTTTGTCCTCTGATGTGTTTTTTGAACTCTGGATGTTCATGAAGCACATTTCCACATCATGATAAATAGATTCATTTAAAGACGTCAGCTGTAAGAGTTGTTGAGTTTCTGCAGAATGTGCAGAGCTTTAGCTTCATACAAGGAGACTATGCACAGTCCAAATGTAGCTCAGTGAGATGTTACTAGATAGACCTTGGTTTTGTTTGTTACCTTGACAAAAATGTACACATAAATTAGAACATTCATTTCAGTGCCATTTTTAAATAAGACTGTTTTTAAAATTAAAAATAAGCCGTAAACACTTGCCTGGATTTCAGTTTTTACCGTGAGGTCAAAAGATGTCCCTGCCTAAACTTATGTAAAGAATGCAGCAGCAGCCTCTGAGTTTTAGTTACTGTTAAGACAGTTTTTTTGAAGCAGTTTGAATCCCTGATTGATACATTGTAGCAGAGTTTCATTTCATAAAGAAACACATCTTTAACACTCATTTATCAGGCTGAACAGAAAGCAGTGACTCATGTTTGTCAATCGCTCCTCACACTGGTAACTGAACGCCTCATTATCAGCTCAGCTCAGCTCTGAAGGCTGTCGGATGAAACCAAATGTTTCGATCATTAGAAAAACTTTTTAGAAATGTTTGCTAACAGAACATCTTGACAAAGTGTTATAGCCACAGTACTGAAAAAATATTCTCTCAGTCAGTTATGAGACACAGAAAACCATGCCAAGAGAGTGTTAAGCAACAGAAAAATAAAATAGTTGTCTTTGACCCAGTGGGAAGGACTCCAGGGAAGATTTTCAGCCATCTGTGTTCATAAAGAGTTTTGTGTGTAGTGTGATGCAATTTATCTCATTCCTTTCTGAATGGATTAGAGCTATTTTTGTTTTGAATTTTCATCAGACCCACAGATTTTTTGGTCTGACAACAGTCTGGTACTGTTAGCACCAGACTGTTGTTGTGGATTTAGTAACATCATAATCTGATTTTGAACCGAGCCCAAAGAAGTATTTCCAAAGTGGCTCATGAGTTCCTCTGTTTACTCTGCAGTCTGCAGCTTTAGGTGGAGCAGCTCACCTGGTTAATTTCTGCAGCACAGACACAGTTGCTGGGCTGTTGATGGCTCAGCGGTACTACAACTGTCCAATGGCTGGCTTCTCCATCCCAGCAGCAGAGCACAGGTATTAAAAAAATGACACACACAGCGCTCAAGCACACACTGTAATTTGCACTGTAGTTATGTGTTAACACTAAGGAAAAAAACACACCTTCAGGGGTTGTATTTTCACACAATAGAACATGTATTAATAGTCTTTTTTTTTTTTCATTTCTTGGCCTCGTGCAGCACCATCATCTCCTGGGGGAAGAGTCGAGAGAAAGACGCATTCGAGCGAGTGTTGGACCAGTTTACCTCGGGGCCAGTGTCGGTAGTCAGTGACAGCTACGACATCTTCAATGCCTGCAAACACATCTGGGGAAACAAGCTGAAGGACCGTGTCATGGAGCGCAGCCAGGACTCCTATCTGGTCATCAGGCCAGACTCTGGAGACCCTGCAGAGACTCTTATTGAGGTAAAGAACAGGACTGGAAATTGGTCTAATTTTATCTTTTACTCATTGTCTGAAAAAAGTTTTGTTTTTTAATTGTAGTAGAAAAGAAGGACATCTTTATTTTCAAAGCTTAAAGTTTGACTTCCTATTATATTAATGATTTCTACCTATTGACACACATTTTATTTTTATTTTTTTTAAGTTGTTGTTTTATGTTTTTTATGCCAAGGCTCCGACTTACCCCATGCCTAAAATGGTCGCATAAGAAAATACACCTTTTTGGCTCTGTGTTGTATTGTTTTGTATAAAATGGTAAATATAAAAGTTTCAACCGGATCTGCTTGGTGGCTTTATGTTGAAATCTGAATTGTTTATTTGGGTTGTAGGTCCTGAAGATTTTGGAGGAGTGTTTTGGCTGCTCTCTGAATTCTATGGGATACAAGGTGTTACCATCATGTCTGAGGATCATTCAAGGAGACGGTATTGACCTCCGATCAGTGGATGAGGTGAGAAAATATTAGATTGGACAGTTCTTTACTCGTCCATACATTGCATGATTTGAAATGGCTGTCTCCCGTTGAAGCAAGAATGGTAAAGAATTCCACCTCCAAAGCTTCAACAATTAGTGTCCTCAGTTCACAAACACTTACTGAGTGTTGTTGAAAGGAAAGGTGATGGAACACAGTGGGAAACATGACCCTGTCCCAGCTTTTTAGGAACATGTTGCATCATCAAATTCAAAATGAGTGAATATTTGCAAAAAGCCAATAAAGTTTATCAGTTTGAACAACAAATATCTTGTCTTAGTAGTGTATTAAATTAAATAAAGGTGAAACAGGATTTGTAAATCATTGTTTTCTGTTTTTATTTACATTTTACACAACTTCCCAACGTTTTTTAGAGTTGGGGTTGTAGAATATAAGCGTGTTCTTGTTTGTTATGTTATGTTTAATTTTGTTTGTTTTCATAGATTCTCAAGAAGCTGAGTGATGAAGGTTGGAGTGCTGAGAATGTCTTCTTTGGCTGTGGCAGCGCTTTGCTTCAGAAACTCAACAGAGACACACTCAGCTGTGCCTTCAAGTGCAGCTATGTGGAGAATAACGGCAAGGGGGTGAGCACAAGACTTCACTGATGAAACAGACCTCATATAAAATAATCAGACAGGGCTCGAGCCTGCGACCAAAATAGTCACATATGCAATCTTTTTGCGTGTGCAAGTCAGAATTTCATCTGGTCACGTTTGTGCGAGTGCATTATTTTAATGCTTCCTTTAACACACGCTCCTTATCCTGCACCTGCCCTCTCTCCTGTTCTGAAGAAAGCGCCGTCATGAACACCCGCAGTGCAAATAAAGCGGTTTGTCACTGATTATTTAAAAAATAAAATGAGGAGAGAGAGGAGGAGGCTGGTGGTGAGGAAGAGCCAGCAAAAGATGACATATAGTCTATATTTTCGCGCATTCATGCACCACAATAAGAGTGTGGAACTGTACTCATGAAATGTGACACTGCTCTAAAAATAACGTAATTTTAAAAAACAAACACTGGAGTCTCAACTTCTTTCCGGCTCTACTGCAGCTCACTGAGGCTTTACTCAAGCCTGTGAAGATAGCTCTAATGTTAACGTCAGTGGTGATTATGCAATGTTAGCAGCAATAAATCTTAACGTTAATGAAGTAAAGTTTTGCTTTCACTTTTTTCAGATGACAAAACAGTTACATTTAAAAAAAAAAAACAAAATCAAAGAAAAACAATGTTATGCTGCCCTCCCTTATTGACAGACAAGCAGTTCTTTGTAAGATTATTTAAATTGCAAGTATTCACAAGCTGCTTCTTGCTGTTTCTGACTGTACTCTATGGAGGCCCTAAATGGCCAAAACATGCAAACTCACTAAAAAACTAAAAGATGATTTCTGAATGACAAATGAAAACATGTCTTGCAGCGGGGGGATTAATGTTTAAGCAGTTGCAACAGATGTTTTCCACTTGGGGTCTTTAAGCTAGTTTTGCTGGTTTGTGTTTCTTTAAGATGGATGTGTACAAGCAGCCAGTGACCGACCCATCCAAGGGGTCAAAGAGAGGTCGGTTATCACTGAGGAGAAATTCAGATGGCTTCCTAGAGACAGTAGAGAGAGGCGCAGGCAAGCCTGAGGAGGTAAGAACCTGCATTTTAAGGTTAGCATATTACTTGTAAGTGTAGATCCTCACTTTGCACTTTATGAAAACTCTGTTAGAAAAAACAACTAAATAAAGACTTGTACAAGTTTAAACTAAATACTGTTTTTGCTCAAATAAAAGCTATGTATGTTTTTTTCCCACTTCTCTGCACCCTAAATGTGCCACTTCAATCTAAAATTTAATGATTCATTTTTAGGGTCTAACTTCTTGTTGTTGACCATTAATCTGTGCTTTTCAGGATCTGCTGGTGACTGTGTTTGAGAACGGCAGCCTGGTGAAGGATTACCCCCTGGAGGAGATCAGGAAGAACGCTCGGCTGAGGGACGAGGAGATGAACCCCACGCTGCACAACCACGAACAGGAGCTGCTGCACAATCACATCATCAACGGCATTCATTAGAAGAATCACAGAATCTCTCACAACCCAAACAAAATAACGAGTCAGTGTTTAACATGGGTAGACCGGGACGAGGACTGCAGTGGTTTTTAAAAAGGCAAAGGTGCTGAATGGGAATGAAAAACTGTTTCTAGTAGAAGTCCTCACCCACAACCACAGATCATCCTGAGGAGATCAGATTCATGAATCTTCATTTCTCACCAAACAAACAGCCAGCACACTGTCATATGACCAGCTGTAAAGCTCAGGGTCAAACATGATAAGTTGACCAAAACTTAAATTAGATTTATTTATAGTGCCTCAAATACAAAAGACGAGCAGCATTTAAGACCACACATAGATGCGCAGAAACAGTATTATCAGTTATAGCTCTGTTACATCATCAGGTATGTGTGACATGTAGTGTTTGATAGTACTTGATTTAGGGCGAGTGTTAGCCACGTATATGTAGTCCTTTTTCCCCCTTAAGTGTGTTTGGTACATAAATGAAAATAACACAACAGTGACCAGTAGTTGAAAACAGGGTTTGGCTTTTAATGTTTTGCTTGTCTGTGTCCAGTTTCATGAATATTACCCAACAAAATTCAATTCTTAGAACAGCGTATTTATGTTATATTTCTTTTAAACAAAACTAAAAACTTCAGGGCTCTGTGCAAGTTTTCCAAGGTCCATAAATAATTTCTACAGATATGAGAACTTTCACATTATGGTTTGTGACCCTGACTCAAATGTAATCAAACAGTGACTTTGAAGCTCTCTGTAGAAACGTTGCTCTGTTTTCTATTTAAACACTGAAGGTATCATTTAAGGGTTTTTTGTATTTTAATCAGCTGGAATACTGACAAAAAGTCTTCACATGTACAAGTCTGTGAACAGGTAGGGTGGGTGACCATTAAAAGCTTTTTTTTTTTTTGAGCGGGCATGGCCGGATTTCACCACAAAATTTTTCGTTGGATAAATTTTCCAATTGTAGAGCTGCTCCTGCTGCTGAAGCTTTGACAGGTTTCCTGTCAGTTCTCAGAAACAAAGCAAATATAAAGCTTAGAGCGTTTTAAAACTAATTTAATAGTCACTACTTAAGGGATGCAGAAGTTCTTTGGAAAAACATATTCAATCCCATGAAAAGCACTCTCAAATTGAAATCATAGGTGCTGCTAGGGCAAAAAAACTCCAAGTGGACACAGGCCCTTATTAACCCCATAGCTTGTGTTTATGTCCTCCTGTGCTTTTTGTTTATGCCAGTTTTAATTTTATGTTCATTTACATATGAATATATAATCTTGATGCGTTTAAAATCATAGCGTACACAAACAGATCAGCACATGGGCACAGGCCCATATTAATGACCCCATAACTTGTGTTTATGTCTCCCTGTGCTTTAGTTTATGCAAGTCCTAATTTCACTTGCGTGCATCTAAACACAAATATTAAATCGTGATAGTTTTCATATGATCCAGAATTGAGGCAAAAACCCAACAAAACTCTCCTTTGTCATCCCAGTTTGCTTTTGGATCACATCCAGTGGTGCAATTATATTGACATGCAGTTAAGGCACATTGCACTATGCTGCCTTCTATTTTTGTCATCTTTAGTCAAAAAGTTCATATATTGATTCAGAAATAACTGAATCAGTTGAAATCCTGTTATAGAAGGACAATGCCTTTCAGTCCTTTCATGTGAAGAAGTGGTAAGTTAAGTTCAGGAAATCAAAGTAGAAGGTGGATGATATTGTAATGATAAACACAGTATTGTGTTGCTTTTCATTCAGTTGCCAAATTTTTATGTTATTTTATCTGCAAGATGTTTAGAGTTTCATCAAAATGCAAGTCAAAGCAACAAGAAAATATAAAGATCTTTTTTTTTATTCTATGCAGTCTGATGCAATGTTGCTATTTAGACATGACTGCCATTTACTTCAGGCTCCTGTGAGGAGATAATTGCTGACGAAAGGGGGAATTTAAAACTAATATTGAAGACTTTTGGGACCTTTAAAAGCAATCAAGACCTACAGGCTGAGAAAGATGTTTTCTTTCTTGTACTTTTTGATGCTTAAAACTGCTGCATGGTTGGTGATAGATAAAGTGATTGACATCACTGCAGAAACTTTCTCTCAACATTTTCCAAGGCACAAATCTGGATTTGTGATACACATGATGTCAAAAGACAGAACATTACATACACACATACAGGGACATCAGAACAGAGATAAGAGATATAGCTCTGACCACAAGGGGCGCCAGATTTACACAACTGAAGTTACCTCACAGGAGCTTAAATCAAATGCATTTGCTAAAATCCTCAAGGTTTCATTCTTAGGTTTTTCCATCAGTACGTAGAATATTATTTAAAAAAGATAAAAACAATGATAAACAAGTAGGATCAATCATAAGATTTGGTTTGATTGGTTGAGAATTTGTTGATTCGATTTTGTAACGTTGTGCACCAGAACTTCCTCAACCCTCCTCACTTACTTCTGCTTGAAGAACATAACTTTCCAGAATGCCTTTCAACAACCTTTACACCTCTTAAGATGTGATGTAGCGCATGTAACTGGCTTATCTGATTAATAAGTGCATACATGATTTTTGATGTTCTGAGATGCATCTGTTTAGCTTCGTGTGGTTTTGTTTGGGGAGTTCAGTGACAGAGAAAATGCTGCTGATTCTGTCAGTTTTATTCATCAGAAGACATGCTAATGATGGCAAGAGTGCTGATAAATGAAAACACCAGCCAGTTGTTTTTCAGGTTTAAAAGAATAGGTAGATTTAAAAAAAAAAGGATGCAAGCTGCTTTTCAGATTGATTTGAGAAAAATGACTAAAATACTAAGCTGTATTTTTATGCATTGAGTGAATATCTCCAAAGCTGCTTCTGCGGTCTTTTGGCTCAATCATAGTCTTGATCCTTTTAAATGGTTTTGTATTTATGTTAACATCTTGTGTTTGCAATATTTAACAGTTATTCCCACAATAATCAGCAGAGTGTTCAGCTTCAGTCTGTTTTATCATTGTGTTAAAAACCAGACTGTACAGATTAGAAATAAAGTTCTGACACAATTTGTCACCGTCAATAGACACTACATCACCTGTGTTCTGTACGGTACAGGCTTTGATCATGTATGTAAGTATATTTTGTAAATATTCTTTTGAAAATGATTGTTTCTAACTGATCTGTATCTTGAAAATGTTCCATAATTTTGATTTTGTTTTAAAAACAGATCTTTTTTTAACATTAAAAATACCTTTAACCCTTTCAAATAGAGGTGAGTCATTTATCAAAGCAAAAAAAGAATCAGGGGATGATTCTTTGATGTGACTTAAAATAAATCCATTTCTCTTCAAGTTTAAAGTACCTGAAACAGTAGTTGTATTCCTGACAAGGTTGATTTTTTTGTTTTAGGGTCCGAGCCCGAGAATCTCTTGGAACCCAAAGAATTATTCTTTGTTTCTGCCACTTAAAACCCAAATTGTGTGCCTTCAGCATGCTGAGAAACTTACCAAACTTTCTACAAAATTCAGTCCTACATTAAATTGTATGACTGCAGTGCTTTCGTGTCAATCAGTGCTCCACATCGCCCCCTAGTGAGTGCAGCCCCTCTGGTTACTTTCAGCTAGGGGCCAAATTTTTGGTGTGGATAACCATCATCCCCAGACCTACAAAAAAGTCTCTTATGAACGTGGTGATTTTCGGACAGGAAGTTCAGAAATTGGAGATAAACGTCTGATTTTTATGATTTCTGGGGTACATATTTGATCAAACTTGTCCCACATTTCTTTCAGATCATCCTAAAATTGTTTTCATGTACACTAGACACACTGACGATTAAAAGTTATCGAAGGAATTTCTGTATCTCAATGGTTGGGACCAGGGGAGGTCGCCAAAGTTGATGCTTTTTTCTGAAAATTGAAAACCGAAACAGATCGGTGTTTGATCTGGACCTTTTTTCCACCTTAAAGTACAGTGCCCCCTCCTATCAACAGGAAGTCATTTGTTTTATGCTGTGTTTAAAGAGTCCTCCATTTTTTGAAATATTTCTTTATATTCTGCTCAGTAATGTCTTTCAGGCTTTCATGAAGCATCACTGCTCAGGTCATGTTCTGAAGTTAAAAGGTGTGTCCATGGCGACACATCAAACTCTGAGATCTCGCCATGAACCAGGAACTCATTGTAGCTCCTTCATTTAACCTCCAACTTGATTCAAATTTCACACATAATCAAGGTCCACTTCACAACACATCCATATGCTCAATTCTGTACTACTGCAATAGCGCCACCCTCTGGAAATGCATGGCATCTGTTTCATCTACAACACAAACCATGGTCCCTCTCTGGATGTGCAGATCTTGCCGCAAATGCGGCGGTCACAACAAGCCGGACTGGCGCACGTGGGTGAGGGTGTGGTGATCCTGTGAGCTCTGTTGAGCCCCCCCAGCCCCCTTGTGCTGCTGCTCCTGCTGTCTCCCGTACATCTGCAAGCAGTAAAAGTTGAAGCCAAAGCTGAATGGACAAAAAAGAATGAGCACAGCAAACAAGAGCTGATCACAAATATGGTTGAAAGGGAGGACAGGAAAAAGAAAAAGGACAAAAAAAGGACTGAAGCAACATTCTAAGTATCTGGATTTACTGGTTTTATATTACTGTAAATAAAATGAAAAAGAATAAATGAACAAAGGAAGCTAGAGGAGAGAAGAGACGTGGCTGAATAGTTTTACAAACTGCTGAAGCAGTTTAGCTTAAAGAATTCAAATCAACACTAATGAAATGTTGGGACTAAAGTCTCACATCTCTACCTCCAAGTGGCATATGTTTACGTATTTGAGCTTCTGTAAAAACACTTTGCTCAATAATTCCAAGCTAGGGGTGGTATACTGTTTCTGATTTCTACACATTTAAGAGTAAAGATGTATAAAAATCCTTTTGGTAAATAAATTAATTAATATCTATCTAACTTTTATCTAAGTATTTAGTACTGTCTTACATCTATCTTAATAGATTACATTTCTCTTTAAAAGGTTCTATCAAATGTAATTATAAAAGTTTATTGCAATGACATTTAACTACAAAGGGCCTGTTTCCAGTAATGTTAATTCTCCATAGGAGCCTGCCCCCGTATAATTTCTTATCTAGCTCAACTACTGTTTTTTTCTTTTCCGAAAAATAATTTTACACCTTTCCGACACCCAGATTTCATAATTTCAGTGAAAATGTATTTTTATAAAGTTGTCAATTTCAGCATCAAAGACATAAGTTCGTAAATAAAAGAAGGTTATCTAGAAATTGTAATTCGCAACATAGTATAAATTTCTTTTGATAAATATTTCCAAAACATCGTGTTTATTCATAAAACAGAAAAAAAAAAAATTTTTGGATGAAAATGCACTTGCAGAGACACAATTATGAAGAAAAATGCCATAAATTTGCAATTTTCTCCCATTATATAGTTTTGGATGCAAATTTCCCTCAGAAAATCGGATAGAGCTTTACTTGTTTCATATGTGTACCAAAAATCAGCTAATTCCATGTGGTGGAACGTTCTCATATCGCCGCCTGAATGTGGCTGTAAATTGAAAGAAAAGGGGAAATGAGTAACAACCTTGTCTGAAACCCTATTATATAGCTTATTATATACAAACTTTTATATTGAATATCAGAGCGGATATTTTCATGACAGTTTTATGATGTGTAACGACTAAATAAATAGTATCGATATAAAGATTTACACTGAGGACACCCTGATACATGAATACTGTTCTATCTCAAGTTGTCCTCTTCTGAATTTTCTGATCGTGTGGCCTTGTACATTTATCCGTATCTTCTTGTCTTTGTCTATACGTTTACGAAATCATTCACTCGACGCTAGCTATTCTTGTCTCAATTTCCTTGTTTTATTGTCCCATCTCCAAAGCGTTTTGGCTCTGTCAGGGTTGGGACCCTGACTTGTCTCACTTTCTTTGTGCCTGCCGACCACGCCACATCGAATAGATAGCTTATACATATGAAATACTTTATTTTGTTCTAAGTAATCAATCAATTCTGCGCTTCTTGGAGGTATTGAATGTGATTTATTATATTGTCTTGTTATTTTGTGTAATTAGTTGTTCGTTATTTATCACACATTTTCGCATAATTGTACCAAACTACTAAGTATTAGCTGTTTACAGCAATCATCGGTGGCTTGCTATTTTGTTACTTTATCGACGCTTCATAAACCAATTGTTATGGTTTCAAGATGGAGGGTAAATGTGTTGGAGAAGAGTGTCAAGTATACTTCAAGAAACGTAGTGGCAATAATCATCCAAAATCATTAAAGACCTCCTAGAGGTGTCGCACGTCCTTTCACAGAACCAGTCTGCGTTTACAATAAGCTTTTCTTCTCTTGATGACTCGGCATGCATGGCCTGGACAGGTTGGTCCAAAGATCAGTTCCTTGAAATCCACTCGCACTGTTCCCCATATCTTTCATCTGGTATATATACCAAGACTACACACGATGCTCTATTACTGTAGTATGTAAATATAGGTATTATACAATCGCCCGTAGCTATGAACACTCCCGTAAATGCGAAAAACAACCAAAATCATAAGGAACACGTTTTGTTTGTTGTTCTGTCTATTTGTCAGCCAATGTCTTCAACCACGGGGACTTGTGAAGTAGCCATCTTGGATTTTTTTTATGAAAAAGTGTTTCTCTCACTTTTTTTCATATCTGTGTACATATTCTCAACTTACCGAGCAAATACTCTCGTTTTTTTGTTAATTATCTAAAGAAAGTCGAAAATCGGCAATTCAACCATAGGCTAATTCAACCCAACATTTGAAAATGTTCCACCACTTACATTTTGATGATTTTTCCTCTCATCAATAGCATATTACGTACTATTTAATAGGATAAAAATTGGTTTGCATCCAACGCCCATAAAAGGGTGTATTCTCTAAAAAACACAGTTTTTGTGTCTAAAATGTTATCATCGAAAATGGCATTTTTGAGATTGTTTCTTCAATAAAACAGCCAAATGGCGCGATGGAAACATGATTTTTTGTCACAATCATGCCATGAATGTATTCTTTACGGTGACCATCATTTGATTAGATTTTCATTAATATTTTACATAACATGCACATTTTATCAACACTTAGACAGCTTCTGAAAGGTACAACTTTGAGGAGCCATAAAAAACAAACCAAGTGACTTAAATCTTTATACTTTATAGATTTGTGACCACAACGGCATGGGCAATGCACCACCAACAGGAAATTTGAATCAGAGAAGGGGCCGTTTTGGAAACCGGCCCGTTGAATGCTTGTGTATAATTAAGGGACGTAGTCTCCGCAACGTCACCTGTCTGTTTCTGAAATGGACTTTTGAAGCAAAAAGGCCAGCGCGGCCATATTGGAAATGAGTCTCCACAGTAACAACCATAGGCCTCCAGAGTCATCTGATCTGAGCTATGCCTCTGATTGGACGAACTGACGATCTTAATATTGTTGAATCTGCAGAGTTAGAAAAAAATTCACCCCCCTACAGTGCCGACAGTGAAATTAGCGATTCAGATGGGAGACATTCTTTGTACCAGGCTGTAAATGTGCTTATTTTAGCCGTGAAAACGTCTTTTTTCGGCTTGGTGAGTATGTGACTTCCGGTACTTCCGGAGCCAGCCTCAAGCGGACACTCGAGGAACAGCAGACTTTAGCACTTCCGCATTGCCTCATAATTTCAGACTGGAGGTTGCCGCTTGGTTTTAGCCAGAAAAATACAGTATTCCAAAAGTCCTACCCATTTCTACAGACATCAACAAAGTTACCTTGGAGAGAGATAGCTTAAAACAAACAAACAAAAAAAAAAACATTCATATAAATCAAAAATCTTACCTGCTTCTATGAGGGGGAAAAAAGATATACAAACCTGCATTGACTCCCTCAACAAAAACAGGAGAAAACTACCAACCCCGAGCAATTCTCCCCTACTTACCCAGCTCCCTTTTATTTACTGCTTTTGATTCTTAGAAAGCATGACTCAAGCGATTCTCAACACACGAAGCAAAAAAGCTTTTCATGACACGTTGATGGTGAGGCAGGAGAGACTAGCGTCTCCGCTTCTGCAGTCCCCTTTTGAAAAAGCAGCCATCAGCTCCCAACCAATCGCAGCACACCGCGGGGCATCCCACCAATCAACAGCTGGTGCGCCCACTGCTGCCATCCAATCACCACGCACCACCTGTGTGACGCAGAGGAGAGGAGAGACGGGAGGAAAAGCTCTCTGCAACACAGCGATCAACACGCGATACCTTCAATATAACTCACAGTCATAACAACCTTGTTGTTTAATATATATATATATATATATATATATATATATATATATATATATATATATAGAGCATCTTTCCACTGACCTGCTTAATCTTGGTATAAATGCAGCTTTACCTCCTCAAGCATCTTTGATGTTTTTCCCTTTGGAGTCAGGGCTCCACCTTTCAGGACCACAACCTGAGATAACATGATCACTTCTGGCATCACCCTGCTTTGGGTATTTCAAGATCCTACACATGGGGAAAGATCACCCTTTTTCAATTGTCATTTTTTTGGGGATACATTTATTTTCTTAAAAAAAAAAAATTACCAAAGAATCACTCTAGATTCACCCAAAATGACAATTATCTGCAAAATCTTTAAAAAATTAAATTGAACAAGACAAACATTAAACAGCAACAGAGCGTTCAAAACACAGAGAACAAACTTCATAAAATAGGGATTCAGCCCATCACAATGCATGATGGGAGCCAAGGCATGGTGCATACAGGCTGTATGATAATCAAATGACCAGGCACCAGTCTCAGAGAATCACTTCTTTAGACTTGGAAAGTTTATGAGAAACCATCCACAAATGTTTATATTAAGTTTATGAAAGTAAAGAGCACTGACAGTGCAACTATATAAAACAGACAAATCAGATGAAGAACAATTAACAAACTACTGAAAATTACTATTTCCAATTTTATTTATATTTTTGGTATTAATGACATTTATTTTTAAATTTGAGAGTTCGCGAGTCATGTGACTGTAAGGGTCCGGAAGTTGTTATAAATAGCCTTGAGTGAAAACACATTCAATTTACTGAACTTATGGTAAATTTAAACGTTACCAAATATTAACACTCACAAACACTATGTACACAAGACCATTAGACTTTGAATAGGAAATAAAATTAAAATACTTAATCATTTATTATTGTTTATTTTTGAATAACTCTTCATGTTATTTGAACGTGTTGAGCTTCTGATCGTTGCTATGGAAATCATTCTGTCGTTTGAATCAAATCAACCCACCTGATCGGTCGGATTATTGCACGGCTCTCGCGGATATTTTCCAGCAAGCAAGGATTTCTTCAGAAAAGCACTTCAAAGACGATTTTTCTTTTTCTCAGGACCTCGACGAAGACTGTCTTCAACAACACAAAAGGACTTTCAATAAAAAGTGAGAATTAATGCCTTTTTCTAAATCTTTCTGAATTTCTGATCACATGCTAATACTGTTGATGTTAGCTTAGTCTTGTAGAAAATAAGTCAACATGTCAAAGTTTGTGGTTTATTTATAATTTGCAATAAAGCAAAGTATAACTTGATATAAAATAAATTTAGTAAAATATTCGACATTTCCATGTTCAATGGTTGATAAACGATATCAAAACTTTGGGTCAGAAGTCTTCAAAGAACGTAAAATCACCAACAAAGAACTATTTTTCAACAGGACTTAGACAGAGGAAAAACGTCCACAGAGGACGGGACTTCCTCTCGGAGGGAAACTATGAACTGAGCACTTTTTATGACCATGTTTTATTTTCCGGAAGTGCTAGCCTAATTTCAATGTTAACTTTGTTTTGAAATTCCTTTAAATGTTAAATAGAAAGACTGTTAATTGAAATAAGACATCATGCTATATTTTATTTTCTCATTGTCCATAACACTTAGTGCATACTTGGAGCATAAATTTATGCTAATTCATTTTTAATCAGTTATTGTTTACATTTGGAAACTTAAAAACATTTATAACATCTGGAGCAAATCTGTTTCATGACAAACTGAGTATCAGGCTGTTTTTAAGGACACTTCAAGTTATTAACATGTTTGACTCTTATCTTGTGGCAAATGTCTGTTTTAAGTTGAATCTTTAAGCCTTATTTGCACGGGATTAGTTTCACCTGGGGACCTCTGATCATTTATAATAATTGTGGAGGACGTCTGTGTTTTTAATTCCATGAGAATCGACCATGTCCGTAATTTGTAAAGTAAAAATCTAGAACAAATTACCGACCATATTTCGAGACACACATAAGTCCTCTGATAATACTAATCCAGTCTGAAACGGCATCTCGGTGATTTCGGGTGATAATTTTATTTCTAAGACGTTCTCTGCAGCGTGTCTGATCATTTTCCGGTCAAATATGATTGAGACAGCGTTGGTCATTCTAAATTAAGGTTTTAACAACACTTTGGGTGGATATGAGATGGAATGAAACTTGCTATGTACCCTTATATCAGAGGTAAATAGGCTGTAAATAGTCTAATTTATTAACGTAAATGTAACAATAAAAACACTTCGCTTGTTTAATGTCACTATACAATGATATTAGGTGAACTCAGTCATGATAATAACAAATTAAACAAACTAAAGTCAGATATTTGGACAGCTCTTTAACTAAAAAGGGTCTTAAATCAGGTAACCTGAAATATGATTTAAAGTTCCTCTCTGCGCGCAGCAGGTTGGCACTGACGTGCTGTCTCAGAGCGCGCGGTCATATTATTGACGAAAATCTGGGGTACGACTCGGTAAGATCTGATCTTTTGCGTAGTAGCTTTTAAGTTTTAAGATAATTAAATTTATTAGGCATGTTCAGAAGTTTTTAAAGTTTGTCTGAAGCCGGGTGTGGACGTCTTATTCTTTTATCAGAATGTATGGCTGGCTGTGCGCTGCAGAGTGAGGTGCTTCCGCTCACGAACGGTGGGTCTGTGCAGTGATATCAGTCAGAAACATGAGAAACGCCAAGTTATTTACAGGCTTTGCTTATCCCGCAGGAATGCGCCACACCATAAACCGAGGTCAGGGGGTAATTCTGAAATTACCAAAGCCCCCCACATAATACTAATCCCGTGCAAATATTACTGTAGATAACTTTTACAAAGAGACGATTATTTCGGTGTTAACATGGTCTCTGGAAGGTTCAGGATTTTTTGTGCTCACTGCTCACAAGATGCTTTCGTATAAAATGATAATTACAGAATAATGGTGCCCATGCTTTTTAAAACCCATGCTAACATGTTTAAGCCATCCTGCAATAATGCACAGAGAAGTATAACCTTATACAGAGCTTTTCTGTTTTAACCTGTTTTACAGTTTGACACTTTGCTTTTAGAGAACATTAAACTCATTTATAAATAGTTTTCCTATTTTGTTTTGTTTAGCCCAAAGATGAAGCAGCACTTCACTTGGACTTCGGTCCTTATTCCGGTTCCCGGCCGGCCCGGTATCCCACGGCTTGTCCTCCGGAGGGTCCCGGCACCAGCCCCCTGCAACAGCTGCCAACCTGCCTGTCACCCTGGCTCTACTGTGTCTTCCACAAACGCGCCCTCCTCAACTACAACTGAGGCCTCAAAACAGCGGTGCAGGAAGAAACTTTTGGATCTCAGAGACTTGGTAAAAGCCTGTCCCTTCAAAAGAGCCAGAGTGTCCACAGAGGCTGAAGGATGTGAGCCCAAACCATCCACACCACCCGGTTTGTCTTTTAAGCTGTGGCAGCCATTTCTTGATGTAAGCCCCATAGCAGAAGCCATGGAGCATGGGGAGGCTCTCAATGAAGGGCCCCCCAAACCAGATGTGGCCCCCAAAGCTAATAGAAAGGCATGGTTTGAGTGCTGGGGGAGGAAGACACCGGCTGAGGTGAGGAGGAGGAGGAGCAGTTGGTGGTGGTGGTGGTGGCGGCAGCAGTGGGAGGAGGAGGAGGTGGAGGTGGAGGTGGTGGTGGCGGGAGGAGAAGGAGCTGGTGGTGTAGGTGGAAATTGGAGGAGAAGGGTTGTGGTGGTGCTGGTGGTGGCGGGGGGCAGTGGGAGGAGGAGGAGGAGATAGTGGTGGAGGTTGGAGGAGGAGGAGGTGGTGGCGGCGTGGTGGTGGTGGCGGCGGAAGTGGGAGGAGGAGGTGGTTGTGGTGGTAGTGGTGGTGGCGGTACTGGGAGGAGGAGGAGGAGGAGGTAGTGGTTGGGGGTGGTGGTGGTGGTGGCAGTGGGAGGAGGAGGAGGTGGTGGTGGTGGCTTAGGCAATAGTGGGAGGATAAGGAGGTAGTGATAGAGGTTGGAGGAGGTGGTGGCGGTGGTGAGGGCAGAAGGAGAAGAAGGTGGTGGTGGTCGGAGGAGAATGAGGTGGAGGTGGGTGCAGGTGGGGAAGAGGAGATGGTGGAGGTTGGAGGAGGAGGAGGTGGTGGCGGCGTGGTGGTGGTGGCGGCGGAAGTGGGAGGAGGAGGTGGTTGTGGTGGTAGTGGTGGTGGCGGTACTGGGAGGAGGAGGAGGAGGAGGTGGTGGTTGGGGGTGGTGGTGGTGGTGGCAGTGGGAGGAGGAGGAGGTGGTGGTGGTGGCTTAGGCAATAGTGGGAGGATAAGGAGGTAGTGATGGAGGTCGGAGGAGGTGGTGGCGGTGGTGGTGGCAGAAGGAGAAGAAGGTGGTGGTGGTCGGAGGAGAATGAGGTAAAGGTGGGTGCAGGTGGGGAAGAGGAGATGGTGGAGGTTGGAGGAGGAGGAGGTGGTGGCGGTGGAGGTGGCGGTGGAGGTGGCGGTGGTGGCGGCGGAAGTGGGAGGAGGGGGTGGTCGTGGTGGCTTAGGCGATAGTGGGAGTAGGAGGAGGTAGTGGTTGAGGTTGAGTTGATGGAGGTTGGAGGAGGTAGGAGGAGAAGGAGGTGGAGGTGGTGGTGGGGAGGAGGAGGTGGAGGTGGTGGTGGTGGTGGTGGCAGTAGTGGGAGGAGGAGGTCGTGGTGGTGGTGGCGGCGATAGTGGGAGGAGAAGGAGCTGGTGGTGGAGGGGGAGATTGGAGGAGAAGGTTGGTGGTGGTGCTGGTGGTGGTGGGGGCAGTGGGAGGAGGAGGAGGAGGTCGTGGTGGAGGGTGGCGCACGAGGAGGTGGTGGCGGTGGTGGTGGTGGTGGTGGGGGCAGTGGGAGGAGGAGGTGGTGTTGGTGGCAGTGGTGGTGGCGGTACTGGGAGGAGGAGAGGGAAGTGGTTGGGGTCGGAGGAGGAGGAGAAGTTGGTGGTGGTGGTGGTGGTGGCAGTGGGAGGAGGAGGAGATGGTGGTGGTGGCTGTGGCGATAGTGGGAGGATAAGGAGGTAGTGATGGAGGTTGGAGGAGGAGGAGGTGGTGGCGGTGTTGGCAGAAGAAGAAGAAGGTGGTGGTGGTGAGAGGAGGTGGAGATGGTGGTGGGAGGAGGTGGAGGTGGTGGTGGTGGATGCAGGTGTGGAAGAGGAGTTGGTGGTGGTGGGAGGAGAAGGAGGTCGTGGTGGGAGGAGGTGGGGAGGAGGAGGTGGTAGTGAAGATGGGAGGAGAAGGAGGTGGTGGTGGTGGTGATGGTGGTGGTGGTGGGAGGAGGAGGTAGTGGTGGAGGTTGGAGGAGGAGAAGGAGGTAGTGGCGTTGGTGATGGTGGTGGCGGTGGGAGGAGGATGAGGTGGTGGTGGTGGAGGTGGAAATTGGAGGAGAAGGGTTGTGGTGGTGCTGGTGGTGGCGGGGGCAGTGGGAGAAGGAGGAGGAGATAGTGGTGGAGGTTGGAGGAGGAGGAGGTGGTGGCGGCGTGGTGGTGGTGGCGGCGTGGTGGTGGTGGCGGCGGAAGTTAGAGGAGGAGGTGGTTGTGGTGGCAGTGGTGGTGGCGGTACTGGGAGGAGGAGGAGGAGGAGGTAGTGGTTGGGGGTGGTGGTGGTGGTGGCAGTGGGAGGAGGAGGAGGTGGTGGTGGTGGCTTAGGCAATAGTGGGAGGATAAGGAGGTAGTGATGGAGGTTGGAGGAGGTGGTGGCGGTGGTGAGGGCAGAAGGAGAAGAAGGTGGTGGTGGTCGGAGGAGAATAAGGTGGAGGTGGGTGCAGGTTGGCAAGAGGAGATGGTGGAGGTTGGAGGAGGAGGAGGTGGTGGCGGTGGTGGCGGCGGAAGTGGGAGGAGGGGGTGGTTGTGGTGGCAGTGGTGGTGGTGGTACTGGGAGGAGGAGGAGGAAGTGGTTGGGGGTGGTGGTGCTGGTGGCAGTGGGAGGAGGAGGAGGTGGTGATGGTGGCTGTGGCGATAGTGGGAGGATAAGGAGGTAGTGATGGAGGTCGGAGGAGGTGGTGGCGGTGGTGGTGGCAGAAGGAGAAGAAGGTGGTGGTGGTCGGAGGAGAATGAGGTCGAGGTGGGTGCAGGTGGGGAAGAGGAGATGGTGGAGGTTGGAGGAGGAGGAGGTGGTGGCGGTGGAGGTGGCGGTGGAGGTGGCGGTGGTGGCGGCGGAAGTGGGAGGAGGGGGTGGTCGTGGTGGCTTAGGCGATAGTGGGAGTAGGAGGAGGTAGTGGTTGAGGTTGAGTTGATGGAGGTTGGAGGAGGTAGGAGGAGAAGGAGGTGGAGGTGGTGGTGGGGAGGAGGAGGTGGAGGTGGTGGTGGTGGTGGTGGCAGTAGTGGGAGGAGGAGGTCGTGGTGGTGGTGGCGGCGATAGTGGGAGGAGAAGGAGCTGGTGGTGGAGGGGGAGATTGGAGGAGAAGGTTGGTGGTGGTGCTGGTGGTGGTGGGGGCAGTGGGAGGAGGAGGAGGAGGTCGTGGTGGAGGGTGGAGCACGAGGAGGTGGTGGCGGTGGTGGTGGTGGGGGCAGTGGGAGGAGGAGGTGGTGTTGGTGGCAGTGGTGGTGGCGGTACTGTGAGGAGGAGAGGGAAGTGGTTGGGGTCGGAGGAGGAGGAGGAGTTGGTGGTGGTGGTGGTGGCAGTGGGAGGAGGATGAGGTGGTGGTGGTGGTGGGTGCAGGTGGGTAAGAAGAGATGGTGGTGGTGGGAGGACGAGGAGGAGATAGTGGTGGTGGTAGTGGTGGGCGTGGTGGGAGAAGGAGGTAGTGGTGGAGGTTGGAGAAGGAAAAGGAGGTGGTGGCGTTGGTGATGGTGGTGGCACTGGGAGGTGGATGAGGTGGTGGTGCTGGCGGTAGCAATAGTGGGAGGTGGAGGAGGTAGTGGTGGAGGTTGTAGGAGATGGTGGTGGTGGCGGTGGTGGTGGCGGCAGTGGTAGGAGTAGGAGGTGGTGGTGGTGGGAGGAGAAGAAGTTGGTGGTGGAGGTGGAGATTGGAGGACAAGGGTGGTGGTGGTGGTAGAGGAAGGAGGAGGAGGTAGTGGTAAAGGTTGGAGGAGAAGTAGGACGGGGTGTGTGGCGGTGGCGGTGGTGGCGGTGATGGTGGTGGTGGTGGCGGCGGAAGTGGGAAGAGGAGGTCGTGGTGGTGGTGGCGATAGTGGGAGGAGAAGGAGCTGGTGGTGGAGGTGGAGATTGGAGGTGAAGGTTGGTGGTGGTGCTGGTGGTGGTGGCAGCAGTGGGAGGAGGAGGTGGTGGTGGTGGCAGTGGTGGTGGCGGTACTGGGAGGAGGAGGAAGTGGTTGGGGTCGGAGGAGAATGAGGTGGAGGTGGTGGTGGGAGGAGGTGGGGAGGAGGAGATGGAGGTGATGGGTGCGGGTGGGGAAGAGGAGATGGTGGAGGTTGGAGGAGGAGGAGGTGGTGGCGGTGGAGGTGGCGGTTGAGATGGCGGTGGTGGCGGCGGAAGTGGGAGGAGGAGGTGGTCATGGTGGCTTAGGCGATAGTGGGAGGAGGAGGAGGTAGTGGTTGAGGTTGAGTTGATGGAGGTTGGAGGAGGAGGAGGAAGTGGTTGGGGGTGGTGGTGCTGGTGGCAGTGGGAGGAGGAGGAGGTGGTGATGGTGGCTGTGGCGATAGTGGGAGGATAAGGAGGTAGTGATGGAGGTCGGAGGAGGTGGTGGCGGTGGTGGTGGCAGAAGGAGAAGAAGGTGGTGGTGGTCGGAGGAGAATGAGGTCGAGGTGGGTGCAGGTGGGGAAGAGGAGATGGTGGAGGTTGGAGGAGGAGGAGGTGGTGGCGGTGGAGGTGGCGGTGGTGGCGGCGGAAGTGGGAGGAGGGGGTGGTCGTGGTGGCTTAGGCGATAGTGGGAGTAGGAGGAGGTAGTGGTTGAGGTTGAGTTGATGGAGGTTGGAGGAGGTAGGAGGAGAAGGAGGTGGAGGTGGTGGTGGGGAGGAGGAGGTGGAGGTGGTGGTGGTGGTGGTGGCAGTAGTGGGAGGAGGAGGTCGTGGTGGTGGTGGCGGCGATAGTGGGAGGAGAAGGAGCTGGTGGTGGAGGGGGAGATTGGAGGAGAAGGTTGGTGGTGGTGCTGGTGGTGGTGGGGGCAGTGGGAGGAGGAGGAGGAGGTCGTGGTGGAGGGTGGAGCACGAGGAGGTGGTGGCGGTGGTGGTGGTGGGGGCAGTGGGAGGAGGAGGTGGTGTTGGTGGCAGTGGTGGTGGCGGTACTGTGAGGAGGAGAGGGAAGTGGTTGGGGTCGGGGGAGAATGAGGTGGAGGTGGTGGTGGTGGTGGTGGCAGTGGGAGGAGGATGAGGTGGTGGTGGTGGTGGGTGCAGGTGGGTAAGAAGAGATGGTGGTGGTGGGAGGACGAGGAGGAGATAGTGGTGGTGGTAGTGGTGGGCGTGGTGGGAGAAGGAGGTAGTGGTGGAGGTTGGAGAAGGAAAAGGAGGTGGTGGCGTTGGTGATGGTGGTGGCACTGGGAGGTGGATGAGGTGGTGGTGCTGGCGGTAGCAATAGTGGGAGGTGGAGGAGGTAGTGGTGGAGGTTGTAGGAGATGGTGGTGGTGGCGGTGGCGGCAGTGGTAGGAGTAGGAGGTGGTGGTGGTGGGAGGAGAAGAAGTTGGTGGTGGAGGTGGAGATTGGAGGACAAGGGTGGTGGTGGTGGTAGAGGAAGGAGGAGGAGGTAGTGGTAAAGGTTGGAGGAGAAGTAGGACGGGGTGTGTGGCGGTGGCGGTGGTGGTGGTGGCGGTGATGGTGGTGGTGGTGGTGGCGGTACTGTGAGGAGGAGAGGGAAGTGGTTGGGGTCGGGGGAGAATGAGGTGGAGGTGGTGGTGGTGGTGGTGGCAGTGGGAGGAGGATGAGGTGGTGGTGGTGGTGGGTGCAGGTGGGTAAGAAGAGATGGTGGTGGTGGGAGGACGAGGAGGAGATAGTGGTGGTGGTAGTGGTGGGCGTGGTGGGAGAAGGAGGTAGTGGTGGAGGTTGGAGAAGGAAAAGGAGGTGGTGGCGTTGGTGATGGTGGTGGCACTGGGAGGTGGATGAGGTGGTGGTGCTGGCGGTAGCAATAGTGGGAGGTGGAGGAGGTAGTGGTGGAGGTTGTAGGAGATGGTGGTGGTGGCGGTGGCGGCAGTGGTAGGAGTAGGAGGTGGTGGTGGTGGGAGGAGAAGAAGTTGGTGGTGGAGGTGGAGATTGGAGGACAAGGGTGGTGGTGGTGGTAGAGGAAGGAGGAGGAGGTAGTGGTAAAGGTTGGAGGAGAAGTAGGACGGGGTGTGTGGCGGTGGCGGTGGTGGTGGTGGCGGTGATGGTGGTGGTGGTGGTGGCGGCGGAAGTGGGAAGAGGAGGTCGTGGTGGTGGTGGCGATAGTGGGAGGAGAAGGAGCTGGTGGTGGAGGTGGAGATTGGAGGTGAAGGTTGGTGGTGGTGCTGGTGGTGGTGGCAGCAGTGGGAGGAGGAGGTGGTGGTGGTGGCAGTGGTGGTGGCGGGTACTGGGAGGAGGAGGAAGTGGTTGGGGTCGGAGGAGAATGAGGTGGAGGTGGTGGTGGGAGGAGGTGGGGAGGAGGAGATGGAGGTGTGCGGGTGGGGAAGAGGAGATGGTGGAGGTTGGAGGAGGAGGAGGTGGTGGCGGTGGAGGTGGCGGTTGAGATGGCGGTGGTGGCGGCGGAAGTGGGAGGAGGAGGTGGTCATGGTGGCTTAGGCGATAGTGGGAGGAGGAGGAGGTAGTGGTTGAGGTTGAGTTGATGGAGGTTGGAGGAGAAGGAGGCGGAGGTGGTGGTGGTGGTGGCAGTAGTAGGAGGAGGAGGAGGTGGTGGTGGTGGCTGTGGCGATAGTGGGAGGATAAGGAGGTAGTGATGGAGGTTGGAGGAGGAGGAGGTGGTGGCGGTGATGGCAGAAGAAGAAGAAGGTGGTGGTGGTAGTGGTGGGAGGAGGTGGAGGTGGTGAGGAGGAGGTGGAGGTGGTGGTGGTGGATGCAGGTGGGGAAGAGGAGTTGGTGGTGGTGGGAGGAGAAGGAGGTCGTGGTGGGAGGAGGTGGGGAGGAGGAGGTGGTAGTGAAGATGGGAGGAGAAGGAGGTGGTGGAGGTGGTGGTGGTGGTGGTGGCGGTAGTGGGAGGACGAGGAGGAGGTAGTGGTGGTGGTAGTGGTGGGCGTGGTGGGAGGAAGAGGTAGTGGTGGAGGTGGTGGTGGTGGCAGTAGTGGGAGGAGGAGGTCGTGGTGGTGGTGGGGGCGATAGTGGGAGGAGAAGGAGGTGGTGGTGGAGGGGGAGATTGGAGGAGAAGGTTGGTGGTGGTGCTGGTGGTGGTGGGGGCAGTGGGAGGAGGAGGTGGTGTTGGTGGCAGTGGTGGTGCTGGTACTGGGAGGAGGAGAGGGAAGTGGTTGGGGTCGGAGGAGGAGGAGAAGTTGTTGGTGGTGGTGGTGGTGGTGGCAGTGGGAGGAGGATGAGGTGGTGGTGGTGGCTGTGGCGATAGTGGGAGGATAAGAAGGTAGTGATGGAGGTTGCAGGAGGAGGAGGTGGTGGCGGTGGTGGCAGAAGAAGAAGAAGGTGGTGGTGGTGAGAGGAGGTGGAGATGGTGGTGGGAGGAGGTGGTGGTGGGAGGAGGTGGTGAGGAGGAGGTGGTGGTGGTGGATGCAGCTGGGGAAGAGGAGTTGGTTGTGGTGGGAGGAGAAGGAGGTAGTGGTGGAGGTTGGAGGAGGAGAAGGAGGTAGTGGCGTTGGCGATGGTGGTGGCAGTGGGAGGAGGATGAGGTGGTGGTGGTGGTGGGTGCAGGTGGGTAAGAGGAGATGGTGGTGGTGGGAGGACGAGGAGGAGATAGTGGTGGTGGTAATGGTGGGCGTGGTGGGAGAAGGAGGTAGTGGTGGAGGTTGGAGGAGGAAAAGGAGGTGGTGAAGTTGGCGATGGAGGTGGCGGTGGGAGGAGGATAAGGTGATGGTGGTGGCATGGCAATAGTGGGAGGTGGAGAAGGCAGTGGTGGAGGTTGAAGGAGATGGTGGTGGTGGCGGTGGTGGTGGTGGTGGCGGCAGTGGTAGGAGTAGGAGGTGGTGGTGGTGGGAGGAGAAGAAGTTGGTGGTGGAGGTGGAGATTGGAGGACAAGGGTGGTGGTGGTGGTAGAGGAAGGAGGAGGAGGTAGTGGTAAAGGTTGGAGGAGAAGTAGGACGGGGTGTGTGGCGGTGGCGGTGGTGGTGGTGGCGGTGGTGGTGGTGGCGGTGGTGGTGGTGGCGGCGGAAGTGGGAAGAGGAGGTCGTGGTGGTGGTGGCGATAGTGGGAGGAGAAGGAGCTGGTGGTGGAGGTGAAGATTGGAGGTGAAGGTAGGTGGTGGTGCTGGTGGTGGTGGCAGCAGTGGGAGGAGGAGGTGGTGGTGGTGGCAGTGGTGGTGGTGGTACTGGGAGGAGGAGGAGGAAGTGGTTGGGGTCGGGGGAGAATGAGGTGGAGGTGGTGGTGGGAGGAGGTGGGGAGGAGGAGATGGAGGTGATGGGTGCAGGTGGGGAAGAGGAGATGGTGGAGGTTGGAGGAGGAGGAGGTGGTGGCGGTGGCGGTGGAGATGGCGGTGGTGGCAGCGGAAGTGGAAGGAGGAGGTGGTCATGGTGGCTTAGGCGATACTGGGAGGAGGAGGAGGTAGTGGTTGAGGTTGAGTTGATGGAGGTTGGATGAGAAGGAGGCGGAGGTGGTGGGGAGGAGGAGGTGGAGGTGGTGGTGGTGGTGGTGGTGGTGACAGTAGTGGGAGGAGGAGGAGGTGGTGGTGGTGGCTGTGGCGATAGTGGGAGGATAAGGAGGTAGTTATGGAGGTTGGGGGAGGAGTAGGTGGTTGCGGTGATGGCAGAAGAAGAAGAAGGTGGTGGTGGTAGTAGTGGTGGGAGGAGGTGGAGGTGGTGAGGAGGAGGTGGAGGTGGTGGTGGTGGATGCAGGTGGGGAAGAGGAGTTGGTGGTGGTGGGAGGAGAAGGAGGTCGTGGTGGGAGGAGGTGGGGAGGAGGAGGTGGTAGTGAAGATGGGAGGAGAAGGAGGTGGTGGTGGTGGCCATAGTGGGAGAAGGAGGAGGTAGTGGTTGCGGTGACGATTGTGGGAGGTGGAGGAAGTTGTGGAGGTTGGAGGAGGTTGTGGCGGTGGTGGCGGTGGCGGCAGTGGGAGGAGGAGGAGGTGGAGGTGGTGGAGGTTGGAGGACAAGGAGATGGTGGTAGTGGTGGTCGTGGCAGCAGTAGGTGGAGGAGGTGGTGTTGGTGGCAGTGTTGGTGGCAGTGGTGGTGGCAGTACTGGGAGGAGGAGGAGGAAGTGGTTGGGGTCGGAGGTGGAGGAGTAGCAGTTGGTGGTGGTGGTGGTGGCAGTAGGAGGAGGAGGAGGAGGTGGTTGTGGTGGAGGTGGAGATGGGAGGAGAAGAGTGGTGGTGGTGGCCGTAGTGGGAGAAGGAGGAGGTAGTGGTGGCGATGACGATAGTGGGAGGTGGAGGTAGTTGTGGAGGTTGGAGGAGGTGGTGGTGGTGGTGGTGGCGGCAGTGGGAGGTGGTGGAGGTGGGGGTGGCGGTTGGAGGACGAGGAGGTGGTGGCGGTGGTGGGGGCAGCAGTGGGAGGAGGAGGTGGTGGTGGTGGCATTGGTGGTGGCAGTACTGGGAGGAGGAGGGGGAAGTGGTTAGGGTCAGAGGAAGAGGAGGAGGAGCAGTTGGTGGTGGTGGCGGTGGCAGTTGGAGGAGGAGGAGGTGGTAGTGGTTGAGGTGGAGATGGGAGGAGAAGAGTGGTGGTAGTGGCCATAGTGGGAGAAGGAGGAGGTAGTGGTGGCAGTGACGATAGTGGGAGGTGGAGGTAGTTGTGAAGGTCCGAGGAGGTGGTGGCGATGGTGGTGGTGGTGGTGGCGGCAGTGGGAGGAGGAGGAGGTGGAGTTGGTGGTGGCGGTTGGAGGAGGAGGTGGTGGTGGTGGGAGGAGAAGAAGTTGGTGGTGGAGGTGGAGATTGGAGGACAAGGGTGGTGGTGGTGGTAGAGGAAGGAGGAGGAGGTAGTGGTAAAGGTTGGAGGAGAAGTAGGACGGGGTGTGTGGCGGTGGCGGTGGTGGTGGTGGCGGTGGTGGTGGTGGCGGCGGAAGTGGGAAGAGGAGGTCGTGGTGGTGGTGGCGATAGTGGGAGGAGAAGGAGCTGGTGGTGGAGGTGAAGATTGGAGGTGAAGGTAGGTGGTGGTGCTGGTGGTGGTGGCAGCAGTGGGAGGAGGAGGTGGTGGTGGTGGCAGTGGTGGTGGCGGGTACTGGGAGGAGGAGGAGGAAGTGGTTGGGGTCGGGGGAGAATGAGGTGGAGGTGGTGGTGGGAGGAGGTGGGGAGGAGGAGATGGAGGTGATGGGTGCAGGTGGGGAAGAGGAGATGGTGGAGGTTGGAGGAGGAGGAGGTGGTGGCGGTGGCGGTGGAGATGGCGGTGGTGGCAGCGGAAGTGGAAGGAGGAGGTGGTCATGGTGGCTTAGGCGATAGTGGGAGGAGGAGGAGGTAGTGGTTGAGGTTGAGTTGATGGAGGTTGGATGAGAAGGAGGCGGAGGTGGTGGGGAGGAGGAGGTGGAGGTGGTGGTGGTGGTGGTGACAGTAGTGGGAGGAGGAGGAGGTGGTGGTGGTGGCTGTGGCGATAGTGGGAGGATAAGGAGGTAGTTATGGAGGTTGGAGGAGGAGTAGGTGGTTGCGGTGATGGCAGAAGAAGAAGAAGGTGGTGGTGGTAGTAGTGGTGGGAGGAGGTGGAGGTGGTGAGGAGGAGGTGGAGGTGGTGGTGGTGGATGCAGGTGGGGAAGAGGAGTTGGTGGTGGTGGGAGGAGAAGGAGGTCGTGGTGGGAGGAGGTGGGGAGGAGGAGGTGGTAGTGAAGATGGGAGGAGAAGGAGGTGGTGGTGGTGGCCATAGTGGGAGAAGGAGGAGGTAGTGGTTGCGGTGACGATTGTGGGAGGTGGAGGAAGTTGTGGAGGTTGGAGGAGGTTGTGGCGGTGGTGGCGGTGGCGGCAGTGGGAGGAGGAGGAGGTGGAGGTGGTGGAGGTTGGAGGACAAGGAGATGGTGGTAGTGGTGGTCGTGGCAGCAGTAGGTGGAGGAGTAGCAGTTGGTGGTGGTGGTGGTGGCAGTAGGAGGAGGAGGAGGAGGTGGTTGTGGTGGAGGTGGAGATGGGAGGAGAAGAGTGGTGGTGGTGGCCGTAGTGGGAGAAGGAGGAGGTAGTGGTGGCGATGACGATAGTGGGAGGTGGAGGTAGTTGTGGAGGTTGGAGGAGGTGGTGGTGGTGGTGGTGGCGGCAGTGGGAGGTGGTGGAGGTGGGGGTGGCGGTTGGAGGACGAGGAGGTGGTGGCGGTGGTGGGGGCAGCAGTGGGAGGAGGAGGTGGTGGTGGTGGCATTGGTGGTGGCAGTACTGGGAGGAGGAGGGGGAAGTGGTTAGGGTCAGAGGAAGAGGAGGAGGAGCAGTTGGTGGTGGTGGCGGTGGCAGTTGGAGGAGGAGGAGGTGGTAGTGGTTGAGGTGGAGATGGGAGGAGAAGAGTGGTGGTAGTGGCCATAGTGGGAGAAGGAGGAGGTAGTGGTGGCAGTGACGATAGTGGGAGGTGGAGGTAGTTGTGAAGGTCCGAGGAGGTGGTGGCGATGGTGGTGGTGGTGGTGGCGGCAGTGGGAGGAGGAGGAGGTGGAGTTGGTGGTGGCGGTTGGAGGAGGAGGTGGTGGTGGTGGCAGCAGTAGGAGGAGGAGGTGGTGGTGGTGGCGGTACTGGGAGGAGGAGGGGGAAGTGGTTAGGGTCGGAGGAGGAGGAGGAGGAGGAGCAGTTGGTGGTGGTGGTGGTGGTGGTGGAGGTGGAGATGGGGGGAGAAGAGTGGTGGTGGCGGCGGAAGTGGGAGGAGGGGGTGGTCGTGGTGGCGTTGGCGATATTGGGAGGAGGATGAGAAAGAGGTAGTGGTGGTGGTAGTGGTGGGCGTGGTGTGAGGAGGAGTTAGTGGTGGAGGTTGGAGGAGGAGGAGGTGGTGGTGGTGGTGGCGAAATGGGAGGAGGAGGAGGTGGAGGTGGTGGTGGCGGAAGGAGAAGGACCTTGTGGTGGAGGTGGAGATTGGAGGAGAAGGGTGTTGGTGGTGCTGGTTGTGGTGGGGGCAGTGGGAGAAGGAGGAGGAGGTTGTGGTGGAGGTTGGAGGAGGAGGAGGTGGTGGTGGTGGTTGCAGCAGTGGGAGGAGGAGGTGGAGGTGGTGGTGGTGGTGGCTGTGGCGATAGTGTGAGGATGAGGAGGAAGTGATGGAGATTGGAGAAGGAGGAGGTGGTGGCGGTGGTGACAGAAGGAGAAGAAGGTGGTGGAGGTGGAGATGGGAGGAGAAGGGTGGTGGTGGCAGTAGTGGGAGGAGGAGGAGGTAGTGGTGGCGTTGACGATAGTGGGAGGAGGAGTTAGTTGTGGAGGTTGGAGGAGGAGGAGGAGGTGGCAATGGTGGCAGCAGTGGGAGGAGGAGGAGGTGGAGGTGGTGGTGGCGGGAGGAGAAGGAGCTGGTGGTGGAGATTGGAGGAGAAGGGTTGTGGACGTGCTGGTGGTGGTGGGGGCAGTGGGAGGAGAAGGAGGAGGTTGTGGTGGAGGTTGGAGGAGGTGGTGGCTGTGGTGGTGGTGGTGGTAGTGGCGGCAGTGGGAGGAGGAGGAGGTTGAGGTGGTGGTAGTGGCGGTGGTAGTGGTGGCGGTGGTGACAGAAGGAGAAGAAGGTGGTGGTGGTGGGAGGAGGAGGAGGAGGTGGAGGTGTTGGTGGTAGGTGCAGGTGGGGAGGAGGTGGTAGTGAAGATGGGAGGGGAAGGAAGTGTTGGTGGTGTTGGTGGTAGCGGTAGTGGGACGACGAGGAGGCTGTAGTGGTGGTGGTAGTGGTGGGCGTGGTGGGAGGAGGAGGTGGTGGTGGATGTTGGAGGAGGAGAAGGAGGTGGTGGCATTGGCGATGGTGGTGGCAGTGGGAGGAGGAGGAGGTGGTGGTGGTGCAATGTTGGAGGAGGAGGAGGTGGAGGTGGTGGTGGTGGGTGCAGTTGGTGTGGTGGTGATGGTGGCGGCAGTGAGCAAAGGAGGAGCTGGTGGTGGAGGTGGAGATGGGAGGAGAAGGGTGGTGGTGGCAGAAGTGGGAGGAGGAGGTAGTGGTGGCGTTGACGATAGTGGGAGGAGGAGTTAGTTGTGGAGGTTGGAGGAGGAGGAGGAGGTGGCAGTGGTGGCAGCAGTGGGAGGAGGTGGAGGTGGAGGTGGAGATTGGAGGAGAAGGGTTGTGGACGTGCTGGTGGTGGCGGTGGTGGTGGGGGCAGTGGGAGGAGAAGGAGGAGGTTGTGGTGGAGGTTGGAGGAGGTGGAGGTGGTGGCTGTGGTGGTGGTGGTGGTAGTGGCGGTACTGGGAGAGGGAGGTAGTGGTTGAGGTCGGAGAAGGAGGTGGTGGTGGTGGGAGGAGGTGGGGTGGTGGTGGCAGGGGGAGGAGGAGGAGGTCATGGTGGAGGCTGGAGGAGGAGGGAAAGAGGAGTTGGTGGTGGTGGGAAGAAAAGGAGGAGGAGGTGGTGGCGGACAAGGTGGAGATGGGAGGAGGAGGAGGTGGTTGTGGTGGTGATGGTGGCTGTTGGAGAATGAGGAGCTGGTGGTGGAGGTGGATATGGGAGGAGAAGGGAGGTGGTGGTGGTAGTGGAAGGAGGAGGAGGTTGTGGTGGAGGTTAGAGGAGGAGAAGGAGGTGGTGGTGTTGGTGGCAGTGGGAGGAGGAGGAGGTCGTGGTGGAGGCTGGCGGAGGAGAGGAGGGAAGGATGAGTTGGTGGTGGTGGGAAGAGAAGGAGGAGGAGTTGGTGGCAGATGAGTTGGAGATGGGAGGAGGAGGATGAGGTGGTGGTGGTAGTGGTGGGCGTGGTGGGAGAAGGAGGAGCTGTTGTTGGAGGTGGAGATGGGAGGAGAAGGGAGGTGGTGGTGGTGGTGGCGGTAGTGGAAGGAGAAGGAGCTAGTGGTGGACGTTAGAGGATGAGAAGGAGGAGAAGGAGGTGGTGGCGGTGGTGGCAGTGGGAGGAGGAGTTGGTGGTGGAGGCTGGAGGAGGAGGAGGTGGTAGTGGTAGTGGTGGCAGTGGGAAGAGGTGGAGATGGTGGTGGGAGGAGCAGGAGGAGGAGGTGGTGGTGGACGAGTTGGAGATGGGAGGAGGAGCAGGTGGTAGTGAAGGAGGAGTTGGTGGTGGTGGAAAGAGAAGGAGGAGGAAGTGGTGGTGGACGAGTTGGAGATGGGAGGGGGAGGATGAGGTGGTGGTGGTAGTGGTGGGCGTGGTGGGAGGAGGAGGTAGCGTTGGAGGTTGGAGGAAGAGGAGGCGGAGGTGGTGGTGGGAGGAGCAGGAGGTGGAGGTGGTGGTGGACGAAGGAAGAAGGAGAAGCAGGTTGTGGTGGAGGTTAGAGGAGGAGAAGGAGGAGAAGGAGGTGTGGCCTTAGTGGCAGTGGGAGCGGGAGGAGGTTGCGGTGGAGGCTGGGGGAGGAGGAGGAGGAGGTGGTAGTGGTGGTGGCAGTGGGAAGAGGTGGAGGTAGTGGTGGGAGGAGCAGTTGGAGGAGGTGGTGGTGGAGGAGGTGGAGATGGGAGGAGTAGGGAAGGAGGAGTTGGTGGTGGTGGGAAGAGAAGGGGGAGTAGGTGGTGGTGGACGAGGTGGAGATGGGAGGAGGAGGAGGTGGTAGTGGAGGTGGAGTTGGTGGTGGGAGAAGGAGGAGGAGGTGGGTAGAGGAGGAGGTGTCATGGTGGTGAAGGAGGAGGATGAAGAGATGGTGGTGGTGGGAGAAGGAAGTGGTGTTGGTGGTTGTGGGAGTAGGAGGAGGAGGTGGACGTAGGGAGGGAGGAGGTGCTGACAGCACTTTGTACAGATCACCATCATAAATGTCTGATATTATATTTTCTGCTTTGCCTGGTCTGTCCACCCTGTAGCTCATCTTGCTTTGTAGCTCTTGGTGTTCGAAGCATGTACTGAATCTGGGGAGCAATTGAAACATTGAAAAAAAAAAAAGCATCCATTGTTGAAGTTGTTTGGATCAACTTGTAAACTACAACCTCAACACTGTGTGATACCATTCTTGAGCACATCATTTTGACTTCCCAAATTGGCTTTACAGCCTTTACAGTAAAAAAGAAATTTTACTTTGTCCATGTTATTTTGAAACACTTTATTAAAGGCATATTTTGACCCTGGTAACACTTCTTGCCCAAATAAATGATTTATAAGTTTGAGCAAGTCATCAAGTGCAGATCCAGTTATTTGATGCCTTGCAGCATAGGTCATGATCATCAGTAACGCCTCAGCCCTTGATGTTGTACCAGTGGCCAGGCAGAGGCACATCCATCTTATGTGCAGAGCTAAACCATCAATGAACTGATCCAACTTATTGAAGTTCTGAATATGTATTAAAGGCCAGATATGTCAATCCACCATAGACCACCATTGTTTTCCAAAAACTATTATGGTGGTGGTGGTGATGGTGGTGGTGGTGGCGGTACTAGGAGGAGGAGGAGGTAGTGGTGGAGGTCAGAGGGGGAGAAAGTGTCGGAGAAGGTGGATAGTGGTGGAGGTGGCTGTGGTGATAGTGGGAGGAGGAGGAGGTAGTGGTGGAGGTTGGAGGAAGAAAAGGGGGGGGGTGGTGGAGGAGGAGGTGGTTGTGGTGCTGGTAAAGGGAGAAGGAGGAGGTAGTGGTGGAGGTTGGAGGAGGAGGAGGAGGATGAGGTGGTGGCAGTGGTGGAGGGAGCAGTGGGAGGAGGGGGAGGAGAAGGAGGAGAAAGTGGTGGTGTGAAGAGGTGGGGATTAGGAGTTGGTGGTGGTGGGAGGAGCAGGAGGTGGTGGTGGAGGTGGAGATGGGTGGAGGAGGAGGAAGTCCTAGAGGTTAGACAAGGAGGAGGAGAAGGTGGTGGTGGTGGGAGGAAGTGGTTAGTAGGAGTTGGTGGTGGTGGGAGGAGAAGGAGGTTGTGGTGGAGATGGAGATGGGAGGAGGAGGAGGAGGAGGACGAGGTGGTGGTGGTGAGGAGGAGGTGGTGGTGGTGGGGAGGAGAAGGAGCTGGTGGTGGTGGTTGTGGGAGGAGACGGAGCTGGTGGTGGTGGTGGAGATGGCAGGAGGAGGAGGTGGTGGTAGTGGGAGAAGGAGGAGGTAGTGGTGGAGATTGGAGGAGGAGACGGGGGGCGGTGGTGGTGGTGGCAGTGGGAGGAGGAGGAGGTTGTGGTGGTGGTGGTGGCGGAAGTGGGAGGAGGAGGAGGCAGTGGTGGAGGTTGGGGGAGGAGGAGGTGGTGAAGGAGGAGGTGGTGGTGGCGGCGGCGGCGGTAGTGGGAGATGGAGAAGGTAGTGGTGGAGATGGGAGGAGCAGGTGGAGGAGGTGGCGGCGGAGTTGGTGGTGGTGGTGGAGGCGGCAGTGGGAGGAGGAGGCGGAAGGTGGAGATTGGAGGTGCTGTTTGGAGGAGATGGTGAAAGAAGGAGGTAGTGGTTGTTTTTAACCTGTTTAACAAACACTTTCACATGAAGAAAACCTGACCTCTGTTTATTCTGTGTCCTGTTTAGAAGCACATGGATCACTTTACCGCTAAAATGCCTCATTATTAGATTATTTATTTATATTCAGCCTAGAGCGTATCTGATCGCGAACCCTGAAATTTATTAATATAATCTAGTTTATGATGTCTCAGGAACTCTGGATATTATACTTATTAATTTAGATCTCAGGGAAAACAGAAATCCTGTTACTCTTTACAAACCTCAAAAGTGTTTTTTCTCTCAGACTTAAATTCTCTTCATAAAGAAAACGAGAATCAACAAGAAAATGAAGGAGAGAAATAACCGATCACCAATATTTATTTTCAGTCTTTTTTATTGCACTTTATGAATTATTTTTCCGTTTGATGATGAATTTGACCTAAACAGTTTTATAAACTCAGCATTGATCCTCTGTTATACTGATTTTATGACGGCTGTCTTCAGTATTTTGTGCTTTAAACTCACATCAATCTTTTTTAACCCCAGCTTTATGACCTGTTTCAGGATTATCCTCTGGAAACTGACTGTTTTCAGCTCCGTCTTTTTGCTCTCATTAAACTCCGGTGATCAGAAGTTTCAGAGTTTCAAGGCTGAGCAGCTGCAGCGTCCAGTCAGTGAGTGATATCCCATATGGGGGCTTGTCTGTCGGTGAAAAGACTTCCGCAAAGGCAGCTCTTGTGTCTCCTCGATTATCGCTCCTCCGATCAACCTCCTCCCTCCTCTCTCCTCTGGCCACAAATAACGCTTTGGGACACCCTTCAATATGGCGCCTCAGAAAGTACTTCCGGTGCCGCGGAGGAGAGAGGAGAGAGCAGACTGCATTTTGGCGCTTTGAGACGCACCCAAGGTGGTGCACGATTACACTTTCTTAAAGAAAAAAAAAGGAAAAATATATCAAGGTTATATAAAATATCATGTACACAACACCACTTATCAAGGAAAATAATTAAAATGACAGCTTTTATAATATGACAGCTATATACAGGCTGGTTAATTAGAAGATACTGTTATAGATCTTTATCATATAGTTAAAAACACTCAAATTTATGATTTTGCTTTAATGTTGTAATTCTTGGTTTCTTTCATATAATTATTTATTTTTTTAGTTGGGATAAACTGATTGACCAAAGAGGGTTGCCTGACTCTTGTCAGCAGGTTCGCCTCCACAAGTTCTCTAAACCATGCCATCTCTGAGTTTTACATGTTTTCACTTCTTTGGGTTTTTCTTGAGTTTTTCTCCCGGATCTTTTGCTCACCAAGTGATACAGAAGATTTTTTAGATCTCATAATGATTGTGCTAGGAGATAAGATTTAATAGGCTTAGCAACTCTCTCTTCATATTATAAACTCTTATACATCTGTATTCTGCCCGTTTCTTTGCAGGTAGATAGATAACAGTTTCCCCAAGAAGGCTCAGATTCAAATTTTTCCAGTTTTACTCAAAGAACACTAAAACTAAACATAAAACAAAATGTACATTAGTCCCTCACAAGACACTCAACTACAACTCATAAAATATGTCATACATCTCTCAAAGCACCAAAAATAATACACAAAACATTGTGCTAGCCTGATACTAATGGAACATTTCTTTGACATGCTGGTGGTTAAGGAAGATATATGAAAACTTTCAGGCTCATGGCTGACTTGAGGCCAAACTCAAGATTCCAAACAACTAAAACACTTTCATAACCACTTCCAGACACTAGATGTCCCACTTCAGTTACTAATGTAGCAAAACAACATAATCTGAATATGAATCATAATGTGATGTGATACTGATTTGAACAATACAGAATACTATATCATTGAATTGTTCAAATATTCATAACTTGTATAACCCCATTATTCATAGTTTGGCTATGACTGAGTATCAGGGCCCTGGTATGAGGTTTTTTGTCATGAAAGTATTTTCAGAGGGAGAAAAACAATAAGCTCTTTTGAATTTCATGATGTACTTTTACTTGAACAGAATGGTTAATAATTCCTTTTATGTAGTTTTAATTACTTCACTTACATGGATGATGCAAATTACCTTCCATTTCTGTAAATATGCCAGAGTTATGCAAAAGTAAGGTGTTGTGTAGTAAACATACGAACAGATGAAGTAATAGTAAAATAGAATAACAATTTCTGAGGAAATGGCACTGTGAACGCAGAAGGCTAAAGCAGCTTTCACTGAACTGCAAACAGAATGCTGAAGATGTTGAATGACTGAAGTAATGTCTGAAAATGACCGAATGAATTCTTGAAAAGCTTGTGATGAACTGCTGAATGCAGATGGCTTAAGGAGCCTGTCCCGAACTCTTGTCAGGTGTGAGTGTCGGGTGCAATGTCAGGTGTGTCAGGTGAAAGCGTCAGTCGTGTCCGGTATGGTGGGTGTGAGTGTTGGGTATGTCGGGTTCAGGTTTCCGGTGCAAGCGTTGGGTTTGAGTATCAGGTGTGATGGATGCAGTCGGGTATAGAGGATATGAGAGTTGGGTGTGTCTGGTTCGTGTGTGTGTGTGTGGGGGGGGGGGGGGTTAAGTCTGAGTCGGGTGTGTCTTGTGTGAGTGTCAGATGTTCCAGGTGTGAGTATTAGGTACAAGTGTTGGGTGTGAGTGTTGTGTTTTTGGTGCAAGAATCATGGGTGTTGGGCAAAAACTCCAGAAGACATACTGTGGCAGTTCCTTCTGCCACTGTTAACACACCACATCACTCATTTCACATGTCAGATGTTAGCAGGTAGCATGCTACTGATAGTTTGGTGGGTGCACACACTAAACTAGCCAACATCTTAGTAAGTTTCCTGTGCAAAGGTCAACAGAAACACATCCAAACACATCATGGTTTTGAATTAACTCTTTATTTTTTGAAAGAATGTGTATTTTGCGTTTGTTTAAATCTCATTGTTCTCTTGTCTTACCACAGTGCTTCCTGGTGCTGGGCAGTGTCAAAGGACCCGAAATTAGTTTCAGGCTGTCTTTTATAGTGCCTGACTAATTAGTGGAGAGCAGGCTCAGTTCATGTTAACTAAACCATACCAATTGATGGGGGAGTCATATGAAGATGTACAGTTATTCCTGGCTTCCTAGTGTGGTGTGAATGCTCAGTGAATCCCTTATTGTGTGGTTAGTGAATGTAAGTGGACTTTGATGTTTTGCTGAAGAGAATGGCCTGTGTAGTTGAATTGTTTGTATGATTGTGTCCAATTAAATTGGTATGGTCCAATGGGAGGGGCTAAACCTTTAAATGGAGTGGGTCTGCACTGCCTAGGGGGTCAGAGAAGGACTGTGGTGCTGAGGAGAGGGAGCTGTGGATCTGGTCAGTGTTTTGTGACTGTTTTTTTTTTTCAGCCACATCTTTGTTTTGGTGACTGTTCATGGACCAGCTTGAAGAGAACAATAAAACACTTCATTTTTTTTTTGCACCAAATGGACTCTGTCTTGCTACCTTTTTCTTGATTCTGAAATTAAAACCTATACAATTTCCAGTCAGTTTTCGGACACACTACCCTCACTCTAGGTCTGAGTGTGACACATACCCTGAGGGCTTAAATACTTGCAGTCAGCCTGAGGTCCCTAGGAGTGTCCCCAGTGTGTTTTCTTAAAAGTAGATTTTCGGTCAAAATTTCGGAAATATAAATAACAAGCTACTGTTTACACTTTTTAAACCTCATTTCCTCTGTATCATGACTAGTCAATCAGAATTGAGTGTTAAGCTTTACTACTTTTGATATTTTGGTTTAAAATAATTTCTTAATTGAGCCACAAGAGGGAAGCAGTAGTCAAAGCTGAGTTTGTGCACGAAGAGGATAAAAAAAAAGATTCCAGTGTCCTTGATTCTTTCCAAAACCCCTGGAAAAATAGAAAATTTGCTGAACATGCAATATCACTAATGTTTAATTTTACTGCTACCTGAGTTTACAACCAGAGCTCAGACACAGACAAGGAATGAGATTTCCTTTCAAGTGTTTTCTGATTCAGGTAAAATTTGATACTGTTACAGACATAAAGTGAGGGCAATAAAACTGCTGTTTGAAAATTAACAAAAAAATGGGAGAGAAAAAAATTGAGTAAGCAATTTATTGAAAAAAACACATCAAACTGAAATAGGCTATTCATCAGCTGAAAAGTTTTAAGGCCACAGCTTAAAACAGTCTGGAACTGGTGTCCATTTTTGTAAACTTCCTTCGCCATCCATCCCCAAATGTTTTCAGTGTGGTTTAGGTCAGGGGAACACACAGGATGGTCCAAAAGAGTGACGTTATTCTTTTGGAAAAAATCCTCTTTAAGGTGGGCATTGTCAACTGCAGGGTTGTCCAGTTAGCACACAGACCAGGGCCCTCAGTCATGAAGGAAGCCCCCCTGCAACATCCCCACATAGCCAGCCACCATTTGATGCCCTGCACAACCTGAAGCTCCATTGTTTTACTGAAGGAAAAAGCACCCCAGATCATGATGGCGTCCCCACCACTGTGACGTGTAGCAAACATCTAAAGTGGGATCTCATCGTTTTGCCAGTAATGATGAGAGCCATCAAAACCATCCAGGTTAAATTTTCAGAGATTAAAACCTTGTTCTACCTTTCAGTGTGTTCTGTGTTTGTTGCTCCCTTGCAAAGTCCAGAAAGCAGCTGTAAGAGTCTTAATTTGGGTTGAGGATCGTCCCGTATCTTGGCGAATAGTCAGTTGGATCCCCCAGCTCAGCGCTAGTGAATTTTTTTGGGGCCTACAACTTAACTTTTTTGTTCCATAACCATCGGGATCTTTGAAGAAATTCAAAATTACTGTCTGACCACGTTCAAAGACAGAAAGCTTTTTTGCCTTTGCCATCAGGAGGTCATGACAGTGTGAATATCTGACACAAAAGAAGACTTAATCCAAATTTTTGCAAGGAGTTTGGCTTTTAAAGACTGTGGTCTTAAACTTCTGATGAGCTGATTAAGTGCCTTTTTAACTTAATTGTTTGAAATAAATTGCTGACTCAATTACTAACTTAACTGTGAGTGCCTTTCCCAGGGGCTAGAACACCCCCCCCCCCCCCCCCCCCCCCCCATGTCCTCAATGAACGTCTTTCCATGCAGCTGAGAGAGCTCACTGGCATGGCAGATCTTAACAGTATTTTGCAGATTAAAATGAATTTCCCGCAGTAGCCATTCTAGACTTTCTTGTCCCCCACGCAAGAAACAATCTGGTCACATATCATGGAGTCCCTCAGAGGAGCAAAGTTACAGGATTGTGCTTTTAGCTTTAAGTCTGTCAGGAAGCTATCAAAAGGTTCACGCTGCTGCTGCACTCGTGAACGAAATACATATCTCTCCTGTTTCGTTCTTCTGAAAACAATGTCCATCAAACGTTTCAAGAAGTTTATTGAGTTTATCTTTGGCATCTTGTTCATCACACTAATGTGTTGTACACTTCAATAGCCTGTGGGCCTGCTATCGTTAGCAGTGGCGCTACCTTCCTTGTATCCGGCTTTGATTCCAGTTCCATGGCCGCGATGTAAAGCTGGAATTGTTACTTGAAGGTCTGCCAGTTGCTGTTGACATTGCCCGAAAGTTTCAGAGCCTCCGGTGGTTGTAATGAATCCATGCATCTTTCACAACAACTCACTGTAGCTTTTCTCTAATTTACTCCTGGTACAATGTTTCGTTCTGTGCTCTTAAGCAGAACCCAGCCTGTCTCCATTTTGAACTTAGACTTTATTATTTTGTTTCGTGACTTCACAGCGACACCATGTGGTAGGAGTATGAATACATCTAATCAGCAAAGTTATCAGTTTTATCCTTTTTTGCGCAGTTTCTTGAGATTCACTAAAACTTTAAATGATATTATTATTATTATTATTATTATTATTATTATTATTATTATTATTATTATTATTATTATTATGACTCTTCGCATTTTTCTCCCTTCTGAGAGACTCAGCCTGTCAGGGGTGTCTTTTTTTGTACTCAGTCATGTTTCTAACCTGTTACTAATTGACTTAATATATGTTCCTCTGGGTATTTTAGAATCATGCAGCTTTTCATTGTTTTGTTGCCCCTGCCCTAACTGATTTGAAACAATCAAGTCAAATGAGCACATATTTTTCATTAAATGATAATATAAACAGGGTGAAGGATTTACAAATCATCAATTTGTGTTTTTATCAGCATTTTACATAACATCCCAATGCTATACTTATACCTATGGAGGAGGTTAAAATGGAGTACAAAGAGTATTCTTGAGACCTTAAAATGGTAGAATTTGAGGTATTAGCCTATTTAGGAATAATTAACGAATAAAGCGAAAAATTAATATTTTTAATGCTCTTCAAAACGAAAAAAAAAGTTTCGGACCGATTTCTTGGATTGGTGATCTTGTAATTGAAAAAAAAAAACAAGATTACTTTAAAGTCTTATTAAGTGAAGATTTTTCATCAGATGAAACTTTTCCCGGTTGCTTTTCGCTGATTGGTTTGTTGTTTCCATGGGAATTGCGGAACACTTGAACGTACGGGACCGTGAGGACGTTCAGAGGGACAGTAAGTTTTATGATGGAGAGCAGTGCAGCTGTCCTCAGTGACACCCAGACATCCCTCTCGGTCCTCTCGTCTTAGGTCTCCAGTTGTTTTTATCTGAAGAGCACAGATGTGACTTTTAATGTGAGGGTTTATTTTTTGTGTGTTTCCCTGATGTCTAATCTGTGAGCGGAGTGTTCCGGATTGTCTCTCTCTCTGCTGTGCGCGCGTGCCTCTGAGCCTGGATGATGGAGGTGGAGAGCTGTTGGCTCAGGCTGCTCCTCATGCTCCGCTTCATTGGCTATCCACAGTTCGGCAATCGATACTGGTAAGATTTCACACACTGGACTCTCTAAAACATTTCACATTTACTTTTGTAAAAATGAAAGTGACGTCAAAAGCGATGCGCACAAGACAGGTGTACAGATCCATTGTCTGATCGTGTAATGCTCAGTAAAATGAGCGAATTAGTCCGGGTACATGTCTCAGATGCGAAAAACGGAGGACTAGCAGAAGTTTTAGAATAATTGATATCACTGTTAATGTAAAAGTTGACAGTAGGCCTACTCATTTTCGATCGTTTGTGGTATCTTAAGTTAGTCCAGATCTGAATAAAACATTTATTACATGTTTAAACTATGCCGCTTTTTGGACAACTTTTGTGAAGTTCACTTCAAATGTTGGGATGTGACGAAAAAGTAAATTAAAGTTCAAGTTGAATATTATTATTATTATTATTATTATTATTATTATTATTATTATTATTATTAATAAGAATAATTAATGCCTTTCTTTGCAGTGTGGTTCTTCTTAAATAGTCCAGAAAACCTCTATTGTTTGGCACAGTTTAGGGTCTCAGATGTACATCAAAAGGCTGCGTTGTCTCTGTAAATTTTTCTTATTGTTTATTTATTTACTTACTTACTGACTGACTGACTGACTGACTGACTTACTTACTTATTTACTTACTTACCTACTACTTACTTATTGCTTTAGTTACCAGAATTTGAAGACTCATACTTTTGGGGACAAATGTAACTACAATCCTCTTTCAAAAAGTTTAAATGACACAAGTTGTAGTTGTGATAAAAATCAAAGAATAAATGGAGGTGTTCATATTCTTTTCTCCTTTTGAAAGTCACATCCTTTACATTTTGTTTAATACTCCTTTGACTGAGTGTTAGTCACCATACAAAACAACCTGAACTGTATAGAAAACTATAAGACATGGTTGTGCCAAAAATGATGGATATGATATCATTTCAGAGTATCTAGACTTGTTCTTGCTAACTGTCTCATCTTCAAAGTGTGATCTCATCTACCTTTTTCTGGGCATTATTGTACTGGGGGGCAGTCTCTTTTTGTGCTCTAAGATGTCCACGTTATTCACACACATCTTCAAACTGTTCCTCCTGTGAATAGCACTGCATTACAATTTGAGATTATAATCTGTGTTGGTTGTAAAACTTCAAGAAGGTCTGATTACACTTAACACTTTTAAAGTTTCTTTGATGGATTTTTCTGTGGTACCAAACAGTCTTGGTCTCTTCTTTATGCGTAAGTGTTATCATCCTTGAATAGAAAAATCCATACACACCAAATCCTTAAAGTTACTTTAAATATTTGATAATCATTTCAGTGCAAATCAAAAAGTCTTAATATCTTTAACATTGCTGTGAAATTAATCTCAAAAACTCAAACAGGAGTGTGTTCAGGTATTTCTTTAGGAGTCAAAAAACTCTTCACATGAATGCAGAAATCTGTACCGTTCAGGGTTTGTGAAATGAACAGCTGCGGTAGCTGTGATCTAAACTGTAGGAGATGGAGTCAGTATGTGAGCATTTAAAGCACTGGTGTGGTCTTCTCAGCCCCACCACCTCCCGGCATCAACTTACAGACTCCAACTACAGGAGATTCAAGATGTTTTATGATTTGCTGCTGCAGTAAAGTGTGTAAACCATGACAGCTCCACTGCTGGAGATTTTAATGTTACTAACATTCTAGAAGTGTAAGAAATAGGAGAGGGTTGTCACAAAATTAGTCCACATTGGCATTCAATATTTCATATCCATAGAAATTCTAAAACATAAAATACAGGTCTTATTTTATAAACTATAGATAAAAAACATCTTGAAATTTTGCCAAATATTTTTTAAAAAATTATATTTAAAAAATTTGAAAATGGCTATAAAATTTGGCTATAAATTGCTGCTGACAAAGCTTTACCTCCATCAACCAAACCTGCTTCTCTAAAGACTTAGTTTTAACTCTTGTGCCCTGAAAAATAATATTTATTTATAATAATAATAATAATAATAATAATAATAATAATAATAATAATAATATAATATTTATGGTGCTGCTTGGCTACCCCAGGGAGCATCCAAAAAATTTCTCCTAAGCACAAAGCGTAACTGTACACTCATTTAGCAAAAAAAGCTCAAATACATGACGAGAATGCTTCTCACTGAAATCTGAAATTTATGTAGGTTATATAAATTAGGCTTTAGCTGTTCTGTTTTTTTTAAGGTGAAATCTATATAAAAAGGGTAAAACAAACAATAATCTGCCATGATGTGATTGCAGGCGCCGCCTGCTGCCTGTGTGTTGTTGCAGCATTTTACGCTGCTTGTTATGTCACTTTATGACATCATTTACCTCTCTTAAAAGCGACCCTAAAACCTGAACTTTTAACTTCATTAAAATGTGGTGGTAATAGTTTATGTTGCTTAAATGATGTCAATTTAAACAAGAAGATGCAAACACTCACAGCTGTTTTAATTCTTAAATATTGTTACACTGCTGTGATGTTTTTCAACTCTGTCTTAGTTCTAGTTTAGGATTTTTGTGCCTGTGTTTTTGTGTAATAACACATTCCCTACATATGGTCCAGCTTGTCTGCAGCCCTCTCAGTGGAGCTATTTGTTTTTCTATACTGTAAGGAACATAAACCATGTCTGTCTCAGGTTTAGTGTACAGTGATTTAAAGGGAGCGTGTGTTGAGTCACTAGTGTGTGGAGAACACATGGATGTACAGTGAGGCTGCTGCCCTTTTCCACACAATACACCCTCAGAAACATTTTTCACTACAGTCTGTCACCTAGACCCTCGGCCTCTCTCCTCTCTGACTCTCCTCTTTCAAATGGACTCCTTTTTTACGGTAAACGTGTTTAAAAGGAGTTGACTTTTCGGCCTGCAGTAATCTTTACAAGGGACTTCATGTCCTCTGGTCACCCGTGTTTTGGACGGTGTCCCCTGAGGTTTTGTATTTTCTAACTCGATGCAGAGGGGCTGAGCAGTTTCCCACCAACAGGGGCTCAGGGCTTTAGGACATTCCTGGAGGTCAGAGCGGGAGGATCTGGTTGTCTCCCAGGGAAACTGAGCTAATAAACTCCAGGGGTGGTCGTAAATTTTCTCATTATTTGGCCTGCAGCCCAGAGGCAGGGGGTGGTGGGTGGCTGGATGGGGGATGCTGATGCCGGATCTGCCCACCCATCTGTCCGGGTCCTGCTGTGGGTGAGCTTCAGCCTCTTTTCAGACAATAAACGTGCTCATCATGGCTCATTTGGCAGAGCAGGTTGACACAGACATGAACCAGGATATTAAAAAAAACACGCCAGGGAATTTCTCATAGATCTAGAATCACACAGACAATACAATGGATGATACTTTGTTGTGTTATGTGGTGAATGTTTACTAGCCTATTTATCCTGCCTACACAAACATAAAGGGGGGGGGGGGGGGGCATAACTGAACACAGTCATACATTTAAAAGATGACCAAAAAAAACAATCATGACCATGCAGAAATAATTAAAAAAAAGTTATTGTAACTGAGAATACAAACACCAACAAAACCAGAAATATTCAAATTGAACAGGTCTGAAAGTATCAAAGGTTTTCACTGGCATGGCACAAGATATTGGCGTCTCCCATTTTCAGTTACAGCATTACAGGCTTCATCAAACTGAAAATCTTCACCTGGGTATGTGGATGTGATTTATAGATGTATAAAAATGACATGTTTTAAGTTTGAAGAAGAAGAATGAATTCTTATGGTTGACCTCTGTAAAATATGTAAGAAAGAGTTTGTTGTGGTCCTTCTGATGCAGTCTTGTTATATGAGAGAAAGGTCTTTTAGTTAGTTGATTACGTTTTAATGCTAAATAGATATGAATTAATTTAAGATGGAACCACAGTTTAGAGTTTTTGTTTTTTTATTTTTGCAGAGATGGTTTATGTTTGAGTTTGTCTCTGATGCTTCTGTCTTTGCTGTCCTCTCAGTCAACGTGGTGGACTTCTGTGGTCAGACGATCCGTGGTGACGGGATGATCGTCAACTCTCACCAAGAATCCAAGAAGTATTACTTTGTAACCATGGCTACGGACTGCCACCTGACCATGCAGGCCAGCTCCCCCAAAGATAAAGTCCAGTTCTACTTCCGCTTCTTCCTGGTCTACAGCTTACTGAGAGTGGCCCCTCTAAGCCCCGCCCCTGTTATTCCAGAGTCTCCTCGTGGCTCTGCCCCTTTAAACCCCAGACTGGAGCCCACCTCTGGTGAGAGCTCAGGTGATCCATGTCATGCTGGTTCATATGTTCAGTTCTACGATGGGCGGGACAAGAACTCTCCTCCTCTTGGTCCTCCTCTCTGTGGGAAGAGCCCACCTCGACCGGTCCTGTCCACAGGAAACCACTTGACCCTGAGGCTGGTGACCCGAGGAACCCAGCCCAGAGTGGACTTTGTGGGAGACTTCACCTCCTTCAGATTGGGTAAGAAAACAATAGCCATTGTGCCTCTTCTTATACAGGTTCCTGATGATATCACATTTTCAAAAGGCCAAAAAAAATAGAAACACAAACATGCTGGCTTACAAACATGCAAATGAGGGGCTCAGACATTTGAGGGGCTCAAGGTTCACTCAGGATACATAGGAGTTCAGCGACAAAAAGACTTTCCATGGTCTGCATAAAGCATCATCTCTGCAGTGTTTCTGGTATGTAAAATAATCCAAAGAAACAAGCTGAATGCCAAAGTTTGAGTAAAATGTTATTCAAAAGAAGTGTTTTATAGCACAGGATGCTTGCACTTTGTAGAGTCATTTTTTATTTGCCTGAGAACAAACACATCATTTTTTCTCATTGGTTATTATGTAAAAAAAATTACTTTATTTGAACCTTTCTTCATCATTAACTGAGTACTTGATTTAATACATTTTATTTAAGACACAGAGACACAGCAACCACAGTCTACAAAGAGCATCATCTGACGGCATCAGATCAGACTTACATGACATCTTGTGAATACAGTGATCTCTCACTAAGTTAGATCATCACCAGTTAGCCTAAGTAAGAGTGTGTGCGTTTGAAGCAAATTTTATATGCCATAAATTGTGTGGTCTAAAAGCAAGCATTACACACACTGATGGCAGATGCTGGTTCAGTAAGGGACCATCATCATTAGCTGTTCACATTCATACACATTCACACATATTTACACTCTGCACACTGTGAGAAGTGAGTTAACCAAGTGAGAAGCGAGTTATGTTGGACACTGGAGCTGGACTGGCAAAAAGAAAAAGGATAGAGGAGTGGAAGAAAGCTAAACAGAAGAGTGATGTTCTGAGACATGTTACGGACTTGTCTAAGAGCACTGGCCTGAGTATAACTAAATATATCTGGTTACTAAACTACACTACAAACTTAGTTTACAAAGTTTGTTTGTTGCCATGTTTTAAACAATAGCTCTTTGTAATTATAAATGAATACATTACCTTGTTGTTTTGCATCCTTGAAAAAGTTGTCCTGAACAAAAAAAAGTAGTGTTAAAAAACAAATAAATGCATGTCTTAGCAAGAGTCATGTCTTTACAACAGTTAGTGATGGTGCTCATGGAAAACAGAGTCTTGAGCTAGGAAAAACTTTAGCTCTTCCGTATGGCTCTCACAGTGCCTTTGTCAATGCTTAATGCAGAAACGCGTTTTGATACTTCTGCTTCAGTTTACAACAAGGAGCAACCTTGTTCTTCAGATATCAGATATATTTTAATGTCATTTGAATGCTGACAGCTCACTTCTTCTATATTCCCCAAACTGTTATCTGTCTCTTCAGGTTTCAACCACTCAGAGTGCAGCAGTGAGCCTTACTTCACTTGCAGGAATGGAAAGTGTATCCCTCTAAGTCTGGTGTGTGATGAAAAAGGCATTGACAACTGTGGGGATGGAAGTGACCTGGAGGAGAACCTGACCACAGGCTGTAAAGGTCAGTTGGGAAATAGAGAGACACTGAAATAAAACACAAATTAACTAAGTTAAAATCTGGCAATCCCTGTAGGATTCTAAAAATCTCAGTCCATGCTAAAACCTTTTAAATTTGTCAACAAATTGTCTTCTTCTTCTCCAGAGGGTCAGCTTTTACCTCCTGAACCTCCACCAATGATTGCAACCCAACCCCCTCCTGTTGTGACTCCACCTACTGTGCAACTTGCTTCACACATGAACTGTGGCATGCCCAACAGCACACCAAGCCATGAGTCAGTAACAGGTGAGAGACCTATTCTTTTTAGGCCCTGTTTACACGACAACTTATATGAGAGGTATATGCCGGTTAAAAAAGGCATAGAGCTGGTTGCTGGTCGGTATAATTGATCGGCCCTATCCCCCTGATACCTGATCCAGCTTATAGGGGCTTGATCTGGTCGATACCTGATACAAGGATTGGATTGGAGCATCCCTGATAAACACTAGATGATCAGCCCACCTCTACCTCAGCAGAGGGCTACCAAAGTACTCTACAGTTATATAGCCAACTATAGGCCTGGCATGCATACTATGGCGTTTTCAGTCCCTCTGTGTTTCCATGTAAACATTTTTTTCGCTGTGTTCTTTTCATTTTCAGGTGAAATGCTGTGAAACATTGTGTAAACGGGGCTTTAAAGTGGCTGTGGTACCCAACCCTTGTGTTTATCCTGCAGGCAGTTTTTTTTTGCCAAACTAAGTGCTCATTTGGATGCAAAGTGTCTTCATGAGCAGGCGTAAAACTAATGGAGGCCACCATTGAGTTGTTAATTTCAGCTAAAGACTTGTAAACCAATAAAAGTTGATGTATTGTCAGGGTGGGGAGCTTCCTTTTGAGTGATCTGTCTCTATTCCAGTGTCAGAGGAGCAAACAGAGACTGACTGAGCCAGACTGTCAGAGTCTGACTGCGTTTCAAACCCAGCCAAGTTCCTTCTTAGAAACAACTATTCTTCTCACAGTCTCACATTCATCTGCTGTGCAAATTAGCAACTGTTTATTAGCTGAGATCCTTTACACAGCACCCTGGTCTGTCTGGATAGAGTGAGGCACCACAGGCTGGATGAGCTAACAGATTCTGGAGGAAATCCTTTTCACAAAAACTCTTCATACTGGAAACCCAGACAGTAAGCATGCTCCAGACAAATTCATGAGAAACTGAGTGTAGCATTAAGCCCCAAAGTCAAGCTCATCCCACCACTCAGGCTCCCCCTGTGTCTGATTTTACCTGTGTCATATGTAGTACCACTAATGCTCACTCTTCTATTCCCTGAGGGGTCTTTGCTGCTGCTCTCCCAGCCTTGCCTTTGCACGTCTTCACATTAAAATGAGGAGCAATGTGTTCCACTGTCCACTCCAGACTTTGATATTCTACATATTGTTGCTGTCCATTGAAAAAAAAAATCTCCAAAATTCATTTTTGCCAGGAGCGTAAAAACAACTTTTTCTATTATACTAACTTTTAGAATAAACAAAGTACTTTGTTTTGATATATAAGACTCAAAATGAAACCAGTGTAATCAGTGAAATCATGATAATCTAAAAGCTTGTAGTCTGATACTGACATGAACGCATCAGCCTGTCTGTCTCAGCTCAGGGAAGTCACAGCGCTTTTGTGCAATAATGATGATAATAAAATTCCCCTCCTGCTATAGAGACAGCAGGATGAGATAGGTGTTATATTTGGATAACGTAATAAAATGTCTCTCTATCAGTCATTTAGGTCCCCAATACTGACGGTGGCTGAGGGAGACTGGACATACTATAGGAAGTCAAATTTGTCAAAAGTGGAGATACGGTTTTTAAGACAGCCACGAAATGCACCTAGAAGGGCAGGGAGCTCACAGAACAAAGCCATACCACTTAATATATCCTTATTGAGTGCAAATAATAATTGTCTTTGATAAAAGTAGTCCTGACAAAACAGTTAATGTTGAAAACATAAACGTGAGATGTGTATGGCGTTTTGTATTGTGCAGTGTAAACCAAATGCAGTAATGTATTTATGATCTGGTCCAAAAAGTTTTGTTGAGTCTGACACCATACATTAGACAGTTCTCGTAACCCCTGGGTGATTTGTTTTTCAACTTGACTACAAACTCCCTGCAGTGTTCCAGAGAAGACTCGTGGGATGTTGTTGTGACTTGTGTGATGAGGGGGGCTGACGTGCGGTCATACACCTGGGACACTGTCCTAAGAGTATGGACAATGGGCAGCATGTTCTGAAGTTATAATAACGGTCTAACTAGTCTACAATCTGAGTGAAGATATAGAGGTAAAAAGACTAATAAAGTCCACTGTGTGCTAAGTTTTATGTTTTCAACTTTGGGTTGATATTTTTTTCCATACTTGATCTAGTTTGTGCCTTCATCTTACCAATAGACTGTTTCTCTTCTAAAGTTGGAAAATGCGGGGAGCAAACAGGTCCTACTTTAAGGTTTTGCATATTTTGATGTGTATTTATGTTTTACCGTGACATTGTCATCACTGGCAGCTTGGGATGAAAACATGTCCCTGCACTGAGATAAATAGTGTTAGTTATGCATGAAGCTGTATTCAACCTCTTATAAGTTTGGACTATATGAGGCCTTTCTGTTTGTTATTCCCTTGCTCTTGGTTATACCATTCCAAGCTGTGAAGCAAAAAATGATGAACTGCTGGTGTTTGAAAATAAAATGAATAAAAATATAAAATTAGCTCCTCAAATTTGACTTACCTTCACATGTAGACATTATATCACCAAACACTGAGCATCCTTTTGTGAGCAAATAAAATATCACCTTACCACTTTATGTTGCAGGGCTGTTTGAATGACATCTGAAGAAAATGCTACTGTATTTGCGCGTGTAACATGTAATGGATTTTAGGAGAATTATTGTCAGAGACATCCACATTTCCTCTCTGGTATTTGTAAAAAGGTTTTCTGAGTTTGTGGTTTCAGTCACTGAGACAGTTCCTTTTGTTGGAGTCAGTGAGCATCACTGCTGACACTTAGACCAGAGCCACTGAGAGACGGATGTTGTAAAATGTAACAAAGGATGAAGCACTCTGTTGGACTTCTCTTATTTAGACGGTAAGAAATCAAAGCAGAGAGGGCGCCAGAGAAGGCAAACAGAAGAGACAAGGTTCAGACAAGCTAAGATATCACACACAGTCTTTGGGAATCCACTTTGAAAGCATCACTATGACAGATAAAACAATGACTACACACCAGAGGAGGAAGAGCATCAGCAGGGCTCAAGCCAAAGCAGGAAAGTAGAAGGGGCACTCCATTGAAAAAAATTAAAAGTGACGAAGTTTGTGTGCACATCTTCACCAAGCAACTGAGTGAAGTCATTGCTTTGTCAAATGATGATCGTATTTTGTCTCTCTCACCTCCAGACTCTCCAGCCTCCCTGTCCCTGCTGATACTCTACATCCTCCTGGGCGTGGTGGCTGGCGGTCTGGTGACCTGCTGGTGTTGCTGGTCACCCGGCTGGTTCCTTTGGCGTGTAAGCATCTGCCGTTTCCTACCTTGCTGCAACATACCGTGCTCGTCCTGCCAGCTCTGTGCGCAGAGCTGCCTGCACGGCAAGGAGCACCGACTGGCAAAAGTAACACCCCACACACCGGTCAACGGGACCCCTGCAGGGCCGGTTGCAAACCCCAACAATGCTGAGGAAAATGTCACTGTGGCAACTGTTTAGAGGTGATCCACAGAGACGTAGCTAAATCACGCTGGGGCTGAGCTGTGATCAGAGATGAACATGAAGATCTGATGGATCACAGTCAAGCCCTTCTTGCTGTGCTCTAAATGTTATGTAGGAAAAAGACTGCTGTTTTTCGATTTTTTATGTTTTTGTTCTTTGTTTTGTTATACAGAGGTGAAGCAGGGTAGAATGACACTATGGACTGTGTAAAAAGTGTGAATGTATCTTTAGAGACAAGAAGTTTCTCCGATTCTTACATGAAGTGCCTGTTTCACAGCTCAAGGTTGATCATGAGCAGCTTTATGATTGTATATTTCCACATAAAACAAGACAAAAACAACTTTCCTGCTCTTAATAGAAGTAACTGTTGTCCGAGGAGTCTAATGCAGAGCACTTTGACCAAAACTGTTCTTCAAACTCCTGCTGAGCAGACAAACTAAGAGTCGCCCACCTGGTGACAACAGCTGCTCTCTGTGTGAGATATTCCTCCAGACATTCTACTCTCCAGGCAGCAGTCCTTCATTGTTCCCAATGTGAAGTCTGGATAGTGGAGCACAAAGTCTTTCAACTTTGTGGTGATCATTTTTTATCTTTTACATCTGTGGAAGCATAACTGAGGATTTTTTTTACAAACTATCACTTTAGCAACTGTGTTAAATACCTTCTCTACATTTCAAAATCAAAATGTTTTTCCTTTCTTGTGTTCGATGAAAATGTGTGGAAGCCAGTTTCCACCAGGTAAAAAAGGGGAGACTTGCCCTTATACATAAAAAAATCAAAATGATGAGATAAGAAGCTCAGGTTGTTTCCCCCTTTTAATTCATAGTTATGACTTAGTATCTATAATTCAGAGTTTTTGTCATAATTACAACTTTTTTTTGTTATCCCGACTTAGTATGACATAATTTTGACTCAGTGTCTTGTCATTACGACTTTCTCTCATATTTATCAGTTTCAACATTTTATCTTTGATTCTTTCTCCTTATTAGATTAATTCTCCTTATTTTTATTTTTCACCAGGCAGAAACAGGCTCCCATACATATGGCAAAGTGGACTTAACATCAGAACTTTCTTAAATAAAAATATAATACACAAGAACTGGGCATTGAGTCAATGCACCTTGCAAAAAGGTAAACAGTTTCAAACACCACAAAAGGTACTTTGTTTTTCATTTTCAGTAGTGCATGAAAACAAAAAATGAGATAAAATCCATCTGTTGGCTGCTTTATCATCAAGTTTTGTTTTAGGAAAGTATGTACAGCGAATACATTTTTTTCTACTTCCTACTTTATAGTAGACATTGTAGAACTGTTTTCATAAAAGCATAAAATCCTACTAGTGTTAAAAAACAGACCAGATACACTTGTCCTTTGGCTCAACAGTGTGAGTATTAAAAACATGTTTGGTCATTTTAAATGATATACTGTGACTCAGACATTATTTGAATGTTCTGATTACACCCCACGGCTGCTTTTTGTAAATGAGACAAGATAACGTTTTAAAACTTTGGCATGAAAAGATGATAGAAACCTTTTAAAGATTCTATATCGTGCAAAAACAGCAATGATTGTGCACACTTTGACGGGTGAAAACAGACTGATTTTGCTCATTGTGTTTATTATTTTGAGAACAAGACTATTTGGTTACTGTAATAGACTGGAATATAGATATATGCTGACAAAAAAATAACAGTTTATATTTTGTGTTCATAAATGTCAGCACTTGCAGTTTTTTGTGGACCTTTGGCCAGTTAAATTACTGAGTTTTTACCCTGTACATTGTTGAAGCCTGGAGTACCTCAGGGCAGTGTGTTTGGCCCTCTATTGTTCTGCTCTGTACTAAAAAGAATTCACAACATGAAGAACTGACTATGTAAAAAAGTTTGCAAATGCCACAGATTTTATCCACATTTTTTAGAGGCAGTAATAAGACTTTATAATACATGGAAATAACCCATAGCCTTTTGATTAGTGCACAACTGAAAATAGCCTGCTGCTGATTTAGAGCAAAAGATGGCAAAGTCACTCAGCTATGTGTACAGCAGTGAAGAGGAGCTGGAGAATGTGAGCAGCTTTAATTTCCTGGGATTCGACCTCACAAACCAATTCTGGTGAAGAAGCTCAGACACAGCCTTATTTCTTTGGGAAACCCTTTAAAGATCTTTTTATCAATCTACAGGAGTAGGAGATAAAAGGTTGACTGAATACAAACTCACGGGATGTACAGTTAGTAAAGCTCTGCAGCTGACTCAAAACCTTTGGTAATGTAATAATGTATCAGTCTCCACTCTGGGACATCCTTGTATGTTTTGGGGGTATTTTCAGAGTTTTAACTATAAATCTGGACCACTTAGTGTCTTTTTGTTCTCTTCACCCTCTGTTTTCTTCCTTCTTGCTTACCTGGCTCACCTACTTTCCAGCAGGCTATCACCTTCTCAGTACAAGAATCCATCCATTCATGGTTTGTTTGTTTGTGTCACAGATCCAGCTCAGTTTAGCGTTTACCTTTTCTCAATACTCATGTGATTGTTTGCCTGCTTGTTACTGTGACTTGTACTGCTTTTATTGTCTTCAGGACCTCCATTTTTACTATGCTGCCAAAGCCAACAAGCCGGACACTTCCTAACAGAGCACTTCCTCACTCCACCAGCAACTCTCACTATCCCGATCATCTTTTTAAAATAAACACATTTTTGACACTTAACTTGTCTGAGTCTACTTCTTGGAAAACTAGAATCAGTCATGTTTCAGTTATTCTTAAACTGACATCACATAACTTTGTGGTCTTTTGTTATTTTGCATGTTTTTCAAAACTGCATTCAACCAAATGGCGAAAGATAGCTCCCTCATTGTCAAATACTCTCAGGTGCTCTTCCAGCAAATAAAAATGTAAAAATGTGACCTCTGAAAGCCCTTCCTTTGGATAAAAAAAGACTACACAGCATGCAAAAATAACCTTTCAGGTGAAGATCTGACCTGTCCCTTGAGTACAAGGAACTACTTCCTGTATTCAAGAGACAGGTCAGGTCCGAGTCCATATGCATATCAAGTCATTACACATTAGTCATAAGGTACCATTATTGAACACCCCATTTGACTGTTATGTTAGCCACATGCTCAGCTGCCAAAAAATGGCCAATTAACTAATTGCACCATGAAAGCGAGGCAGGTGCAAAACATATAATGCCTTGTGAACTTCCTGGGAAATCCCTGTCCAGCAAGTTTTAATTGTGCGTGCACTTTGCTGCACTGTTAGACATGGCGAGCAGTAACAGTGAGAAAAGAGCAAGAAAAACTGTTTTTTTTAACACTGTCATACTTTTCCAAAGGATTAATTAAGTCCCTAAATATCTGTTCTCTTTGCAATTTTTGTCTTAGATGGTAACACATGAACATAACTGGGCATTAACCTAACCTGGATTATGCATACTGCTACTCAAGTCTTTTTTTTTCTTCACAATTAGTACAAATTGTCCATTTTCACCACCAATGGCTGGGTGTGCAAACAGGCCCTGGTATTTACCTGCAACCAAGCGGCAACATCTGTTTTTAAAATGTGTGTATAAAAATTAGAATTTTATGGCTATAAAAAACTATTTACAGCCTGGTTCAAAACATGGCTTAGGTATGAACTGTCAATAGTAGTAGTGGGGGGAGGGGGTGGTCTTTTTCTAACTCAGAAGATGTTAATATCATGGTTTCGTTCAACCAGAGGCACAGCTCAGCTCACGTGATTAATGGCCGCCCTTTAACTGTTAGTGCGGATACTCAAAACCTGTCCCATTCCCAATATAGCCACACTAGCCAATTTGCCTCAAAACTCATGCTGTTTTCCAAATCCCGTACCTCTGCACTTACACTTACCATTTTGAGTGCATAAGTGGGTTCACACTGACAGTATGGAAAAACGCAGTGCACTTTGATTTTTCAGCTTGTACACTCAAATCAGGCCAAAAGTTGAGTGCTGATCGGTGGACACCTCGTCACACTCAATGGTTGCCATCTTCAGTTACTTAGAGGAAGGGCCAAACAATGGTTGATGGATGTAATGAATGTATAGCAGAGGAACACCTGTGAATGGTTGTGAAATGTGATCGTAATTTCTGGTAAGTGCAAAGCTGCAATGTTTGATTTGGGACAACACGACCCTGTAAGATTTTGTGCACTGCTCCAGGAAGTGCAGAGTGTACACAGTGCACTTCATGTGCGTGTACTTACGAAAGTAACAGCTTCAGAAACAGACAGGTGACGTCATGGAGACTACGTCCATTTGTTATACAGTCTATGCCACCTGCAAAACTATGAAGGCTTAGTGCTGAAACACAACCCTGCTGTCTAAATTTAAAGTTACGAAAGGAAATTTTTGCGTCGAATTTTTTTTTTTACACCTCTGTATATCTTTCAAGTGGTAGAATAAGAATGAGGTTGTGGCTAACCTGTGACTGAGAGAGAGTTAGAGGCCTTGTGTCAATGACAGAAATGTAGCATATATCAACCCTCTGACACTAATATGGTAACACCAAACACAGTCTTCTCTGCTCTCCCAGGCTTAACATACTGAATACATTAGACTCAACATGTCTGTCTTGTTCTTTCTTCACTAAGATGATGTTTGATGTTCATGTGTCCACCAGGCAAACTTTCTTTTGGGCATTGTCTGGATGTAAGAGCTGCATGACCTTTCCCCTCTCTGTGTGTCCTTGCTGAAAAAATCCGTCCATATGCTTAAACAAACTCCGACCTGAACGTTGCCGGGCTGCAGCATATCAAAGTATGCAGACTACTTCATCAGTCTGCTTTCTGCTCAGACTGTACAGGAACACACGTGCTGCTGTACCCTCATCACACAAACATACACACACACACACACATACACACACACACACACACACACACACACACACACACACACACACACACACACACACACACATACACACACTACACACACACACACACACACACGCTCACACACACAGCGAGCATAGATTTACCCAGCCTACACACACTGAGACAGGGTGGGGACGTCACAGTGTGGAGAAGGTCAGAGCAAACAAACAGACCTTCTCAAATTAAACTTTTCCCTTAAATGTAGTGAGCATTTTACAGTTTACACACATCAGGTCATTTATTAGTTCATGTGTTTTTATAACTACAGCATTTATTAAAAATAATGATACTTAATAACCCAAACAGTTGTCAAAGGTTTTTGACTAAAATATTCTGCACAAGATTTCAGTTATTTTGATGAATTTTTACTTAAGTAGAAGTAAAAGTAAAAGTTCCTTTCTTTATAATCTCCTTAAATTTCCAGAGTACTTATTACTAAATGAGGTGGTGTGGAGTGAGGTGGATTAAAATAAAGGTCTGTAGGATCTGAGCTCCAAATAATGTCAGAACATCTCATGTGCTAAAAGTTGAAGTCTAACCAGCAGGAGAGCATTTAAGTGAGAACAACACGTATTTAGGTGGAAGTTCCTAAATATTTGAGGTTCCTCCTTTTTTTTTATTTTGCACTTTGTAAACTGTCCCTAAATAAAGTCACAGCCTGCTGTGCAAAGTTCACTATGAAGTGTCCAGTTTGCAGGACGGCTTGTTCTGATCAAAATCAGGTTTAGGCTCACATTTGGCCTGACTGTGGTTGGACAGAGGAGTCAGCTTTATCAAATCGATGTTTCTCAGAGCAGTTACTGACCTGACAGACCAACTGTTCAAAAAAAAGTTAAGGCCCACTGATTGAAACACAGGCATTTTTATTGATATGTTGACAACAGTGATTTATTTTTGCAGTCCTAAACGTCTTCTTTTTTTTTTTTTTCTTTTCTTTTAACGCTTTAAGTTTCCCTGTTGTTTTTAAGACCAGAACCGACTGTATCACTGAATTTGTTTGGAAACACATAGATTTTTTTTCAAAACATTATGAAAAAAAAGACCTAAAGTAAATGAAAATGCTGAGAGTTTTTGGCTTAGTGGATGTCAATGACATTCAGGCCTGTGAAAATAAAACATCAAATTTTAAATTTCTTTTACTGTGATAGATTACATTTGACATCTCTGAATATCACAGCAAAAGCAATGTGGGCCTTAATTCTTTTTTGAATAGTATATTAGTTGTGATTTCAGCATAAGTGGCGTACAGCTCCTCCTCTGTGTTGGTTCTCTTGATCACTGGAGCAGAGATGTCAGCCCCATCGGCTGGTTTTAGTTTCTGATTCAGTGTAAAGTGTAGTAAAGTACAACACTCACCATTAAAATTAAATAAATAAATTTAAAAAAACATTTAAGGGCGCTATGAGGAGAGGACTTTTTGGAACCTACAGGGTTTTTCCAGGATAAAGACCCCATTTCCCATGAGCACTCTTGACTCTAGTTATGTAGCACTATTGTTTGAAACTTCACAACAAACAAACTCTGTAAACTCAGTTTGTCGCATAGATTAGTGTACAGAAGGTGAGAAGACTATTTATTGTAACTAACAGCCGGGTGCTCTGACGCGTGTCCATAATGTGCAATGTGAAGTGAATCCACTACATCCTCCCTAAAGATATACATTAATAGGTATAATGCAAAATGCTCAAACTGACACTGTAGCATCACATGTGAATAAAAGTCTTCAATGAGTTTTATGGAGTCATGTTTACACATCAGTTTGTCATGTCTGTCAAACTTGCAGGTCTTTGTAAACTGGTACAGAGACCCATTCACAACCGTCTGACAGACAAATCTCTCTCAGTGATACACACACAGTGGTTCTCAAAGCAGGAAGTAATCCTGTTGTTGTCTGTGGGTCTGTGCAGCCTGTTGTTTTTCATCAGACTCAGACTGCGGCTGGTTGGAAAACTCTGGGGAGGACTTGGCAAAGATTCAGCAGCTTCACACTGAGTGTGTTGCCCCCAGTCTCCACTGGCAACCTTTCAAGTCAAATCCCTGTTTCTTTGAAAGAGAGAAAAACTCTTTGTCACTCTGCTTTGGCTCTCTGCTGTCGACCTTTTGACACCTGGTCAAACCTGGAGGGTTCATAGTTTTGTCAAGTGTCCACACAGAGAATCCCCTCAACAGCTGTGTCAATACCAGGAACTGATTTTTAATCTGTTGAACAAGACAAATGTGAAAATGCTCTTGACTTTTCACAGCAAAAAACTGAAATCTTTAGCAAGAGCTTTCTGTCTTATTTTTAGTCAAGAATGTCTTTTTAGACTTGATATGAGATATATTCGCCAGACCAGTCCAGAGACGTGTCTTATTTCAAGATGTTTAAAGACAAAAATGAGGTTGGAATTGTTTGTGACAAGTAAAAAAATCTGCCAGTAGGGTAAGAGAAAAGGTTCTTATATTAAGATGTTATTCTAAACCTGACAAGAATTTTTTTCTTATCCCACTGGCAGATTGTTTTACTTGTTACAGGCAAGAGTAGCTCAGATCATTTACAGCTTAAAAAAAAAATCTATATATTTCTCCCACTGATGGTTTAGAAAAGCCTTTTTCAGCCTCCGTTTGAAATAATTTGTTTTAGCTGCTGTCACTTTAAGGCTTCTCACTCCACAAACTCACTTCCCTCTGATTGGCCAGCCTGCTGGAGGCCTGTTGCAGCAGAGCAATAGGTAGACCTTGGTGTTTGAGGCCCGCTCCTCCAATGTGTCGTGAACCAGTCAGGAAATCTTTGTGTTAACCTCATCATTTCAGTAACTCTCAACTCTGGTGCTATTTTAACAGAGCGTTTTGATCAGTTTGCAGACAGATTCAGGGTTTTCTACAACAAAAAACTCACCTCCCTACACACCTGCAGACCAGCAATCGCGAGCCTCCTGACCTACTGCTGCACTGTGTGGTTCAGCAGCTGCACTGCAGAGAACAGGAGAGACCTCCAGCGGGTGGTGAGGGCAGCTGAGCAGATCACTACCTCCTCACTACCTCCTCTCTGTGACATTTACACAAGCAGACTACACAAGAAAGCCAGCAACATCATCACAGAACCCACACACCCTGGCCACAAACTGTTTCCCCCCCTCCACTCTGGAAAGAGATACCGGACAATCAGATCAAACACAAACAGACTGGAAATCAGCTGTTAAACAAGGCTGAGAGTGCTCCACCCACTCAGATAAAAATCCAAGAACACTGGTGTGTGCAATAAAACCCTCTGATATGAGTGCTATTACACATTTGCAACTGTAATACTCTGTAACTTATTGCTTTTCTTATCTTGCCTACTTTAACACGTCCCTACTCTGTGTATACCCTGTATATAGTATTATGTTGTATTTCATTATTGTTGTACATTTTCTTTACTGCTGCTGTTTGTCAAGAGATCCAGAACTGCCTTTCATTGTTCACAACAATGACAATAAAGTGCTGTTCTATTCTGTGAACATGTAGCGGTTTGAAAATCTGCAAACATTTAGAATGAACATCCATGTTGCTTTATATCTGTGTTTAAAAATAGGAAAGCAGAATGCAAATTACCTCTGACCATCAGTTTTAACCGCCACCTGCAGCCTCTTGTTGGGGAACAGAGATTTGTAGTTCCAGTCACTGGTGGATAAACTATGAATCATCTTTTTCTCCTCCTGAGTCGTCCACATTCATGGTCAGTCTGGCTCATCTGGGTTGAGAGATCTTCAGGTCAACCAGTTCAGCTGTCACATAAACCACTGATCATCCTATTCTTGGTTTAAAGACCATAGTGCTGACTCAGAGTTTTATTGGCCACACACTCGTGTTCAGGTGTTGGACAGCACTGACCCATTGTCTGTCTGTGTGCTATCTCAGTGAACCATGCAGCAGGATCAGGATCTGTGGGTGACTCCGCTGAACCATCCCGTAGGACCATAAAATCGGTTCAACTCTCCCAAGGTTCAGGGTCAGGGACAGCTAACAGTGAAGCTGAGTAATGCTAAACTTGGTGTCCATCTGGAGCTCAACGATAGAGGCTTAACTAGCTCCTGCAATCCGTCAAAGTGATTCCGAATGTGTTTTTATCTTTACTGATCATCCTAATCTTTACTACCTCACAGTGCATTAACAATGAACAAATTTAACATCAATGTAATCCTGTCACATGCAAAAATAAATGCTGCAGCTCAGCTTTTGACAAGAACCAAAAATCAATCAATTAATTTATCATTATTGTTATTTGTATTACTGACTTTAAGATTTAAACTAAGTTTAAAGCATCACAAGGACTTAATCTTTAATCCCAAAAATCCTCTGTAAGAGCTCTACTGGCTGTCCCAAGGACATTCAACACTTCTGAATAGAGGAGATCAGATATGTTGAGTCAGTTTCTCATTTTATTTCACTACTCAAGACTTATTTTTACAGAAAAAAATATATTTATTATATGATTTAATTTTATTTCAACTTTAATGTTATTGTTTTGTTTTTTATACATAATTATATTTTTGTGATTACTTGGCAACTTCTTTTGTTTAGTTTTCATGAAATCCTGTTAAAAAGTGCCATATACATAAACTACTATTAATTTATTTTTGTTTTTATTATTATTTGATCTATAAAATTTAGTTCTATTCTAAATAAATTTTGATGCGTAATGTTTTCATCTATCCTATTCTATTCTGATATAGATAATTCTTGTATACAACCATTTATTTTTTAAAAATGCTAGAAAATCTCATCATAAACAGTCTTTTCTCTTCCATTTGGTCTCTTCTCTTCCTAGTTAAGAAGCAATGTTACACAGAATCTCCACATGCTTTTTGGATCCACACTGTGTTGGATCAAATGTGATAAATTTCCATCTTGAGTTTTGTCAACCACTATAGTATAGAAGTATTTATTTTTCCATCAAAACATTTAGTGTTCCTTTCATCATGCACACGCACTGAGTGCCTCATCGTTCGATTTATGATATTTTCCTCTCTTATTATTATCATGATTAATGAACCCAGAGTACTGTCACATGCTTCAGTGTTTTAATAGTCTGGATATTCTGATTGGTTGTTTGATTTAATGTTAATTTTGTTTTGTAATGGGATGAGAAACCTGGATGTAATCATCTTGCTGCTAAACAAAACGGTACAAGTTAAGTAACCTGAACTTCACATGCACTTATACTGTAAAAAAAAAAAAATGCACTCATAAAGATAATCTATTCCCCCTGACCACTTTCAAAACATGCCCTTCTCTCTCTCTCTCTCTCTCTCTCCCTCTCCCTCTCTCTCTCTCTCTCTCTCTCTCTCTCTCTCTCTCTCTCTCACACACACACACACACACACACACACACACACTCACACACACACACACACACACACACACACACACACACACACACACACACACACACACACACACACACACACACAGCGGTCATTATCTTTAACACACTTACACACAAGATGAGTAAGCATGGGATTCAGCAACCCTTCAATCAGTGAATGACCCACTCTTCCTCTGTTCCACGGCTCAACTCTGGATCCAAGGCAGAAATCAACTCTTTATATAGTTAGGTATATTTACTATTTAAAGCAATGACAGCACTTTCATCAGGAGATTATAGCATCAAGCCATCAGATATGGCAAAAAAGGCAACCAAATACTGCGCTACTAATATATTTCTATCAAATTTTCAAATAAGTATCCTGAATGATAGAATTGCAATCCACTCAGTGAAACATATTGTTATGGGGTTTTTTTTGTTTGTTGGTTTTTTTTGAATGCATAAACACTAAAATCAGAAGTATTATTCAACTATCAAAACCCTACACTCAAGGAGGAAAACATCTGCCCCTCTGCACCACTATGAGCACAAAGTCAGCCTCACACTTCTTTGCAAAACTTTGCAAGTTTACCATGTGGTGAACCTCAGACAGACTCTGAGGGAGGCTGGACTAAGAGTTCAGACAAATCTGAGCAGACTTACAGCAGCATCTGTCATTAGAACATTTCAACAAGAAAACAGGTTTAAAAAAAAAAAAAACTGTCTGCAGTTACTGTAATCAGCTGCTTATTGTAAGCACCATATCAGAACTTCTTAAACCCCTTCCTATGAAATTTTACAAAAGGTTACATGTATTTTTTTTTTTTTTACATAAGACTGAGGGTCAAGAACAACAAGAGAGGAAGGGGTCCATAGAGAGATTATAAACATGGTTTTGACCAATAATGCTGTCAGGCTCTGAAAAATTCAACAATGTCATTTCAATAATGTCCATCAGGTTCTTTGGTCAACATTGCAGCATTGGTATATTTGTACTTTATCTGTGTACTTCACTCACAGAACTCTTCACTGAGAAGTAGAACTACTAAAAGTGTTTTAGGTTAGCAACAGCAGTGTGCAACTGGTTCAAACAGAATTGAGTAATACGAAATGTTTGTGTTTCATATGGTAAAAAGATATAGTTTTTATAAATCAGTGTATAGTTTTTACAAGACTGTTTCATTTTGCAAAGGTGGTGTTTTGTTACTTGTGTGCGTGGATGTGTGAACCTGTAAGGATAATTTAAGTATCTATGCTAAATCAAAGTACTTCCAGACAGAGGGGACTCAGTAAAAACCCAGGAGGGACCCACAGGAAACAGACTTTATAAAAAAAGAGTTTATTGGTATGAAAAAAGTATATTTACAATATTTGCTGGTCATGTGTAGCACAATATTTATATCAGTCCACCTCTCCTTAAACAGCATGTAGGTGCTGATCAAATACATCTGTCAGACAGAGGGGGGCGCTACACAGCAGCTTACCACAGCAACCATGATGCACTCAGGGACTCTTCAAACACTCTTTACTACAAGTTAGAAGTTCTGACTCTTTCCTGCGGACAGTTCTTCTGAAGTTTCAGGGCTTGCTCAGGTTTTCATGCTTACTCCTGCTGTTCTATCAACCACAGACCACGGTTCGCTGCAGGATGTGTGCTCCGTTAATGAAAATGAGAGACTTTTCTCAGGTGAATGTCATTCACTAAAGTCTACAGCTGTACACAATTACATGACTTTCCATTTTCACAGTTTTCTTTGCCGAGCTGAAGGAGCCACGTGGGACTGCAAAACCTGTTGAGTTAATGCACTATTCACTTTTTACGTGTTTTATTGCTGAAGTGATTTCTGTGCTCTAATGATGGTTTGAGAGCCCTGAAAATTAGCTCACCGTTGCTGCATGCTCAGTGCATTAAGGCATACAAAGAAACATTTCCCAAAGCACTTAAATGCACCATTTATAAGCAGGCAGCCTAGCTACTTTGCACGTAGCTGTCTATGAAGCTTCAGCCATTGTTACGCAACTTGGTGTTCTGGCAGCAGCAGTTGCTCAATAAATAGCTCAAGTCTTTTGAGGTCAACCCTGCCGGCTCTACGAAGCGTGCAGTCTGTTGGAAATGCTCCGCTGGCTGGGTCCTTCATTCTTGAGCAGAGTCATGCTCTTGGTTGTGACACTATTTTCATGAACTCCCTCCTCCTCCGCCTCCTCTTCCTTCTTTTCCTCTTCCTCCTGGCTGCCCACACTGGTCTGTAAATCAGCCTGAACAGTTGACCGCTCCTTGGCCATCATGAGGAGCATCTCTGCGTCGAGGGGTTCACCAGAGGAGAAAGGGTGACACACGGTCTCCACCAGGCCGATGACTGTCCCCAGGACTGCAAACACAGAACCCACCAGGTAGACCTTCAGCAGACCCCGGCTGGGCTTCTGACTCAACATCTCTTTTGCAAAGGGGATAAACTCCTGCAGACTTCCCATTTTCAACAGTTCTGCTTCAGCTCAGGCACAACGGTGGCCTAAAATGATGCAAACCAAAAAGGAAGAAAGATATTTTAGAAATACAGAAAGTCTTTCAAAAGTTGCAAATATAAAATGTTCCAGCTGTTTTAAATGTCAAGATATACTAAAGATGGAGATTTGAGGCAACTTTGCAGCAGGAACAACTTAGGCCATTATACAATTCAAATAATGCATAAACCAAAAGATTAATCAGAAATACATAAAATACTGAAATAATAGTTGTTTTTATACTGAATAAATGCACATTAATCAGTTATGTTTCAAGATCAAAATAACTTACTTTGATATAGCTCGTTCTTGGACGTCGGACGTGGTTTGTTCTAGTCACAGGTTCTTGTACTCATGAGGTCCAGTTCGTGGCAGTTTCACACCTTTACTGGAAGCTGTGGTCATTTATAGCTCTGCTCCCTCCTCCCACTCAGGGAAAGCAGCTGAATATTCATGAGGCACACCGGCCCGTCTCTCTGAGCCAAAACACTCAGACTGAGAGCCAGAAACTTTCACCCAGTTAGACTCGCTGCACAGTCAACTCTTAATTTTGTCCTGACCAGAATTCCACTCAGGCATGGGTATCAGGTAGCAGATTTGTAGTACAACTGTAGCCCTGAAAATTAAAGGCTTTATATTGAACATCGGCTGAGATTAAAAAAAAAAAAAAAAATTGTGAAGTATTATTTCAACAGGAGCTTTGAGAGGCAGAAAAATGTAATCTGGAGACAAATTGTCTAATCTAAACTGTTTTTCTGCACCTGTTTATAACCTTTGAACAGGGGATTTGCTCTTCTATTTTTGTCTTTCATTATCTCCCTACAATTATGAATTTTTATACTAAGTGGGATCTTTATTTTGTGTTTTTTTTCTTTGTATAAGTCACTTGTTTTACTTTAACTCAAAATCAAGCAGTTCAGTAATTCAAAAAAGACTTCTTTACAGCAAAATTAAAGCATCAGCATAGCTGACTTGATTGGCAGGCTGGCACCCTGTAGCTAGTCTACAAAGAGGCTCAAATGAAGCTAAGATGACAGGCTTCAAAAGCCTGTATCAGAAACAAATGTGTGACGTCACAGACGTCCATATTTCATACAGTCTATGATAAATTGGTGAAGAACTGATGCCAGACAGGTGAGTGGTACCTGGCTTCTAAGGAGACATGGGCAGAAAAAATAAGTGTGGGCATAGTGCACAGCAGAAACTAACCCATGCTCAGACTTAAATTTCTTTTGATCACAAGATATAAGTGTGTGATCTTGAAAAACTTTTGAATGAGCATGTTATATAGTATCTTATGATAATAAAAACTTTCATTTGACAGCCAGTTAGTTTCTTTGTATGCCTGCATAAGGGCTCTGAATTATGTTTCCTTTAAAACTTAAAAAAAAAAATCTTTCAGTCTTTTGGCACATGTAAAATGCTTCTTTGTACATCTGGAAGGAAACCTGTAGTTGTAGCACACCTTTAGTTTGATGTGTTCAGTCTATGTGAATCCAGCGTTAGAACTCTGTATGGGAATTTTCTCATATTGTCACACAGGAAGCAAAATGCAAACTTCTATAGTCTGAGGCTAAATGAAATGGTGACTTTATACCTACTTCACAATGTTCAGAGACTTCAGACTTTGTCTGCTCATATTTAACTCTTTACTTACTTCAAGTGATGGCACGTGAAAGAAAAGAGAATCAAATAATGGTCCGATCACTGGATCGAAGGTCAAGATAGTATCAGACATCTAAAAAAAAAAGAAGAAGAAAACACGTGCTGTCCTGGGTTTGATGCCAAGTCAGTGCATTGTGGGTAGTGTTGGATTGGAGCCATAAAGGTCCTTGTTGCTTTGGTGGAGTCCATGTGAATCTTCCACATCGACAGAGAATCAGGGGAAAGGTTATAAAGACTCCGTCACCCTGCAGACTGCGTGCTGCTGCAACACTTCCTGATCCGTGGTCAGTACAGTTTAGCACCCACATGTACCGCACGCACACTCCGAGTCATTGACTGTGCCCGCTGGACAGACATCAGGACATGAGGACGTGGGAGGGACAACAGTACGTGATTTTTGAAACGTGCCCCAAATTAACAAATGATTCATTACACTCTGATCTAAAATTACTCATAGATGTTTCACAGAAGACTGTCAACAGTAAACCTAAACTTTTTACTCAGAGATATCTTCTTAAACTATGATACAGTTTTTTTATTGAAGACTTGCAGTTTAACTTTTAACATCAATAAATGTAAGGTTTCAGAAGTCAGCACCGGTTAAATGGGTACTGAAACTTAGCACCAAAAAACGAGAAGTATTTTGATACAGGGTACTACGGAAGCCATGAAAGAACTGAAGTTCGGTCAACCCTATCTACAACTACACAATCACATACACAACGAGCTTTAAGGCTGTTTCTTACACACATTTCTATCAGAGCTAGCATTCAACATTTCAGCAGTTTAAACTCCAGTTAGCTATTATGTTTGATCACACAACATGCACCACATCAGTGGGCTTGGGCCGCCCAGTGCATACAGGGAACTTGGAACACCTTTCAAGAGCTGCAGTTTTAAAGCCACTCTGATCTAGTCAAATGGCTATTACTATTATCGGTACTATTAAAATACTCACAACATTTTTAGCATCCAACACATCAACTTCAAGGACAACACTGACAGGCGATGTAAAGAATCAATCAATCTGACGTACTTTGTATGGCTGGTGTATTATTTCACATCTTTACTTTTTTCTTTGTATTTTTATTTGTCTCATAATTCCTCATATTCTGAGGAATGCCCCCCCGGTGGATGTATGGTTTACAGCGCTGCCAACGTGAAGGACACATGGAAGTATGTGAACAGTGACGGTAACATCTTTGGAATGAACATATACATTTTCGGACATATAGGGAGTATAAAAAGGCCTTTAAAAACATCCTAAAAAAGAATCCTGATAAAATCCAGATCCTGGTCCCCCCCATAATTGCACGTTGTTAGAGCACAAAGCACAATCAAGCTTTGGATTAGTGACAATTCTTTTGACTAAGCAGAGTGGACTAAGGAGTTTCTAGCTCCACATTCTGGGGTCAGATCAGTATGTCTGGCAGCATTCATAAAAAGAAACATGTCAGTAAGAGCTGCTAGCCCTTGGTCATTTCCACAAAATCAAATGTGGCCCTGTTTGAAAAAAGTTTGGACACCCCTGTTCTTTCTAACAGCTATAGGGCGCCTGTCAGTCACGTGAGCTGATCTGAGCCTCTGATTGGACAATCTTGTAATCCTAATATCATCTAAACCACTGAGTCAGAAAGAAATTCATTCTCACCTACAGTGTGTGCCGATAGCAAATTAGCTTTACAAACCCAAACCATTTTTTGAATCAGACTGTAATTTTTTTTTCAATGCCATATTTTTTTTTTCTGGCTTGATGTGTATATGACTTCTATATGACAGCAACTTTTAGCACTTCCACATAGTCTTCATTTTTCCCTACAGGATGCTGTCCCTTGGTTAAAACAGACACTTGAATGCTATGATAAACTAAAAAAAAAAATCACAGCTGACAAGAATTTAAGATTTGAATCAAAGTGTGTTTTAAAAAAAGTAACTGTTATCAGGCTAACAGTCTAATGCTGTGAAGGGTTCTTTTTTTTTTTTTTTTTTTTTTGGGGGTGGGGGGGGGTCCTTTCTTATCTGGGGGTATAAGAACTTTAATCTAATGAGCTCATTAACTGAATTTTGACTCTCCAAGTATTCAAAGTTGATCATTTTGTTGGTCATTTCATGTATTCACCAACAGTTCTATTTGACCTCATTGTTTGGAAGTAATGCCTCCTCACAGACCCATACATTGATGAAACTAGGTAGATATATAGAGGGCAGTTTTCATGTATTAATCCCAACGTTCAAATGAGCTTACAAAAAGGAAACCCAAAGAGCATAGACGACAACCTTTGGTCCACTTTTAGCTCACGTGCTTGTGCTGAAAGTTTTATTGTTCTCAGTCTGTAAACATCAACAGTCTATCACAGAGTGTTTGCTGAGTGTTAGTTCCTGCTGGGGGAAAGGTCGCGTCTGTTAATTTAACTGGGTCATTAGTTTAGAGTCATTGCTGAGAGGACAATAAAACTTAACAGACACACACATACACATACACAAACAAACACAAACATATTGTAAGTTTTTTTTAGAAGTTAGTCCTTAAGTCTGTAAACATTATATGCCCACATGAGAAACTATGACCACTAAAATTTTAATTGATGCTGTAAAAACACGTCAATGGGTAAAACTTCTGTTCAGAGAAACACTTTATGTCCTCTGACCGTCTAATGTTTCGAGAAGTGAAATGAGTCATTTCAACATCACCAGACTTTGGGAAATCCTAGACACAACAACAGCCAAGCCAGCAGGAGTCGAAACCTTTAGAGCTCCCCCTGTTGACTGGCTGCAGCATGGGTCTTCAAATTTTTGACGATCTTGCACTGCCTTCAAGTGAGAGAGACTAGCAGGTGCAATTATACAATAAACCTTTATCATATAGACTAACTAGAGGTATATTTGGGCATTGTAACCTTTAGTTGCTTATTGATGCTACTGTAAAAAATATCATACAGTGGTATTCAGCTTGACTACAAAAACGAATTGATATAATGAGTTGAGCCAGGCCAGGGGCAAACAGGTTTGAGGTTTTACATACCAACATAAATGAGGAGAGGTTCATTATTGGCATGAGCAGTGCAGGAACTCCTGGGTCTCAAAACTCCAGCTCTCCGTCAGTCCTGCTACATGCCAGACTAAACACACTGACGGTTGGTGGAGGAGAGAGGAGGAGATACATACAACAGGGCTGAGTTGGAATGGACAAGGATCTGAGGTTTTGTTGGCATGAGCCTCTAGACAAAAAGGGGTGCCCACCTGTCAGTCAGTTTGATGGGCAAAACTCATAAATTTAGTAACTCTGAAAATAGCAAGTTCTAGAAAAATTCATCCATCTGATTTTTGTTTGTGTGCGTGTGTGTGTGTGTGTTATTTTTGCCTTTGGTCGAGGATCATCTTTTTTCGGCATGGTATGTATATGGTTTCTTGTGTTTTTGCAGCCAGCCACAAGTGGATGCTTGATGAACTGCAGTTTTCCGCTTGGATCTAACAATCCAAATTATGTTGCTAAAGGTAACAGTGAGGACTAGAAGTGTGTTTGATACATTTCACTAACTCAAGCTCCTCACTCCTCAGATATTTAACCTCTTTGTCCTAGACGCCCCTGATACCAGGGACAGCCACACATTGAAGCAACATTCACGTTTAAAAGCCAGTCCCTCTTGTGTAAATATCCACACAAGGCATATCCACAGAGAGCTCTTAAACTCATCTAAAAACCAATACAAACCATTTCTTGACCATCAAACACACTGAAAACACCAATCTAAACAGAAGTGAGCAAAAACACAAAATCATTAGAAACAAAGAAGAAATGTGACCAGCGATGCAGCCAACTCATAGAAAACCATGAAAACATGTCTACCTGAAATCAGAGACTCTACAGATACTAATAGCACCATTTTTATCCTTCTCTAACCAAGAAAAACAGTGCCAGAAATTCTGTCTCACCATTGCTGTTTGAGAGAAGAAACTTTCTCCAACGTGATAAACAGACTGTGGAACGTTTTCACATAAGCTTTGGTTTTTCCATTTGAACAGAATTAATTTCTGCACCATAATTAACATGAAACATTGAATATGAAACTGGCCTCTGGCCTGACTTTGGGCACGTCTGCTTTAGAGGGTTTTTGTACCGACCCATAAAGAGGTAATTTTACATCAAATTCTTGTGAAAAGTAACTTCCAAGTAAAGTAAGGAAATATGTGAGAAAGTAAATCAGTTCTAACCATTGCAGATGTAATGCAGATTAAGAATGAGGAATTATGAGACAAATAAAAATACAAAAAAAAAAGATGTGAAGTGAATACAAGCCATACAAAGTATATCATATAGATCCTTAACATCGCCTGCCAGGTTTTTCCTTGAAGTTGGATGCTAAAAATGTTGTGAGGATGTACTGCTAATGTACCTCTCAAAAACGGAGAAGCAAGTTCTTCATCAACTCGATTTTTTCTTTAAAAAGTTCTGCCCTTGTAATTTATTCTTTGTGTCTTACAAGAGCTACATATCAGGTGGTAACCACAACACTGTCTCCATGGTTTCCAGTGGTACTACTTTGTTGGGTCCATATCTGTAGCTTCGTGAAAAAGTGCAGAAATACGGATGAAATTAGTGCAGCGCTATCTGTATCTTTATCTGTGTTTAATGTTGAGCATAAATGGGCCTTTAGTCACAGGTTGTTAGTCACTGCTCACTGTATAGTGAATTAGATGTAGTTGACTACATAGTGCACTCACTCAGAAAAATTAAACATTATTTGGGACACCACTTGCTCACTTGCTGGCCACTGACCGTGACATAATCACTGTTGCATAAATAACAAGATACTGCTGCCTCCTAATATTAATATTTTTGTTTTTCCTTTGACTTTTGTGTTTCGTGTTGATTGCTTTTGTGAGTTAACACTGCATTTTTAGTCTGGCAAGCCGCATGACTGACCTGTCCCGCTCAATCTGCCCCAGAGTGAATTGGTGCGTCAAAGCTCTGGCATCCAGCAAAAACTGGATGGCTGTGCATAGATGCTGCACCTGCCAGTCTAGGCATGAAGCTGGACCACAACGGAGCAGATCCAGTGTAAGTTGATACATACTTGAATGGAAACCTATCTGATCCAGTTATGTGAGAATGGAGTCGGACCAGAGACTCATCTTGTGTATTTCAGCTGTTATTCCAATAAATTTTATTTGAAGAATCAGTAAAACAGAGAGGACTAAGATGTGCCGAAGTGCTATACCACTGTGTTTATATTAGATATATTAGATAATGTGGAATTACAGATGGGTACACTGTGGTCATAAAGGGATGGACATGGTCAGCAGCACAGGTAGGCTGTGGACTTGAAACGATGCTCAGTTGGTACCAAGGGGCCCAAAGTGTGCCAAAAAAATATCCCCCACACCATTACACCACCAGCAGCAGCCTGAACCGTTGATACAAGGCAGGATGAATCCATGCTTTCATGTCCGTGACGCCAAATTCTGACCCTACCATCTAAATGTCGCAGCAGAAATTGAGACTCATCAGACCAGGCAACGTTTTTCCAATCTTCTATTGTCCAATTTCGGTGAGCCTGTGCGAACTGTAGCTTCAGTTTCCTGTTCTCAGCTGACAGGAGTGGCACCCGGTGTGGTCTTCTGCTGCTGTAGCCCATCTGCCTCAAGGTTCGACGTGTTGTGCGTTCAGAGATGCTCTTCTGCAGACCTTGGTTGTAATGAGTGGTTATTTGAGTTACTGTTGCCTTTCTATCAGCTTGAACCAGTCTGGCCATTCTCCTCTGACCTCTGGCATCAACAAGGCATTTTCACCCACAGAACTGCTGCTCACTGGATATTTTCTCTTTTTCGGACCATTCTCTGTAAACCCTAGAGAGCACCTGCCTGGTACCAACAACCATGCCACGTTCAAAGTCATTTAAATCACCTTTCTTCCCCATTCTGATGCTCAGTTTGAACTGCAGCAGATCGTCTTGACCATGTCTACATGCCTAAATGCATTGAATTGCTGCCATGTGATTGGCTTATTAAAAATTTGCGTTAACAAAGCAGTTGGACAGGTGTGCCTAATAAAGTAATATATAAAAAAAGAATCTCTCCCTCGACCCCCCCCCCCCGGGTGGTACTGTGTCTCCCAGCTTCAGAGGCCTGGGAGCCTGAGAGTTCTGCGCAGGATCTTAGCTATCTCTAGGAGTGCGCACTTCTGGATGGATATCTCAGATGTTGTTCCTGGTATCTGCTGGAGCCATCCACCCAGCTTGGGTGTTACAGCCCCCAGCGTCCCAATTACAACTGGCACCACTGTTGCCCTTACACCCCACATCTTCTGTAGCTCTTCCTTCAGCCCTTGGTATTTCACCAGCTTTTCATGTTCCTTCTTCCTGATGTCGCTAGGTATTGCTACATCTATCACTACCGCTGTCTTCTGATCCTTATTGACCATGACTATGTCAGGCTGATTGGATAACACCATCTTGTCTATGTATATATATATATATATACATATATATATATATATATATATATATATATATATATATATATATATATATATATATATATATATATATATATATATATATATATATAAAGTAATTTTTGGGGCTTTTTATGCCTTTATTGTAAGAGGACAGTGGACAGAGTAAGAAACAGGGTGAGAGGGGAGAGTGACATGCGGGAAAGTTGAGACAGGCTGGACTTGAACCCGGGCCACCCACTCATGGGCATTCTGCCATATGGAGTACTACCTAAACCACTGGGCCATCTGCACTCCATGGGCTATTTTTTAAAACCCTCAAGTCATGTACTGACCCTGGGTACCCAATAAATATGTCTAAAAAATGACACTAGTGTTCACACACAGCCTGAATCTGCACTGAGTGAAACAATTTTCTGTTAAAATGACACTGAGATGAACTAGAAAATCATGTACCAGACAATTCTTAGATCAAAAGAACTGGAAGAAACTTAAGATAAAAAATGAATGGATGAACTGTACTCAAGTTCTTACTTCTTGCTAATTAAATTAGATACTGGGTTCCATGCTTGGGCAGAGAAAGACCTTGTTATCATAAATCGGTTATTTGAAGGTGAAACCCTAAAGTCATTTAAGCAATTACAGGGAAAAAAATGTATCTGTCCCCAAAGGAGTTCAATAAATATATACAGTTGAGGAACTATTTACTGTCACACAAGGAATGGCACACTCTTAAAAAACTATACCACACTAATAGAGGACTTCCTGATAATGAACATGAGAGAGAATAATACTAAGAAAATAGTTTCATATATTTCCAGGTGTTTACAGGAACACTGCTGAGGAAACACTGTTGATGTTAAAGAAAGGTAAGAACTGATGAATGTGGTCTTGGAGGAAAGAGAATGGGAAGATGTGTATGAATGGAGGCACAAGATAACTAACAGCCCGACTTGGAAAGAATTCAGTTGGAAATTAAAAATGCAATACTTTAAGATGCTGTTTATACTCTCAAAATATGACAGAAGCAAGACAAATCTATGTTGGAGGAACTGTGAGCAGGTTGGAGACCACGCTCACATTTTCTGGGACTGCCCCAAACTGAAATAATTTTGAGAAGGGATTCAAACAGAAATACGAACCATCCTAGGAGTAGACTTACTGCTGACAGCATCACATTTCCACATAAGTTTAATACCTTAATACCAAATGGATCAATAGATAAAGGAAAAGCCCAGTTACTACATATCCTTCTTTTGGTAGTGGGGAAACTGATCATGGTTGTTGGTGCCAAATGGGCTGGTCTGAGTATTTAAGAAACTGCTGATCTGCTGGGATTTTCAGGCACAACCATCTCTAGGGTTTACAGAGAATGGTCCAAAAGAGAAAATATCCATTGAGCAGCAGTTCTGTGGGCAAAAATGCCTTGTTGATGCTAGAGGTCAGAGGAGAATGGCCAGACTGGTTCGAGCTGGTGGTGTAATGATGTGGGGGATTTTTTCTTGGCACACTTTGGGCCCCTTAGTACCAATTGAGCATGGTTTCGACGCCACAGCCTACCTGAGTAATTGTTGCTGACCATGTCCATCCCTTTATGACCACAGTTTACCCATCCTCTGATGGCTACTTCCAGCAGGATAACGCTCCATGTCATAAAGCTTGAATCATCTCAGACTGTTTTTTTGATCATGACAATGAGTTCACTGTACTCAAATGGCCTCCACAGTCACCAGATCCCAATCCAATAGAGCACCTTTGGGATGTGGTGGAACGGGGGATTCACATCATGGATGTGCAGCCGACAAATCTGCAGCAACTGTGTGATGCTATCATGTCAATATGGACCAAACTCTCTGAGGAATGTTTCCAGTACCTTGTTGAATCTATGCCACAAATGATTGAGGCAGTTCTGAAGGCAGAAATAGAGAAAGGCCCACTCTTTGTACAGAGCCTGTTTCTATGTGAAGGCTACAGTATTTTGGGTGATGGGGGTTATTCCTTTGTGCCTCAGCCAATCACCTTAACACCATACAGAGGGCCTGTGAGAGCAGCCAAATTTAACCAGCACCATTCAAAGACCCCTTCAGTCGTTATCAAATGGGCCTTTGGTATCATTAAGGCTAGATGGAGCTCTGTCTTTTTTAAGGCACTAGAAACGAGCCCTGTGTTCTCTGTGGAGGTGCATGAAGGTGGCGTCTTGTTGTGCCATCCTCTACAATCTCTGCCTCAGGGATGGCGGCACAACTGAGCCAGTTGAAGAGGCACTGAGACTGGCCAGCTTCACCCTGACTCACAGTGTGGGGAGCAGCTGAGTGTATGCATGGCTGCTGCCTGTTCAGCCCCGATTTAAAATCTGCCAGCTGGATAATCATGACTACAATTAAGAAAAAAATACAGCAATATTTTTGTTTAGAGTTCAATTCATGTTAAATAGTTAAACATTCATTTAAGTTTTAATAGTTGTAAATAGGTAGTCATTACTGGTTTATAAATTCTTCTTCCTTCTTTCTAAACAATGAGCCATCTAGATATTCATTCATTCATTCATTCATTCATTCATCTTCTACACTTATCCTGCTCAGGGTAACAGGTGGCTAGAGCCTATCCTAGCTGTCCCAGCTGACCTCACTAAATGGCATAACCACTTTACAGTGCACCATATAGTGGATGGGGAGTGATTCTAGCCACGCTCCCAGGAAGGAAAAAAGTGTCTCAGTGATAATTAATATTTTTGTTTATTTTTTGCTGTGAATAAATCTGTTTGTATGGATTTCTATAAAGCAGGTGATATAAAAATGTCTTGGGGTATTTTTTTATGTTTTTTTTATATAAACACATTATTTTAAAAAACAGTTAAATAAAATACAGCAAATTTTGCAACTTGGTATTTAAGAAATCCTAAATGGCATATCTGTGGCAAAATTTCCCAAACCAGAGGATTCATTAACATCTCTTTACTCAAACCTCTGTAATTTTACCCTACCTTATTTAAACAGCCTCAAACTTGTCACAGATGATCATGTTTGGATTTCATTCCATGATTTGTTTTAGTCTTCAGGCTTCTTTTACATAATTTCAAAGGTAATATTTACTATAAAGTATATTTTTTTTATTTATGCAAGGAAAGAAATTCTTCATTTATGCTGTGTTCCATCTGCAGTTATTCCAATAGAGTTGCACACTTTTGGTAAAATCTCACAAGTGTTTACTTAATTTTGATACCAAGATGATACATACAGAGCTTGTAATTTCAGAGATGTACTGTATTTATTCTGAGCGTGCCTTTTTAGAGCATGACAATGGGCTCAGGGATACCAAAAACAGTATGGTCTTTTCTTGCTCTTTTTGACATGTCTCTTGATAACTTTGGATATTATTTGGTTTTATGTTGTAGAAAAAATACAAAACACCTCTGACCTGTTGCCGCAGAGAAACTGCTTTCTTCTTTTCCCTCATCATTTGTTTTTAGATGTAGTTTATTCACTGAGCCCAAGGCTGTGCAGAGCGAGAGTAAATCACAAAGCAGTTTTTAATATCAGGTTACCAACCACCAAGTTTTGACCCTGAAAAATAGAAACAGTCTTTGGATCATATCTTTCCTTGGTGTCCTCAGTTTACACAGGTGTGTCTCTACCTTCAACTCAAGTCTGGGGTTATAAGAGGAAACACCAGGCTGTTCCCAGGAAATAAATCACAGCTCCAGGAACTATTGGAGGCATGATTGTACTCGTCTAAAGTTGTGAGTGCACAGAAGCCTTTGTGTGAGTGTGTGAGAGGTGAGTCAGGAGACACACCCTGTATTCGGACTTAGTCAGTGTGTCTGCGGAGAATGGAGAAAAACATAAGGTGTGTGCTCAGCTGGCCCTCAGGCTACTATTTCTCCTCCAGAGGTGACGATCAGGAGGACTCCATAGAGGAACACACAGCCTGACAGAGCTGAAACACTGCCTGCAGGGCATCTGTGTGTGTGTGTGTGTGGTGAATGAGATAAAGAGACAGAGACTGTTAACCCCAAAAACATTCTTCTTGTTCTGAATGGAAATACCATTAAAACAGGGCTTAAATAATATGTCTCATATATTATAATTTTTAAAGAATAATCAAATCATTTAAATTTTACATATCTCTATGGTCATAAATGAATATGTTATTTTTCCAGTCCAAAGAAGTCGGGAAAAACATTTAAAACATGGTTTGTATTGTGATTTTATATGAATTTACCTGGAATGGATTGTCACAATATTTTAAGAGTGATTCTGCTTTTCAAGTTTATTTATTTAGGTTTGTTTATAAAGTTTAAGTAGATTCCCATCGTTTCATGAAATGGTGTACTTCAGTTTTAAAAGCCATGGAGTTAAGCAATTTTAAAATGTGTAACTCATACATGTGAGGTACAAGTTTGGAAAAACCATATTCAAGAGGTATGATGGAGTGAAGTTTTTATTTGATATCATTACACAAAAGTCATTATTTTTATTATGAATTCAATGTTATGAGATATTTATATTCTTTCCATTTCATCCAGTCTTTGTTTTCTAAGCTTGTGCGTCTGACACAAATTACAGGTTCTACAGTGTGTACCTTGTGAATACTTTGTTGTCATCCAAGCAAATGGGAATTAAATTACTTGTTAGTTAAATAAACTACCAACGTCTTCGTTACTGCATGACAATGTCTGAGCTGTCACAGTTACTAACCAGCACTGTAAGCTCCACTTAAAAGCTAATGCTATAACGCTCCTGGACTACCTGGATTTAAACAAGCAGATATTACATATTGTTTTGACCTCTTGCCCCAAGGATGCACTTGTTGGTCAATGCAAAAACAGAAAAACACAAACTGGAAAAAAAAGGTTCAAGATACTAAACTTTGAAAATAAGGCTCAGTCACCTCAGGGGTCTTGTAGCAATAATAGAATGTAGAAAACAGAGCAAACATTCTCTTTGCATGCTTTGATATGAATTTAACCTCACTTTTCGAATATTTGACAGTAATAGATGAAATGACTAATTTTAAGGTTCTGATCTAGAAAATGAAGATAAAATTGTATATAGGCTGTGTTTGGTCAAACTAACATGTGACCACTGGAACGATGCATAAAAATGATGGCGCTAGCTCTGCTAACTTTAATCACACTTTGTGAATCAATGCAATATTTATTACCCAAAGACATTGTGATCACGTAATTAGATTAAGTAAGTTGCACTAAATTTTGTTTGCTTTCACCTTATTTTTCCTCACATTAAGATTAAATCAGAATTTAAAAATGACACGGCCCAACATTTCATACTTGTAATTTGTATAATCTGCCAGTCAGTGAAAGGTTTTCATCAGCATCACCTCTATCTTCTGTAAGCATCAACTTCCATTCATCATTTTCATGTTTTAAAACCTCTAAAATCAAAATTAACTTAAGTAATGAATTATAATAAGTGTTGTCTACAGCTATGCGAGTGCTACTGTGAGACTTGAGCTTTAAACTAAGAGCAAAATGCCAACACTAGCATGCTAAATCAATAATAGTGTTATTCTATCCTGTTTATTAGCAAGCTTGATGTTGACAAAAGCAAACCAAATGATTACGCTAATAGAGAAAATCAGTGCTAGCAGAGTTAAGCTAAGGCTAATAGGTGTTAGCAGTTCTGCCATCAGGGTCTTCTTTTGACAAACAGGTAGAGAAGAAGGATGGATGTTGACATAATAATAAGGGATTAAACTTAACAGAGACAAGCATTTTCTAATGATTTACCACCTAAATGTCTTTTAGATGGGTTTGTTTTGCTTCTGCTTATCAACAGGAATCTTATCTCCTCCAAATCTGAGCTTAGTCGCTTTTTATTTGAGTTCAAATATGTGTTTTATCACTCCTAATTTAGCGTGTTTGTTTGTAACTCCTTGGTGTTGGTGTGTGTATGTGTGCGTATGTGATGTCTGCGTGTCTGCATGAGGGTGTGTTGATTCATGAAGTGAAGGGAGTGGAGGGGAAGGGTGTGACTCTGACACACACTGTATCATACCGTCTAGGTAAGGTGGTGTTTATAAAGCAGCCTCCAGGCAGCGACACACACATTAATAAGTCTGATAACAAGACCAATCATAACGTGGACTTACAGGTGAGTCTAATGTGGAGGAAGAGTCAGCCATATGGGATTGTACCTGAGTGATTCTACATGCTGATTTACTTTTTTTTAATCTGTTATAGATTTTTATCATAAGAGGAACGCAGAATGAGAATACTTTTACTTCTGTCTGGTAAGATTTACTCTTTTTCTTTACTTCCTTTATTGTAATGAAATACTGAAACATCCTACATCAATCTTCAGATTTATTATCCGGAGAGAAGAAAAGTAAGCTGAATAGAGAGTCTGTAATGTTTGTTTGGAATGAAACCTGCATACTCTTGCTTTCTCGGGTCGTGATTGTACACGTTTTGATAACCCTGACAGGATTTCAGTTGTCCGTGTCTGTGTTAAGCTGCTCCACCCAAAGCAGAATGCCGCTCAAAGAAAATTACTAGACAGTGGGATTACTTTAAGTTTATTGAAAAATAGCAGAACAAAGTACAGAAGATTGTTCACCAGTTTTCAGATTGCATTTTGTTTTGTGTGGTGACGCTTTGACTCAGTCTAAATCGCACAGCTGCATCTTTCTTTAGGTTTTTTACAACTTTAGGTTCATCAGATTCTCTAAATTAAAAACTGTCGAGATCTACTGATGGAAAGATGGATGATTTGAGATGAAGAGAAGTAATGTTTTTTGCTTAAATGATGGACAAAAACTCAATCACTACTCCATCTCCCAGCCTTAAGTCTGTTTCATCTGTGCTGCTGAGTGTGCACAGATGTCTGTCTCCAGATGACCCAGCTGTTAACTCTCACCAGACTTGACAAAATCATAGATTTTAAATCAGCCTTCTCTGCTGAGAGACAGTCACAAGACTGTAAAGCACACACTTATTTAGACTTCACAGCAGAAAGAGTTGTGACTGACCTTGTTTGACCTTATTCAGAGGTTGAGATGTCCTGTTTGAGATGTCTTTAACTGTCGCCTGCAGAGAAAGTAATTTTTATTCAGATCTGAGCAGCGAATGGGTCTTATTAATTAACTGTCAGACTAGGGGAGCTAACTTTATATTTAAAAAGAGCCCTCAAACAAGATTAGTTAAGATTTCAAATGCATAAATAAATGCAGCAATGTTTTTGAAGTTTGCAAACACATCTTTACAGAAACAGTTCATTTTATCAGAAAATACCTTTGTTGATGCCACAAATTCAGTTTTAATATCCAAGTTTAAAAAAAAAACAACCAAAAACTAATCTTATCTTTTCTAATCTACAATTTAAATGATTTATGCTCCGCTGTGATTTGAGATTGTGCGATGTGATGAATGTTGATGATATTAGTGTTGACTGATGAGTAATATTGTCATCCTTCACACAGCCATAGCTGCAGTATCACAGGCTCAGAGCGACTGCTCCCGTGGGGCCTGCTACCCACCTACAAATGACCTGCTCCTGGGCAGAGCGAACCGGCTCCACACCACCTCCACCTGTGGCCTCACGGGCTCCGAGGTCTTCTGCACCCCATATGAGCAGGTAGGAAAAAATGTCCTGTCTTTGAGTGTCTTTCACCTCTTTGGATTCCCAGATGTTTGGAGACTTTGCCGTTAACCTGAAGATAAGTGCTGACTTGTTTGATGAGTTAATATCTGGACTCAAACTACAGTCCACAAGGGCAGCAGAAAGACAGACAGTAAATTTGAGTTATTGATATTGGCTTATAAAAGCTAATTTCAGCCTTGATCAGAACACACACACACACACACACACACACACACACACACACACACACACACACACACACACACACACACACACACAGCCCTGTACACCCAGACCATGCATGGCTCTGAAGTCTGTACCGGGAGGCGTGGAGGTCATGGTGAACAGATGGATGTGCATGTGTATGTGGTGCTTTTGGCTGGAACAAGAATTTATGAAACTGTTTGATTCGACTGCCAGGGCCTCATGTTGCAACTGTACTCTTTGACCAACGTCTGAAAAGCCAACACCAGCTGACCATCTGCAAGCTCAGCAAAAAGCCCCAACGCTGTGTTTAAATGCTGGTTTGGAAATAAGAATTTAACTTTGAAATGGGGGCATTCAGTAGGCAAGAGTTGAAATTAATATTTTGCACAAAAAGGGGAGAAAAGTTCTCTATGAAAGACAAAGTCTTTTGTTTGAAATACAAACCAACAATTTACCTTTTTACTTAATCTGTGAAGATCGTCTTAAAAAACAGCTTCTTATAATTAATTTTATGGAGTTTAAATTCACTTTTGTTCCTCTGCTCTGCAGTTAGAATCCTCTAAAATAGAGTTTCTGTCAGATGTTGTAATCTGTGCAGCCTTTTCGTCATGGTGTTAAATGATAAGAAGGATGGTGCAACATGGACCAGGAGGGCAGCACAGATCAGGAGCTGAACTGTTACCCAGCAGCAACACGACTTGCACGTACACTTTGATATCGAATGTAAAGTCTATATTCGCAATAAACTGTCAGTTGAGGTAAATTTTGCAGATATTAAGGACTGTTTTAACTCCGAAAATAAAACTTCTATGAAGCAGGAGAAAGAAATGAAACCCTGTTAGTCATGCTAATGTTTTTACACCTTGGAGATGAAGCTTTGAGAGTCTCTTTTCGATCTTCTCTAAACCACGTGATCCAAATCCAGCCAAGACAAAGCAGCAGCGAAACACAGGCAGGTTAACCTTTGGGTTTACCTTACATAATATCAGTTCTTTAAAGGGTGTGTTGTGTTGATCACGCCTCAGGCCATGGATAACTCCCTCCAGTTGATCAACACTTTCCCCTCGCTCTTTTTTTTTTTTCTCTCTCATTACCTGAGCCGCACCTCGTCCAGACAGGGAGGGGCAGGAACACTCAGCCGCATCTCAGCACTGACACACAGAAACAAACACACACGCATGCATGAGTGGCCATGAAGAGCAAGAATTACACAGATGAAAGCTCGCTCAGAGCCTGTCAGATCATGTTAGGTATGCTTGAGCGATGAGACACATTTGATAACAAATAATCAAATGAAAACTTTTTAATGAAAGACTCTCAGAGAGACAGACGGCACTGCTGCTTTGGTTTTCATCTCTGAGGGATCAAATAAAGACTAAAACTTTGTCGTTTTTCATAACCGTTGCCATCACTGTACCTCTGCATTAAAAACAACTGTTTTCACAAAAACCTCTTTGTGTCAGGGAGTCCTGTAGATGTAGAAACTATAAGAGTTTCTGTTGTAAAACCTCCTGCAAAGTCCAGTCTTTGTGCAATGAACGAGGTCAACTCACTGAACTTGAAAAGGGATTAAGTTATGGCCCCCTTTTTAATCATATGTTTCTAAGTCTGCATGACTACTGATAGGTCAAAAGTTTTGTTATACTTACACTTTTCTCCTGAAAGACTCTGACAACGTTACAAAATAGTTAATTTCACCCTGTCAGAAAGGGAATAGTACACTACAAAGCTGACAGACCAGAGTCAGTCTTCGAGTTAGGTTTGCTAAGAGCCATGTTGGAAGTTTTGCTTAAAAAATACATGAACACATAGAAAAGCTATTCAGATGAGAACTTTTTTTGTACCAGGCTGTTAACATGTTTGTTTCTTCTGTATAGATTGGATTTTTTAATGGGTGTGAATGTGGTCTCCAAGCAGTAAACTTCAGCCGTGAGAAGTGAAGCCCATTTTCCAAAAGCCAATTTTCTCATCATTAAAAACATATTTTAAATCTGGTTCAACAAACACTTGGTTCTTGTGAAGGTTGAATCGGGGGGGGGGGGGGGGGGGGAATTAGCAGTGTGTGTTTGCTGTGTCAGAGGCTGTAACTGAGGTGAGGTTGTGGTAATACTTACATGGACACACACTGTGTGACCTCAGATAAGATAAGATTTCCTGTATCATTTTAATGGGGTGAAAATGCACGTCTTAGACTGAACGTATTGAAGCTGAGTTATGGTGAAGCTTTGTTTGAGATGGTTTAGAACATAAACTTTATTATTTTCGTTGTGTAGAGTTTAACTCAGACTTAGTGAGAGTTTTTAGTTTGTTTCTTTTTCTGTGTTTCTTTATCTGTCTGACACGACTGTGACCCTGCAGGTGAAGAAAAGGTGATGATTGATAAAGTTTCTGAAGACCTTTTAACCAACTTTTGCATCAGAGTCATGAAATTCAAAAAGTTCTCAATATTACACTCAACCTTTAAGAGACTGACCACATAAAACCATCAAAACTGTGCAGATTATCATAAAAAAAAGATCATAACAATCTCAAAATTATGACTGACTGAGGGCTGATTTAGCAGGACATGGTCTCACAGAGGTATACCAAAATTCTGGTCTGAGAGGCAGAAACACAGCTGCCCTCACATATCACCAAATGCGCCCAAGAAAAAACACAAAAATAAACAAAACAAATAAAATATATGGCTGTAACAACATAATTTCTAATGAGTTCGAAAGATGAAACCAGTTATCAGACAGGAAAGGAGTAAAGTTGAGGAAACAGAACGATCATGCACCTTGAGAGAGAACAAATGAAAGAGCTCCGGATTATAAAACAGTATGTCATGTGGAGGAAGAGGTGAGGACTGAAAACATGTCATCTTTTTACCACAAGGTAAAAAGATCTTCTCTGCATGTCGAGGTCAACAACCATTTTGACTTTCACTGCATCACCTGCAACTAATAAAGCCATGGACCAGGGACAGTAAAGAAGCAAAACTGTTCAGGCTCAAACCTTTGAACCTGATAACTTGAATGCTACAGCATGGACACCTTGGACAGTTTGAGTAAAAATAAATCACGGTTTTACATTGTTTCAGATAATTTTGAAAAAAAAAAAGAAATAAGTAAAAAAACAACAACAGCTGAAAAATAAAGTTTAGGGAGTTACGTTATTATATAATAATAATAACTTTATTTGTATATCACCTTTAAAACGTAGTTAACAAAGTGCTCTTGCAGCTGAAGTCAAAGACAAAGCAAAACAAAACAAGATAAATAAAAGTCAACAAACAAAGTGAAATAATAAGACATAAACACGGGGTAAACCTCAAATGTATGGTAAGCACGTAAAAACACAACAGCAGGGGAACTATTAACCATTACACAGACTTAGACCACGAGGATCAGAGATAAGAAGAAGGAAGTAAAGAAGGAAATGGAAACGATAAGAGAGATAAAAACATTCATTCATTTTCTATGTCGCTTATCCTGTTCAGGGTTGCAGGTGTCTGGAGCCTATCCCAGCTGACATAGGGTGAGAGGCGAGGTACACCCTGGACTGGTCTCCAGTCAATCACAGGGCTGACACACAGAGACAGACAACCATTGAGATAAAAACATAAATAATAAATAAATTAACTGAGGTGATGCTTATAAATCATGTGTCCCTCAATGTGAAATTGAGTTAGAAAACAGTTTAAACAGGAAAACATACAAAACATACTCCCCTGTAATTTTTTTATTATGAATGGGAAAGATCTGTAGAGTCTTTAAAGTGTTTGTACCAGGCTTTAAACATGTCAAATGTAACACTGTTCTCTATAAAACTTGGACTCACTTTTGGAAACAGCCTCACGTGGCCACTAAAGGAACTGCAGCTTTTTCCCCACATCAGTGCCGACTTTGTTCCTCCTGCTGTGGTTTTAACACTAGCTTGAGACAAAAAGCTGGAACAGAAATGTTTATTCCTGCCAAATTGTTATAAAGCAAATAAAGAGCATTCTGAGAGGGAACTTTTCCCCACCAGGATATCAGCCAATGTTTGCCAGCATGGCAGAAGTGTCCAGAGTACCAAGCACATCGACAAGAAATACACCTCAAAAACAACAATTTGGACTTTATCTGTTTACTTGTATAAATCCAATTTGAGTCCATTTGTTTATGAATAAGATAAGAAGTCTAAGTTTTACCTTCAGCGTATTTGATTAGGTGGGGAAATGGGGAAAACTGAATTTCACAATAAATTTGTTTTCTCTGATCCAAAGCCTGCCAACTTTGTGTTCTTTAAACTGAACGTATAAAGCAGCAGCAGCATGAGAGTTCAACTAGGCCACGGTCTTTGCACAATGTGGGCAAAGTTCCCACAAGTTGTTGACCACCTCAATTAAACATTGTTTCGATCAAATACTGCAGGAGTTAAAGCCATCATCTGGGCCTGATTGATTTTCTGTCCCTCTGGCTCTGAGTGACTCGTGCAGTGACACTGCTTATCTACCTGGCACAGAGATGAGACAAAGAGACAGATCTAGAAGTCAGTCTTGGGTTCATGGGTCAGTTTCAGGACAGATGTCTGATAAAAAAGTTATGTAACTCCATATGAACATGCCCCTCTTTTTAAAATCTCAACTAATTCTGATTTCTATTTCTGTTTTTTTTTCTCTTCAGAGGAGGATGAAGTGTTGTCCATGTGACTCCAGGGACCCCGACGGTCCACTCGCACACACGCTCCAGGAGGTCCTGTCCACAGCTTCGCCTGACAGATGGTGGCAGTCCAAGAAAGGTTGGGAAATAAAGGAAACTTTATTGTCATTTCTTTGATGATTGTTGTATTCAGGCTGTTTTTCTGCATTTATTCAGAGAGGACAGGACAGTGGATAGAGCAGGACACACAGTGAGAGGGGGAGGGACTCAAACTGACAGCTAGAGGGCTAAACGCGAGATTACACTGACGCGTCAAACATTATTATTATTATTATTATTATTATTATTATTATTATTATTATTATTATTATTATATACAGCCAGAATCCTCAATGATCAATCTTCAGGCACCAACAGCCTTGACGAAACCCTTTCCTTTAAAAATGATACCATGAGAAAAAATTAAAGTCTCTTAAAATGACTTTAACTCCCGCAAACTGCAAAAAAATGAATAAATATTGACTTTGGCACTGGATCATAGGTTAATCTCATCAAGCTCCTCAAACTCAACTTTTTCTTTCTTTCTTAGTTTTTAAGATCCTGTAAGGAACTTTTGGTTTGTTTTGCATTTGGCACCACCAGTAGGCAAAGCAGCGTAAGGACTGTTTTAAATTCAAAATCCAATCCAGCTTTTTCTTAACTCTTCATGTGTCACTTACCATCGATCTCTGCAGCGAATATGCAGAGATGTAAGGAAAAGTATTTACTGTTAACCTCCTCAGGCCACAGTGTTTTCAGGAATTCATATCCAACATAATGAAACAGTCTTGACACTTGTGGTTTTATTTGAAGCTCATGCAATTATGGAAATACCAATCTCAGTGTTTCATAACCAACAACAACAAAAACAAAAAATCCTTGCAGAGATATTTAACTTTAATTCAGGGTTTGACATGTAAGTTCTTCACAGAAGGAGGAGATCAGCTGACAGATTTTATGTTGCTGAGGTTAAGGTTGGAGAGTATTTGTCTGAACTTGTATATATGATATCAGAATGTGTTTTTTTATTGTTGGATTGTGAAATGTGGGTTAAATATTCACTGTGGTGAACTGCAGCCTGTGCAGACCTGCAGTTAGAGGCAGGGTTGTAATAAAATACAGAAAACTATTTTTCTTTTCACTTAAAAGCAACTGACAAACTATGCTAAGTCCTCAAAATTAAAGAATGTTACACTGAACCAAACAGCGCACTCTGTTGTCAGGACACAGAAAGACACCCAGTCCATCCACCCACCCATCCATCCATTCATCTTCTATACCGCTTCTCCTGTGCAGGGTCACAGGGGGCTGGAGCCTATCCCAGCTGTCTTAGGGTGAGAGGCGGGGTACACCCTGGACTGGTCTCCAGTCAATCACAGGGCTGACACACAGAGACAGACAAACTTTCACACTCACACCTACGGGCGATTTAGAAACACCAGTTTACCTGATGAGCATGTTTTTGGACTGTGGGAGGAAGCTGAAAGGCCAGTTGATTTGATCTCGTGACCTTCTTACTGTGAGGCAGCAGCACTAACCGTTGTGCCACCATGCAGCCCAAGACACCCTGTCTGTTCAGCATATTCAGTGTTTCCTATTAAACAAACAGTGAGCCGTCTTCCACGCTAAACCTGATGTTCATTTTTGTCTTGCAGAGGTGGAACCAGTCACACTCCAGTTTGACCTCGACAACCTGTATCAGCTGGACAACTTGGTGCTCACTTTCAAGGTGTGACACTATTCAGGGTTTGATGAATTTTTAAAAACTATCTTTTTTAAACTATCATGTAATGCTCCATAACAAAAGAGCCTCATTTATTAATGTCACTGGTAAATTATTCCAACTCTTTGCTCTCCCTCGTCCCGCTGCAGGGTCCTCGTCCCAGCGCTTTCATCATAGAGAAGACTCTGGACAATGGAAAGACGTGGCAACCTGCGCTCCACTTGGCCACAGACTGTAGGAGATCTTTCCCTGGCATCCCAACAGCATCGCCTGTTGACCTGGATCACACATACTGCTACACACTGCCCCCTACTGACGAGGAGCCGTACAGAGATCACACAGTGAGCACACATCCAGAGGATGCACACACTAAACATACCATAAAAGATCATTATTCATCTACACATTTATTCATCATAAATACATGTGAACTTTTTATTTTAACTGTTATTACTCTAATACTTTGATTTACATTATGATTGTTAGACTAAAATTATTTTTTTATCGTCTATGATCATAAAATGGACATAATTATTGTCCTCATTATTCTTTTTTTTTATTCATTTCTTTGATTCCATTTTGTTTATGTTTTAAAAAATTAATATACATTTATAATTATGTATTTACTCATTTCATCATGTTATTTTGCACTGATATAAAAGCATAGGCAGGAAGGCACTTGAAGAAATAAACAAGAAAAATAAAGTCTGACCAAAAAGAATCTAAAATTCCCTTTAAAAATTTTCACATTGGAAGAAAAGTTTAATTTAATTCAAAACATAAACAGATAAATTTACATTCATGGAAAATACAGAACTAACAGGTTCTGCGCTGTGCAGGAGCAAAGAAAAAGGTAAACATGATGTAATGGAGGAAAATGTGCTTCTCTCTTTTCCAGATCCAGTTCAGTCCTCTGCGTCAGTACGCTTATGTTCCCGTCCCCAACCATGAAAAAATTGAGGGTAAGTATCTTTGGACCACATCTTGATTTGAGCGTTAACCGAGACACCTGTCTGTGACTTACAGCTCTCTCTTCCTCAGGTGTGTCAGGGATCACAGGGCTCAGAGTGAAGCTGCTGGAGTTCGGACAAGTGCCTCAAATTCCAGGCAGAACTCTGAGTAAGTTTTACGCCCTGCGGGACATGAGGGTGATTGGAAGCTGCATGTGCCACGGACACGCCAACAGATGTCTGCCAGAAACCTCCACCTACCCACAGTACACAGGCATAAAGGTACGTGAACAGGTAGATTTTTTTAGAGATTGGAGACAAGTAAGTTTTGGAGTTTTATTTATCTCAGTAAAGCTCATTTTTCCATAACCACAATGAAGTTTCATACTCTCACTGTAAAAACGATGTATGAACTTAAGTCAATGAGAAAACGTTCTACAGTGTCTGAATGTATTTCAGGGAACAGGGTCATGCATTTTCAAACATTTTGTCTTCATCTGCAGGTGAATCCTCAGTGCGACTGTCAGCACAACACAGCCGGTGTGAACTGTGAGCGCTGTGCTGAACTCTACAACGATCTGCCCTGGAGGCCTGCAGAGGAGGAAGACACCCATACCTGCCAACGTAAGACTCAAACACACGTTACATGTCTCTTTAAACACTGACCTGAAAGATAACATCATGACAGGATAAATATTGATGGAAAACATGGAAGTAGAAAAATGGAGACGTACCAAAGGCACAGTTACTTTGGTTAACGACTTAAATCTGAAAATACAAAAATTTCAGCAGTATATGAACCATGACACATAAAGTGTAAGGAAACGTAAAGATTTAACCTTTTTTAAGGAGAAAAGTGGCTATTGAAAGAGATGTTGATCTTAAAATGAGTAATATCACCTCATCAAAGGTCTGACTGCAGTCTCTTTTGTCATTTATTCATTTTCTCCTGTAATAAAAAAGTCATAACTCCCTCTTGTCCACTCCTCAGGGTGCGAGTGTAACAATCACGCTCAGCGCTGTCATTTTGACCAGGCTGTGTACGAGGCCAGTGGACGGAAGAGTGGAGGTGTGTGTGAGGGCTGTCTGCACCACACCATGGGTCCAAAGTGTGACCAGTGTGTCCCAGGATACCAGCCGAACCCCAGCAGCCGAATGGACCGCCCTGATGCTTGTATACGTGAGTTAAAGGAGCTCTATGAACTTTGTTCCCCTTTTTTATTGGCAGCTCATGCTCATGATGTTGTTGCGTTTCTGGCAGGTTGTGTCTGCAATGCTGAGGGGTCAATGAATGGAGGCCAGTGTGATGACAGCTCAGACACCTGTGAGTGCAAAGCCAATGTTGAAGGTCAGCGCTGTGACCGCTGTAAGAGAGGATACTACGGCCTGAGCGCCTCCAACCCTCTTGGCTGCTCCAGTGAGTCATCAAACTTATTTTTTTATACCCAAAAATCAGGGTTTTTTTAAAAACTGACTTTAACTAAGAAAAGCCTTTTCTAACTTGGATGTGACTTTCATTTTCCAGGGTGTGCCTGCTCAGAGGACGGCTCGCTGTCAGATGCTTGTGACCCACTGACTGGACAGTGTCTCTGCCGTCCCCACTTCCACGGAAGGACCTGTGACGCATGTGCTAAAGGCTACTGGAAACCATCCTCGTCAGGACGCTGCGAACTCTGTAGCTGTGACCCCACCAGGTCATACAGTGATACCTGTGACCAGGTATGTGCAGGATCCAGGTTTCTGTTATACTTCTCTTATGATAGATCTTCCATGCAGACGTCAAAAACATACCCTTTTGTTTGGCCTGTTGGCTTCACCAGACAATCACAGCACAGAGGTGCAGAGGTTGTTTTAGCACAGAAGGAAGACACCTCATGGTCACAGAAATAAGACACCAACATCACACGTTGATGTTTTTCGAAACAAAACAGTACAATTTACAGACTTTGTGTTGCTGTATTCTATGCAACTACAACCCTGATTCCACTGAAGTTGGGACGTTGTGTAAAGCATACGTAAAAGAGAATACAATGATTTTTAAATCCTGTTTAATGTATTTTCGATTTTCAGGCGACAGGTCAGTGCAGCTGCAGACCAGGTTTTGGAGGCAGAAGATGCACCGATTGCCCAGCTAATGCATATGGAGACCCTCTTGTTGGCTGCCAGCGTAAGTCAGCCCTCTGTGTGTACTGTGATTAATGTTAAGATGCATTTCACTAGCAAGGACTACATGTGAGGTTGAATAGATGCAGATGAACCTGAAAAGTCTAGGCTTTAAACATCTGAGTTGAAGTCCCATCTACTCTCTGAAAATGCCAACAAAATCAGACTGCATCAGATTATCAGCCGAAAGGCTACTCTGGTTAAAGACGGGGTATTGTGCTTTTTCTTTTTTTGGTCTTTGTCTTGTTCCTCTGGTAACTCCATTGTTGTTTCACCTGATTTACAGCCCCCCAAAAAATCCCAGTTTTCTCACACTAGTGTTTTTTTTAAACTTATTTCAACCTCCATCTGAAGCACTTTGTTTTAGCTGCTGTCACTTTAAGACTCCCAGCTCCACAGGCCCCCTTTTCCCTGATTTGCTGCCTCAGCGAAGTATGGACAGACTTTGGTGTTTGAGGCCCACCCTTCCAGTGTGTCGTGAACTAGTTTGGAGATTCATATGCAGTGACCTCATCATTTCAGCAAGTCTGCTGAAGACCTCATGCTGTTTTTATCACAAACCGTTTGAGCAGTTTTAGGGATTTCTAAAACATATGAATGTGTACCAGTTTGAAAATCAGCACACATTTACTCTGGACAGCCAGCATTTTTACTTCATACGCATGTTTAAAATGTGGGAAAGTTTCTATGATGAAGCATAAACACAAAAAGTTGTTTTGTTCTACTTGCTGTTCCTGTATAGTGATTTTCTTTCCCTCTGATTTCTCGTCCCTCCTCCTGCAGCATGCAGGTGTGATCCTGAAGGAACCCTTCCAGGAATGTGTGACAAGAAGACCGGCGCCTGTTTGTGTCGACCTGGTGTCACAGGGACTCGCTGTGACTCCTGCAGCAAAGACCACTGCAACTCGTTCCCCGCCTGCGAGACCTGTCCCTCGTGTTACTTCACTCTGGACGCTCAGAGACGTAACATCACTCTGGCTTTAGAGAAATTCACCCCAGGCTTCCCCTTTCCTCCTGGAGGTACTGGTGATCCTGCTAACTTTGGACCACGTATCCGCGCCCTGGAGGCCACTCTGAACCAGATCAAAGACTCCCTGACTCTTCCTCCTGTTAGTGCCAAACAGATTGATGACGCTCTTGCAGAACTGGACAAGCTCAGGTGAGGCACTGCGGAAAGTGTTGTGAATGTTTTAAGACTGTCTTAAGTATAAGTTCTCTCTCTGCTTAGTCAAAGTTTGATGTCTAATCCAAAAAACATGATTTTCTTTTTCTAACAGGGATGAGCTGAACAAAATTAATGATGACCTTCCACCTCCGATCAAGACTCCTGGTTTAGACTCAGAGCTGGACGACCTGAAGGCTCTGCTGGACCGCCTCACTGTGGAGTACAGAGACAAGAAAGCTGCCATGGAGAACACCATCAATCCCGACAGTTTAGGTCAGAAACAAAAACACGCCTGTCACAGAAATCTGTGTTGTAAAGCACATGGAATTAGCATGAGTTTAATCTTCATGGATTGTCTCTTGTAGCTCATCATTGCGCCTGAAAAGACATATTGATGTGACAGCAAAAAAACTGTACTAATTTCAAGTGTTAATGTTTCATTTAGGAGCTTTTAATGCCATCAAGAACGCTTACGATGAGTCCAAAGACGCAGCCAAAAAAGTGGAAGACACCAAAGAGCCTCTGAAGGAGTCAGCTGATAACAGAGACGAGACTAAGGATCTGTACAACAAAGTCCAGCCTGCAAACACCAAAGACCTGGACAAGCTGAACCAGAACATGGGAACCAAACCAGACCTCACTCCTGTGGCTAAAGAGGTAACCACCAGGACTCATGATACTGTGAAATGTTGTTTAACAATCAGACAGATAACAGTCAGCTGATGAAATCAGCTGCTTCAGACCTTATTTAATACTTAGGTTTAATATCTGCAGGTCTGATGGAACAAAAGTACTCAAACACATTCTAATGAGTCAGTTTTTTGTAATTTTAACCAAAACTTTAATGAGAAAGACAACTGATGTGATAGTGTAACGTCCGTCATATTTCAGAGTTTAAGGCAACATTATAGCGATGAAAGTACTGACTGTGAGATTAAAGTTGTGCAACAAATTTATAAGAATTAAGTAATAACGTTATGATATTGTGAGGTGTGAGTCATTGTGTTTGTCTGCATTTAGCCCGTATTTTATTTTGAAGGGGAGGATCAGAGAGCAGCACAAGCTAATTATGAGGTTGTAATTTAGAATATGTTAAATAAACAATTTAATCTGTGAGCAAATCAGCACCTTATTCTCATAAAAATCACAAGTCTGAATAAGTTTTGGAGCAGACTGAGTGTGATATGAAAAACTGCTGGCTAATGAGCGGCCTGTTCGAGCTCCTGCAACTAATGTTTGTTTTCAGCTGGTGAGTTTCGCGCTCATATCTGATAATCTTTGTCATTCCATTCAGCGTAGCCTCACGTTATAGCTTCTGTCTTATTGAAATACAAACTTATTCTTGTAAAATAATGATTTTATTTGTATTAATTTGATTAATTTATGACTTTGTTCTGGTAATTTAGGACTTTTTCTTGTAAGGGGAAGCACTGTGTATATAAAGATATTTCTTGCCATAAAGTTGAGCAGAAATATCCACATAAACATTTCTACTTTTATGGCACACTTTAGAGAGAAAAAAAGAAGAATTGTTTTACAGATTCTTCTGTAGTTACATAACAAGTGTATCTCTGTATCCTGCATGTCTAATTTGCTAAGTCGGACTGCATATCTTAATCATCTGCCTCTATTTGTGTATTTCAGGTGTGTGGCAGTGAGCGCACAGAGCCTTGCACTCCTCTCAAGTGTGAAGGGGATGACTTGTGTCCACTGGAAGGGGCGCCGCCTTGTAAAAAGGGAGAGAAGTGTGTTGGCGCTCTGCCTCTCGGTAAAAAAGCAGATGCTGACGCCAATGACGTGAAAGACAAATTGGACACGCTGAATGAGAAGATCACAGATGCTACAGAGAAGGTGAGCACAGTCTAACACCTGTTATTGACGTCTTTAGAGGCGACTTGCTGTAGTCATCTAACCAGCATAAATCTTTTTTTCACAGCTCCAAGATGCTCAGGAGAAAACCAACCAGGTGCGAGCGACTGCCGACAAGCTGTCTGATGGGATGAAGAAGGCAAGAGACGACATAGAGGGAGACTTACAGGAGACACGGGATGTTGTGAAGGAGCTCAAAGACTTCCTGGCAGGTAAAGACTATTTTAACATACAAGATAGACTGACATGTATTCAACATACGAGGAGAGTTCACATAGCTTCAGTGACAGAGTCTGGTTTTAAATGATAATTAAATAGATTCTGTGGCTCTCCTCACAGACCCAGCCTCCAACCTGACCCACATCAAAGAGGTGAGCGACTGGATCCTGAAAGCCAAACTGCCCCTGACCGTCAAAGATCTGAAGAAGAAGCTTGACGAGCTGAAGAAACTGGCTGATAATTTGCCGGACAGCACGGCCGTGCTAAAGGACGCACAGCCTCAGCTGGACACCGCCAAGAAGCTGCTGGATGACGCAAAGAAAGCCAGGTGAGCTCACAGACCACGGTTACTCATGTTTTGTGACATTTCTAGCTTAGCTTAGCTTATTCTGAGCTTTATAAGTCTGATGAAATTATTCTTCTGAAAAATATTTTTATCATGACAAGTAAACTATATTCACCATATGTCTTAGATATTAGCTCAAGCTGTCCTAACCCTCAGTGACCAGTGTAACAGAGCTGAGTCTGATGGCTCTGTGTTGTTGTGTCGACACTCCTGTCTAAATGTTTTCTCCTCTGGCTGCATTCACAGGGACAAAGCACTGGGAGTGAAGGGCGAAGTGGATGACATCCTGTCAGGTCTGGGCTCAGTGGAGACTACCACCACTGACCTGGAGGAAAAACTGCAGGACACCCTGGACGAAATCGATGACCTGAAAGACAACCTGACAAAGGTGAGAAGCATAAGAACTTCAAACAGAAGACATCCTGATAGCTCATCGTCTGCTGAGTGATATTAAACCTCACAATGCTTCTCTCCATACAGGCTCAGGATGAGATGACTCCAGCAGAGGAGACACTGGATGATATAACAGATTTGACCGAGCCATTAAAGCCTCAGCTGGACGAGCTTAAAAACCTGCTGGACAAAGCACGAAAGGCAGCGGAGGACGCACAGGACACTGCAGACGACGCAGAGAAAGAAGCAGACAATGGAAAGAAGGTGAGAGGCTGGTTTATTACATGAAATTCAACAGTCATCTTGAGTGTCTTTAAACTCATCTGATAAAATCTTTTCTCACTAAATACATCATATCAACCCCCTACATGTTTTTTAAATGTGTTTTAGTGGTTAAAATGATCTGAAACATCTTGATAACGTGATAAATTTATGATTACAAAGCAGGCCAATTCATCTCTTTCTACCCTGTGTGTAGTGTAAGCCATACTTGAGCAAATCCTGACATCATTTGTTTGGATTTTGTACAAAATGTGTCGGTCATGAATGTTTAAATTGTTTACGTTAACAAATCCCTGATCTACATCATAAATTAAAACATCATAAATTCATAACACAAGGAAGAAACATCTTCATTCATGTGTTAATACATTCCCCCTGTGTGTGTTTCAGGACTTGGTCCCTCTGGAGGAGCAGCTGAAGCGTCTCAAAGATAAGGTCCCACCCACTCAGCCTGGAGGCGGAGATTTGGGGCCGATTGGTGATCGAATCACAAAGCTGAAGGAGGACGCTGGAAATCTGGCCAACACTACCAACACCATCTTAAAAGATCTGGAAGGTAAAAACACTCCACAGTCCGACGCAGTGGCCACATCACTCAGTCCCAAACACAGATTATACATTTATAAGATGAAAAAACAGCCATCAACACAGTGAATAAAGTTAAACACTAACAGAGTGAGGTGTACACTGCACTCTCTTCAATTCATGCGGAGATTAAACATTTTAAAACAAGGTCTTTAAAAACATGTTCAGTAAAGGTCTGTTGGTTCAGTTCTTTCATTACCCAGCTTCCTCGGACAGGGACTGAGTCCAACATGATGCAAAGCTCCAAATTACAAAGACTGAAGTTTAGAGTGATTCCTCACTCTGACAAGGAATGTGTGTGTTAAGTCACCTCGATAATTACACTTGATCACCCTTGTTAACAGAAATACCAGTTTGACTAATTGTTATTATTTACTTCTAAAGTCACAGTCATATGGTGTGTTTAAGCTGTATCCTGAAAAGACTGGAATCTAAGCATGTATTTATGTCTTATTTTAATGTCAGTGGTTTATTAGACTCAATATGAGCCACTTTCATCTGACAAATCCAGAAAAGGACTTATTTTAAGATATTTAAAGACAAAAAAGACGCCTGAATTGCTTGTAAAGAGTAAAAAGTTTAAGACACTAAATAAATACATTTAGCTTGCCTCTACTGGTGTATTTTTAAGCAATTCAGACATCATTTTTGTCTTTTAACATCTTCCAATAAGACATTTTTTTAAAAATAATGTAAAAGATGAAGTCTGTCCCCAACAAACTAATATAAAATACATCTCAAACTACTTTCACAAGCAGAAATCTGTCCTGTGTATCTATTTATAGCCCCATACTTAACCACTCAGGTATTTGTTCGGCTGTTTGTACCCTGGTTACTCACTTCACTCTTTACCTTCTTCCAGGTAAGGCAGATTCTCTGAAGGATCTGCAGGACGAGATCCTGAAAAAGTCAACACAACTTAATGGACTCGATACCAAGCTCAAAGATCTGTTGGCACAACTCCGAAAGAAAGCCAACGACCTGAGAACCTGCCAGGGCTAAGAGTCCGCTCAGCATCTGCTCTCGGAGCGTCAATTCAGCCCCAACCTTCAACAACATCTGCTGTCTGAACAGATCTTCATTTCACCGCTACAACTCTTCTCTGGAAGTTATTATTTTAAGTAAGAAGGTAGCAGATAATAACCAACATAGAAAACGTGCATAGAGATGTTAATGAATGCTTCTTTATAAAACATCTCATCTCATGTATTATCACAAGTGTCCTACACATTTCCAAACAAAGATATCCTCCTTTTTCAGACTGAAATTTTAAGATTTCTTTACATATTTTTCAGACAGTATTCAGTTATAGTACATGTATTTATATTTTTAACCCAAATAAAAGATACAATATCTAACTTTTTACAGGTTTTCTTACTTTCTAAAACCAGTAAACTGAGATAAAACATAGCCCGTTTCTTTTTGTTAACATCACAACATATGTAACTCCTACATATCCAGACAAGCTTTGGAATTTGGTTATTTTTGATGCTCAAATTCTACGTAGAAAAACTAGAGCATGAGTAATGTTCTGGAAACGTTAATAATTTTTCCCTCCTTTCTTGAATACACCTTTATCACATCCTGCGTACCTATAATACAGCACCTTTAAATATTCAGACTTTGAAAAAGCACTGGTTTTATATGATAGTGTAGAGTATATAAGTATATATGCACAAACTTTCCAGTCAAAAACATTGTGCTGTTTGATTTTATGTCTGTTTTATTGTTTAGTGTGATGTGTAAAAAAAAGCCACCTTGGGCTCCTCTATATCTGACAGCTCTGTAAAGACTCCACATGCTCCACTGTGAATGTTGCACCAGAATGTTTTTATTTGTCAGAAGTGCAGAAAAGGGTGAATGTTACATTATTTATTTGTCTGTTGTTTGTGCAGAATCCAAAGTATTTAAATAAAATCTTGTCGATAATTTCCGTGTTTTCCGTTGTTTCTTTGTAAAACTTGTTGCGATCACCAAACCCGACAAAAAGCTGGACGATTATTTACAACATCCAGGATATAACACATAAAAAAAACCATCTGTCACTACAGTAATGAATTCAGAATCATACATAACATCACCAGTGTTGACAGCATCTTGACATCAGTTTGTGGCACTTAATGAGTTCATTTTTTTTTTAACAATCAGCAGCTTTTGTGCACGTCACTCAAACACAGCAGACACCAGGTCGCCGCAAGTCAGTGACTCCACCTCAGAGTTAAGTTTAATCTCATGAACAAAAATAATTCCCATCCCCAGTAGTGTCACAGTGTCCAGCAGTGTATACAAAGATAGTATCTTCATGAAGAGATAAATAAAACAGTGCACAGCCAGGTCAATCTCACAACAAGGCTTTCACTCTGCTTTCACTATGTCAGCTACATCTATGGAAAATAAATACATTGTGTATATATACAGAATAAATGTATGGTTAATATATAAGAGGTGTTCATAGTAGTAGACAATCCATATTTGAAAAAATAAATGTGCTTGGAACAGCTTCTTAGAGTGAATTCCTTCATGTGTCTGTTGATGTGGTGTTGACTTCATTATGACAGACATTTTTTACAGTATAGACACCATGTGTGTCCATCCATGCTGTTTTCTGTCAAGCCAAGGACCACAAGAGACAGAAACAGCTGAGCTGTAGCTGTACAGACGGCTTCATACCAAGACGGATGAGTGCCATACATCAAGAAGTTTACCTGTAAACAGAAAGAGTGTCAGAAATCAGAAAAGACTCACACTAATCCTGCAAAAATCAACATGTATGTTTAAGATGAGGAAGAAATATCATTTTACCTGCATGAGATTCATCTCAGGTCAGCCAGCCAATCACATCACAGAACACACTCCAGACTGGATGGGTTGGTCCTTTCTCTCAGCCACAGTATTCATGCTACAAAAAAACAACAATCAAAACAAGGAATCGTTTAAACCACAGCAGGATGAAAAACAGTATGTCACAACAGCAGACTTAAATATCTGATCCATGTAAACATGATGGTACAAGGTTCAAGGCTGTAAGCTCTCAGTTGGATTGTTGTTTACATCCATCAGTGTATCCCAAAGTTCAACCCCTGCTATCTGAAAAGCTGGCGGCCAAGTGTGAAATACTGACAATACAAAAACGGTTTGCAAATCATCTGACCCTACATGTCAGAAAATAGCACAAAGACGACATATGATATGCTGAAACTAAAACTTGCGATTTTGATACAACTGCTATAACGAAACATGACTCATGCATTACTGAAGTATTAATTTAGTATAAAAAGTGAACCCTTGCACCAAAGTGTTGATGCTGTTATTTAAGGTTGTCAGCACTCAAAGGATGTAATCCAACAACTGATTTACAACCCCAATTCCAAAAACGTAAATAAAAACAGAACACTATGATTTGAAAACCCTGTTTAACCTATATTCAGTTGAATTCACAAAAACGAGTAATTCATTGTTCATTGTAATTCATTGCACTGATAAACTTTAATTTTTTTTGCAAATATTCACTCATTTTGAATTTGATGCCTGCAACACAAAAAAGTTTGGACAGGGGCAACAAAAGACTGGGAAAGTTGAGGAATACTCAAAGAACACCTGTTTGGAATGTTTCACAGGTGAACTGGTTCATTGGAAACAGGTGAGTGTCATGACTGGGGATAAAAGAAGCATCCCTGAAAGGCTCAGTCGTTCACAACCAAAAATGGAGCAAGGTTCACCACTTTATGAACAACTGTGTATGCAAATAGTGTGCTGTGGTCTGACGAGTCCACATTTCAAATTGTTTTTGGAAATCATGGACGTGGTGTCCTCTGGGCGAAAGAGGAAAAGGACAGTCTGGATTGTTATCAGGTCAAAGTCTCAAAGCCAGCATCTGTGATGGTATGGGGGTGTGTTAGTGCCCATGGCATGGCTAACTTGACCATCTGTGAAGGCTCCATTAATGCTGAAAGGTACATGCAGGTTTTGGAGCAACATATGCTGCCATTCAAGCCACGTCTTTTTCAGGGACGTCCCTGCTTATTTCAGCAAGACAATGACAAGACACATTCTGCACGTGTTACAACAGCGTGGCTTCGTAGTAAAAGAGTGCAGGTACTAGACTGGCCTGCCTGCAGTCCAGACCTGTCTCCCATTGAAAATGTGTGGAGCATTATGAAGCACAAAATACAACAACAGAGACCCCGGACTGTTGATCAACTGAAGTTGTCCATCAATCAAGAATGGTAAAGAATTCCACCTCCAAAGCTTCAACAATTAGTGTCCTCAGTTCACAAACACTTATTGAGTGTTGTTAAAGGAAAGGTGATGGAACACAGTGGAAACATGACCCTGACCCAGCTTTTTAGGAACATGATGCAGGTATCAAATTCAAAGTGAGTGAATATTTGCAAAAAAAAAAAAAAGTTTATCAGTTTGAACAATAAATGTCTTGTCTTTGTAGTGTTTTCAGTTGAATATAGGTTAAGCAGTTTTTGCAAATCACTGTTTTCTGTTTTCATTTACGTTTTACACAACGTCACAACTTCATTGGAATTAAGGTTGTACAACGCACAGAGTGAAAGAGCCTCTATTTGCATTTTAACAGCAAACTTTCACAGAAACCCAACATTTAGACACTAAAAGAAGCAGGAAGTGAATTTTTGCAAGAGAACATGGCACAAAATGCATACTGCTAGATTTAAAAATAGATGACATGTTTTGTTTAAGCACAGGTGCCACCAAAATTAATTCCTTACATTTCTTTGATTAATCTACTTTATTTCTTTAATCTTTACTACAAACAATGACGTATTTTCCTTCTCAAATGCAGCCCTCAGGCATAAATATGGTACAATCACCTGTGGGATAACTCAAGGCTCCATCCGTGGACCATTTTTCTAATTCAAATCATCTGCTAAATGTGTCAGATTAAGTCCTGCTAAAACATTTTTTGGATGTATTTATCCCACTGTTTGGCCATGATTTAGAATTATTTGAGTGTATAACAGAAAAAATACAAGAATAAAGAATTAATTCAGTTAATTGTGCAAATTTTAAGGGGTATTATTTGAACACAAACTCATGGGGGAGCGTCCCACTGCTCCACAGATAAGAGATCTCTTGGCACAGATGACTCAGTTTATATTTACTAAATGAATCATTGCCCCTTTTTGTGATTCTTTGGTAAACCTGAATTGCCCTCTCTTCAAATAGCAACATCATAGCTCTTACCTTTTTGATGGCCTGAGAGACTCATCGCTTCCTGAGCTGACCTCCCTGTCATCATCTGTGAGATCCAGATTACTGCCAGATACCAGTGGGTTCCCATTCGGGTCGACGAGAGCGTCTGCCTCATCAAAGCAGGGCTCCAGCACCTCGAGGTCGTCCTGACAGGGTGACTGTCCTCCGATGTCGGGTGTGGAGCAGGGGGAGGGCAAGGAATCACTCTGGGACAGTTTCTTCATGTGGTGGATCACTGAGGCTGCATTGAACGCTTGCTGTTGGAAAATTTGCACAGATAAAGAGACAGATATACCACTGCCACTCATTCCACACTGAACTTGAGAAAAGTGAAACTCACCTTCCATCTGGACTTGGCAAAGTTTTTCTCCAGCTGTTCACAGACAGACTGATAAATGTCGACGTCCTTCGCTGCATTTTCAGCAATCCTGCAAATAATATAATGACATGAGTTAATTTAAAAGTCTGTTTCCGGTTTGGTATTTGTGTATTTGTGCGTATGCGGAGAGGAAGTGACTGACCAGGGGTGTCTGAGTGCCTGTTCAGTGAGGAAGCGTTTGCTGGGGTTCTTCTCCATCATGTTTCTGATGAAGTCTTTGGCTGTTAAAGCAAAACACAAACATCTCAGTATAATAACCTGCTGCAGGCATATCATTAACACATTAAACAATACACACCAACACCTACGGGGGCAGAATGGAGCTCTAATGATTTATCAACACTTAACACTGAAGTGCCTGTTCCTCTTTTAAAACTTGACTCCAAGTTTAAAATACTCAAATCAAAAGCGCAAATTGCAACAAATATCAAAATAATGAAGTACAAAGAGCTTAACATCATTAATATTCTGTATGATCTTCATCCAGCTGCACCACACTGTGAGTTTAAGAGAGGTAAGGATCCTGTTATTCCATCTGTCTGAAATATTCTGCTTTATTGGAGACAATATTTACAAAATAAATATCAGGTCCTAAAGAGTATGTTTCCTGATTTAAAAATGAGGCAATAAGTATGGCTAAGTATTTTTCTCCATTTCAAAAAGACTTATTTTTTCCAAATACAGAGGGCACCCCCTGCTGGACATTTGAATAAATGCAGCTTTAAAGCATTGCCAAATCTTGTCTATTAAAATACTTTCCACACTGGTAATAAACAGTCTGTGATTTGTTTCTGTATGGGATGTGAGTTGGAGTGATTGGTAAATAAAAATGGATGCATGTCTTGTAATTCTTGTGTTTTCATTTCAATACTGCATCATCTGTTTTGTAACTCCTCTTACGAGGTTTGCTCATCTTCCAAACTCTTACAAAAAAATGTATTTCTGTCCTTTTCTTCAGGTATTTCTGAGAATAGGTTAAACTGTACATGCTCTCTTTAGGTTAGAGAGTCTTTAGCTTAATGCCTCCTACTTTAATCCCTCAGGCGGACGAGCACTGAACTTTCCTTATTTAGAGTCAATAGAGACCATATCTGACCTAATCCAGGTCACACTGCTTATAGCTTTCCTGAAGAGGTGATGTAATGAGGCATGCTGGCCTGAATAAGGTTAAGCTCAGAGGATAACAAATAGAAAGCTATAATTAGCCAATCCAGAGGTTCACTGACTCCTTTTGGATACAACTTATGTCAGCATCCAAATGCAACAGTTAAACTTAAGTTCTCTGTTACATGAGGGGACAAAATTCACTCTGAACCATGTGACAAGAATATCTGGTGTCAAAGCTGTGTGGATGTAAAAGATTCAAATTCATTCTAAAATACTTTTTAAATCATGTTCTTTTAATTTTATGGTTAATCTGTGACGTCTCTTAGGGAAGCTGAAACCTCATAAACTCACTGAGAAGCTTCAAAATTACAAAACAGAAAAAAAAAAGTTTTAATGGAAACAGAAGAGCTTGCTCTTGCGTCTGTTGTCTCACCTGACTCAGAGATTTCATCCCAAAAGGGTGAATGAAACGCGTACTCTGCTCTCATGATCTTTGAATACAGACGAGTCTCGTTGTCTTCAAAGAATGGAGGGTAGCCGCAGAGCCTGTGACACAGAGACAGCAAACATACCCAGCTAAAAACTCAGCCTTTTATAGACTCCTCAAGTTCACACCTTCAAGTGAAGCTGGATTTCTACTTTCAGAAACAAGTCTGCAAAGGGTTACATGGAAACCAGAGATGAAGGGAGGACAAAAGCCTTCAGAAAGACAAACACGTTAAATCTGTGAATATGAGAAAACTTTTGACCAAAACAGACAATTGTTTCAGTAACATACATCAGAACTTAGATGCATTTAATAAAGCCATGTCACATTTTACAAAGTAGTTCAGCAGTTAAATTATGAAATTTCAAAGAGGTAGCAGGTGGAATTTCTCCGCTTTCACTCAGGAAGTAAAGTTACATATCAAAATAAATACTGAACACAGATCCTTTTCTGAACAAACTTAACCCTGAAGGCTCATGGAGGGAGAATTAGTCAGGGAACACAGCTCTCCAGTTTGTGACACATTTTGTAATTGTTTAAGGACATTTAAGTACTCACAGGATGTAGGTGATAACTCCGATGGACCAGCAGTCCACTGCTTTGCTGTAGGGTCTCTGTGCCAAAACCTCAGGAGCTGCAGGAAGATAAACAACACTGGCAGTGATCTATAAACAAATTCTGCTGGTGCCATCACTACAAACACATCATCGTCTTCATAGTAGTAAAAAAATAACACTAACTTACAAATGTACTTACAAAGTACAGATTTAAACGGCAGGAGAGCCATGTGGGTAAAGATGGAGGTGTGTGCTCATCCTGGTTCACTCACCTACGTATCCTGGTGTACCGCAGGCTGTGGACATGACCCCATGCTCCACTGTTTTAGACAGTCCAAAGTCACTGATCATGATCTTTGCATTCTCATCCGTGTTGTAGTACAGCAGGTTCTCAGGCTGCACAGAGACACACAGAGAGAGAAATAAAGGTAGAGTACGTAAATACAGGTGAAGATTTGGTCAACAGGACAGCAACAACATGACACATGAAAAGAAACAAAACTGGTAACTGATAAAAAAAAATAAAGATGAAGAGGAGAAAGAAAATACTAGATAAATAACTTTAATGAATAAAAATGGTTCCAAAGGCTTAAAAAGGTTATGAATAATGGAAACTTAATAAAGTGGTAGTACACCGGGCCTCATGCTGGGGGTCCCTGATGCACCGCTGATGTCTCTCATGCAGCCTTGTTGGGCTGATCCTGCCTTCATAATCTCAAACCACCACAGTTATGAAGTTGTGCACAAATTTAATTAAAAAGTCGGGAGTTTAAAAATAGATGTTATCTTACTTAAACTGATAATTACAATATCATTCACTCATTTAAATTTACCACCAATCGGATAAAATTATCCTCCTAACAATGTTTCCATGTGCCTTTATCATATCTGTGTGTCTTACCTTCAGGTCTCTGTGTACGATGCTGTTTTGGTGCAGGTAGCTGACGGCCTGCAGCACCTGGCTGATCACTCTGCTGGCGTCCTTCTCTGTGTAAACCCCTTTGTCTAAAATGCGATCAAACAGCTCCCCACCTGAAACCCTGCAAACACACGAGTGCACAACAGCATGTAGTCAGTACTCATTTGTCCAAGACCCTTTCTAAAACTGTCAAACATTCAGCAGGACAAAGTTTTGATCCTTAATTAGAATTTTATGGAGATATTCTGGCTTCTATGTGAAATAGATAAATAAGGTTTGATTTAATTATGTGTAATTATAGGTTTCTCCTGAGATGTTCCAGCTGTGAACAAAAACAGAAAATTTGAGGTTTTTATGTTATACTTCAGTGTTGGTACAGGAAAAGATTCAAGTGGCCACAAACATGTCTGAACGATGTTTTTCTGGCTTTCAGCAGTACTGGAAAAGAAGATGACACTGATCTCTCTTTTTTTTCTTTTAACTTATTAGGGGAGTCGATGACACTTAGAGGAGGCTTAGAGGAGAATTAAAGGAAGTTCAACAGAAGCTGTATTAGGAAAACTTTCTGCCTGCTGCCACTTTAGACTTCTGTTGATGGAAATACATCTTTCGATTACTCATGTAGCTGTCAAGTCATGTAGATCATGTCTATATTAATATACTGCTTGTCTAAGACTAATTCTGGATATCTGTGCAAATTAGGTCCACTATTTGGACATCTAACCCTGAACCCACTTGGATGTCAAGTGGACGTCTAAGCAGGAGTGAGTGAGTTCACTGGACTTTCAGTTGAGTCTCCCCCATCTCCCCCTCTCCTCTGCAGAGATTGGGCAGCTCACTCCTGCACCGACTCTCTCCTGCAACTCATCACACAACCACCACCAGCTCTTAAGCCCTGCGCTGAGTCTGCTCCAGTGCCAGAGTATTCTCTCATCTCCTGAGGTACTGCGGCGAGCTCTCTAGATTTTCTCTCTAGAAGTATTTTAGCAAGTTTTTGAGCTCTTTAGTTGTTGTTTTTTAATTGACTTCTCCTAATTGTTGCTGTCTACCCTTTTCAAGAGCTTTTAGTGCAGTCTCTGCCATGCTCTCTCACTGGATCACTAACCAGCCTCCACCTCAAGCCTCACCTCAGCCCCACCACCTCCACCTCTCCCACATCAAACTCACTCTGGCTCCCTCCCCTCCATCCTCCTTCATTTTGCAATAAATTCACTTTAACTGATTCATCTGCCTCTGGTATCTGCTTTGGGTCTGAGCTATAATAACTGGTTGCAAACTCTAACACTATTGTTTTTAAAAACTTCAAAACTACTGAACCTTTATGCAACCTTTAGGAATGGGACTACAGTTATTCACAGAAACTAGAAGCCGTTTATAAACAATGTCTAAGATGAGTTTATATTTGACGTAGAAAAGACATCGACAAAGACCACATTTGTACTAAAAATAGCTCCTCTACTGAGGTACTGAAGACATTATTAATGGATGTTCAGTACACGTCAGAAAAAGGTGTCCCCTGGTATAACAGTCTGCACCTTCAGGGGACCAAAATAAGACATCCAAAGATGACGTTGGACGGATGTCCTTTGAACATCTCTTTGCACAGTGGGGAAATAAGGATTTATTAGATATTATATCATCAAACTAATCTTATTTAACTTGTTGGTAAAGCAATTTAACATCAATTATAACTCAATTCTTTTAAACACCAATTATAACTCATCTCTTTTACCTTACTTCATTTTTTACTGTTGGATTTTTGTAATTTCATAAAGAGTAAAGAAGCATCCAAAGGGATATCAAATTTAACAACCAGTAAGAAAAATAATGACTGTTATACTGTATTAGGTTAACTTATAGCTAAGTATAATCTAACAGTGAGAGAGATGGGATGTAACACCCAGTGTCTGCCGTACCCAGCATGCAGCATGTTAGCTAACACTGCGTGGCAGTGAAAGGACAGGTAAGAGGTTATTCCTGGTTAAGCTGAAGCTACTTAACAAGAGGAAGTTTCAGTGCTTTTGCAATAAACTTCACAAATCTTAAGTTAAGAGAAGATCATTAACTGAGGAACTTTACAAACTCCTGTTTTTACAAATATTGAAAGTAAGTTGGTAAGTTTCTGAGAGGCAGTACCTGACTCAGGACTCAACAGATTTTTTAAAAGGCACATTTATCATATTTTACTGTTATTGTCAAATTTATTCATATTCAACATGAAACCTGTCACTGATATTTTGTTGTGCTAAAAAAATAATAACATGAAAATTATGATACAGGTCCACTCACAGTTGCATGACCAGGTAATAGTGTGTTCGGGTCTCATAGAAATCTTCCAGACCCACCACATTGTCGTGCTTTATCCTGAAATAAGACAGAGATTAGTGTTACAGCTCTTATGGTGATGTTTTTAATATATCGACGATAGAGTGCTCCTTTTTTTGATCTAATGTATTTAATTCACCCCAATTCATTTCTAGATAAAATAGTGCAAACAGTAGAGCTCCTAAACTTTATAGATGTTTTAAAACACATCAATGCATTTTACACTTGTTGCCCCATAATTGAGGACAAACATATCAAAGTTAAATCAGGAAATGTGAAGGGAGAGACACTCTAGAGAGGTTCAGTCTCTCAGGCAGCAGGGGAACCAGCACATGGGCTCAAAATCACTTTAAAAAACAACAACACTGTGAGCACAATTTATCGCAGTGTCCATTAATACAGGTTGAAACCATGCCATGCAAACAATAAAACAAAAACAACACAAACCTGCTCTTTATCAGTGCGACTTTGTATATCTGTGTTCGTTTTACCTTTTCAGCACATTGATTTCATTTTCCAGATTGCTATGAGCGAGGTGTTTCTTCTTCAAGCACTTCAGGGCGTACAGCTGTCCTGTTTTCTTCTCCTTCACCATATACACATCTGAAAACGTCCCCCTGCAGGGAACACATCAAAACGACAAAAACGACTCATTTATTGAAGTGAAAGTCAAAATGTCCAGAAACACATTATACACATCAAAACCAAGGTCAGTGTTGGACACAGCTTTGGCTTGGGTTTCCACAATGACTGCTCCTTGCCAGTGCTTTCATGACATATTTTGTAGATAAGCAAAAAAAAAAACACATATCCAAGAGTTTATATATTAGTATATAAACATATTTTTCCTTAAGTTGCACTGAGACCATCAAATCACCTCTGTAGTGCCCAGCAGCACGTGCAGACATATGATATTGTTCTTTCATGCTGTTTAAATTTATTTGGGTTAAAAGGCTTAAACTTTGATAACAAGCAAAAGATGACATATTTACCCAAGAGGACATCTTGAAAAATGCATTTTATAACCTCCTCTCTGTCAGTGTACGTCACAGTGCATCATCAACATGGCTACATCAACAGAAAGTGGATACAATTAAAGCCGACCATTGTATCAGCACAAATGCTCACTGGAAGCTTGCATTTAATTCTAAAAGAACAACTTCTCAGGTATTATCACCCATCTTTGATGATGATGATGATGATGATGATGATGATGATGTTGTTAATCAGTGCACCTCTAAATATTGTTCATTTTCTCTGGGTCCATTTTTTAAGTCAGTGTGTTCACTTTAATCGTCCACCGTATCCAAGAGCTCCTGGTTTCATAAACATCTTCATATTCTCTCAAACATACACAGAATTGTTTTGCCGTTGTCTCCGGAATCTAAAAAGAAATCAGTTGCACGTCAATGAACTACAAAGCTCCATCTTACTGAAATATTTCCTTTTTTCTCAAGTCCATCCCCTCTTTTCCATGCTTCAAGTTAAATTGGTTCACTTATTTCAAAACAAGTTGTTCCTGCCCATGAATTTGCTTGTTTGTTGATGTACTGCATTTCTGTTTTTCAAACGGTTGATAATGTTTTTCCTCATGAATTTTTTTAACAACTGAAAGGTGAGGGTGGGGTGGGTGTGAGAAAGGGTGAGGGAGAGCTGTTTGTATTTGATGCAGTTATTTTGATTGTGTCTGTATGTGTTTTACCCAAGTCCTGCAAAGAAATGATCCTCCATCTGTAACTTTTGTCAAACCAAATAATTTTTCACAGCTTGTTCTCAGACTCTTCTATGAATTAAAAAAATATATATCTTAAAAACAAACATACACAAAAGTTTCGAGTAACGAAACTGGAGCTCTAGTTATTATTTAAGTAATTGATGCTAATGTTAATTGATGATGTATTTTTTCAGTCAGGTAAAATCCTTAAAGTCTGTTGTTTATATCAAACAACCTACAAGTAAAGACGTAGGTCAGCAGTTGGTGTCTAAAACAGGTTTTCTTCACATTAACTCTCTTTAACCCAGACAGATCAGGACAGCGTTGGCTTGAGTTCAACATGACGTCCCTTCAGGTTGGCAGCCAAAATGCATTAAGGGTTTATTTCTACATCCTCACAACTGAGTCCAGCCTTTGATAAGTGTGTCACTGTGGTGCCATTTTAAAGTCATACACTTTAAAATCAAGGTACCAAACTTGTGCATATTCTGGCTTGTGCTATTATCTGTCACGATAAAGTGAGCACGAGTTTGAATTTCCTGGTTCAAAATGTGTAAAATAGATGTGTTCATCGTTTCCTAAATGGGTGCACCATAAAACAATCAAATATTTATGATATTAATTAAAAAAGGAGCAGATGAAAAAAGTAATGACTAAATTAATCTGAGGAAATCATTGTCATCAAAATGGACACTGATTTTAAACTTGAAAAACAGACTCAGTAGTTAAAACCAGTTTGTATCATCTGAGGCTTTTATCTAAAACTAAATCTGTTGTATCTTTTAGTGATTTTGAGGGCTTGATTTATGCTTTTATCTCGACCCATTTGGACGACTGCAACGCACATTAAAGTGGCATTATCTGTAAACAGGAACTCACAAGCATGAACACATTACTCCCGTTCTCACTTCCCTCCACTGGCTCCCTGTCCATTTTAGAATTAATGTTAAGATTTTATTTGTTTGTTTTTAAATCATTAGATGGTCTGATGCCTCAGTACATCTCAGACCTCACACCTGAACATAGTCTCTGTGACGTCACCCATCTGTTCTTGATACAGTCAAATGAAGTGAATCATTGGACAGAGCCATCTTTGATGACACAGACTTGAAGCTTTCTTTCTAACAGCTATAGAGTGCCCGTTAGTCACGTGAGCTGACCTCATCCTCTGATTGGACAAACCCGTAATCCTAATATCTTCTAAACTGCTGCGTTAGAAAAAAGTTCACTCACTGTACAGTGTGTGTCGATAACGAAATTAGCATTTTAGACCCAAGTTGTTTTTTGAACCAGGCTGTTATTTTGTTTTTTAATGCTGTAAAAGTCTGTTTTTTTGCTTGATGTGTTTGTGACTTCCAGTCATTCTGCAGCCAGCCTCAAGCAGATTTTCAATGAACACTTACTTTTAGCACTTCCACATGGACTTCATTTTTCTCTACCCTATGTTGCCCCTTGGTCTAGCGTGGTCTCTGTTTGTCTTTTGTTTCTTAATCACTGGTTATTGTTTTATGTTCTCTCTCTCTCTCTCTCTCTCTCTCTCTCTCTCTCTCTCTCTCTCTCTCTCTCCCTCTATATATATATATATATATATATATATATATATATATATATATATATATATATATATATATATATATATATATATATATATATATATATATATATAATTCCTCAGTGCTTTTATATGCTTTTGATTTTACACTTTTTTTTTTGTTTTTTTGTTTTTTTTCCTTTATATCTTATTTATTTACTTTAGATCTGCTGTGCAGCACTTTGGCAACCTTGTTGTTTTTAAAATGTGCTATATTAATAAAGTGATTGGATAAGACTGGAGGAAAAAGATCTTCATTGATTTCTTTAAGAAATAGAGTGCACTGTTTCATGTCCTTACAGATCGAAAGAAAACAGATGTGTAGACTCAGACACGTTTGTTCCTCATGTTTGTACAAACACACACCTGCACCTGCTTATACCACCACACCTTCTATACATCCAGAACACACTCACACCAATATAGTCAGTCAGACTCATAATCCTATAACGAAGTGGGGCTAGGATGTTCTCGCTGCTACTCTGACGTAAGTGCTCAGTAACCTGCTCACATACATGTGCGCGTGCGTGCGCGCGCGCACACACACACACACACACACACACACACACACACACACACACACACACACACACACACACACACACATAGACACACAGGAGCTTGACTCATTCACAGGCAGCCGAAGCCGGAGAGCTTTAAGTAGCTTTCAGGCTGCAGGAAAGCTCTGTGGAAGTGACACCTTCTGTTATTGTGTCACACACCTGTTACAAGTTAGACATGTACTGGAAACTAAAAAAAATTACATAACTTTTTGACAACAAATATATATTACAGGCCCCAGATCTCCTGCAAAGGTGATCATATTTATCCTTTGCATCTGAAAGCAGCACATGCAGACAATCTGTGTGTATAAGATAATAAGCTGTTTAGAAATTTGTCTCTTCTATCAAAAGGCATAAATATTTACTCTCGGTTTCAACACACTTTTTCTTCAGATAAAAGTGGAAGCATGCTGTGTCACTTTGTAGTGGTAGGAAGCTAAAGAAAATGCTTCAACAATGATCGAGCCACCTCGGATAACAGATGAAGCGATGACCTGAAGCATTACTGAAGCACACAACATGTGAGCTGCAGGTGCTCTACAGCAGATCTGTATTATTCAACAGATGTTTGATATTAAACTCTGAGATTCTCTCAAACACTCCACATAGTTAAATAACACTTTCAACAAGATAACCTGAGAGCACAAGATCAAGGTCATAAAAAGTTACTCCACTGTTGTTGTTGTTTTTTTAGGCTTTTTATGCCTTTTTTGTGAGAGGACAGGACAGTAGATAGAGTAGGTAACAGGGTGAGAGCCGGGAGTGACATGCGGGAAAGTTACCACAGGCCAGACTTGAACCCCGGTTGCACGCTCAAGGGCTTTTTTCCAGAGTGCAGCCACTAGGCCATCATCTGTGGTCCAACCCCACTTGTATTTTTGACACACAATTAACGCACACATGTTATGCGACAATGATCTTCAGCTAACCCAAAGGAAATCAGGAGCTGAAACAAACCTCCTTCAACAGAAATGGATAAACAGGTCTAATGAATGTCCAGCTTCAACGCCCTTCCTGATGGCTCTCTCTCAACACTACCAAAGTTCTTTATATTTAACGTCAATGTGAACTGAGTGACCAGAGGAGTACGTCAGATCTCAAATACTGATGCCTTTCTCCCCCTTGCCTAAGTCCAGGTGACTCTGTCGAAATCTAACCAGCCTGGACTTATTTCCCCATGTGAGGCCGGACTGAACCACACTGTGCAATAAGGATCCAGGCTCATGTATTGGCAGTGCCCAGGAGCTGAATTTGAACCTCTTAAGCAAAAATCCTGACCTCAGTACTTTGGACCATACTGAGACTTGAATTAACCACCCACTAGCTCCAAAGCCAAGTCCCTACAAGCTGAGCTACTTTCAACCCCATGACCATAAAGAAGGAGATTTGACTGGAAATAACATCAACAAAAAGTGTGGCTTCATGTTTAAGGGGCATACTTTTAAAAGAGAATTGCATTTCTATAAGAAGCAGATAGAAATCAATGAAGCACGAACAAAGAAACTTTCTGTTTCCTATGATTGATAAATTGACTTTGACAAGTTCAATTGGTGGAATGCCCCTTTAAGTAGAAAACAAATGCTTGGAGAAAACAAGTTTTTTCTTTTTTTTCGCTCTGATTTTTTCGCTCTGATTTTTTGCAAACCATCCACTCACAGGGGCAGAATTGATTCCACAGATGGAGATGGCTGAACTACATTCTGTCTTCCAACAGGTTAATGTCATGTCCCTCCTTAGGGAGCTATCAGGGGATTACACAGACTGCCAGAGACTCCATTGACAAAAAGGAGTCCCAGAGAGCTTGGGAAAGGTTAATCCTTGCCATGCAGACCAACCTGAGCAGGACAGACAGAAGTCCGCTGATGCACCTCTGAATTTATGAACAGCCACAGAAAACTAGATGAATGCTGCTGCAAAATCCTACAGTTCCCCTTTCCTTGATCATTCTCTATCCTATGTTCACTTAACCTAAGAGCTGTGTCAAAACTTAAAGCTGCACAAAGCTTAAAGAGTGCCTTTTTCTGCAGTTTTCTGCATTTCTGAAAAAAAGCTGCAATAAACGTTCAATCAGGAGGACTCAATGCTGAACACTGTGTCTTCACTCCTCTGTGCATGAACACATCTCTGCTCTTTCTTTGATATGTCTTTCTCAATCCTCCTTCCCATCACCCCTAGCCTTCACAGATTCACCAGCTCCTCATCTTCATTGCAAGAGCATTGCCATCCCTCCATCGTTACTCAGTCTTTGTAGTTTCTTCAACGTCCTCTCATCAGCTTCAGATGATCTCATTGGCACAGGAGGACAGATTATTGCTGCAGCGCAGGGCAGACCTCCTGTGATCAACCTGTCTTCCTGTGGTGTTTATCCACTAATAGGACCCCGATAAGAGACTCTGCCACATGATTCTGGTCCTGTATTGCTCCAGAGGTCCAAGGAAGGAATGTGCTAAAGCAAGGGTATCCAAACCAAGGAGGAGTATGGAGTCAATCCAGGAGACAGCCTTGAGTCAACCCAAGGTGAGATCAGAGATGAGGACCTTATGGTTCACATCTGGTTCACTTTCCATGTTTCACTATGGGTGCACCCATGAGGAGCGAAGCTTTAAATCAGATGCACTCTTTTTCAGCCTCAACCACTGGAGCCAGGACAGGACTCTTGTATATGAATCCCATTCAGAGACCATGACTCCCTGTGTAGGTCAGAGAGGCTGAGATGACGGTATCTCATAAACCTGCATGCTAGGTGTCAGAGCCCATCGCTTAATATCACATCATTTATTCATCTTCTATCCCGCTTATCCTGTTCAGGGTCAAAAGTGGCTGGAACCTATCCCAGCTGTCTTAGGGTGAGAGGCGGGGAACATCCTGGACTGGTCGCCACTCAATCACACACAAAGACAGACAGACTTTCACACTCACACCTACGGGCAATTTAGAATCACCAGTTAACCTGATGAGCATGTTTTTGGACTGTGGGAGGAAGCCGGAGTACCCGGAGAGAACCCACACATGCACGAGAAGAACATGCAAACTCCACACAGAAAGGTCCACCTGGCAAACCGGGATTCAGTCTTGTGACCTTATTGCTATGAGGCTGCAGCACTAACCGTTGCTCCACCGTGCAGCCCTTAATATCTCATCATTTTTTGTAAAAATAAACATTCATCTTAACCATGACTCTCTCCTGGTTGAGAAATTTAAAAACAGTTTGACACAAAGACAAATGGAAAAGGGACAGAGCAGGGTAAAAGCTTATTGGATTGTTGATGATCTGTTGCTTTGCATTAGAAAATAAATCAGAGGAACGTGAAATGTCTGCAAGATTAAACTCGGTTATTTTACATAAAACCGAAAGAGCTTCCAAAAGAAATCATCTGACATGGCTGCAGTTTGCTGCAAATGATCTCAACCACTCTGAATAAGCACACAAAGACCAAACACAGTTTGTTCTCTCTCTCTTCTGTCTCAACATAATTTTATATGAAGCTGTACTTACGATCCCATCTTCCCCTTGAACTCAAACACATCCTTGATGTTACTTGTGCTTTTCTTCCAGCTGCAGATGATCTCTTTCCGCCCCATCTCGGCTCTGACGTTGCCGTAGACTCCTGAAGAAAATTTGATTGCACGTCATTTGAGTGAGTGAATTTTACATGGAAAATGTTATGATCCTGAAAAGAATTATAAAACATCAGTTTGTGATTGTTCTCACAGCTCTGCGTAAACATACAACTTGAGATTTTTATCTCAGTTTATCTCGTTCTGTGACTTTAAGCTTTCATTGAATTTGATGGTGTATTACAGTCCCTGTGAGGACTTTTTCGACTGGTTATGAAACAGAATGAATTTACGACTAAAAAAGACTGACAATTTCCAGACACTTATTTTAACATCTGTAACCAGTGTAAGGTGGTGGGTATCAAAACAGATAAATTGTCTTTTTTCAACAGCAGTATTAGACTTTAGTCACAAAAAACACTGCTTATGCTGCACATGTATGAGAAAAAACAAAACACAGAAAGACCTAAAGTTACCACTTTGTCCAGAGGGGGTGCCAAAATCAACCCAAACAGAACATTCCTCAAAGGAGCGTTAATTCATTACAGCATACTAAAGCTGTTTACAGATATGCCCTTAGGGGAATTTGCAGAACAATTGAGGCGCAATGCAGACAAAATAACATTTATGTGTAGCATTTGAGCAGGGTGCTAAAATAAATCAGTGGTGGTGAAAAATTATTAAATACAGTGTGCATTTTTGTTTGGGTCACAGTGATCTGTAGAAGTTTCCATTCTTTGACTTGTTTTTCAAGAAATGAGCCAAGCTGACCATTATCTCAAAAAATGAACCATGCCTTGCTTTTACAAGATGTTTTAAAATATAACTTTAGAAACTTGGACTCGTTGTTTTTGTCTTTATTTACTTTTAGTTATACTGTATTTAGGAGAAAGCACCATCAAAACAGTGGGAGTCTTTTTACTCCCTCTCTGACCCTCACCTTTCACTGTACCACCTATTAAGGTGTCACCTTAACCTCATGTTCTGGTTACATAAACTGATGCATGTCCAGGACTGAGGTCAGCGCTCACTTGGTAGGCTAAAGCCCGTTTGTACCTATCAGTTACACAAGCCTCAGAAAGCAGAAGGATTACAGAGTTAAATAGCCACGGTTAGTTAATCTCCTGTACTCCTTCCTTGTGTCTGCTGTGGGAACAGATTAGCAGGTGATTCTCTAACGGGACACAAAACTGGGTCGTTTTCTAATCTGGGCCTCGACAGGCCAATGAAATATAACCTTCAGAAATATTAAATAAGCACCAGCATTAGGCAGTTCAGTCTATCACACAGATGTGTCACATTGGTCTACATTTACAGGTGTTTATGATCAGTTTCATAACATTAAAAGCAATTAATTAAGAAAATAAATGGAAGAAAATCAAATTAACTGTTAATTAGAAACACCCTTAACCTTTCTGTCAGTCTTTACATAAAATGAAGTAACTACAGGATATTTCATAGCCATTGTGTGCAGCCTGAAATTTTTGTACTTTTCTATTTCAATTCTGTGAGTATACAACTGAAGAACACGCTTCAAATTTCAAATTTTTGTTTTTGCTCAGTGGAAATTAAAAATCTTCCCTCTGAAGTTCAGAAACATCTGAGCAATTTTTCAAAGGAAGGTTATGATGAAACTAGATACTTTGAAAGCCTCGGTGATTAAAAAACAGTTTTCATAATCTAATAATAACTTATACAGTTCTTTTTGTAGTTTAAGCTATTGCTGTCCCATGCAGGCCTCCAGTTTCTAAAAACACTGAACTCCTGCTTTGTAAATGTGTAGATGTCTAAAATTAAATGTTATGTTAGATACTTTATTAAAGCAACGTAACCTTTTCCGAGGCCTTAAACGGTCTTTCTCATATTAAAAAAATAACAATACTGCTTACTTAGGAATTAAAATAGGAGTGGAAGCTAGTTTTCCATCTCTGCTGGTTAGATCTTTTTCAAAGTGGGCACCGACATTAATTCACATCGGGACCAAACTAATTCGAGCTCACGGATCAAGACATACGAGAAACAGGACTAAATCTCGGGCTGAAAAGGTGATAAATGTAGTTTTTACCTGAGGAGCGGTGCAGGGGTGGTGAAGTTGAGGTATCCTTGGATGTACCTGGCTGCTTCTGGTGAGCTGCTGCTGTTCAAGAGCACCGAGGGGCGGAGCTTCGTCCATTCATTAATCTCTGCGGTTTCACAACGTGCTGCATCCAGGGACACTCAGAAAGTGCTGGAGATCATGAGAGAAAGTTTTAACTTTTAGATAAAATAAAAATCACTTCAGTTGTCTTTAGTGGTGAAAAACAGGAGTGTTTCCAGCCGCAATTTGATAGAAGTGTTTAAAGTGTCTCATGTGAAAGAGTTATTTGTTTGGAATTAAAATACATTATATAAGATTAAAAAAAAAAAACATATTGGTTTTGTTTCAAACATTTCACAACGAAATGCACCTAAAATAAGTTATCCCGAGTCACTGTGTGCATAACATATTTTACAGTCCAAAATAAATAAACACTGGGTTATCTATCCAAAGACATTTAAAAAGTGACTCCTGCTCCATTTAAGCTGCAGCTAAACTAATCAAGCTGCAAGTGGTGTGAATTATGAGCTACCTGTTTATCAATGGTTGCTTTTTGTGTATTCACTTATGTGTGCTTCTTTCAAATAGCGTTGCAAAATTTGCTCACAGAGCCAAAACTTCCGTATAATAAATCATATTAACTGAGTCTGGCAGCAGATTATCTACAAAAGGTACATAAAAGTCTTTCAATAAAAAAAAATGGCAACATTTTTTTTCTCATGTGAGTTTTTAGACATTCCTCATGTGAACTCCTTTTTATGACAAAGTCTGCTGTGAATTTATCCTGTGACCTGTTTCTCTTTAATGCATGTTTGGATTTCCACTGCACATGCACATGCAAGCTTAGCATGATTAGCTCGCACACATGCAGTCAGCATAATTGTGATAATGATTACAGCACATTATCGCATATAGCGCTGCAGGTACAGCCTCTTTCTGATGATGCAATGAAAGTGAGCGCTCTAGTTTCTGCAGACACAGATGTTCAGCTATTTAGTGTACTTGTACATGTGCTATTAACCCTCATGCAATAGATGTGCAATCTAATTTTGATCCAAGTTTTTCCAGCCACTTCAAATTTTGGAATGATCATTTGAATAACCAGTTCTTCTTTGTGCCTCACTTGACAAGTCCACACAGTCAGTCTGAAGGTGTGCAGTGCTGCAGAAAGGATATTAAAACCCATCTAAGCTGATTAAATCAGCAGCTAATACAAAGAGATATCTCAGGCCATTCAAGCTAAACATGAGTTTTTACATTTATGTTTATTGTCACAGACTGTAGACTAAATAAAACATATTCTTTATACAAACATAAGTGGAAAGATTTTGAGAATGAAACATTACACCATGTCACCTAAAATGGATTGATTAATTTTATTATTCATTTATTGTCACTTAAACTATTTAAAGTTTATTTAAATAAAAATAAAGGAAACGGTGAGTAATTTCTTGTATTAGTGTGTTTCTGTATATGCAGCTGTCCATAGTTGAAATGATCCGCACTAATCTTCCGGCTTGATATGTGTGTTACATCATGAGTCACTGACATAACATTTAGATCAACAGTACTGACCTGATTACTTCACTGACATAAGACATGATCACAGCTTGAAGGGAACCTCAGATGTTATTTGACTTTTCACCTTTTGATGCAAACTGGAGAATTATAGTCAATTTATCAATGTCAAATTACACAATTAAAAAAATATAATACCATGCACAAAACACGATTTTGAATGCAAGCTTCTCCAACAATGTTAGTCAGCTCAACTATATTCAGCTCAATTCATACTCTATAAAAACTTGCCTCTCAAAGGGCCTCACATGGAACAGAAAGACATAACGTAACAGAAATACAGAGTGCATTTACTCAAGTTACTTTTACCAAGTAGCTCTTTGTGTACTCATATTTTCTGAGCAGTTTTTGAAAACATTTTTTTTTTTTTCACTTTTACTGTATTGTTTTCTGTTAGAGGTATTTTACTTCCTTATATTTAACACAGCATGAGTAAAAAGAAAAAGGGGAGGGAGAGGTACAAGCTTTTCATCAACTGTTATGAACTGTGGCTGTTTCGCTGCCACCCTGTGGCGTTAGTGGTGGACTAATGGGCAGGAGAGGAGAAAAGCATTCCTCCTTCTGCTGAAATCAGAAAAAGTAATGTTTTATAATATGATACAGTCACAGATGAGTTCTTACCAGGTTAATGAACATTGCTTAAACCAACCACAGTAAAGTAAACAGAGAGTCACAACCTAATTTACATCAGTATGCGCCACCCAGGGAGTCTAAATACAGTTCCGGGAAAGAGATACAATAACAATATTCTATAACTTAATTTGGGAAAGCTATTGTTGTCAGCAAAATCTTTTCTGTTCTTCTATTATTAAAACCTTAACATTTAGCCTAAATGTGCTTTTACATTATTTGCACTTAAAGCAGCTTTTGTAATTGTGCAGCCCAGGCATGAAAGCTCCCATATAATGTCAGATAGGCCTCAACTCTAAACATTTTTAGGTTCAGACAAAAAAAAAAAACATCCCTCTTCTATTCTGCTTATTAAATCCTTTGATGGATGCAAAATACTTTTTTTTATTATTAGCTTTAGTTAATCTTAATGATATATATTTTTTTATTTTTTAAACCAAGTTTTAATAGAATATTTTACATGCATTTACTTTATTTTTTCCTTAACCTATTCTTCTTATTATTTTATATATTTGATGCTGTAACACTTGCTTCCTTCATGACATTTTGTTTTTCACTCTGTAAAGCACTTTGAATTGCCCTCAGTATGAATAGTGCTTCAGAAGTGACCTTGCCTTGCCTTGCCTTACCTAAGCAGGGAAGGGAGGAGGTAAACGGCAGATAAACAAGTGTTTGTTCTTCTTTTGGAACTTTACTGCTATTTGAGCCTAATTCTGATACGCGTACTATACCTTTCTTACACTCCAGCATAGTGAGTGGCGGTACTGCGCTTAAACGGTATTTCCCATCCACCATGAACACAAACAGAAGAAGAAGAGCATAACAAAGAGACGTCGCTGACGTCACAAATTGACGTCGTGTTGATTTTGAGCGGAGAAATAATTTATTTATTAACTGACGTAAGGGCGCTAAATCTAAAATAAACCGTGAATAAAATGTGAAAATTCATGAAATATTTTGATGAAGCAGCTGCACGTATGAAAGGTTCGATTATATTTGACCTTACACAATAAAGTCGTTACGTAGCGTCAGGTAGCGTGAAATAGAAAACGCAGGAAAAATACATGCTAACGCTGCCGGTCGGGTTAGCTTCATCTTAGCTAGTGAGCTAACATTAGCATAAGGCTAGTCTGTAGCGCTGATATGACTTTGCAAATACACGTGTGTTTTAAACTGTATTTTATTTTTATGTGTGTCTCTGTGGTGTGTGACATTTAAGTTTGATAGCGAAGGAATTTGACTGCTATTACTTGCTGGCTGAGTCTCTAAGTGCTTCATAGCTAGCGGAAGGTTGCTTCGTAGGAACCCAGCTATGACCTGATAACGTTCAGCCCTTGTTAGCCGACTCTGTTAGCATGCATAGAAATAGTAGAGGGTAACAACGCTGTTTTATCATAGACTTATAAATCGCTGTGGTTAATGTTGTAGGACTATGGCGCCCCGCTTACAGCTTGAGAAAGCGGCTTGGCGTTGGGTGGAAACGGTGAAACCAGAAGAAATCAGACAGGAGCATATCGAGTTAGCATATCGTGTCAATCTCCCGGCCTGCAAGAGAGGAGCCTGCAGGTACACTTTCCTTATGTTTAAGCATTTGTCCTGATAATATTTTTGTCGGAGGAGTATTGGCTGCAAAGTTTAAGATGTGCTGTTCATGTAACTTGCATTATAGAGTGATACAATGTCCACAAGCAGTTAGATTTGTTCCCTTGCAGGTGGACAAGCTTTCATAGCATGCAGGTCATCACTTGAGTTTTTCAAAATGGCCTTGACAGTTTATTTCATCATTAAAGACATAAAAAAGATAACTCCAACAGAATTTGTTGTTGTAGTTTGCCCAACCGTGTTGATCGCATTGGTGGACAAGCACAACACTTCTTCATCGCACACTCCTGGTCAAATATTACTGTAATACAAGTGAAAGTATAATGAGTTAATCAATTACTAAGCTAAATTACTGACGTTTTTGCTATTCAAACACCCCTTTTTCAACTTGCATGCCGCACATTTCCAGATATTTAGCTAACTACTGATTTGAGCAACCATAGTAAATAAATGTCAGCTAAGTAAAGACAACTTCAATTCATTCAGCCATTCATTTATACTTCAGTACAGTTTGTCATTTACCACCACTGGTTATGAGCAGTTAAATAAGCACGGTAAGCATGGTTTTTATCAATTCATCAAAAAATGACAATAAATTATATAATCTAAACCTTTTTTTAGATGGAGTTTTTAAGACTTGTATATCTACATAGAAATATGGCGGATCAATATCACTTTTGCAGACTCTTTGGATATCAAGTCTGGAAAGCTTGTGTTTAAATGTTTCTGTGGACCTGCTCCTTAGACTTTTTACAGGTTCATAGAGCGAATTAAGAGCTGCAAAAGACCCACTGGAGCAGCTCTGTTGACGATTGTTTATTTTCATTCACAGAAACATCAGACAAATCCTTTTAGCTTCACTTGAAACTTTTTTCACCACTTTAAAGGAGCCAGAGCAACAAACTTGTGCTTCTTTATGATTTTTCTGTTGCTATGTCACAATTAATCGTTGCTATGTCACAATTATCTGCTTTCCTTTTTGCAGAAGGAACTGCAAAGGAAACCCCAACTGTCTTGTCGGTATAGGTGAACAGGCATGGCTGGGGGAAATCGATGAAAATGCTTTCCATAATATTGATGACCCAAATTCAGAGCGACGGGACAAGGTGTGTCAAAGTTATTATTTCTCTATTTTTCCCTCCAACATCTGTGGAGATTTGAACATTATCTAAATGTCTCTTTGTTTCTGTCCCTGCTTCTTCTAGAACACATTTGTTGGCCTGACCAACCTAGGTGCTACATGCTACGTCAACACATTCCTGCAAGTGTGGTTCCACAACCTGGAGCTGCGGAGGAGCCTCTATCAGTGCCATAATTCCAGAGCCCAGGAACACAACTCTGACTCAGGTACAACTGAGATTTGAAGTATTTAAAAACATGTCATGACATTCAGTCATTTCCTTTTCATTTCAGTTTTGTATGCTTCTTGTTAAAAATATTGCATTCACCATCAGCTAGAGATATTATGGAGGTTTCATTGTCATCACCAGCAACATTCAGGCTCTCTTGCCCCGTGCTATGTTGTCATTTGTGCAAATTGCTGTCTTAAATGTTGCATTTATTGTATCCTTAAATACTTAAAATGCTAAATTTGTAGGATACATAAGTTCAAGAGGATAATGAGTAGAATTCTAAAGTTAGTATAAAAACATTGGTTTTGTAAATGTAATATTTTTTTTACTCTACTTAAAGAAATCTTTATTACTGAAGACTTAACTCTTAAGGGTTTTTCAATTGTTATTTTAGGTGTTATGTAAGTCACTTAATAAATAATTATCATCTAAAAAAAATCTGTTATTCTGCTCACTGCCACAACCTTAACTCTCCTCAGATATTGTTCTGCAGTCATGAGTTTATGATCATATTTGCAGACACAGGCAAACTAAAAGATTAATCGTTTTTTGTTATTTGTTGATGTCGTTTCTAAACATCTGTAATGCTGTGTTTTTATCTTGAGTTAATATTTGTTAGAACTCAGGAACTGGCAGATAAAGTTCTTCTGAGATGTTATGACATGATTGTGGTTTGAAGATTTGACAGAAGTGAAGACTGAAGCATCCGCTACATCTGCAAACTTCTAATCCGATTGTTTTCCAGGTTTTTGCCTTTCCGAATTATGGACGTTTTTTTTTTTTTTTTTTTTTTCAAATGACGTCTGTGTGTCTTTCAGATTACGAGCCTCAGTCCATCTGTGAGCATCTTCAGTACCTGTTTGCACTCCTACAGAACAGCAACAGAAAGTACATAGACCCTTCGGGGCTGGTCAAAGCACTTGGTCTGGACACGGGACAGCAGCAGGTAGACCACAACATGAAATCCTGCAAAGAGTCATGAAGTTACCTTAAAAGTATCTGTCTGTTTCACAGCTAAAGTTGAAACAGATAGCAGTATTTATTTGCCAAAGGTCATATTTTGTAGTTTTCTCTTACCTTGAGGTTAGCGCTCAGAGTTTGTCATTATCTATGACACCAAAAGTTATGTCCTGTTATGAACTGTCACTTACTGTAGATGGTGATCTGTTGGTCCACACAGCGATTGTGAGTCAGCATTCGTTCAGTAGTCTGTTTGTTCATCACTGTCCACTGAAGTCTAAATTTCTCTTTCAGGATGCCCAGGAGTTTTCAAAGCTTTTTATGTCTCTACTGGAGGACACGCTGTCCAAGCAAAAGAGCCCCAGCCTGCAGAACGTCATCCAGCAACAGTTCTGTGGACAGTTCTCATACGTCACGGTGTAAGTCCAGCCAGTACTGAAACATCATCAAATTTCACCCTTCATATCCCGCTAAAAATAGATTTTTGTTTGCTGTTCTTTGTAAAACAGAGAATGGGGAAGTTTTTTCACCCAATAAAGTTAAATCCTTTAACACCTGAGCCTCAAAATGCCTGCCTGAAAAAAAAAAAAAACGTCCTGTGAGTAAAAGCTTTGGCCCATTTTTCAAGAATATTTGGAACTTTAAATATCTGGAGTTATTTTCAATTTACAGCATGTTATTTGAGAGTAAAACAGTTTGAACTGAAGAAAAACACAAAGACAGTTGGATTTTAGAGGTTTAGTGAAGGCAAAAAACAGGACAATCAAACACTGGCAACTGATTTTATAGGCTGAACTTAAACTTTGAACATTAATGAACACATGTTCATTTAAATTCGTGAGCCTTTTTCTCTTATTTAGTAAAAAAATGAATTAAGAAAAGGTCTCTGACAGCATCAGCAGAACCTCCAGCCTCTCCCTCTCTGAGCGCACAAGCCACCTGTAGACATCTGCTCCTCATCAGGAGACAAACTGAAAGTAGAGGAGAAAATCTTCAGCTGCTCACGCTCACTGTACAGAACAAACAAGGCACGGCACATTATTTAACAAAGATTATCAGACAATACAAGCTCCAAATCATGCTCCCACAGTGAAATGAACACTCTGCACTTTTCTGAAACAGCAGAATAAATAGATGTGCCGTGTTACGCAGTGTGTGATACACACACTTACTCACATACAGTACAAACACAGCATGGTGCTCTGTTCTAAAAAGGTTACTTCACATCGTCAACATTAAATTATACACTTAATGTACAAAAAAGATGAAACACACTGTTCTAAGAAGGCACCACACAATACAAGCCTCAATCTATGCATAAAATAATGCAGACAGAGTAAAATCTAGATAGAGAGAGCTCTACAAGCCTGAGATTCATCTCATCCAACAATACCCTTTGTCATGTGAAGTTTCTCCTTCGGTCTCAAAATCATTCAGAAACCCCAATTTGAGTTTTATGACCCTAAACGATCTTCTTTTTTGGCATTTTTTGAAGAACTCTGTTTTCTCTGTGCACCCCTGTCATCCATCTGCTCTGCAGTCTGTGTGTATTTGCTGACTTCATTAAATGCCTGAGTGAAATTACCGTAATAACCACATATCGGCTGAAAGAGCTCTCACGAACCGTTGGAATTTTTCAGATTGTGCAAACCGTTTAGAAATGACGGCCATTCAAAGCGCACCTGTGCAAATGTGTCGGCGCAGACACATCCATAGTTAAAGGGTTAAAATCAAGTAAACTGTTCTGGGATAAAGTTGCATTAAATGAAATAGAGGTAGAGGACTGTTTAAGTACTGATGTTGATTTTTTTCTTCTGGTTTGACTCTCGGCGCTCATGGGCTGACGTGACCTAGAAAAAGTTGTGTGAATCTTATTAATGAGTCCTGTTTGGACCAAGTTGAATTCTGTGTCTCTTTCTCAGCCTTCGTCTGTCACCTCTTTCACTCCTGCTCATTGATGTCCAGCAAACTGTACCATGATTAATGTGACAGAGCAGACTGTCTTTATGTCATGGAGGGTCTTCTTTTCATTTTGCCTGATTACTTCAGTTAAACTCTGTCTTTTTTGGTAACTTTGACAACCTGACAGAGCTACATAGATCTAGTGAATCGGTCTGTCTTTAAGTTTTTCCACACTGAGGAAGTAATTGATTTCCTGGACAAGGGACTTTTCATTTTGGATGTGTTACAGGCTTCCTTTGCAGCCGTCACGTATTTAACTTATCTGTCAGTAAACGCAGTAAGAAGAGAGGATGGTGTAGGGAAGTTTTCTCATTGCTCAGATAGATTTATAGTTTTTTCCTCCACTAAAGGACATTTTTTAAAAAGCCATGCTGTCTGGGAGAAAAATCAGTGTCTGAAATGGTGTAATATAGAAAGAGCAGTGTCAGAACATTTCTGTTTTAGCTGCTAACTTGCTCGTTGTTTGTTTTATTTGTTTGTTTGTTTTTCAGCTGTAACCAGTGTGGGCGGTCATCTGCGCTGCTGTCTCGATTTTATGAGCTTGAGCTGAACATCCAGGGCCACAAGAACCTCAACGAGTGTGTCACAGAGTTTCTGAAGGTAACTTTGAAAACAAAAACATGAACACAGCATCCTTACCTCTGATGTATAAACGCCCTGTGTTTATCCAAAAATCCATACATCCTAAAAGTTAATGATAGGTTTTCTTTGTGTAAAGGAAGTGGTTGTCCTGAAAATAAATTACTGAGTGTATTTTTTCATCACTTTCCTTTTCGTTGCTCAGGAGGAGAAGCTGGATGGGGAGAATCGCTACTTCTGTGAGAGCTGTCAGAGCAAACAAAACGCCACCCGGAGGATCAAACTGCACAGCCTCCCTCCAACTCTCAACCTGCAGCTCATGCGTTTTGTCTTTGATAGGTGGTTATTCCCCGTCTAAAAGTATTGCAGCCATAGAACAAACTTTATCACCCTGTGAATAAAACATGTGTTTTTGTTAAATTCAAACTCTTGTTGGAAAACTATTTCAAACAAATATTTTGTTGATTTTTACCTCCAGTACCTGATTTATTGATGAGGATTTACTAAAATCTTCCTTCTTCTGCAGACAAACAGGCCACAAGAAGAAGCTGAACACCTTCATCAGTTTTCCAGAGCAGTTGGACATGGGGCCTTTCATGGAAGGAAAACAGGGTATTTTCATCTTTATTCTGAAGATGAACTAGAATCAAAACAAGTTTCTAAATCTTGACCAGTTACTTCTCTCCAATCGACTGCTGACATTTAACTCTTTTCATTAATTTTCTCAGACCAGAAGTTTGTCTATGAGCTGAGTGCGGTGCTGATCCATCGGGGCATCAGTGCCTACTCAGGCCACTACATTGCACATGTGAAAGACGCTCGCACTGGAGACTGGTACAAGTTCAATGACGAGGAAATCGAGAAGATGGAAGGCAAGAAGCTGCAACTCGGCATCGAGGAAGACATCGGTGAGTACTTCGTAACAGATATTTTGTGGTTCCATTAAACTTAAATGAACAGAAAAGTAATCCTTACTCAAAGATGTTCCCGTCACCTGAGAAAAAAGCCCATGATGAGGATTTTGTGTCCTTAACTCAAAGGAAGTTCCAGTTAATTTTTTTATCTCTTTGAAACTGTCCCTGTCTGTAACCTGCCCGAGTGTTTATTAAATGCACTGTTAAAGGATTTATTCATCATCATTTTGTCTTTAGTACAGTGGGTGATAGCGTCTTCCTCCCAGATAAAAACAATAATGATTCCAGGCACAGGTGTGAATTAACGCCAAATAGATCGTCCTTAGAGCGCCTTTAACATTCTGTAAGTGTTTACACTTTCTGAAAGATTTTGGGTTTACCACTTTGTGTTCTTGCTCCATAGCTGAGACGGTAAAATCCCAAACACGAAAGCCAAAGTGCAGTAAAGGCTACCACTGCTCCAGAAACGCCTACATGCTGGTTTATAAAGTCCAAGAAGAGGAGGGCTCAGATCCCCCAATGACCAACGTTGAGGTTCCAAGTGAGTGTGACAGTTTTAACATGTTTCCCTTTAACAATCTGTGTTTTTTCTGTCATTATTCCCTGATGTAAACAAAGATGCCAACCACACAATACAGAACAGATCATTTTTTATCTTTCTTTTTGTTTTTTTTCAATAAGTTTATACCATAAACAGCCGCCTGCTCCATGTTTCCTTACTGATAGTTTCTTTTACTGTCGCCTCTTCCCCAGCCTTCCTCCAGCGGTTGGTGGACCAAGACAACCATAAGTTTGAGGAGTGGTGCAGTGAGATGGCTGACATGAGAAAACAGAGTGTGGATAAAGGCAAAGCAAAGCATGAGGAGGTCAAGGAGCTGTACGAGCTGTTGCCTGCAAGAGATGGTAAGTACAAAAAAAAATCACCCAAAGTCCACCTGAACAGAACCGACACCTGAAAATTATTTCCAGATAAGCTTTGTTATTATAAAAGTGTGTGGGGAGTATCATTGGTTCATATTTCTACAGACTAAGTCTGGATGTCTGCGGTCAGGGGCCCTCTACCCGTTTATTTTCATAACCTCTGCTTTCCTTCCTCAGGTGAGTCATATGAGTTTGTGCCACTCGACTGGTTGAAGAAGTGGCTGGACGACTCCACTGCCACTAAAGAAATCGACAACACCCTCTTCTTGTGTTCTCACGGCAAGCTCCACCCGGACAAGGTGGCCGACTCCAAGAGGATTTCTTTGGAAGCTGCTCAGCTCCTCTACGAGCGCTACGGAGGAGGACCAAGACTGGACGGTGGGTGAAGCAGAAGCTCTGAGTTCATTCTGCAAAACTAAAATAGTTCAAATTTTTCTGATTTGATAGTTAGAGAGTTTTGGTGTCTTCTTTACAGAAGTGTAACTAAAACAACAGTGCTGTGGAGTATCTCTAACATTTTATAAAAACAACTTTTTGCAGTAAGATTTCAAACTCAAATCACTTTTTATCGTAGAAAAGCTAAGGACTTTGACTTAAGACTACTTTGATGCTAATCTCACTTCTGTTTGTTTCTTCAGCCTCATCGTTGTGTAGAGAGTGTGTAAGTCAACGATGCAGAGTGCTGCGGCTGAAGAACCAGCTCAACGAAGACTTTAAGGAAATCACCAACCTGGTCAAGCGCACACTCAGGTAAACGCTCGCAGGATATGAATGGATCATTTTTTATTTATGCAGTGCAAAATCACAAGAAGTATTCCTAATTTTTTCAAGATGCTTAATAAATATATTAGCAGGTCCAGACCTGCCAGTATATTTAAAGCAGACAGACCCAGTGGCAAAGTAGCATGTGATTAAAAGAATAAACAGCTGACATGTTAATCAACACCATAATTTCACACACTTTTCAACAGCCAACAGATAAATAGAGTTAAAAAGAGAGTTAACTTGAACTCATCACGTTGTTTGTTTTTATGTGTTTTAGTGATGAGGGCTACTGGGTGGGTAAAGCATCTCTGCGCAGCTGGAGACAGTTGGCTTTGGATCAGCTGGAGGAGGACGAGCAGGAAACCAAACACAGTAACGGACAGACCAACGGACAGGGACCACACACCAACAACAGCAAAGGTAAAAGAGACTGGATGTTGGTTCTCTTCTGTCGGTGTCCAGAGTTTGTGTTCATTCATCTTTGAAACTAGATTTTCTTTTCTGCACTTTTGTAGCCCGAGTTCAGGCGGTTATGAGACGGGCTACTCATGAGGTTTTTACTACTTGACCTTCAGTGATAGAAATAAAAGTGAATATTTAGTCAGTCCAACACTTTAAACCTATGAATCAACATCAGAAACTCACTGATTGAGCCGCTCATGGATGATTGATGACTGAATATATCTAAAATAACTCCTGTGACATTAACCGGTTTGAACTGCTTGATTCTAGAGTTCAGTCAAGAGCTCTCTGAGGGAAACGAGGACGACATGAAGACTTTCAATGAAGACATCGTCTGCAGTCATGGTACAGTCCTATCATCTACAGAAACACTGTTTAGTCTTTAAAATGTTTTACACACACACACACACACACACACACACACACACAGAGTGGTTTAGTCTTTGTGGTTTGCTGTATGTTTGCTCATAAACATGTTTCTTCTGTAGGTGGTTTGAGTATTCTGGAAACAGAACGCAAGCTGGTGTCATCAGAGGTTTGGACTAAACTGAGGGAATACTTCCCCAAAGCCCCAGAATTCACCAAGAACCAGGAGTCCTGTCAGCAGTGCCTGGTGAGTCGACGTGAAATATGTTCACAGTGCACTGATTCTTTAGTCTGGGCGTCTGTGTTTGATTTATAAACCCTGCAGCTGCATCATTTTCTAAGAGTAGCTCAACAGTAAACCTGCTGTAGTTCAGTTTACATGGCTTAATTCATTAGTTGAAACAAAAGTTTTAATTTAAGCATCAAGTTCAGTCAGTTTATGTGTCAAAATAAAGTAAATAATTTGGTTAGTGCTCAAGTTTCCTTTTTTTCCTACAGACATTAGAGCAGGAGGAAAAGGACAATGAGGCCGTCAGTAAGATGATGGCTCTGGACCAGAAGAACCAACTACTCAACCTCTTCCATGAGAAGAACCGGCCGGTACTCACCAAGTGGCCTCAGGTAGAAACCAACCTGTCGGTCTGAAAAAGATGAAAGATAACATGGTTTATTTGTCGTCACTCTGTGGTTGCTAAAGTAGAAATAACTTGGAGAAAAATGGAAAATAAGAGTAAATGAGGCAGAGATTTGTAGCTGACTTTGAAATTCTCACACTCTGATTGTTAAGCTCTTGTAAAAATAAAAATGCCAGCAGCAAGATTATTTATTTAATCGTTTGTTTTTGTTATGCTTTATTTTACGGCCTGTGTATTTTAGTCAGATTTTCCATTAAATGAAAACTGAGACATAATCGGTCACTCACCCTGAAGCGTCTGTGTTCAGAGCTCTGTTGGTAAAGTTGGTCAGTGAGCAGTAAGTTATTAAACATGACAAATTTGAGTCGTGTCATGTTGAAGTGTATTATCTGATGTAGCCACAAATCAATGCATTTTCTTATCACTCTGCATCCTGATTTACAACAAAAAAAGTTTCTAGTTGAAATGACACACGCGTGTTAAAAATGTTCTGATTGTTTCCCCTTCAGGGCACCGACGTACTTTACATTGTTCCTCTTTTCTTTGTGGATGAGTGGAGGAAATTCATCAGGTACGTTTGTTTCAACAAAACAACTTTTTTTTTACTGTTTTGTTGAAGTGGCTGAGCCATCTTTATAAAGAGTTTGGCCTGAATATCAGATGTTTGTTTCATGTGATAAGCTTCAAGTTTCTGATTTAAATGAGTCTAAAAATATATCAATGATGCAAAGTTGTTTTTTTTTTTATCTTTGTGTTTCGCAGGAGACCGACCAAATGCTCTCCTGTGTCTAATGTTGGAAACACGCTGCTGCTCTGTCCTCACGGAGGATTCATGTTCACCTACGACTCACTCATCAATGGAGATGCACAGCAGTGAGTTATCTTTAATCAACTGGACAACAGTTGAAATAGTTGCTTCATATCCTAATCCTGAACGAATCTTTATTAGTTATGATCTGAGGTGACGTCTGACTGCTTGGACGCTGCTTTAGTCTCATGTTGTGCTGTTTGTCCTGCACAGTATAGCTCTGCTTTGGCCTGGTGAATGGGAAGTGATCAGTAGGCTCTTCATCGTGGACCAGCCCATCTCCATCCACTGCTTCAGCCAGAGCACACCCAGCGGCCCTTCCACTCAGTACACAACTCAGCCTGGTGAGTGAGCAGAGTGTGAAGTTCAGAGCTTTAGATGATTACTGAAATTCCGTTTTCCCAAGTTACCTCAAGGCTTAGAAATTTGGGAAGTACTCCAGTAGTAGGAAGTACTGCTTTAGCCTGCAGCTTTTAGACAGCTTGTGATGGCTGCTGCTCAGTCTTTCAGAACAAATGCACCTGATTAAAGAAATACCTCTGAAATAGCTGTGGTGTTAAAGCTTCTGGTAAGTAAAACAGAAAAACTTTTGATGGAGGAACTTTGATAAGGCACCTGCTGTGCAGGTGAACTCTGTAGCTTGGAATCATTTCAGCCCAGGTGATGCCAAACAAAGAGCTTCAGTTGAAAAATATCAGACTGACCCTTTTAACTCGAGTGAAAAGCATGTTTTAAACTAGACTGTTTAGACTAAGAGGGTGGCTTAAACAAGTTTCTATTTTACACATGACATGAGGCCGGCAGCTGCAGTCATATTGTATTTACAGCTTTTATAAAGAAGTCAAGTTTCTGATCTTGGAACACTTAAATCTTCCTCTTTTGTCTCTTACTGTCCTTGGTTGATCTGATTTCACTGAGTTGTGTTTCTGTTTTCAGATCTGTGTTGGGAGTGCAGGGAGAGCTTCCTTTTCCAGCAGCAGAGAGACCTCAGAGAGTACACACAGGCAACTATTTACATCCGCAAAGTCATCGAGGACAAGAGAGTATGAGAAGCAGACCACCCTGATCATAGAAATCGCAACAAGCTGCGTTTATTCATGTGGTCACAGATTTGCCATTTAAAGTTTCTGTTGTCACGTCGTCCTTCCACAGATGATAAAGGAGGCAGCTCCAGAGATGAACGCCAGCAGCTCTGAGGCGGAGGAAGAAAGAGATGATCATCAGAAGATGGATGGAGAGAGAGATCCAGACTTCAGCCAGGTGAGTCCAAAAAATGTCACCACTGTGAATCTGGACCCTTGACTCTGTACAGGCTAAAGAAACAAGTTGTTTTTCTTCCATTTGTTCACATTGGTTGTTATATTTTATCTTTCTTTGCTGCACTCTGATCTTGACTTTCTGGAAAATAATTCTGGAAATGGTTCTTTTTTGGTGTAATAAAGAAAAGAAGTATCATCTTGTGTGATGTGAAGTCTGAAATCTGTACTAACAATCAAATAATGTTCTGTAGTCAGAAGATGGAACAAAGCGACTAAAGCTGAGCGACGGCAGTACAGCAACACCAGCTGCTGCTACAACAACAAACTCAACCAAACAGGGAGGAATCAGGAGAAGCACCCGGCACAGGAAACTCAGAGGAGAGAAAGCACTGATAGTGTCAGCCAATCAAACACTGAAAGAGCTGAAAATACAGGTGAGGGCTCCAGGTGACCGGTCTGATTAGTTCTTATAATCGACATAAGTTAGGAGTCAGATCTTTACAAAGTAAGTTTTCTGTGTCCCTGCAGATTATGCACGCCTTCTCCGTGGCTCCGTTTGACCAGAATCTCTCTATCGATGGAAAGAGTCTGACGGATGACTCGGCTACACTGGGCAGTCTGGGCGTCATCCCTGAAAGCATCATCTGTCTAAGAGTACTGCTGCTTCTACTTTCTGAAACACATCTAAACCTCTTCAGCTGAGTCTCATGGCACCGTCTGGATTGTGGTAACAGATTAAACATCTCGTCTGTTGTTTCCTTTCAGGCTGATGAGCCGATTGCAGATTACGCTGCAATGGATGATGTCTATCAGGGTGAGTGGTTTTATCTGTACCTCTACTTCAGCTCCTTCTTTAATAAAAATAAGTCAAATCATGTCAAAACAGATTTCTCATCCTGAGTCACTTCTGTTTCACAGTGAGGATGCCTGAAGAGGGATTCAAAGGTGAGCATCCTTTTTACATCATATTATCTGGAAAAGGATTTTACGTTTGATGACGCATTAAGGCTAACAGAGACTGCCCTTAAAACCACTCTGAGTTCAGACCCGGACAGTCGAGTCATGGATGGGCGATGGGACAATTTAAGGGTTTTCCAAAATCCAGCTTCTCTTGGAAAACACAAAGAACTATTAATTATAAATGATAATAAGAGGAGGAATAATCTTTTTAATGTTTCCCTAGCATAAGCTGACAGATTCAACTAATCAATTTTGGCAGCAATATCTCACTTTATTCCTCATACTACAGATTTGTCATCTTTGGCTGAAATCATGGGAAGCATCAGACACGAGGGCAGGCAGTTACTTTACAACAGAAGAAAGAGAATGAGGGGTTTTTCTTCAGTGACAAAATTGTCATTACACTATCTTGATGAATGCATTACATTATTATTATTAACCTTTATTTAAACAAATAAAACCCATTGAGATCAGGATCTCTTTTACAAGGCTGACGTGTCCAAGAGGTCAGCAGCATGTCATCAGAAACAGCTACAAGGAAACAGCTACAGTCTGGCTTTACATCATAGTGTTTTCAATTGAAAGTGCAGGAGCTGTAACACAACAATTTCAGATTTTAAAAACACAGGCACTGTCTGTCCCTCAGGATAAAGCTGAAGGCGCCAAGTGGAAGAAGTTCAGGGAGTTTCAGTTCAGTCTGCAGAGTATTCCATGCCGAGGGAGCAGCAAAGCTGAAAGCTCTTCTAACCCAGTTCAGTTCTTACTGGAGGAACAGACAAAACAAAGGTAGTGCCAAGAACACAGGGAATAGTGACTGATTATTATCTGCAAAAAAAAAAAGCACAGATACAGAGGAGTCAGGCCTAAAAGAGCCTTATAAAAAAGAGTCAGCAAATGTGAGAAGCTGCTTGCACTCAAAGAAGGCAAGTTTGATTTCACATAAAGTTCAAAATGGTGTGTGAGACAGCTACAGCCAGTGACTAAACTCAATGTTGAATGAAAAACTGTCCATTTTAACTTTAAAGCACAGCCCCGTAGTTCAGAAAAGCACTCTGTTTTCATTTGACGTCTGTGAGGCCTAAGTCTAATTCTGGTTTATAGAAGGTCTGTTCTTATACACGGTAAAGTCTCCCTAAAGCCTTTTTCACACCTCAGAACAAATCCAGATTAGCTGCTTTTTTCACCTCAAGTTTACCTGGAATTTTCCTGCCAGACTCCATATATAATTATGGGGTGAAGTTGGGATAAGCTGATGTGAGATTCCAGCTGGAAATCTTTCAGGAAAATTCAGGGACCGTTGTCGGTGGTGACAGTTATATCATGTGACCAAAGTTTTGTCAAATGTTGCTATTTGGTCAGAATGCTACTACTTCCTGCATCGCTAGCAGAGGCTAGTTTGAGCTAGCTGTTGATGTTTTCAGGTCATAAACAGGGTTTTCGCTACTCTTAAGGTGCTTTTCCACTGCACAAACTTTCCCCGGGAACTATAAACTCAGTGAAACAAACTTTGTTCTATTTGACTGCAGGAATCAGGGTCTAAATTTTGTTCTAGGTCAGTACATTCACCCAGGATAATAGCCCAGCCTCAGGGTAGTACTTTACAGAGGTCCAGAAACTTTGGACATATCTGATTGGTGAAGCAGCCACAGTGTTTTTATTTCACCCTCCATCCACTATATGATCACACGCAGCTGTGAATGACTTCTTTTAATAACTACGAAACAGTGGTCGTCTTTGAGCCTGATGGTGTGTATGTGTCAGCTTCCAGTGTCACAGTCTAAAGAGTGACCCTGTAAACTGGAGACCTTCAGCTGAACGTGTCAGTGGATATCCAGCGTACATCAGCTGCTGAGATGCAGAAGTCCTCAGGAATGCATCCTTTTTTTAGTTTTAAGTACATACACATGCGTCATACTATTCTCATCGGATGAGTCAGAGACAAATATGAGTAGTGGTTGCCAATCTGTCTGATCAGTTGCCCTTATGCCTTATTAATCACATCATGTTTTATTTATGTGACATTGGTGTTTTTAAGAAGCGGCTGCACAGTGGCGCAACATTTAGCACTGCAGCCTCACAGCAAGAAGCTCACCAGTTCAAACCCCGGTTTCCCCAGTGTGCTTTTCTGTGTGGAGTTTGCATGTTCTCCTCGTGCATGTGTGGGTTCTCTCCGGGTACTCTGTCCTCATCCCACAGTCCAAAAACATGCTCATCAGGTTAACTGGTGATTCTAAATTGCCCGTAGGTGTGAGTGTGAGGGTGAAAGGTTGTCCGTCTCTCTGTGTGTGTCAGCCCTGTGATTGACTGGCGACCAGTCCAGGGTGTACCCCGCTTCTCACCCTAAGACAGCTAGGATAGACTCCAGACACCTGTGACCCTGAACAGGATGAGCGATATAGAAGATGAATGAATGAATGAATAAATGGTGTTTTTAATGTAATGCTTGGTGTGGGTCTTTAAGCTGTCAGTTTGATGTTGTGATTGTTTTTGCTCTGGTTTATTTTCTCCCTCTCTGCAGGAACCGGGCTCCTTGGGCACTGAGGAAAGCAGTTTGTAGCAATGCTTGAATTTGACAGATGTTGGATGGGAATTTTAAAAAAGCTTGAATTTGTCAAGTGTCCATATATAAATAAGTGCTTTAATTTTTTTTATTTTTACATTTTGAGTAGGCTTTCTTTAATAAAAACTGTGACTCTGTTGCAAAGCCGCTGTTTTCTCTCCGTAAGGTGAGCTGGCCTTTGATATTTAAACTTCCTATTCATTCTGAAGGACTGTGCGGTCGTGAATCAGCCTGACTCATGGAAACAGGCTGAGGGCATAGTGGAGACCTGAGGACTGCCTTCAGTGAAATAAATCAAGAAGTTACGCTTTGTTTTTGACTCTTTTAAATTGTGACAGAAGAAAAATTCATGTCTTTCCATCTTGTGGAAGCTTTTGTTCTCTCTGCACAGATTTCAGGTTTGTCATAAGAATGCACGAGTAACTATATTACAGATATAACTGCTCTTAAATGTTAGAACATTTATTACCTCTACAGCAAGTCTATATCCATATACTCCCTGTGGCATTTAGAGATACATAGCTACACAGTATGTACAAAGGCTTATTCCTGCAGCAGCTTCAGCAGTGCAAACCTCGAGAGTTGGAAATGAGAAACAGAATGCACATGGTGGTATGTCCTGTTCTTTTCACTGTTCTTTCTTATGGACAATAAAGTTATTTTCAAAGCAGCCTGACCTCATATTGTCCCAATTATTTGGTCATCTTAACCATCAAATGCACAGATGTTTAGAGGTACACTTGTTTGTTCAGTTTACCAGTGCTTTCAATTGAACATCATTTATTTATTATGAAGTGTGAACTGAGACTCCAACATTTCTGGCAAAGTTGCTTCTGTTTTTTGAGGGTGCTTTGACTGGCTCAGTAACTCAAAAGTTCATTCTTTTAGAAGTAAATAAGGGTTTAGGATATGCTGTTTTACAGAAGTATATTTCTGGACAGCATCTATAATACTCTTGCTGAAAGCACTAAATACAGTTAAATGAACTGTTGTCTTTGTTAAACATTATTAGGAGTGGAACTAGTGGAAAATTCTAAAAGTATAGAATTTGTTCATGGAATGGATTAATGAAGAAAATAAGAGGATTATTCAGGAGGGAAAAAAAGATATGAACACTGTTTTATTGTCTATCTGGAGTCCTATTAAATTAAATACCGGTAGTTGATAAATGAGAAATAACTTACCTTAAAGGATCTGGAGAGAAAAAAAATCTATTTAACAGTGAAACCAATCAATGTTGACATTTCCTGAGCTGCAGTCTAACCCTGACCTGTAGGGGGCAGCAGTGTTCCGTGAACAGGGTCACTCGAAGCATGAAGACATTACGACGAGGAAGAAGCCTCTCCATTTTCAAACGGGTAAATCTTTATTGCGCCAAACAGCAGCTTTGTTCGACAGAAGAGTTTAAATAAAGAAACGGATCGTTTGAATAATACAAGGTAAACACTCATTGACCGGAAGCTGCATGTCGTAGAGCCATGAGGTTCTGTTTATCCCAGTGTCAGCTCATATCTCTTTGCAGTTGAGCCCAAATGACCAAATTTTAGTGACGCGTTTGTAGGTTATGTTAGCATCGTGAGCTAAAGCTAATGTAATCACCGGAGCCTGGCTCATACGGGTGTTCACCATCGACTGAATAATTATACTAACTTTTAGATATCTCAGCAACAGTGCGTTCACCTGAAACACGAACAAGAAGCTGGCAGCTGGTCACTTTTCATATTTGAGAGCAAAGTAACTCTCAAATAAAGGAGCTGAAATGTCATTCTCCTCGTGTGTGTGTGTTTGTGTGTGTTCTCCGCACAGTCCATCAAAATCATAAAGACTGTCAAACTCAAACAGGACTCAGTTTTACTGCGGATGATCGATAAACTCGTACAGACAAATGTTAATTTTCTTAAACTTTAATAAGCTGCTGCCCAGTTGAAGCTGTGCTCCTACACTTTGTGGTAATTGTGCAGGAAAATGATCAGCTTTGCTGGCATCAGTTCGGTTTGAATCTAGTTTCTGAGCTAGTTTTGCAGCTAGAGAGTGGCTGATAAACAAAAACCACACAATAATTGTTGTTTCTTCCTTTATTGCTCCGTGCTGCTGTAAACATGTAGGCTTTTCTACTGTAGCCTCCTTCCCACATCTGAAAAAGCAAATTAATAGTCTGTGCATTATCATTTAAAGCTACTGTGAGGAACTTTTGGTTTGTGCCCCCCTGTAGTCAAAGTAGTACCTCTTATACTTTTCAGATTTTTTTCCTGTACCTGCCAAGGAAGAGTTTTCTGACAAAAAATATATATATCCTTATTTTTTTAATACTCAGTTATGTTAGTGGGTAGGAGCAGATGAAAAGACATGTTTCCCAAAGTGGGGACCTTGATAATGATGGTATCAGTGGAGGTAAATTCATTTAGGAAACAGAAGTTTGTGCACATAGGTAATCTGAATTTCTATCAGTCAGCTTAAAGTTTTCCAGCTGTGGTATTTGGTTTTGACCTTAACTAAAGTAAACTTTCAATTAAATATGGTAAATATGTTGTTTTCTCTGAGTGTATTTTCATGTTTAAAGCTATCATTCACTTTGTACTTTGTCTAACTTTAGCACTTCAAAGAAATCAGTGTGTATTAAGTTTGACACAATGTTTTCTCCACACTAGAGGGAGAAGAGGGCCCTGTCTGTTGGGCCTCCTGACAAAATGTTGGAGTTACCGAACTACAGCAGCCAGCTGATGCAGCAGCTGTGGGCTCTGAGGAAGGAGGGACAGTTCTGTGACTGCACCATCCTGGTGGGAGACAGCCCTCACCGTGCACACAAGCTGGTGCTGGCTGCCTCCAGCATGCTCTTCAGGTACAGGCGGCGTTAGATTGTGGTATCTAAAGTGAAGCTGGTCATTTAATGTCATTGATATTTTGTTGTTTAGGACAAATCTGAACAATGGGAGAAAGTTCGTTCTGGAATTGAAATATTAGTTTGTCTTTAGCTGAAGATAATTTTTAAACCGTTTTAGTCATTTCATGTAAAACTCATAAAGTATATAAAAAAATTGAACAAACAGCGGGTCAGCCCATGCACAGAAACATCTCCACTTAATTTGCTGAATTTTGCTTGAGTTAACTTTGGCTTTAAGCTATAATGCCAATCTAACAAACAGCCACTCAATCTTAAAATGCATCATGCTGTGACATCACTTTAAAAATTTATCACTCAGGAAGAGAGAAATGGCATATTGTGGAACGTGTCTTTTTCAAGCTGTGAGTGGAAAAAAAAAACCCTCCCAACTCTTCCTCAGGTCTTTACTGGACAGCTCGGACACCATCTCCATCGACACAGCCATGGTTTCCTCACAGGAGTTCAGCTGTCTGCTGGACATGATCTACACGGGAAAACTCCCGATAGGCAAACACAACGTGAGCCGCATCGTCGCCGCTGCAGACAGCCTGCAGATGTTTGACGTGGCCGTCGGCTTCAAGAACGTCCTCGCCAGTCTTGTGAACCAGCAAACTCCAGTCCCCTCCACACAGACCCAGAGCCTGGCTGTGATCAACAAACTGCAGAGTTTGAATCCTGAAGGAGCGGCTGTAACCAGTGAGAGTGATTCTGTTTCAGACCAGTCAAAGCTGAAGGTGGAGGAAGACTGTCGAGGTGAAGATGAAGACACAGCAGAGCCACCTTGTAAAAAACACTGTATGGAGTTAACTGAGTCCACAGGTCAGTTCCAGCTGCATAATGCCCCATTTGACCAAAAGCATTTTACTGCTGCAGCACTGACTGTTACTGTCTTTGTTTTCTCAGAGCCTGAGGGAGCAACATCATCAGAAAATGTGACAGAAGAAAATGAACTGACAGCAGAAAATGTCTCCAAAGAGTCTCAGGTCTCGGGTTTCCTGGATCACTCCCCTCACCTCGTGGAGCTTCTCACCAACATGTCGTCTGTGCTGGAGCTGCTGAGCGAGGCAGCACAGAGCAGCCTGGAGGAACAGGAAAGACAGGTGAAACAAGATCCTCTGAACTGAAAATATCTTGCATCTACAATAAAAAAAAAGTTTCCTTTTAGAAAAAAAATCAAAGCAGTTTGATGTTAGGGTTAACTTTTGAACAACTAATCCGAGCTTTATGTTCGCTTTTAGACATGAGATTCCTCAAGGTCTTACAGTCATGAGCGGAGCCGTTTTCTTTTTCTACAAAAGCGTGTTAGAGAAGAAGTCACTTCCAGTTTATTTTGAATTTTATGTTTCCACTCATTTCCCATCAGTCAGCATGCTTCATGACCCTTCCTGCAGCCGTTCAATAGTAAAGCGAGTGCAGAATGTTTAGGATTTTGGAGAGCTGTCATGTCGTCCATATTTTACTGACAGCCTGTGATGTAAAATTATCGGTGACTGGTTTTTGTACTTTTAAATGGCCAATTTTTTTTTTTTATGAATCGGATAATTGTTAACATTTGAGGGCTGTGAGGGAATATTATAATCAACAGTAATGACACAGAGATACATTTATGGTGAATGCAAAACTGTGAGGGCCACATTTCAGTGAAATTCACAATTTTGGATCCAAAATAGGTCATTTCTTTCTTTCTTTCTTTTGTTATTTATTTATTTTATTTACTTTATTTATTTATTTATTTATTTATGGGGGGAGATCTGCTTTGAGATCTTAGTTAGTAGGTTGGTGATAATGTGAATATAACTCAATGCAAGTGAGTTTTTATTTGTATGGCACATTTCATACATAACAGCAATTCAAAGTGCTCTTGTCATCTTTTTTTTTTTTTTTTTAAAAACACCCGTGAGGTGTTTTCATCCCTGTAATAATGTTACTCAGAAGTGAACGAGCCCATGAAGAGAAATAGTGAAAGACTCATAACTGTGTGACAGCCAGCAATGTGACTTTACATTTATTCAAATAAAGAACCATAATTCCTCTCTGACTCTGGCCTCCAAACAGGAGTCTGGACACCTGTGGTGACCTCAGGCTGATAAAAGAAGCTTTATTTAGCCTGTGGCTGCTACCTAGCTTACCAAGCTTAGGTGCTTTCCACCCACACAGTCGACGGTCCTTTGCTCTTCTAAAACACCAGGCCACCTGCTCCACACAGAAAAGCTCTCAGGGGACACTAAAAAAGATCTGAGTGCTGCATATTGTGATAAGCTGATATAATATCTGAATATTGGTATGTTTATGCAGTTTTATGATGCAGGATGTTGTAGATTTTGAGATTATTGTGCACATAAAAGTCAAACCATGGACAAGTTTTATGTTTTTTTAATGTGTTAAATTGCATCGTCTCTATCAAATAACGGACCAATCAACACTTTGCCTTTTCTTTAACTAAAGACCTTGTTCGTGAACGTGTTTCTTCTCCCTCCAGGTCGTGTGTGAGTGCTGTGAAGAGTCAGAGCCGAGCTCAGCGTTGGAGAAGCTGATGAGCAGAGTGAAGGAGGGAGAGCTCAGTGAGAGATCTCTCATCAGGCTGCTTCGCTCTGTGCAGCAGAGCGCCTCCTCCTCTTTCCCCACAGAGCTGCTCTCTCTGCTGCAGGAGGCAGAGGGGACCTCAGAGGATGTGGAGGAAAACCAAAGTGGAGGTTGGATGAGCTCAGTGTGGCTCTGTTGAACACGATATCCTCTCTGTCTGCAGTGTATCTCCAAATGTAGCAAACAAAAGCACTTGGTTCGAACATTTTCAGAGATGCTCTTGTGGCTTTCTTACTTCCTCTGTTCAGCCTTGACCTCCTTTTACACGACATACAGAGACTGAATAATGCTGTAGCTAGAATTGATGATGCTAACCCTGATTTAGATGTTCTGGTGTGATCTTTCTCTTGTCTTTCACAGCAGACTCAGAGAAGCAGAACAACACAAAAAGTAAAGAGCAGGAGGAAGAGGCAGAGGAGGAAAACAGCAAGGAGGCACCTGAAGAGGATGAGAAATCCACAGCGCTCACAGACCCTTCCTCCCCCTCTCCTTCTTCCTCCAAACCTTACCCCTGCCGCTGGTGTAAGAAGGAATTTGCCTACAAGTGTCGGATGGTGGCCCACGTGAAGCGCTGCCCTCAGTCTCGAGAGTGTGAGCAGCAGTGTCCACAGTGCCCCAAGAAGCTGCCCAACCAGCGCGCCCTGCAGCGCCACCAGGCTGAGGCTCATCGCAGCAGCACAAAAGGGAAGAAGAAGGTGGAATGTGAGCTGTGTGATCGAACCTTTGCACACCCATCAGGTGAGAACTACAGAGAAATGACCTCTCAACATGTAACAGATGATAAAAAAAGAGATTTAAGGGTTGGTTTGAAGAAGTGGGAGGATCAGATTCATGAAGATATCTTATTGCTAGCTCGTATCTGTCTGCTAAGCTCCGTCCTCTAAAAGACACTCAGAACATGCAAACTGTCTTTACCACTCAGCACATTTAACATCATCACGCTAGTTTGGAGGATTTTTTTGATGTTACCGCTGATTCATTTGGGGAGCTGCAAAGTTAAGATTCACAGTCAAAAATCAAAGACTGACTGGCATCAGCAAAGAAAAGAAGATTCAATAACAGCAGGATGCAAAGAGCTGAATGACAGAGAAATCAACCAAAGTGAAGACGACACATGAACAGTCTGAGGTCCAGACTACAGTCTATAAAAAAAGGCATGTAGAAAAAGAAAACAGCAAACAGATAGAGATAAGGAAACCTCCAACAGGTGTCATACAATTTCTTTCTTCTCAATAAGAAATCTGCCATTATTCTTTTACTGGTGAGAATATAAATAAGCAGTTTCTCCAGCTACATGAGATTACAACAGAGGACCGGAGCCGAGGTAAAAAAAATAATCAATAAGATTTCATAAATGAAGTCGTAAAGGTAGAGAAAACAATCAATATCTTAAGAGAATTAATATTCAACTTTATGAAAAAGAAGTCTTAATTACAGACTGTGTTTGATGGATATTAATGTTGAAACATCAAAGGATAAGAGGATAAAAAAAGCATCATCTAGCCCAGTGTTTCTCAAATTGTTTTAGACTAAGGACCACTTAACACCCCCCCCCCTCCCCCCCCCCAAAAAAAAAACAAAAAAAAAAAAACCCTCACAAACCACCAAGCTAAATAGACCTGGAACAACAGCCCAGATAACCAGCTGATGTAATATAAACTGGCATCAATCATATTCTGGCTAATAGTACTGGTGCTAACGTTAGCTTCCACGGTGTCCACAATGCTCCCTGCCGCTGAATCGTCTTGCTGCTGCTCCTTCTCCTGGCCAGTGTCGGAGGTTTTTCTCTTCCTCATTTGATTTTCTTTTTACTGTCTGTCTACTGTCTGAAGCCACTGATACATGAGGATTTTCCCTCCAGACTCATTGATGGAGTAATGTTAGCTTCACTGTTTTCTTTGAGGGGAAGTTCAAGCAAACTTTTGTGAGTCCCAGTGAACTTTTTTTTTTTTTCAATGTTTGATAAAAATTAAAAAAAAAAAAAAAAAAAAAAAACTCACTGTCAAGGCGGACCACTAGGAGGCACTGGCAGACCACTAGTAGTCAACGGACCACAATTTGAGAAAGACTGATCTAGACTCCTGATCAAAAATGAGGGACGTGGATCATTTTGTGAAGTTGAAATGAACTGCTGAGGACAAACAGCAGTTCCAGAAACAAGCACAAGCTGCCTGTTAGCCTCCTGTCTTCATAACAGACTCACTTTGTTGCACGATTGATTCAAGTTCTTAATACTTTTAAAACCTTTGTGGTATTTAGCTAAAAGTATGAATATTTTAAATTAAATTTATGTAAAAGCATAACTTCAGAAAGAGCTCCATATTCTTCATTTCTTTCATTCTGTGTCACAGCTCTTCTGATCTGTTCCTTCAACAGATGAAACAGAAGATTTTAAGCGTGTGTCATGTTTCTGCTTCCTCCTCTCACATCTCAGGGCTGTTTTACCACAAGCGCACCGAGCACTTTGATGAGAAACCGTTTGCTTGTGAGGAATGCGGTGCAAAGTTTGGCGCCAACTCGTCGCTGAAGAACCACATGAGGCTGCACACGGGAGAGAAACCGTATCACTGCAAACACTGTGACACCAGCTTTAGTGTGGCGGCCGCACTCGCATACCACACAAAGAAGAAACACTCTGAGGGTAACACACACACACACACACACACACAAACTCAAACACAGACTTTAAAACTGTTTTATAAAGCTAGACGTCAATGAATGATCTGTTCCTCTGTCTGCAGCTTTGCACCATCAGGAAAGTCTTTGCATGTGAAGTCATATCACTCATGTTGTCTCTCCTATTTCTTGTGTTCAGGTAAAATGTACGTGTGTCAGTACTGTAAAGCCACCTTTGCACAGTCAATTGAGCTGACACGTCATGTGCGAACACACACCGGTGACCGACCGTACGTGTGTCGAGAATGTGGCAAAGGTTACAGCCAGGCCAGCGGCCTCACTGTTCACCTGCAGACCTTCCACAGTGAGTTCAATACATAACTTATCTTTGTCTCACTTTGAAGCCAACATGAACATCAAGACTGAGGGACTAAGACCAAAGGAAAACCAGGGTTAGTTCAACAACAGCAGCTAGTGTTCTCTGGTTTATCTTGAAAGTGACGTACCACTCAGCTTTTAAAAGTCAATCTCCTGGAAAAAGTTAAAGAAAAAGGGGGAAAAGGAAAGCAACATTGATGGTAAACTCCTTCTGTTCAAAGTTTCTGAAAATGTTGAAAAAAATGCTGACGTGACATCAGTGATACGAAGGGAACAGTTAACACCATATGCCAGATTGAGTGTGAGAAATACAGATTCTAACCACCTGGAGAATAAAAGCTTGTAAGTAAGCTGAAGGAAGCAGCCTCTGATATTTGGAGACTTAACGTCTCTGATCGTAGTGAAACATCTGTGAATGAACTCATCCTCCGTTTGGTTTCCTCATCATCTCTTTGTCAGATCTGTCGGAGCCTCACGACTGTCAGAAATGTTGTCTCAGCTTCTCCTCTCTGGACGAGCATCGCCGGCACATCCAAGAGTTCCACCCTAAGGAGTACCACAAGTGTCCAACCTGCAGCAAGGTGTTCACCAGCGCCGCCCTGCTGGACAAACACAAGAGCACGCACACTGGATCCAAGCCCTTCAGCTGTGACATCTGCAACAAGTCCTACCAGGTGGGAGACCGAGCACGTCTGAGGTGCTGATCCTCATGACAGATCTGTGTGTTTCATCAGTGTGTCTCTCTCTCTGTTTCTAAAGCAACTATCAGGTCTGTGGTACCACAACAGGACCAACCACCCCAATGAGTTCGACACCCACACCCGGCATCTTAAGACTCTAGTGCAGTGTGACCTCTGCTTCAAGTTCTTTCCCAGTGCTGCCAGTTTAACCAAGCACCAGGCAGCTGCACACCAAGGTGAGACCGCACAGCTTCAGACTTTAATCATCTTAAACTGAGGGTGAAAAAAAACTGGTATTCAAAGATGTCATCAAAATCTCACCTTAACTTCAAAATTTGTAATTCAGCCATAAGCAGTTAAATCTGCGCTGGTCAAAGTCAGTTACAGGAAATAGTTTTGAGGGCACAGCTGACATTTGTCTGTGTTTCAATAAAGATCACCAAAGATTCAGAATTCTCTGCACGCTCCCCTCGTTTGTCTCCATGCTTATGATCTGAGTGGATGTGATGTCCTGAATTAATAACCCTGTTTGTCTGGTCAGGCTCTGAGGTCTCAGCGCTGCGTTGTCCGTTCTGCCCGGCTCTGCTGGGCGGGCAGGAGGAGATGCAGGAGCACATCAGCAGCCAGCATGTCAGTCAGAGCAGCGAGGCGTTCAACTGCTCGCTCTGCTCCCTGATCTGCTCGTCCCAGACGGAGCTGCAGGAGCATCTGCTCTCCTGCCACATGGAGACGCAGGAGGAGCAGAGGACTGGAGAGGAGCAGGAGGGCACAATCTGCCACACTGTAAGGAGCGCTTCGACTGCATTCCAGTCAGAGTGAATAAAGTGCACACTCCCTCTCTACCAAGCCAGAGCCAGTGTTAGTTCAAAGCCAGCGCCCAATCAGGCACCAGTTCTCTGAGTGGACCCTAACCCTGAGTTTTAACCACCAAATACTGACCCCAAACCAAAAGTGGTTCTAGAAGAGCATCAACTCCATGCTGGGCTAGAAGACAGAACCACTTTCACCAGGAGCTAGAAGCCAGAATTACACCACCCAAATGTTTGCTGTGGCTAAAAACAACCAAAATAAAACAAATTAAAATCAAAATGTTTCCAGACATTTAGGGTTATTGAGCTGTCTCAGAATTCTGCTGTTGGTTTTATTTATAGTTTCATGCAAACATTATTTAAAATCCTGCAAGAAAAGTAGAAAAGGAGTTCATTTATTGTTGATTTATTAACATTTATTTCCATCTTTAAATCTAACGCAAGCAGCAGAGTCTTCCCCTTTCCTCCTGTTACTGTAAACCTATCTCAACTTCATCCTGATCAGTTTGGAGGTGGCTGTAACGCTGATCCATTCCAGTTTAATGCTTTAGATCCAAATCTAATTTAGTCCAAACGAAGTTACTTTTTAATCTTTTTTTTCTCAAGGTTGAGATGTTTATATTGTTTATATGTCTAAAACTTAACTTAAAGGTCAGCTTTCAAACTAGTTTTCAGCAAGGTATCCTCTCTCTTTTGATAATGATAAAAATCTTTAATGCAGGTACAATGTTCTCACACTCAATGAGAGCCAGATTTGTAACAACAACACAAAATGTATAAACTTGTTACATTTTGGGCACAAAGTTATAGTGTTTTGGGTTTAGCATCGTGTTACATTTGGTTCAATCATATATCACACATCCTCCCATCTGAAACATTCAAGAAACAAAAAAATCAAATGAAGGGAAGGTAGAACAGATTTATGACCCCAACTCAATTGTATAAAAGATGGGAATGTGTAAGAAGGCCAAAGTAATCCTAAAAATTAAAGACCGATAATTAGACCTTTGGTAGCCTCCAAACAAAACTAACACAACAAACTGAAATACCATAACCAAACAAACCAAGACCTGCTGGACAAAAAACAAAACAGGAGTAAAAAATAAATAACATCAACCTCATCCCATTTCAACCAAACATTTCAACTTTGTTTCATTAATGATAAAACTTTATTTTCATGGAGAACTGGCCAGACAACCATCAGTGATGTCACATTTGACAGCACAGATCAGAAGTTATGCAGAAGTGTTGTGCTGATTTATTTCCAGGTTTGTGGAACTGAATCTAAAACCTCTCTGTCCACTCAGGTGAAGTCAGCAGAGCCAGCAGAAACTGAGGGGGCGGAGTCAGTGATCTCAGACGAGCAGGCCCCCCTGGAGGCTGCCCAGCAGGTGTTTGTGGCTCTGGCAGGAGGAAGAGAAGGCAGCTCGTCAGCGGAGGTGGTGGAGGTGAACATGTTCGACCTGCTGAACAGTTCAGTCACCTTCATCTGTGGAGACAAGCCGTCAGAGTCTTTAACCTGAACTTTGACCCCTTGAGGAACTCATCGATCAGTTTTTCACCTCCTCTGATCATCGACACAAACTACAACTCACAAAACATAGACTCTAGATTTAAATTAAGTTAGTGTCAACTCTTTGTTCACTGGAGTTTTTGGAGTTCTGGTAAATGTGACAGACGAGTGTTTCATTTCAGGTTACAGGTACGGAGTGGAGAAACAAGCTTAATCATGTCTGTTAAATTGACTGAGATGAAAAACCACAATTTGAGTGACTCATATTCAGGCTGGATCACATTTTCTATCAACAACACAGTGATGTAACACTAACCTGTGTACCTCTCAGGCAGTAAATGTGGATTTTTGACCTGTTAATGTGACTTTTAATGACAGTAGATTTGGTTTGTTTTGGGACAGTTAGCAGTTTTGAAAGCTTTTCTCAGTGTTTATATTGATTTCTGTGAGTCCACAATGGATGAGGCTTTAAGTAATTTATTAGAATCTGAAACCAAAATCACCAATTTTAACCAAAGTGTTTTATTTTTCTCCAGAGAGGTCGCCATGCCTGAGGTTTGTTACATATTCACTGAACTCATAATGAAAGCTTTGTCAGTCAGGATGCTAATGTGTTGCAATTTTTCAGGAGCTGCTTGAATGAATGAAAAGAGTCAAACACACGACAGAGAATTCTACAGGAGAGCCAGAAATATTAAACAGGCTCCCAAACGAACACTGCTATGACGCTAGACTGCTAGACTCCTAAAGAAATAAACTGGATAAAGAACAAAAAGATTAGTTTTACTTCAGCATGTGTGCTTTAAGTCAAGTAAATCATTTGTCATCACCTGCAGCAGTCAGCCCCAGAATTACTGGTTAAACTGACTCATAACCACTCTACTCACTGGCATCTGCAAAGAGGTCCAGGCTAGCTCTGCTAACGTTAGCCAAACTCTGCAAAAGACTTTCTCCACAGGCCTCATGGTACCATGTTTAGCTGTGTTGAATAAACTGTGCTTGATTTTGACTTGTTCTTCCTTCTACTAAGTCAGCTCATAGAAATTTAAATTCTGGTTTAAACAGCAAAGTCTTTAATAAAGTCTGTAAAGAGGTGCAGAACCTGATGGGCAGCTAGTTTACCAGCAGCTGAAGCATATTGGCAATGAGAAAGAGTTGATGTTTTTTATTCTGAGCTGAGCTTTAAATCACAGTGAAATCTGTGCTCACCACATATTTGAAGAGAAGCTTAGAGGAAACTCACATCGTTGGCCAAGAAATCAACAAATCTCTCTTTGGTGCTTTACAAATTATTCTCTTAAAGGAAAAGAAAAAACCCTGTAGTTTCTCAAGTTTATTTCTGAAGTTTCACAGGCAGCAGACACAGATCACATAAATACAAACTCACACCTCACATTCTGATTTCCTCAGTGACTCTCTGAGCTGCTCGTACGGAAAGGTCCTGAGAAATAAGCTGAATGAAGAGTCTGTTTATTTGCATGGAGGGGAAAAATTAACATTTAGTCAGAGGGATATTAGTTCTTCAGTCCACATGAACTTTAATCAGATTCATGCTGAGTTTACTTCATCCAAAAATCAGGACAAATTTATTTCTCTCTCGAGTTCTGGATCAGAGTTTTATTCATGCTTACTGAAGAGGATCAAAGTGATAAAAATACCGTATTGTTCTGAATATATGACAGTGTTGTGTGTTTTGTTTTTTTTCCTGGGAATTCCCCTTTGAAAAAGTTTGGCTTTATTTTCAGGGATTTGGCTCCGCCTTCTCTCTCTCGCTTGTCACTTCACAAAACCTCCCGACAGTGACAGGTAATGTACAAAATGGCAGAGAAGGGCGTGGAGAGGTTATTTCTTATGGTAGTTGTTATGCTATTTTTCCAGACACTCTGTCCGCTGTATGGAGCGTGCTTGTCTGTGTGTCTGTGTGTGTGTGTGTGTGTGTGTGTGTGTGTGTGTGTGTGTGTGTGTGTGTGCACGTACGCGTTTTTGTGTCTTTGTGCATCAGGGTGGAACTCTGCCGTGCGCGATACAGAGAGCAGAGGAAAAATGCGCGACCATGTATAGACTGAAATGACATTTCTTCATGTAAATAAATCAACATAATTCTGTTTCGTCAGGATCATGAGATGGATTTCCAGCAGCAGCCATGCTGAGACTCTTTCTGAACTGGTCTTAGTGACTTAGGAGTCCTCTTCACTACTTCTAACTTCTCACAGGTTTTGCAGCTTGTTTTAGCGCTAAAATACTTTTTGAAATACTTTTAGACTAAAAATTTTGGGGTCCTAAAATTAGGACCGACGTGCCCATTATTTTTTAGAGTTTCTCTTAAATCAGCAAGTTAGAAGCTACTTTTAGCTTTAAGATGTTTTGTGAACCTTAAATTACTTCTGCTGTGATCTGAAGCTATATGGAAATAAAATTAACTTGACTTGCGGGGGGGAAAGTCAAGTCACATTGTGATATGAGCTGAACTGTGACATGGCATTATACTGTTAGAAACAGCCTGCACTGTTTTATTCCAGGTTTTTAAATCAGTGTTTAATTTAATTTTCAAATAAATGTTCTTGGTGATTAAAAAAGATCTCGTCATAAAATAGCCTTTTTCCCAAAAATCTGTCTTGGACAAAGGGGGGTTCGTCTTATATCCAGGACTGTCTCATATTCAGATCAATACGGCACTCAATCTTGACTTAAAGTCTGAATTTTCAGATAAAACTGCAAACTTCTGCTTAACTTTAAAGTTAGAATTTGAGCTTAAATCTAATGATGTGTGTTTATGTACTTGTTTTAGAGTGGAGTATGGAAATTTTGATTCTGCAAATTGAATCAGAAAGATTCAAGTTAAACTGAGAAACAAAGAGCATTCTTGTCATGATTTTTGTAACTTGGTTCTTGGAGGAACTGTCTGGTGATTATCTTCCTGGAAGAAATCTTGACCCTTTTCACCCTTTAAAGCAAAACAATCCAGGTTATGTTGTGCATTTTTTACACAAAATAAACAAAACACAAAGAGTATAGAAAGAAGACAAAAACAGAACTGGGTCACTTGTGCACAAACAAAATAAAACAGCATCTCATAAGCCAGAGGTGATCCGTGTAGCTTTTCACATGTCTTTATGTTTCTATCCAATCATAGGATATCTATCTTTTCTCTGAGCCTCAAAATTATCCATACATTCCTAAAACTGGACATGTCGTCTGGTGTTCTCCTTCACAAACATTGTGACTGGACTCTAATGCACATAAGCTACATGTTCTCACCTCTTAACGGACAAAAAATACAACATAAAAATACCAGAAATGGGAAAAATAAATATAACATACAGACTTGAATATATTAATCAACAGCACCATCATAGCTGAAAATAACCAGCAGGAGGTGCTTCATCATAAAACAGTCTGTGAGCTGCTCATGTAGTGCAAATATTCCCACAGAGGGGAAACAAACAAGTTCAGAAACATGCACAAGCCCTCAGTAGTCTTAAAAACAAGATAACCACCCCGTGTCTCAGCTGTTTCATGTACACGTTCAGAGTGGACATCCTGTGTTCTGCATAGTAACATAAGTATGTGATATGTTGACCAAACCTCATCAGACTACACATTTCCTGACACGTCCCTTTGTGAAACTATTTTTTGCTTGAACACAGATGAAGCTCGAGTCACACCTGGACTCGGAAGCTTAAAATACTTTCAGCTCTGTCTAAAGCACATGATACAGGTTTGAATCTACTTACACAGTAAAATTAGATTTAAATAATAATTTAACTAAGTCAGTTTTTTATGACAGCAGTCCTCTGAGTGCTTTCGCAAAGTCATCAAAGCAAAATCTGTACACAGTCAACAAAGAACAGGTCGGTTTTCATCCCAGCAGAGAAAAATAAAACATGTTATCAGTAACTACAATCTAAGATGTTTCTTAGCAATGATCTAAATATGATTAGGTTCTTTGTTAACTCCTGTGTGCTTCTTACTTCAGTCAGAACAAGAAGACATCATGAAGGCATTCATATTTAAAGCTGCAGTTCTTCTACTGACCACTAGGTGCTCGCTTTAGGTAGCGACTGTGCTTAAGAAGTGGATGTAGCCCTAAAGCTTCTGTGAAGACATTTAATCGGGTTATGAAGAAGCTGCGAAACGAACACTAACACAGTGAGGGAAACTTTTAACTTATATGATTATCTCGTTCTGTAGTGCTGACATGTACACGACAAAATCTGCACAGAGAGGAGACATAAGCTCTCTTCTCAATGACGCCTTAAATAGTGTTCTTTTAAACAGCCAGCAGGGGGCGACTCTACTGGTTCTACCGATGAAACTACATGATGAAAACATCTTTTTTTAGCAAGGTTATAGTCTGAATCCTTAGTTTTTAGTCTTCCTAGTTACATCATAATGTTTTCCATATAAATAAAGGTTTCAATCCGGATAAAACTTACGTTATAGCAGGTTAAGCATTCATGGATTTACTGCAATAAATTTCATTCGTAGCAGTCCTATGTTTGTTTTATCAGTGAGTGCAGTTGTTTAAAGCCTGTTTGTGCGACTTTAAATGAATGTGCATATCTGCTAACTACAGAAACACCTAGCTAGCTAAGCTAGTACTAGCTTTAGCTGATAAGTACTTACTGCTGTCTAACTCCTCCCTTTTGGTCTTACATAAAAGCTCCTGAGTCTAAAAAACTAGCATGGAGATGACCCCGATGCTGAGCACAACAATGGATGACATCACTGTGGCTACCTCCACTTCTTCAACACAATCTGTGACTTTGAGAAGATCTCTCATTCTGACTCATTTCCTGGCTTTAGTGACTGATGAGTTGTAGTCCATGGTCTCCTCTTTTTGAGTTACTTCATCCTCTGAGGCAGCTTTACTGGCCTCTATCTGACACTTCCAGGTACAAGGTGAAGCCAGAATGAGCCCCTTCTGCTATGTGCTTCCTAGCTGGTGATCTTCTTGCGGGGCAGGTAGGCATTAGTGATCTGGTTCATCACAACCAAGGCAGGGAAGAGGGGCAGCAGCAAGAAGGCCCACCAGGCGACTCCTCTGACTGTGGCCTGGAACCAGTCTGAGAACATGGCTGACACCACAGTGACCGTGGCCAGCAGGTAGACCACCAGGCCACATGTGGCGTGGTACAGCTTCAGTCTAGGTGGGGAGGAGGAGGAGGAGAGACGCAGCAGCTTCGGGAACTTCACACAGATACCGAACGCCACCTGGAGTACGGTGGCTGCCAGGGTACTTATGCCCAGGATGCTGTGCCAGCTGACCAGGTGAGGGAGCTCTGACACATTCTTACTGGCCACCATGAAGCCCAGCCCGGTAGCTGCCACAATCAGAACCAGAGCCTGACAGAACCAGTGGAGGCAGACTTTATTCTTCCGAGACTTGCAGCAGAAAGGGGATCCTTCAGCCGAGAAGAGGAGGATGCCTTCAGTCAGACAGAAGCAGTACTGCAGGAGGAGAGGACACAGACAGACAGGATTCTTATTTTATTTCATATTTATTTCAGCTCTCTCCTCTCTTAGCTGTCCTCTCTCATGAAGAAAAACGCTTAAAAAAGTCTTCTCTAGAAAAGAAAAATTAAAAACAAAAAGGTAAGTTAACACAATCACCAATGAAAAACAAACCATGATAGACGCGTGTCAGTCTGCATGCTTCTAGTGGAAACTTAGACATTTTCTCTCATCTTCAGAGTGACGATTATCTATTCTTTATCCCAAACAGACTGTAAACTCTGGGATCAGCATTCTTAAAAATCACTATCCATCCACTCAGTCTATTTGCAGCTGTGGAAAGGAAAAAATGACTCATCAAAGTAAACATATGGTAGCCTGCTGCTGCACATTTTTTAGACACTATAGTCACTGTCCATGTATACAAGGACAGAGGAGCTGCAGAAACGAGGTCAACACAAACAAAACGTCCTCCTGCTCCCCCTGCACCATCATCTGTTACATTTTTTCTTTAACATTTTCTCACTGACTCCTTTTAATGTGATACCAGCATCTTATTATTATTACTGTATTTTTCCTACTTTTTTATTACATGTTCTTTATTTGAACTGCCATCTATATTTTTATTTTCTTGAACATGTAATGACTTTGATCTTATTGTTGTATTTGTAATTATCATTATTATTACTATGTTTACTACTTGTATTATTATCATTAAACTTAACATTAGCAATTTATTTTAATTTTTGACTTTTATTGTTATTATCATAACTTTTAAACTTGTAAACTTGGGCTTTAACCCCCCTTGATTAGGTGTTACTGTTGGACTGTTTAATTGCTTGCATTCATTTTTTTCTTGGCTCAGATTTGTCTTGTTTGAGCACTTTGTAAACCAATGTTTTTAAAGGTGCTTTATAATAATAATAATAATAATAATAATAATAATAATAATAATAATAATAATAATAATAATAATAATAATAATATAAAATATAGGTAGTTTAAAGAAATGCAATAAAATCTAGCTAAGACTAATGTATGTATGTATGTGTGTTTGTGTGTGTGTGTGTGTGTGTCTGAGTGTGTAATAACAGCAATGAGTCATTAACAGGCTTCCATTTTAAAGACAAAAAAGACAAATCAATCAAAAGGTTGCAGCTCAAAAATCAAGTCTCTGTGTCTGACAGGGAGAGGCGTGATGTGTGGACAGCTCCCCATCACGGCTGACATGCTGTGATGGCTGATGGATCACGCTTCACCACCATGACAGAGAAAGCCCGACATACAAAGTGCGTGGAGCTGCTCTGACAATAGTGGTCAGTCTGTAACACAATAGCTGAGGCAGCTAGTTAGCATTAGCACTCCCTCCTCCCAAGCATTCCTATCTATTATTCAGAGTGGAAAGAAGACAGACACACAATGACAACGGAGTCTGAATGCCTCACCCACAAACACTCAGAGGACTTAACATTCAATAGGGGAAATACTCTTGAGGTGTTTCTGTCAGAACTACTTTTAACATCTAAAACAATAACCAAGTAATAATCACACAGCACAAGATCCCTGAAGAAAATGCATCAGAGCAACTCAGTGACAGCCAGAAACTCAGCATGAGAGGCAAATTAATCCGTTATATATTCAAATTTTGATCTACTTTAGTGCGTTGCAACAAATTCACACACCTATTTGTTAAACCACTCAACAGAGCGCACAGTTTGTGCATGATATTTAACAGTGTGTGTGTGTCTGTGTGTGTGTGTGTTTAAAAAAAACTTACTGCAACAGACATGCACAATGGATGCCAGGAAAAAAGACCTGGAATAAAGAAAGAAAACACCTGTCAGCATCTAAAATATCCAAAACTTTTCCAAATAAAAGTTTTAATATCACAAAAAGCATCATTTCCAGATTGGAGCAAGTCTTCACTGGGACACTTTCAAGTCATTATTGACTTTTTCTTATATGAAATGAACAATTGAACAAATACATCAAAATTTGAATCTGACATGGAAAACAAAAATATTGGATGGCAAATTACATCAAATATTAATAATTTGATACAAGTTACAAAGAGGTTCAGAAGGTTTTCATCATTTCATCAGACTACTAAACATAGATAGATAGATAGATAGATAGATAGATAGATAGATAGATAGATAGATAGATAGATAGATAGATAGATAGATAGATAGTAAACACTATTAACTAGATAAATTTGTTACACAGAGGGATTAAATCTTGTTTGTGATTGGTCAATACTCCATTGCAGCAGTCTGTTATTTCTCACTGGCACACATCACTGTGAAGAACAAACCAAACAGTTGGTAAGGATGTGGCTGTGATCACAAACTCTAGCAGTTCAAATTTATACTTTTACTTTAATAATAACTTGTGTTCAATTGAATTTGAACAGATTTATTTAAAATATTAAATTCAATGGAGAAAAGATGTTGACACACAAAAGTGCCTTGAAATGAAAAGCCCCTTTCCTTAATAAAATGATAGTGTTGTTATGCTAAAGGAGCAACGACAAGAAACAACTGAGCCCAAGAAAGATGCTAGCCAGTTTAAAGCTAAGACCGATTCCACTTATAATCGTGAGTAATTTAAAGTGTATATGCAGTGTTGCATGAGTACAAACTTTAAAAATAAAAGCACTCACTGGTTCCGGGTCTGGACAGCAGGGAGATGATGAGAGTCAGTCCGACTCCGGTGACATGAGCCGCTATCACTGCCACTCTCCGCAGCCACACATACAGCCAGAAGTCCCGCATCCCAAGCCCCTCTCCCACCGGGCTGTACTCCACATCAGACCGCATGCTGCTCAACCGCCCACCGCTACACCTGCTTGGCTACCTGCACACTCCCCGCGCGGGAATAAAAGGTGCAGCAAAACGGAGAGATGAGGCACACGCGCGGAAGAGACTCAATCCGCGATCCATGGTGATTTAGTAAAAAAGTGAGAGCTGTCCTGAGAAGCACCGGACACATAAACACCACCTGTACCTGCCTATACGCAACAAACAAAAATAACTTCCGGTGTGCACCTTTTCAAAATACATCTCCGAAAAAATTCTCTCATCCCAGCGGTAAAAAGGAAGGATGAGTGAATGCGGCAAAACCTGTCAAGAGTATTTCTACTTAGCTCTCAATATTCATACTTGATCATCAGTTCCATTTTTTTATCCTTCACAGACTTCAGTTTGAAAATGTAAGTATGGTACTTTGATTTACTTTGAAGAGAAAAAAAATCGATTAATTTCCGGTGTTAGTTTTTTCATTTCTTAATACTTTACGACACACAGTTAGCAGTCGTGTAATCCCCGTGGAGAAAAATAAAACCCAACTGTAGATTAAACCGTTTTCTAAAGAGTTTAATGTAAAAACGTAACGTGACTCTCATCCAGTTGTTACGCACGCGCTCAGATAGGATTTAGTATCTATTGGTTTTTGGTCAAATAAACGACGTTTTCTCCACAATATATAACCTCTAATCCGTGTGTGGACGTCCAATCGGTTCTGTAATTTATCCAAATGACCAGAGACTATTCGCCTCCAACTTCTCCTGATAACAGCTGTTTTCATTTGACTTCCTGGTTGACGACAGAGATTATGACAGAAGCGAGATGATCCTCTTCCATTTCCTCCCTTCTTATCCTGTCCTCGTCTGGTGTCATGACAGATAAATATCAACTTCTGAAAACCACACAGAGGATTAACATTTTCTTCAGTAATTTTTATGTGTTCTCAGAATCTGGTACTTTAGGGTTAAAAAAGAATCACATTACTCTCTCACAATGTTTTCTTTACAAATTCCATGCGTTTAAATATTTTTATTTTATTTTCTAAATGTTACTTTCACATTCAGTGACGGATCTAGAGGAGCAGTCACGGGTGGCTTAGGCCCTGCTTGAATCTGATTGGCCATTTCAAGTGAGATACCAAAATAATGCCTTGCATTCTCTAATTAGAGGTGGGTCCATAAACTGTATAAATATTGACTTAGTCTCCGCAATGTCACCTGTCTGTTCCTGATACAGTGAGCCAATAGGAGCCAGTTGTTGGACGGGGCCATAACAGATATGATGAAAGCTTTGACTTCCTTTCTAACAGCTATAAGACGCCTGTCAGTCACGTGAGCTGAGCTGTGCCACTGATTGGACAAACTTGTGATCCTTGTATCTTCTAATCCAGTGGTTTTCAAAGTGGGGGCTGCCCGGAGGTGCTAGGGGGGCCTTAGAAAATTGGAGGAAAAGGAAAAAAATAGCATCAAATTATTTGTATTGTTCGATTTTGTTTTTCTTTTTATATAACAATTTGTCCTGAACGAACAACACGAAAACTGCCGTAATTGCCAGATTCTCACGTTTCTGATTGTACCTAACTGCACCTTGTGTGAAAGCTCCAATTTGGGCATAACGGTGAACAACTTTGTCGACCTGGCAGTTTGCGCAGTGCTATCTTTTCCATTTTGTAGCTAGCTAGCACAAAATGGAAAGGTTTTTGACAGGAAAAAGACAGAGGGAGCAGTCCAACAGCCCTGCTGTGGAGGATTCTGCTGCAAAAAAACCTAAGAACTCATGGCCAATGAAATTTCGGAAATATGAGGCCACCAAGCCCATCCCTCCCACAGGTGTAATTTGTCACTCATAGACACGCACATGCACACATACACACACGAGAGAGGAGTTTTGTTTTGTTTTGGTCATATCTGTCAACAGTTTGTTGAAAAGTTCATCATTCATTGGGAATATACAGTGCTAAAAACATGTTTTTAGATAATTTTCAATGCTAATCAAATCGAATAGTTATTGAAAAGTGATAAAAGTAAGAAAAAAGCATTTTAAAAGTTTACGTTTCTTTTATATTTTGAAGCATTGTCTGTTGGTTTGCAAAGAGGGTCCCCGGCCAGAAGCGAATGCTGTTTGGGGGGGCCTTGGCATGTTAAAGTTTGGGAACCCCTGTTCTAAAAAACCGAGATAAAAAAAATCAGCCCCATACAGTGTTTGCCAATAGTGAAACTACTGTTTAGACCCACTTCGCTTGGTGTGTACGTATCCAGTCTTTCTGCAGCCAGCCTTTAGCAGATTCTTGATGAACAGCGACTCTTAGCACTTCCGCATAGGCTTCATTTTTCTCTACTGCATGTTGCCCCTCGGCTGGGACCTTTGCTGTGATTGCCAGTTTCTTGCATTTAAATGTGGCATGCACTGTATTTTCTTTAGCACTTTAAATAATTAATTCAGAAATATTTGCATTTTTTTTTTACATCTGATATGTTGTCTTGGCAGCTTTTTCAACCAGATCTGGGGTATAAATAATTTGCAAACCACAAAACTCTGTTTTCATCAAAATTTCATACAGTATTACAATTTTATGTAAATGACATTGTAACTACAAGCGCTTCTCATTTGTGTACAGACACATGAGTAGAGCAGAGCCTGTAGGAAATTGTCTAGTAGAAATGTATAATGTGCTACATCTGTATATGTTGGACATTTCTTCATCTTGGCTCCAAAGATGGTAACGCAATCAGTCATGACTTATCGTTCTGTTTTTTAAAACCAAAGTAAAAATGTCTCCAAAGATAGCAGTCTGCATATTGGGCTGACTTTTGGGGGAAATAAAAAACTGTTCTGACTGTCAAGAAATAGATGAAGAATTTAAAGAGCAGAGGAAAAAAAATAGAGCCATAAGAAATGAGTCACAGAAACCAAGTGTAAAGGACATTTTTAATCAATTTTTATAAACCGACATATTTAATTTAGCAGCATAACCGGATGGTCTTGAGGTATATCTAAATCCATACTCTGAATTTCAGTCCATCCTCCCACTCCCAGTTCTTCCTCAGACACCCGTCCAGACGACACATTCACACAGCGACACATCCAAACTGCACTAACTCTGCACATACACACAGCCTGACACACTCATACTGGAGCATTTGCTCAGTAGACAAAATACACACACACACTTGCACAAACACACATTTGAGTCCTGTTGCCTCAGTCTTGGACTGAGCAGAGCTGGCTCCCTCATAGTGGCTTATAAGGCAGGCACACTTAATGGTGCAGTTTTGGCTGTGGGGAGAAGAGGAAAAAAAATTGATCAGTACTTCCATATGACAGTCGGTTCATGAATTTATTCACAAATGTGAAACCCAGAGCAGAAGAAGTCAAACTGAACTCCAGCTATTAGTATCATCATCACTGTCACAGTGCTAATATTAACTTTAGAGCAGTTCCAGTCCAACTGCTGTAATTGATACTTCCATCCCTTTCCCTATATCATCAGTACTGTAAATGTTAACATGAGACCTGTTGACTTTAACTACCCTGAATATTAAGATCGGTTCCTACAAACAATATTTATAGTTCCTCTTTTTATGAACAGCACTGTAGCCTGCATGAGCCGTTTTGTGGCTGATGTCCTCGTTGTCTATCTCTCTCTAACCCTAACATGGTCACGGTACTTTTTTGGTCAACTACAGGATGTGTGTCTTTTGCAAATCCGAACATCATTTGCAAATTTAATGACTCAATGTCTGTGTTTTGGTAAACACTAAGAGTGGGAGGCTCCATGCAAACTTAGTGACTGTTTGGTGGGTCAACAACTTTTTGGCAAAGAGACACGAGTCACGCGACTCTCAAGGCAGAGGGAAATGGCAAAAATGCGAGTGCAGCTGTGGTCAATCGATAAAGTAAAAAGAGTGAGAGCAGCAGTGAAGAGGCCAAAGCAGCAAAAGGAAACTAAGACGTCATTTTTCGGTTGTCTCATGGCGGTAATGCTCCGACAATACACATTTGCAAATCTCTGCACAAATGTGCAGGAAGGAGCTGAACTGAGATTGCTTCCCTCTAAAGTCAGCTCTGGGGGTCTCGCTCCTCAGCTTCCTACTCTGCTGTTATTTCATCTCTTATGTGACTCATAAAGACCCATATGTTTCTTTCATGTCCACAGCAGACAGGCTGAGGACAAGGACCAGAGAGAGAGACTTTGATGGTCCCTGCTGCCTACTGTTAACTAGTCACGACCTGCAGACACTCATAAAATGTCCAATTTAGAAAAAAAAAAAAAAGATGATGCAGATACAGACACCAACACCCACTAATGATTCCAGGAAATGGGCTGAATTTTGCCTTTCATTAGCATAACACTAAATTAAACGCTGGTTTGTCCAGCACTGTGCAGATTATTAATCCAAAACCTCTAAATTAACGAGTTTTGAGTGCTGAAGAGTTCTAAATTCTAAAAACTTTACCTACCAAATACTTTATCAATCACTCTCAGTTCTGTCTCTCTTTCTGACTCACCTTCTGTGTGCCCAGTTTCTTCTCCACGCCCCCAGCCAGCCCCCCTCCTTTACTGTCCTTCCAGGGGTAAAAGTTGGAGCGCGGCGTGGAGGAGGCAGAGCTGGAAGAGGAGGAGGAGGAGGAGGGCAGGCGGTGAGCTGAGGGTTTGGAAGAGGGCGAGTGCTCCTCCATGCTGCCCCCTTTGCGTTTCTTCACCAGCCCCTGCTCAAAGCTCCTCCCACTGCTCTGCCCATGCAGTCCTGAGTCCCCCACACCGCCCCGGCTGTGGGAGTTGTTGGTGGCAGAGGAGGAGTCTTGGGGTGAAGAATGGCCCAGAGGGGTGTGTGTTCGTTTGTAAGTCCAGACCGCTTTTGCAGCTGGTGAGTGTGATTCTGAGGGGGAGGGCTGAGGGCGGGGTTTGCTGCTGGGGGAGAGAGTGCCATTGGTCTGTCCGTGTGGTAGAGGTGAGGAAATAGGCGGTTTTGAAGAGGAGGATGAGGAAGAGGCGGAGGATGCAGCGGAAGGGGGCCGGCCCCGATCTTGGAGGAGTATGCAGTTCCTGTCGGGGCCTGAGTGTTCACCTTCCTGGGACGGGGCTTTGCGTTTTCGAAGGGCAGCAGCAGTGGCGGCCTCCTCTCGAAGCTTAAGCATCTGCTTACTGGGACGTCCCACAGGGTTCTTGAGTCTTGAGCCCCCTTGACGCCCAGCCACAGGCTTATTAGGAGACACCATGTGACCAACACTGATGTTGCAGCCTCCGCTCCCCGAGTTCTCTGATGGCATGGCCGTGGCGGGTCTCCCTGGACCACGACTGGAGGAAGAAGATGAAGAGGAGGATGCAGTTTTGAGGGAGGAGCTGATGTGGCTACCTGTACGGATCTTTGAATGTAATGAAGAGGAGGGAGACGAGGAGGTGATGGTCCTGGCTGAGGAAGGTGAAGACTGAAGGTCTGTGGCTTGAGGTATTTTCCTGCACCAAGACAAAATAATCCAGAAATCACAAACAGACAGACAGACAGACAGACAGACAGACAGACAGACAGACAGACAGACAGACGGACGGACAGGGCACTTCTGAATTCAAAAATGGGTGTTGTGATTTTCCTTTAGACTTTATACTGCTCACTATATTGCACTGGTGTTTTAAAGAACTCTTGTTTCAGCCTCTGTCTGAAACACTCTTTTAGCTGCTATCTCTTTAAGACTCCTTGCTTCACAAACCCCCTTCTCTCTGATTGGTCAGCCCTCTGGAGGCCTGTCAGGGGCAGAGCTATGGGCAGACCTTGGTGTTTGAGGCCTGACCCTCCAAAGTGTCAAGAATCAGCGGGGAGACCTCATCGTTTCAGCATGTCTCGTGGAGATCTTGTGCTATTTTTAGAACAGACTGTTTTGATCAGTTTACAGACAGATTCAGGGATTTAACAACATATATGACTATTTAGCTGTTTGAAAATCTGTGTACATTTAGTCTGACCATCCAGCATTTTGACTTTATATGCATGTTTTAAATACGTGAAAACACAATACACACAACTAAGATAAATTGACTGAGCAGATCCCAACTAACTCCGTCCTTTATTACCAAATAGTCAAAGTAACTTTGGCAGCAAAACCTGACATTAGGGGCCAATTCTTACTGACTAATGTCTGAACTGTGCCAGTACCCTGAAGAGGTGTGGAGTTCAATATATCTTGTTAAACTATTCTGTGATGACTTACAGCTGATATCAAATGGCTGCAACTAACGATTAATTTCATGATCTATTAATCTATTGATTATTCTCTTGATTAATCGGGTAGTTATTTGGTCCCTAAAATGTCAGAAAATGGTAAAAAATTGTCAACGTTTCTCTGAGTCCAAGATGACATCAAATATCTTGTTTTATCCAAAGATATTCAGGAGCAAAGAAAGCAGAAAATATTCACATTTATGAAGCTGAAATCAGAGAATTTGGACTTCTTTCTCTTAAATAACCACTTAAACCAGTGAATCAATTACCAAAACAGTTGACGATTAATGTAGTAATCAATTAATAACAGATTATTCAATTGACTGTTGCAGCTCTTAGTTGCATGAGAAAAAATCTGGCAAGAAAAGATTCATAAAGGAACTTTGTCCTGATCGATGCACCACAAAGAAAATGTCAGAGTCAAATTTGCTGTTAAAATCTTATCCAACCCATTTGCTTCACCTGCAGGTAACGGCCATCGTTTCAACTTCGTAGAACTTGCAACAAGTTAGTATTTCACCTTAATCACCATGGGCTAGGCTTTTCAGGAGAAAAATAAAAACGAAGCAGATCCTCTGATGTTGGCATGCACTGATGAAGCTTCTTCAGTATTTTAACACCTCTGCCCTTCTTTCACAGCACTTAACATCTGATTAACTAAACCTTACATTAAATTAATTAAATTTTAATAATTTTGGAGTAAGCTGTTCACTAGAATAACCTTTTTGATTATTTAAGTTCAGTCTTGTTTTATTTTATCTCATTTAGTTTAAAGAGACATACAAAATCCATAACTTGTTAGATGACCTGAATATATTTTACACACAGTTGCGGATCTTAGACAAAAACAGAGCTGTTTGCAGAGGAAACCTCTGATCATCCACCAGCCACACTGAAGCACAGGTTTCTTTGTTCCCATGCTGCCGCAGGGCTCGAGTGGCCTGAATTTCTTCATATGACCATGTAAAAGCTCTCAGTCTACATCAGCTGGTGTTTTGTGGAATCAGACTCCATCTCACTGCCAACTTCTCTGACTCCTCATCACTGCTATTCTGGGCAGCAGGACACACCATCTGCTTCTTTTTTCAGTGACGAAGCAGTGAGATACACTGTTCATCTGCTACCGTTACCAATGCACAGCATCAGATCAAACCAGCCTCTGAACAATTACAGTGTGTGAAAATCTGAAACCAAATTTGTGGAAGGGTGCAAGGAAAAACCTCCAGGACAAGCTAAACGGGATAAAAGGATAAAAGCAGAGTTCAGTAACATACTTCCAAAGATGAGCGCTGATGTGCTGCTCCAGCATGCTGCTGAGAGCCGACCTCAGGTGGTGAAGTCTTCTGTCGAACGTGTAGATGCCGTGACCCAACGAATGGCTGCCGAATGAACACACCTAGAGACAGAAGAGAGGTGTTAAAGCTTGTTACAGCCGAGTGTCAGAGGCTCAGAGACGGCTCTGACATCCGGTTTGAGGTCCAATAAGTTAAAGTCACATCACATTTCACTGCTATCTTTGTTTTATCTTATAAAGAAACACCTTAAATGCTCTTAATTTGAGGATCAAACAACGCCATGACTGCCTCCATTTCCTTTTATGTTACATACGAAATGATATTTCAAAAACTGTCTGTATTAAGCAATGAACAGCTGTGGGATTGCTGGTTTGAAATATCTTCCATCCAAACCTTTCCTATAATATGAGGTAGATGAAAAGTACTGAAACACAGATGACATGAGCAGGACTTGAGCTTGTTCTGTTGTTCCACACTTAGATGATTTCCAGTAGCATCTGATTTCAATTCTGTGCTTTAAAACATCCAAAGGTCTTAAGTTTACAGAAAAGGATCTTAAGTTAGATTTTTCCCAGAGGCCTGAGGAGAGCGAGCAGAGGTGGTGGCTAACGGAAGAGCAGCTAATGAAAACAAAGCAGAGAAACCGACAATTGAGTCATAATTTCACTATAATTGTATCACAGCAGTTACACTCTAAAGAACTAATAAGCTCGCCCACACTACTGCACAAATATGCAGGAAGGTGTCCGGTTTGTTTGTCTGCAGCCAAAGTGCTTCATCTACAGCTCTGACACAGACAGGGACTGCAGATTGTTCTCATTCAGAGGCGGGCTGGGTCTGTTAGTGTCTCTTAAAGATGTAGGTTACTGTCTGCGGCAGACACACTGAGATAAGAGCAGAGAGGTAGCCATCTCACCTGCTTGATTTTATACAATTAGTCTCAAGTGGTGGACCTGAACAACAACATAATGGCTTCAGAGCAGGTGCAACGTAGTACTGATACTGTGATAAATCTGTCAGGTATGTAGAGTACAAACTCTCACTTTTTACTGCCGAAAGGTGCACGGCTCACTGAGCAGCTCTGCTGCACACAGGATCTGTTGTAACGAGTCCTCATGAGGAAGAGTTTCCTGTGATCTCATCACAGAAAACAGGTTGCAACCCCAATTCCAATGAAGTTGGGACATGTAGTAAAATGTAAATAAAAACTGGATACAATGATTTGCAAATCCTTTTTAACCTACATTTAACTGAGTACATTAAAGACAATATATTTATTGTCCAAACTGATACACTTTATTTTATTTTCTTTTTTACAAATATTCACTCATTTTGAATTTGATGCCTGCAACACGTTTCAAAGAAGTTGAGACAGGGGCAACAGAAGTCTGGGAAAGTTGAGGAATGCTCAGAAACACCTGTTTGGAACATTCCACAGGTGAACGGGTTCATTGGAAACAGGTGAGTGTCATGATTGGGTATTAAAGGAGCATCCCCAAAAGGCTCAGTCGTTCACAAGCAAGGATGTGACCTTTGACCTCTCAGGCGGCACTGCATTAAAAACCAACATCATTGTGTAAAGGATATTACCACGTGGGCTCAGGAACACTTTAGAAAACCATTGTCAGTTAACACAGTTCATCACTACATCTACAAGTGCAAGTTCAAACTCTACCATGCAAAGACAAAGACATATAGCAACAACACCCAGAAACACCGCTGGCTTCTCTGGACCCGAGCTCATCTGAGATGGACTGACACAAAGAGGAAAAGTGTGCTGTGGTCTGACGAGTCCACATTTCAAATTGTTTTTGGAAATCATGGACGTGGTGTCCTCCAGGCCAAAGAGGAAAAGGACAATCTGGATTGTTATCAGGTCAAAGTCTCAAAGCCAGCATCTGTGATGGTATGGGGGTGTGTTAGTGCCCATGGCATGGCTAACTTGACCATCTGTGAAGGCTCCATTAATGCTGAAAGGTACATACAGGTTTTGGAGCAACATATGCTGCCATCCAAGCCACGTCTTTTTCAGGGATGTCCCTGCTTATTTCAGCAAGACAATGACAAGACACATTCTGCACCTGTTACAACACCGTGGCTTTGTAGTAAGAGAGTGCAGGTACTAGACTGGCCTGCCTGCAGTCCAGACCTGTCTCCCATTGAAAATGTGTGGAGCATTATGAAGCACAAAATATGACAACAGAGACCCCGGACTGTTGATCAACTGAAGTTGTTCATCAATCAAGAATGGTAAAGAATTCCACCTCCAAAGCTTCAACAATTAGTGTCCTCAGTTCACAAACACTTATTGAGTGTTGTTAAAAGGAAAGGTGATGGAACACAGTGGAAACATGACCCTGACCCAGATTTTAAGAAACGTGTTGCAGCCATCAAATTCAAAATAAGTGAATATTTGAAAAAACAATACAGTTTCTCAGTTTAAACAATAAATATCTTGTCTTTGTGGTGTATTTAATTGACTATAGGTTAAACAAGATTTGCAAATTATTGTATTGTAATTTTACACATATTCTGGAGTGGTGCTGTTTAGTTTTTTTGCACATCAAATGGACGAACAGAAAAGCTAAATGAGACACTAGTTCCTCTCTCTGCTCTGCCTGTTTGATTGACATGCTCTGGTATTTGGAGAAAGACGGCAATGTGAAAAGTTCATTGTAGGCAAAGCTGATTTTTAGACTCGGCTCCCTGAAGAGTAGAAAGAGCTCAGTACACCTCAGAAACCATAAAAAAATCTCTCTTCCATGGTTAAACTGAAGTGTAAACTGCTCACCGCCAGTGGTCTGGGATGTGTCGCAGAAGACGAGAACTCCACATGCTCTTCCGCTCCTTCAGCATCACTTTCATCGCTGGAGATTCGTCCGTGGACGAGGGGGGAGGGAGCACGGAGACTTCCGTCATCCTGACGCGGCTTCTCTTCCTCTGGGGTGCTCTCTGATGCAGCCGTGGAACGACTGCAACACAAAAAAAAAATCAGCTGTCATTAAACTCCTGCCATGTATACAGAGCATGCATTCACATGATTTAGTCACACTGATGAAGCTCCAGGAAGCTTTTAAATCTCTGCAGGTCATTCTGCATTCAGGGATCTGCAGCATATATTTTAATTTGCTGAAGAAAAATGTGTGGGGACACCCAAGCATGCAGCTTGTCAGCCGGTCAAAACTTTTCATCTTGTTTTTTTTCCTTTCTGACAGTTTTGGCATCACTTTTTCTGGTGCTCGAGACTGCTGCTTTTAGAAATTCACCAAGTGCTGCCCTTAAAAATCAGTTCTCATCAGAAAACACTCATCAAGCTCTGATGAGGGCGGGGGCAGAGAGAAATTTGCCCAGGGTTCAGCCACCTCTGGCAGCTTGTGTCTTGCTTCTCTCACCGTTATATTTAACATAACAATTTCTCACTTTTCTATCCAAATATCCTTCAGTGAACTCTCTTCAACACTGGTTTACTTCTTGCACATCATGTTGTCATCACAGTTTTGAATAATGTTCCTGCACATCACAGCTCTTCCTGCACATCACGCAGGCATTGTGTGTAGACAGGTTTTAATCTGAAGATAACGCCGTTCAGGATCTTTTTCAGAAGAAGAGAGAGAGAGTGTAAGACTGTCTGAGTGAGTGTGTGAGAACCACAGAGGACTGAAGCTGTCAGCGGCTATATTTGGTGATTATGTAATGTGGTGCTTTGTAAATCAGAGGTTTAATAATGAGCAGAGAGCAGCCTGTGAACAGTTTTATGTAGACAGTCAGTAAGAAAAGGTTCAGCTCTAGTTCAATGAGTGTTTAGCGCACACACACACATCTGCTTCTGTAGGTAAGGATTTTCCCGTTCTTATTCATCACTGCTGTGAGCCGAATTATACGTCTAATTCACTCCGACAGATCAAACTGTGAGTGGGCAGTAAAAGGTAGAGCTGTCTGAGACATCATCTCTCCTCAGCTTCAAACTCTGCATAGCAAAATGTTCTGCAGCTTTTTTTTTCAGTTCCTACAGAGATGAAAGGTTGTCATGTTGAAGACTGAATGCAAACTTTCACACATATCATCAGGTAGATTTCCACTCACCTGAAAGCAGGGAGGCTGGCCAGAGGTCTCCTGCAGTGTGGAGCCCCTGCCTGCTCTCTGGGGGCCTCAGGGCTTGGGGACCGGCCAGTAGAGGAACCTCCATCTAGGGACTGGGCCCCCTTTTCACGAACCTTGGTCTTGAGCTCAGCCACGAGCTGGTCAAAGTTTTTGCTGCGGCCCAACACCTTCCTGCGCTGGTGGATGGAGTGGATCTGAAGGAGGACGTGAACTAGACGTCATTTTCAAATTAAAGCTACAGATTTCTTGTCCATTTCCGATCAGCTCACCTCGACTTAACGAGGAAATTTTATTTCTAAAAGTTAAAAAAAATTCCAAGTAAAATCTGGGTGAAAAATTCTTCTGCTGTGTCATAAATGCACTCCAATGAGGAAGTTACAGGAAGTTTTTACCAGTTTTGTTCATGTTCATTCAGCTTTAGAAAACCAATTAATTAAATGTTTAAAAAAAAATGGTGCAACATCTAAAAACCTTCTAATAATCAGGTGGAACACAGTCAGGAGGTTTCAAAAAAAAGCAAAGGTGCTGATATGAAAAGTTTAACTCCATGATATTTCTTGTAACAGGTGGGGAGAAAACACAGCCTCCATGTTTGAGTGTGTTCACCTACACTTCAGGTGTGTGAACCACAGCCTGCTTCCTGGTTCTTTTTCCCAGCACTCCTGTCGTTTCCTGTTAATCAGGTCATCCTGTCTCTGCTCGCCTGGATGTGGCCTCTCACACTCACTTCCTCCTTCACACAGCAGCCGCCATATAAGGACTGAAGCTGTGCCGGGAGCCATTTTCAGCTCTCAGTATCAGTCAGAGCTGATCAGAACATCTCCTCTGATCTCACAGTCACATCTCTTCATCCGAGTTACATGATGACTTTCAATGCAACTATTCAAACAAATGCTGAGAGCGTCACTGAGCACAGTATTTAAATAACAAACTGATGGTCCCTGTTTATGAATCTAGACTTTAGGGGTCTGGAGAGTCAGTATGAGAAGTGCTCTGATTTCTGTTTGTAGTCCGAGAATTGACGGCAGAGTACCTGCGACCCAAGTAACTTCAAGCATTTCTTCGCACTTAATAAGGTTTCTCCTCCTTGTTTAAATTCTTGCTTGTGTTGTCGCACTTTGGAAAAAAGCGTCTGCCAAATAAAATTGTAGAATTGTAGAGCAGAATCAACCATTCATGAATCAGTTCTCTTGGAACGATTTATTAATCTCTAAAATTACATTTCTAAACTTGAGGGCAGCCAGATAAAGAATTTTAACGAGCGACAGATTTGCTCGTTACTGTGCACGAAAACTAATCAGCCTTCAGGCTCTCAGACCTCCTGGGGTGCATCAGAAGTAATCGATCCGGCCTCTGTTCAACAAAAACATTTTAAAATCGGCAAACTGAAGAAGTTTCTTTTCAGGCTCAAATGGCAGAAGTCAGATTTATGATTCATTAAGGAACGTAGTTTAACTGATCAGATAGCATCAGGCTGTCCCCTTCCTCTTTTAAACAACAGAGTGCAGGGAGTCTACCTCCACATTTAGGACCATATAGGGAAACTTGTTACCCCGACAGAAGGATGCAAAGAGTAGGATGGTACAAATCTGTTATACTGATGCCTTCTCAAACTTTTGCAACTGCATACTGTGCCGTACCAAACTGGACCACTTGGTGGAAACACAGTTTTACTGTCTTCAGCTTGAGACCTACTTAAAAGATTTACAGGCGCATCTCCAGAGCTGTAACAGACCACAGAAGGGATGCACGACGAAATTTAGCTGAGTGTTTGTATGGTCTGATATCAGATAATGGTAAATTATTGACCTGCTGCAGTCTCTAATGTGTATCTGTTGCAATGGTTTAATGTTGGATGGTAGTAAGCCTTGTTCGAGTCTATCAGAGCCTGTTATAGGGTATCGATCCGATACAGACTCAAAACAACAGTCCATATGACAGGCCAGGAAACACCCTGAACATGTCACCAGCCTATCACAGGATTCTGTCAGTCTAAATCAGGTTCCTGTTATCAGAAAGTCATTGTGTATTTTGAATCAACAATTATTAATCTGCCACTTTCACTAACTGTGCAAATTATTAACCTGTAAGAAAGCATTTTAATATAACTTCATTACTGTGGTGCTGTGACCAAGAGTAGATCTAAAGTTAAAGACATATTGCTCTTTCTGTAACTGAGTGCAAGCAGGCCAAAGTTTGCATAAATCTGAAAATAAAGCATTTATTTGTGATAGTATCAGAGTTTTTCTTATTTTGAACAGATAACGTTTAGTTTAAAATGCTCCTTTAATATGAAATCACAGAAGTGTGAATATGGCCTCAAACATATCCTCTGTGTAACACAGGGAGCTCCAGCTCAGATCTTTGCTGGACTGACCGGGATAAAAAGATACCTCCAAACCTTTCCTGATCCAAACAGAGCAGAAACAAAATAAAGAAACTGAAAAGGAAGACAGCAGAGACATGAGAACCTGAGGCAGGAGAAGCAGTGTGAGTGCTTCTGAGTGTTTGCAGCTTACATTGCATGTCAGGAGGCGAGTGCAGACCTTCTTCCTGTCCGGGTCAAGGACGCCGCAGTGTTTGTCCAAGTCACACTCTCTCTCTGTGGAGACACACACAAAGATTCTCATCAACAACTTCACACGGGCAGCAAAGACTTCAAACTCGTCCACGTCTCTGTTCTCCACTGAGGGCTTTATCCTTAAGACATGAATTCAAAAACTTTTTAATATTATTTAAACTTTTTTACTAGAACTTGTTACAAAAGCAACCTACAGCGGGTATTTTGGACACTGTGATACAGCCAAGATTTTCAGGCATCCAGCAGCCAAGATACTCCTCTACTCAGTAAACTCACATCTACACGCGCTGTTAGAAGCTTCATGAAAGATAAAGTCTGTCAGGTTTTCCTACAACTCATCTGAACAAATGCTGCACTAGTAATGAACTGGAGTTAGAGTTAGATATCCAAAACTTGACACTAAGACACCTTTTCTTGTGGTATTATAATCTGCAACTTGAGAATGTACAGTAAATTAAACCAGACAGTCATGCCTTTCAATGCAGTTCATTCATTTCATTAAAAGTCTGTTTTTATGATTTTAGACTTGTTTTCTCTTTTTCTCCTAAACCTTACCCTGTTCCCTCTTTTACCTGACTCTGTTTATCCCTCAGACAGAAGAAATCTTCTCGAAAGCTCAAAGTCCTACTTCCTGTTTTATGTTGGTCACAACAATAACTGAACTCAGCTCTGAGAGAGATGCGAGTGTGACGAGTGAAGCCACAGCGATGTCCTTGTACAGAAAAAGAAGCTGGAGCTACGGCTGCTTCTAATGGGTTTTTCTATACAGCCTGTATAGAACTTGCAATGTGTCCTAAGAGTCTGTGATGTGACTGAGCATCAGAGATGAGGATAACTTCATCACTTGAGTGAAATATCACTGGACTACCTCACATATAGCTGTGCTACATTCAGCTGCCGTAGTTTTACCTTGTTTCTATACTTCCATGAGCTAAGTCCAATAATTGCGTTTTTCTTGCACACAGGGTCTCTTCTTTTCATCCTACTTTTATATATTGTTCTTCTTAAATAATTATGGAGCTTGGAAACCAGACCTTGAGGGTGACACTTCGTGCTATCCATGCTCATGTGAAAATAAAGCTTCTTGAATCTTGAATCCTAAGTAGGTGGCAGGATCCGGAATTTCTGACTGTTTTCGTGATGTTTTTAAGACTATTTTGATGATTTGATGATTTTAAGCACCAACTTTCACCTTTTCTGCACCGTTTCATAACTTTAATCTGGTCTCGTGTCCTCGGATGTGTTTTTTGAACAGTGGATGTTCATAAAGCTCATTTTTACTTTATGATAAATACATTCATTTAAACACATCAGCTTTAAGAGTTCTTCAGTTTGCCACTGGCTAAGAGATCTCCAGTTACTGGTGATTGAAAACGAATACTGACTGACCTCTATTATTAGTCTACAATAAAAGTTCAATTCGATACTGCATTGATGAAAATAATAAAGCCAGGAGCTGCTGTCATTTGTAAAAGCTGGTTTGGTTTAGGTCCAAACCTTTACAGACATGAACGCTGTTGTTGTGCTCCTCTGACAGATCATGAAATACAGCAGTAAGTTACAACGCAACAATGAAAAGATAAAACAGCTGTGCCACATTTCATATCTAATTAACTCTGGTCTCAAACGACAGCTCCACGGCACGGATGCCACATTCTGTTAAATGCCTGTTGCTCTTCCTCGCTTCCTCTGCTCTCATCTTAAGTTGGAGGGACTGAGGCGTGAGGAGGAGGAGGAGGAGGAGGAGGTGAGGAGGCGAGGAAAAGAATCCAAGGCGTACAAAACGAGATATAAGCAAATGCTAATGCTGTCAGGCAAATATTAGCACTGCAGACACCACCATCACACTAAATGAGAGCAGGCTGTTGGCGGATACAGAGGGAAATGAGCAGGAAATGAAAAATAAAGCTCGGGATAAAATTAATCTAATTCACCTTTTGGGCTAGTTAACTTCATCCATCAAACCACTGCAGGGAAACAAACTTATGAGCATCATTAAGTCTTTGAACTGATGAAACGGATGAAACAGATGCTGTCATGACATCTTTCAGGGTTGTTAAATCCTGCGTCATAGTATCATAAGACCTCAAGAAATGTTTACCTGTCCAGCTTCAACATTCATTTATAAACAAACAGGTTCACTAGCATTTCTGAACGCAAGGCCCCCACTGAAGAGACCGCTCTGTGTCTTTGGTAAAGGCTCGTTTGGCTGCGTGATCTCAAATGTAAACATGTGATCAGAGTAAACAAAACATGTTGTGCTCTGGATGTTAACCTCTCTCTGAACTGAAACCGACTTCCAGGTAAAAAGCTGATCCAAGTTACATGCTGAGTCCTATTTGTCAGCCAGGTGAGGCTACATGCTCTGACTACTAAATGCCAGTTTTAATTACACGCCTGCATGCTTTGATTTCTATCCGGCTGTCCGAGCAGTCAGGCATCTTTTTTGTATTTAACTCAAACGCCACGTCATATTTACTGATCACCTGTGCAGCAGAGAGTCTGAGAAACAGGAACCAGAGGGAAGACCAAAGAAGGTGGTTAAAAAGCCCCATACAGTTAAAGCCTATAGCTCTGAGAGCCAACAAACTCATCCTGCTCGATGAGAGGTCACCAACTCCTTCCTTTTTGAAGAAATTCCTTGAAGAAATTCATTCAGCAGGAACAGCGAGAATACAACAAATATCCAAGTAATGGAGTTAATTCTTAGACTTCTTTAAAGACAAAATAAATTTAAAGGATTAATGTGTGCGTACCCACACTACCAGCAGATGTGATTTTTTTTAACTTTCACTTTGTTTGTTGAAATCCCTGATCTAATTTCTTCCTGCTTTCTTATTTTTCATGCAGCACACTGTATTGTTTACTCTTCATAAATCAGGAACATCTTCAATAAAAAATGTGCAAAGAAAGCCAAACTGCATGCTGGTGGATGAAAGGATTTACAATCAGTTAGTGTAATATTTGTCAGGGTGAGGCAGGACTTTTGTGTCTGCACTGGGAAATAAAAGCTGTAAAAACAATTTTTCTTCTTGGTTGCTGAAGCAAGCTTTATCTTTAAAACATGTGTCTTCATTGTGTATTTTTAATTTGTACTTACTGGAGGCCACTTTGTTGTAGGGTCGAGGGACCCGGTGGCCCGGCCCCACAGAGACCAGAGGGGAGTCCTTCCTCTGGCTCTGCGAGGGGGGTCTGTCGCTGGGCGATGGTCGACCCGGCGGGGTTCCTCCGTGCGGCCAGGGCGGATCTCTGAGTGATGGAGGCGGAGAACTCATTGGAGGCTCCAGAGGTGGAGGCTGCTTGAACACTGATGACTCTGTGTGGCTGCTGTGGGAGGATTTCTCCAGTGGGGAATGTCTGAGTGACGGACGGAGAAGTCCAAAAGTTAACTTTCTGCTCAAACTTTAAACAGCACTGACATGATCAGGTTTGAATATGAAATCATTCAAGACAGCTTTTCAGTATTTTGAGGGTTTGGAGTGATTTTCTGGCTTCCATCTACTCAATTTAAAATTAAAAAAAAAATTCATATTCATCCGGTGAAATGATTCCTGCTTTCTTCACAAAAACTTCTATTTGTGCCTTTTAGTGACGGCTCCTCTGTAGGAGGTTCATCTGAGGTTGAAATGCGGAAATGCTTTTATTATTTTAATTAAATGCATCAAAACATAATCCAAGAACACTTGATTTCCTATCCCTCCTGTGTCAGCCTCATCTTGTTTAACAGGATTGAGGTCAACACTGAATGAAAATGCCTCCCAGGAACACAGCAACAGTCGATGGAGACGTATGGTGCATAAAAAACGTCATCAGCTGACAGCGAATCTGTGAGGATATTTGTGTTTAAAAACATGAAGTTTTCCTCTAGAGTGGGTCTAATCTTTGAAGAGTGGTTTGGTGGTATTTTAAGTTTATGCATCATGGCTCAAATAGAACAGAAAACTTTGGTTGGCAGAAATGTCATTCACAAGCTGTATCTCAGTTATCGCCCACGCTTTAAAATGTAATCAGCTGGAATCAGAATTTGTCAAATCTTCCACACAAGTTTTGATTCCTGATGGAGAAGCTTTCTTTAACGTGGTTGAAAAGACAAAAATGGAACTGGTAACCTCACTATGTCGGAGAAGAGGTCAGGAATTTGCTACGATTGAAGAAACAACTCAGCACTTAATCCTCTGTTAAGCTGCAAATGTAGTTTTAAAACTTAAGGTTTCTGCAGATTAACCGAACAATGAGTGATAATTTGAGAGCTTTAGAGCCGTGTTTTCTGACCAAAGCGGACAGCCTATATGTGAAGTCTAACTGACTTATTTATGAGACTGCAGCAATTTATCCACCAGACATCTGCATATCGTTAGCCTAATAGCATAACTGAGTAAGTTATTTTTTATACACATTTAAATTATTTTGTGAGCCTCATGGCACAAATGACTATGTAAAAAAAAAACTTCAATAAAATGAATAAGTTTACAAAGATGATATAGAAAATATAAACATAATATTATAAATAGTATTAAAAATTAATAAAAATGATGTTCTCTTCTTTTCTGAAAACTCTGAAATATGACTTGATGCTCTCAGGCTAACGTTAACTTAAAAAAGATGCTGAGTTACCAAAATGTCTGTCAGTTAGCTTTGATAGTCACAGTTTAGCTCGTTATTTTTAACATTTATGATTCCAGAGGTGAAGGATGTGAATGAAATATTTGACTAGTACATCTATAAATAGAACCTCACTTTCTGGTTTATTTTTCTGCTTCGACTCTGTACAGTAGCTACCTTAGCCTTAGTGTCCAACACTTAGACGGGAAAAAAATGGATGCCACAAAAACTGCTCCCCCTGGTGGCTGGCTGCAGTATAGGTCAAAAACTCTGCCCCTCTATTCATTCCAGATGGGCTGTGGTCAAACTTTAAAAAGTGCATGCAGCTCATAGGAACGTTTCTCACATCCGTGTGCCCGCCCTTACGTACCGTACTCCATCTTTGGAGTTCTTGGAGTGCCTGTACTGGGGTGGTGTGGAAGGCGAAGGTGGAGCTGCCCGTAGCTGTCCAACACCCTGACCACGGCCCTCCCAGGATGAAGAAGCAGAAGCGGCGTTGGTCCCATGGGAAGGAGAGTGGCTGTGGTGGGTTCTCTGCTGGGGCTGGGGTGCAGGGGTGGGAGAGCGCAGTCTGGCGTACAGCTTGGCCAGGGGCCCGTGTCTGCGCTCACAGTGCTTTTCAAACGCCTGCGGCTTCACTACTTGACCACAGTGGCTGCACACCACCAGGTAGAAGTCGTCATGGCCAGGGTAGAGCCCAAAGATGGACATGTCTGAGGAGGAAAGGTGAAAGGAGTGAGGACAAGGAGGAGCAAAGAGAGTCATGATGTGGGTCTTACTGAAGGAGTTTATGATAAAGAAACAACAAAAGTTAAAAATCTAACTGTAAACAGGGATACAGGGACTGGAAAGAGGTGGTTTTGATGCTCGCATGCCGTCTGAGCGGGTCTCCTCCCTGTACTCCAAAGCATTCACCTCCTGTGTCATTCCCTCATGCCCTGGCATGCCCGCACCGGCCACCGGGCAGAGTAGACAGAATTCAGCCACTACAGCACATGAGAAGTGATCAAAAAATATCCATATGCAGTCTCCCAAGCTGTTTCCTGTCCTGCCTCTCATGTCTCTGATTGAAAACACTGCACACTGCACACCACCAGGCGAGGAGCAACAATAACTAAAGCACTGCCATCTTACTTTGACTATAATGTCTTCAAAAAGGAAACGTAGTTCACCTTGTGTTTTGCTGGTGACATTACCATACTGTGCACTCTGTTAGCTCTGTGAAGACAATGAACTGGTTCTTCACCGCAGCCTGCAGCAAAGCTTTTCATCCTTTTCTCCTCACCTGGATCTCTGGAGTTCTGTCCACACAGAACAACTGTTGGACTAAAGCTCTGACTCTCCATACATGTCTAATAAACAACATTTAGGAGAAATAAAACAGAAAAACAAACACTGTTTTCCAACAGTTTCATTTAAATATCATCAAATATGATCCTGAGCTCCGAGGCAGCGTGTCTGTGCCAACCTGCTGCACACACAGAGAGAGAGAGAGACTCTAGATCACATTTTAGGCTCCTTGTTTTTAGACCTCTTGGGTTATGGAGCTGTCATTTTTGAGCAGCAGATGATCAGAAAAAGCTGTAGAGACTGTCATCTGAACTTAGAGAGAAGCCGATCCAGACTGGATTAGTATTATCAGAGGACTTGTGTGTCTGAAACATGGTCAGTGATTTGCCCTGGATTTTTTTATTTTATAAATTACGGATGGTCGATTCGCACAGGATAATTTATCAAAAATGATCAGAGGTCTTCAGATGAAACTTATCCTGTACAAATAGGGCTTCAGTTTATTAATGTTATCACAATGTAAACAATGTTGGCATATTGTGCATAAAATTAAAATTCCTAAGTGATAAAGCTTGAACAGCTGAGGGCTACAATACGTGATGCAGCTTATATAATGCACAGGCCTCGTGAATGTAGTGTTTGTTATGGCAAATAACAGTCTGCAGGCTGACATGGAGCGATATTAACCGGTTCAGGAACTAATATTTTGGGTCTAAACTGTTCAAGACTGTAAATTTTGGGGTGGAACCCAAAACTGAAAACGTTTTAAAATACCGTTTCTGTTTGGAACAAACCGATCGGGAAAAAAATCTGGTTCAAAGCCCTTTTAGCATTACAGATCAGAGTGTGACCACAGGACCATGATCTTGATCTTGTTTGTCTTTGTTCCACAGGCTTCCACAGGGACCGTGTTTGAATTTACTTACTGCTGCTATTGGTACTTGTGGTGTCTGAGGTTTGAGGTGTTGAAACACAGGTCAGGTTTAGTGTGATTTTTACCTGTAATTCTCAAGAACTACCTGCACTTTCTTTCATCCAAAGATTATTTTTTTGTCTGAGTTCTGAGTCCACAGCTTAACTCTGGCTCACTCAAACATTTACAAGATTCTTCTTTGACTTCAGTGTGAAAACGGATTGAATGGCTGAGGGATGCAGGACAAAGTCATCGTTGTGTACGATGCAATGACCCCAATGCTGACGGGCGCCATGAAACAACGTCAGCAGAATATCTATCTGTGTCAGTAATTTCATCCAGCATCAATAAGTGTCTATTACAAAGAAGTGAAATTATTTTTGCAGCATGAAACGGTCTAAAAAAGTTGTTCCAGTGCCTTTTAAAGAGGCTGTGAGGACTACCTGTTTGAAGTGGATCACAGCGACACATTCTGGCTGAAATCTCACACACAGTCAGTACGTTTACATGCAGCTTCAGAAATCTGACGATGACCTTATTCAGCACGAGATCGATCTATTGAAATACATGTAAACGGATTAGCTGGACTGAATACAGACTCTGCATAGCTTGATTAAAACACCTTGATAATGTGGTTGCTATCATCTTCTCACTACTAACTTCCTCATCTGGCGTGGTGTTGTAAATCAATGTGGTCCTGTGTGACCCAATCAGGAAGGTAAGAAATAGCATCCAGAAATAACCTATATAGGTGCTGATAATCTCATTTTAAGTTGTGAATTACAATCAGGCAGATATCTAGAAGTGAGACTTTTTCAAGATCATTTAAGTGGGGTACACACATAACAATTATCAAGTTGTTTTTGTCCCGACTTTCCTCCTTCCCAGCTAAGGACAGCAAACGCCCGATTATCTTGTGTCTTATAAGATTATCCTATCAGATTATCCTGTGGTCTGAGGTGTGTTAAACTCAGTGTTGGTAATTAGATCTAGATACAGTTTCTGTTATAAGAGTTAGAATGATTTTTTATGTCCTGATGTCAATCAATGCATGATGTGTTCTTAAAGAGAGCCAAAAATATCCACCGCCTACAGCAGGAGTAAACCTGGAAAAACACCAACCAATCCTGGTGTTTGGGATCCAATTTATTACACCAATTAAATCCTGTCCCGCTGTTGTGCCCGCCTCCTGCTTGTACATTTCGCCGGCATGCACTAGCCCTGATTCAATGCGCATAGCCAAGAGGGATCCAAGAATGGCAGAAGAACTACCTAAACCCTGATCACTGGTAATGTAGAGCAAACAAAAACGATGTGCTAAGGACCGGTTTGAGACTGTGGTTTTGAATCAGTCACGATCATATGATCATGTATTAGTGGTGCTTGTGCATGTGAGTGGGGGCGTTGTTTTGGCGGAGCGCCGAGTGTGGATGCTACATTCAAAGTCATGCTAGTTTTCCGTGACTACCATGAACTTTTTCTAATAATCGGCTGTGAAACGGGTCGGGGCTGACAATTGTAAATATTGAACTTGTTTAATATTTCTGACCAAAAATCTTTGTGTGTGTGTGGAAAGCTGACAACGCCCGAGTCATGACTCCGTGAATTGTGATGCAGAATGGAATAGCCAACCAGGAGGTGAACTGACCAAAGAACGAGGAGGCAGACATAAACAAATCAAGTTGTGAAGATGGACTGTGAAAATGAGGGCTTTGATATATTGTATTGAACCAAATAAAGAAGCAGAAGACGCGTCACTCTGCAACATTAGCGTCCATCGTTTTCAAATAATGATGACTGTCTTTTAGTGCTCCTGTTTTATAGCAGTTGGTCTTCTAATAAGGTGTTCAGCTCAGCTAAACCCTGTTGTAACATTAACTTTGCAGACATTTTTGTTTTTGTTAACCAACAGACTTAATCTACTTATTTTTAAAGTTGGCTGCTGAGTGCTGGTGGGTTGTGTATCAACTTCTGAATGCAACACCTCTGCAGCATCCTGCTGGCTTTGCCTTTACGAACGTCAAAGATGGTAGTCTATCAACCCACCTTTCTCTCACTGTTACTTTCATTTAGAGCAACGATGTGACGTAAAGATGCACTGTAGTCGATTTAAACAGACGGTGATGAAGAGGCGTACGTGAGGAAATGAAAAAACTTTAAATTCAAGAAATTGAATGAACCCCAGCAGACTTTTTAAAATTTCTCTTCTGCATCTTTTGCAACATGACTTTTGATTTATTTTTACCCCGGTGATAGACATTGATGAATCATGACTGAGCATAATCATACTTTCACTCATGCTGACACACACACACACAACACAGAAAGGGGGGTGCCAGTCAGACAGCTGCTGCTTCACAGCACCAGGCGAGGAGCCAAAGGTGCCTTAACAACACGCAACCCAGCTTTAACACTGGTCCTGGTCTCTGCAGGGAAGGACCTCTGCTTAGTGGACAAGACGGGAGACTAAAGATGGTAAACACATGCACACATGTATGGTTTGGGTTTGTTATCTTAATGTTTTTAGGCGTGATAAACTTTACTCTTTCAGGTGAAAGTGTGCAGACTTACCCTCCTTACTGAGTGACATGGCCTCTGCAACCTTTTTGCCATTCTTGCTGCAGTCTTCCCCATCAGGCCCTGTAACATCACACACAACATACAAGTCCAGTAAGCTCCCTGTGAGGTCAGGTGTTTTCTTAAAGTTCATCAGCAAGACAAGCCTCTTTGTGGTCCACAAACACAGACCCTTAAGCCGTGTTATATTAAGAAGTGATTTACAGGTTAACAACGTCTCCACTGACTGCTGCTGGTGTTATGTTTCCAAACACCTCTGGCAAACCTTTAGCTAATAAGTAGCTAAAAGTGTGGGATGGTAGAGGAGGACTTCATTTGATCGTTATGGACAAAATGGCTTTAGTAGGGTTGCCAGACAGTGAGCTAGCATGGTGACTTCAAGCTGAGATGGAAAGAAACAACAACAAGGACAACAAAAGGCTCAGTCTCATGTGAGACTTTGTTGCAAGCAAAAATGCAAAGAGGTGTCCTGAGAGGTGTCCAAAGAGGGACTTAGAAATAGGCTGTACTCCCACCTGTGGCTTGTTTGCGTTGTTCAAATTCAGGAGCAAAAATGATACAGTTGTCACTTAGTTTGTGTTCACACAGCTAAAGTCTTTTGCCATCACATATAAACAAATGTGATGCGAGATCAAATTTTTTCTCATTGGTCAGAAATCGAGGTGGAACTCTGCTGTGTGCGATCATAGACTGTAAAAGTAATGGACACAGTCTCCGCGACATCACTCGTCTGTTTCTGAAATTGATTTCTGAAGCAAAACATGTCCGACTGTGGGAACTTCCAGAGTCAGCCTCAAGCGGACACTCGATGAACTGCTGATTTTAGCACTTCTGCATTGTCTCATATTTTCAGACCGGAGGATGCCGCTTGTGTGCGATACGGAGAGCAGAGGAGAGCTGTGAACATGTGAACGTTTTTCATGATTAAACAAGATTTTGTGATCAAAGAGCCTTTTTCCTCATCAATCTGTCTTGGAAAAAATGGTCGTCTTATGTCCAGGATCGTCTTATGTTCGGATCAATATGGTAATCATTGCTATATCACCTTCTCTTCTTCTTCCGCTGTTGGTGATTCTTCTACTCCCACATCCGAGTGTGATTGCTGTGTTCACATATGCTCAACCGAACTGGATTTTAGGTTCGTTTCAGAACAACAGCCCCAAACGCACCAGGTGTGAAAACACCCTTAGAAGAATCGAAACAAGCTGCTTGATTCATTCTTTTAATTCAAATGTAACATTTTTCTGTCTTTAGTTTGATGGAGCAATGCTGTAGTGCAAAAACAGCAAGATCCACTTGAGGCTAGCTGCAAACGCCAGATGCTTCTTTTTAGGCCCCATGGTGAAACACTGAGTGTAATAGCAGAAATAAACGCGTTAACATCCTGGCTCAAACACATGTTTTGTCTCTACAACTTTTCCATTCATAAAAACTGTACAGAGAACACATTTTGTTTTTGTTCAGACTAAGAGTTATGCATATATTTGCTCAATTAAGGGAGTGGCTGAGCATTTCCAACATGGCGTCTGTCATGTCTTGGCTTTATTGTGCATCATCAGGGGCCAAAAAGTGGCATCACAGTGGTGTCAATGTTTTATAGTGTATATATGCATGTGTAGGAGAGGAATTAGTCTTGTCGTCTTTTTAAATCCTTAAAGAGAGAAGCTCAGAAGATTCATGAGTTGCAGCTAGTGGTGCCAAAAGATCACAGTTGGACTATGATTCATTCTGACCGGCCCCGTTTCTTGCAGTCTCTGCCTCTGCTTTACATCAGTGAGCTTATGAAGACGATGCCCGTTTGTCTGGGTCAGCCCAATGAAAGCTCTGAGAGTGAGATTAGGGAGGTGATCGAAAGTTAGCAAAATAATTTTTTACCAACCGGGAAACATACATCTTATTGAAATTAGAGGGATGATCGTCCATATAAACTCCTGAAAAATACATCATTGAATAGCGACGACAGCCATGTGATGCCTACACAGGCTGCATAAAATAGTTTTCACAAACATCATGGAAATGTTTGCTCCTTGGTCCTCTCCTCTTCCTTCCCTGTGGTTGAACAAAGAATCAGTGCTATGGGAGAAGGTCAACAGTTATGCGTGGCATATGTCGTGAAAGGTAAAGTTAAGCCATTTTCCTTGAGATAAACAGGTGTAGTCATAGCTTTGTAAGGAGGGCATGGTGATATAAACATCCCTCTTTTTTATCCCATACAAAACAAATGACCAGAACTGTGATCCTTGATCTACAATACTAACATGTATTTGTGATGCTGTGTTTAAGGTAGATAATTAAAAACAGGAGGATCACATCTGAATGATACTTTGTTGTTACAGGCTAGAGTAGAAATGGTGAGTGGACACGGATGATGATTTAGGGATTTGATGGGATGATTCAATGCTACTAATGCTATCACTGTGCACTCATACTTGATGCCACCCCTGCACAAGTCAGTGCTCCAGTTGGGCCATCTAAGTCAAAAAAAAGTCTGGACACGCCCCTGTCCAAATGTTAAAGGGAGATGAATGAAGGAGACGACGCTGAGTATCAAAGGGAACATTATAATTAAACGAAAAGAACATAGAGTAACGTTAGCCAGCATGAAAGGCTGGGCCAGCCAGCATCAGACTCCTCCTCCGTCACCGGTGTCTCCTCTCAATCCCCCTGCTGCTGCTGCTAGCATTAGCACGCTAACTGCCTCGTCTAGTCTTGCTGGATGTTACCTAGCTGGCTAACAGCTAGCTTAGCTATCCACGGTAAGAAGTTGCTCACCAAGGCATCCATACTAGCCTCCTTCCGCTCTGATGCCACCGCTGCCCGGCTGCTTTCCCTGAATCAAACAAAACCACTGAACTCTGGCAGCTTGTTTCATAAACACAACCGCAAAAAACTTACTCTAACAAATATATCTAAATAAATATGACATATATTGTCTTAAAGACAGCTTATGCAGAGGGACCTGGAAGAGAGCAACATGTTACCCACCCAGCGCTAGGACCCGGCAGGGTCTTTGTTTGGGTAACATGGTTAGCCCTGTCCTCCGTTTCCACGAAAATAAACCCCGCTGTTTTGATTAAATGGCTTTGTAGTTGCCAGTGTTTGCGTCAGTGTGCTTTCTTACCATCCACCGCTGCCACACCGGCCCACTCGGCCCAGGCAGTCCAGCTTTGACCCACGAAATCATCGAGGCTAGGCACCCGCCGATCAAGAGCAGCCATTACTTTTACTGCGCGTTCACGCACCGCCATCATCACTGCGCGGCAAGCAGCTTACGTCATATTCCGCGTTCTCGACAGAACAGGAACTTCCTGCGTGCGCGTGCTGGGAACACCCACTCACCCACTACAGACTGAGGAGTGGAGAGGGAAGTGACTGAATGATGATGCTGTGTATACCTGCTGTGTATACCTGCCCAACTACCTGAAAAGATGTCTGTTCAAAGACACGAAAACCCCATATAGCCTTAAGTATTTACGTGTTTTAACCAGTTTTGTTGGCCCTTATGACTGATTAATGTTAAAACAGTAATATTAACAGCATCAGCAGATTCTTATTTTGCACTCATAATATTCAAAGTAACCCATTTTTAGTTAATACAGTGGGAGACACGTTATACAATATTTGTTTCCGAGCATGACAAAAAGTTTAACGTTGCTGAAAATGGAAGAAGTTAAAATAAAAATTGGATGTAAAGTAAAGAACCATTGATTTAAGTATATAAAACTTTCTTTGTTTAAATTTGCTTTGCTTAAAATTAATTATTTCCCTCTTTTAGCCTTTTAAATATTTATCTCTTATGATTTAAATAATTCATCCTGCCATCAATGGTATTTATCTTTTATGTCAAATCTTTTTCACTACTCTAGTTATCCAGGTTTTTATTGTTCTTTTCTTTAATTTACTTTGTTGTTGAGTCAGCCTTTTAACTGTTTTACTATAAAAATTTAGTTTTTGTTGGTTTGTATTTGTTTCTACTGCCTAAGTCATTTGTTCTTTCAATATCTCCCATGTTTTTTTTCTTAAATTGCCCTTTCTTTAAATCACACTCTAAAGTTCTTTCTCTTCATTTTGATTTGAATGGAAAGTGCTGTAACAGCAGTCTACTGATTGTGTGATCAAGACTGCATGTGTCTCTTTTTTTACTGACTTTGTCACCAGTTTAGGTAAAACATAAAATAACATTTTGAAATACAGTTTTGCACTTCTTTCTAACAGCTTAAACCGTAGCATTTGAAATAAAGTAATAACTTAATGTGATGTGATTTTAGATTTTCTGTTCATTTCTAGTCTCATGTGCACTTATAGCTGCATCGCTTCAAAGGCAATGACTCCATTATGAGTCCATAATCAACATCCGTGAGTTACGAATGATGTCAAACTTTATCCAGTGAATTTTTTTCCTCTGTTTTAGACACCCCATCACTGTTTTTCTACACACAGCAGATATGAGTCATTGGACCTGTCTACCTGTGAGTGACTCATTTCAGTACTTCATCACTTGAAGGGTGGGTCACTGCAGTTGGACGAGACTGTTTTTATTCTCTTTACGATTCTGTTCACTGGTGGAGTGAAGCACACACAGAGCTTTTGCCTTCAGTAGTGATCAGAAGTCACAGGTTTGCACACGTGAACACACCTTCCCCTCTCCTAATCCGTCTAAGTAGTTAATCTGCTCACAGTCAGTCAGAGCTGTGCTCAAACACAAACATAAAGGCATGATACAAGTGTTCATCAAATGTTCAACGTGTCTCTGTCTGTAGCTTTTTTTTTTCTTCATCTTCTAGTATAGTAGTTGTTCTGATAACACTGATAATATCAAATACTTCTTTCACTGCAGCCTTTGGTGCAGTATTAAGTTTCTGCTTCTCACTAATCTGGTTCTGTGATTTACTGGCTTTCTTAAATTTTAACTAGTTTCTCCTTTTTTCCATAAAGCCCTAACATGCATTCATAAATCTTATTTCTTTCAATTTAAAATGAAAGTGTTTCAAAAATCAAAGCATTGCAAAAGGGTGTGAAATCTGCAGTTCCTCCTATATGTCCACTTGAGGCTCTATAAGACAAGCAGAACCCATACAGATGCCTCTTCAAACCACTTTGTTTATTCAACATGTTAACAGCCTCCTACAACACAGATAAACACGTTTGTCTCCATACCTCACTTCTTCAATTTTAAACATAATACAGGGGGTTAACACTTGTCTGTTTTGATGTACTGATGTTATGAGTATGAGAATTTCAAAATAGTTCAAATAGTTCAAATCAAATAATTCATTTGATTATCTCATCTTAAAATACCCTTTCCCCCCCAGCCCAGGGTTTAATGTCATGAAACTGCCAGACTGTGGTGATAGGGCATCTGAAGATGTATACTTTTTAACATTAAATAACAAAGAACTTCCATGATTACTTAGTGACATTTCCAATGGAATAAGAAGTATGATTACTAATTGCCAGTAAATCAGTTGAAGCAATGTGGGATCCAGAATTGGAGAGAACTGCTGATTTTTGCAGTACCAAAGAGTTCTTGGAAGACCCCCTACAAAAAAATTCAACAAAAATAAAATGAGGTTTAGTGCAAACTATGCCCGGTAAAACTTGAACATAGGCAGATCAAATCCATTTGTATGTCATATCTTGCCTATAAAACATTGCATGGTCAAATGCTGCTGGGGGCAGGGAGTAACGAATTAATAATCAGTAACGAAAGCAAAGAGTAATTAAAGAAGGTTATTCGAAATTCTCCTGAAATTATTCACACAAATGAGCGGCTTCAAGTTAAAATCGGAGCAGCTCCAAAGTTTCATATGAACACAAGTCCAGAGAGGCCTGAACCCTTTAGCTCAGCTTGTTACTCAAGGAGAAACTTTTCCCTGATTTTAAGATGAGGTTTGGTTCGATTGGTGTTGCTGTTTACACCTTAAAAAACAAGGTGGGATCCCAGGAGAAAGTCAAGGTGGCTGAGGTGAAGATGAGTGTAAAATCCCAAAGTGAGGATGAATATTCCCCCTGGAGGCTGCGTACAGTGTAGGCCATCAATCACTTCTTCATTATAATGAAAAGAACACTGATCAAAGTAGGAAAAAAGAAAATGGAGCTTTTTTCCCCTCAAGCTGTCATGCAAAGCAGTTAGTTCTTATGTGGATCAGTTTGTTTGATTTTTTTGTTTTAATTAGTAAATTGATTCTAAAAAGAGGGAGTGTAATGTAACGACTGACTGCTCTGTAGATAAATGTGAATCTTTCAGCATTCTTTACCATATCTTCATATTAATTTCAAAAATGTATGTATCTGCTGAGAGGATTGGTGAAGGAGCAGTGTGAAATATATGACACTGACACATTATAATGTCCATGGCTGTGTGTGTGTGTGTGTGTGTGTGTGTGTGTGTGCTTCAAATTTACACATGAATCTGTTTCGCTGTGGCCTGTACAAACCTGAGGGGTCTCTGAGGTTTTATTGGTAAGTTTAGTGCCTGTTTGGGTGACGACAGCCTCATGGCTCCACCAACCACATCACCTCTGCCTATGCCTTGACTCCAGCAGCACAATATGTTGGGACCCTTCAAGGCAGTATTTCAGCATCACATCACATCATATTAATATACTGTCCGTGATTCAGACATAAATTCTCCTTGAGGTAAGAGTGCAGAGCCTGTTCGACCAGTTTCAATGTGATAAAGAAAGGAGACAGAATCCAGCAGTTGCAGCTCTCATTTTAAACACATATCAATACAGATGAATCATTCTGCACAAACAAAGCATATAAAACACATATAGTCCAATTTTAATTAACAATTACATCAACATCTCAAAAATCACTGTGCTCTAATTAACAGATTAATCCTTTAGAGATGATAAAGCACCTGTATCTATTTTTTAAACGGTGTACAAATATATTACTTTTGTGATAGTGCCTCTAACAGCCCCTCATATGTTCCCTACAGAGGCTTGGTGGTCAAATAAAACAGCTGCACAGACAGTCAAATCAAAACAGAAACTGCACACAGAGAGAATTAGTTTCCAATGAGTGCAATGCAAATAGTCATCAACAGTTCAATACAAAGCCTTCACATGGACAGCATTGCCTTTCAAGCTACACATAGAGCATAACTTAAGGCAGGAGTCATAAAGTAATACAGTAGAATAACATCTGGCAGTAAAATTTTCTGGGTTTGGATACATAAACTTATAAACATAGGATTTAATGTAAGGCATCTGTGAGGTGGAAAGAGAATCAGCAAATCCAACAATAGCAAAAAAAAAAAATCAAAGAGAAGCTGCACACAAACATGAAAATATAAACAGCAACCCAACATTGGTTTAAAAAAAATATGCAATGGACCAATTAATGTCAATAAAAATACACACGAACTGTTTATAAAAAAACATCCCTGCAGGTTAATGTTCACAAACAAAAAAAAAGGTTCAGCTAGGATGTGTACTAGTGTTACTGAGTAGTGTAAAGGTAACAATGATGAACAACAGCTGCTGGAGTAAACAGAGAGAGAGAGAGCCTGCTGTAGGCTGAATAAAGGCCAACATACAGAGGACTGAGGCAAAAACTGTCACAACCTCAAATAGCAACCAATGTGATTTTATTTTGCTTACAGTGTGGGTTGTTTTTCCATGCAAGTAAAGCTTAACCAAGTCAATGTGTGTTAATACTGCACCATCGCGAAGGTATGAGTACGAAGATACAGGGCATTCCAGAGGCTCTGAAAAAATGAGATGTGTTGACTTTATTTGATCAATGTCAGTATCTTTTTAGAAGAAGATTTATATGTTTTGAAAAAATTAGAGTTTCTTTATCGACATACATATAAAAGATTCCAGTGATAACCTGATAAGGTCAACACATCCTTTAATGCACGGGTCATCTTAGAGGAGTGGGACATTTGCTCCCACAACCACTGGATGTTGCTCTAAAACAAGGCATTAAATGAACGGAGGGGGGTCAATATGAAGTGAATGTGCTGCTCTTGCGATTGAGCTCACTATTTCCTATTTCTGAGCAGTGTGTCAGCGTTTAGTTTGTATTCAAACATGTTCTTGCAGGTAAAGTTTAATTACACCAAAAAACAGTGCTGTTGAGGTTAATGACAGTGAAAGTTGTTTTTTTTTTCAAACATCCTTTTAGTTCCATTTTTGCATGTTAACATAAGAGACCAATGTTGGGAACAAAGCATTGCTGTGGGTGCAGAGCTGTGTGTGAGGATCAGTGATGTGCCTAAGGTCCAGGAGCTCCTCCCTCCTCCATGGTGGCTGGTGGGCTTGGATCCTTGTGGAAAGGAGTTTCCTTGTAAATAAACCAGCAGTTACCAGCCCACAGGATCAAGTTCAAGAAGCCAAAGATCTGTGGAAACAGGACAATAACACATGATGTTTTGTGTGAAACAACAATTATTGGAGTTGCATTTACCTTTTTGTTTTTACTTTTAAGGTGGATGTTATCTTGAATAAAAACTATAGGAACCTTTAACTTTTTTGAAATTTTAGTTTTCCTTTTCATCATTTTTGATGAATGATTGGAAAATGTAACACTGCCTGATAACAATTCTAGTGCAAAAGTTTTCCCAAATGATTATCCTGTTTTTGGCTACATAAAATCATACACAATTTTTTTTTCTCTTCCTTTAAAAAAATTCTGTCCAAACTAAAGGTGTTTTTGAATATTTTTCAATGCACACAACAACAGTGTGTGTCTTAACAGTTGTCAACCACAGATGAACACTGTGCTCATGTATGAAGAGGAGTTAATACAGACTGGGCTGTAGTGCTCCTCACAAAATCTGACATATTAATTCTGGTTTAACAATTTATCACAGAGCTTGTAGCTTATTTGAGTATTTTCTTGGAGATGCAAAAGAATAAAATAGTTTCACACAAAATCTGAGAGACAAAATCTGAAATCTCTTTTCTTTTATTTGGAACAAGAATAACTTTTATCCATTGTCTTGACTGCTGCATCAACAGTCCGGGCTTGAAGGCTGGCTCACATTATGTTTTTCTAACCTTTTAAATATATAATAATATGAAACGCAAATTAACCCTTGCCAAACCACTTACAATTCATCACACTGAACATTTGGTACCCCAAAGATATTGGGTTTTTGGGATCAAGACTTTAAGACAGAGCCTCTGACAAAAGACCCAAACTAGTTTTGTCTGGCCCTACAACAGGCTGTTAGGTTGTTCTGTTTGTCCCCAAGAGAGGATCACCCACAAGTACTCTCTGCTCTGTTCTGATCTTCCCACTTCACATCAACACAAATGCACCGATGATCACACGTCAGCTCTAACAGCTGTTTGTGTGTCTGCACATGTGCGCTGTGATAACTCTGCAAATTGTACGTCACTTTGGAAAAAAGCGTCTGCTATAAATGAAATTGTAGAATTGTAGAATTGTAGAACTCTGATCAAATAAAAACAGTGACAGAGCTTTGTCCGTGTTTTTCACCCGTTTAACAAACACTTTCACATGAAGAAAACCTGACCTCTCTTTATTCTGTGTCCTGTTTAGAAGCACATGGATCACTTTAGCAGTGAAGTGTGTTATTATTAGGTTATTTATTAATTATTATTATTTTGACTTTTTTTTCCTCTGTCTTTCCACTCTCATTAAACTCCAGTGATGTGAAGTTTCAGAGAAGTCTGATCCACTGCAGTGTCCAATCAGTGAGTGATATCCCATGCTTCCTCACTCCTCCGATCAGTCTCCTTTTTCTTCCAAGCGAAATTAATTTTTAGGATGCCACTCAACTTGGCGGCTCTGAAAGTACTTGTGGTGCCGTGGAGGAGACTGCAGTTTAACACTCAGAGTTTCAGCCTGTTTGATAAGTGGAAGGGTATGACGGTTCTCATTTTCAGGTGGCACTGTTTGTGCTCTGATACTGAAGAGCTCAAGTACAGCAGTTCTCAAAGAAGAAGTGGCTTATTTTAGATAAAGTTAAATCCATCCATCCATCTTCTATACTGCCTCTCCTGTTCAGGGTCGCGGGTGTCTGGAGCCTTTCCCAGCTGTCTTAGAGTGAGTGACAGGGTACACCCTGGACTGGTCTCCAGCCAATCACAGGACTTACACATACAGACAGACAACCTTTCACACTCACACGTGTGCAATTTAAAATCACCAGTTAAACTGATGAGCATGTTTTTGGACTGTGGTAGGAAGCCGGAGTACCCCAAAAGAACCCATGCATGCACAAGGAGAACATGCAAACTCCACACAGAAAGGTACACCATGCCCAAACGGAGCTTTGAACTGGCGTCCTTGGTGTGAGGCAGCAGCGCTAACAGCTGTGCAGCCTATAGAGTTAAATCATAGTTATAAAATGTTGTTGTGTTAAGGCCATCACTGTGACATTGCTGAAAATAGAGCATGTGGAGCTGAAAAGAAGAGTCAGATAATAGAATCAAAATTGAAGAGGAAAAGAGCTTCATGGATTTTAAAAAGGATGTTTTAGGTGCTTCCTCAGTAGTAGGCTCTCTCTCTTTTTTACTGTTTAAAAGTCTCTGAATCGGTGTGACTATATAGACCTTCAAAACATACCTGGATGCATTTTGTCATCAAGTCCTCAGTAGGAAGTCAGTTTTTACTTTTTGATGAAGGCTTGAAGACAGAAATATTTATTCTAATGTTCTAGGCGGCTTTCACACCTCAATGAAAAAAAAAAAAAAGGCTTAATGCAGAACGATGAGTGTGAACATGCTGCAACCATAGACCCCTTTCCTGTTTGTAAACAGTGATGACGTGCAATTTTGGCAAGGGAAGTGCCGCGGGGTACAATGGCTGGTCACTCGTCTGAATGAATGGAGCTAAACGCTACTTCTGTTGCCAAAATGCGTGCGCAACTCTATGGTGACGTCTACTCAAAAGGGGTCTATAACTAAGGTGTCTGTGGAGGTCATGTTCTGGGTGACGAAAGGTGTTTAAGTGAACACCATGACAGTTCAATCATCAAAACGTAATTATTATCCTTAATGACCTGCAACAAACCTCGATCACACTACAAGATTTAAAAAATCTTAAAAGTTTCTGAAACTGGGTTGTTTTATCACACACATAAGGAGAATCTTCACCGATTATCTCTTAAATCTGAAACACGCACACACTACAGGATTTCATCAAGATTATCGGACCACTGGGAGTGACGCATCACATGATCTACGTCATCTCACAAGGAAACAAGTGTAAACAAAAGCACAAAAAAATGAAGACTAGTGTGGTGCTGCGGGCTGTAGCCATTATTTCAGTGAGAAAAGGAAAAAGAAGAGTGTGCGGGTGTCTTCCTGCATGTGTGGAGAACAAGTAAAGCTTCTCTCAGTCTTGTATTTATAGAGGTCAATACAGCAGGTTTCATTTTGACACTTGGACATGAAACATGACTGCAGCTATTGTGTCTGTCTGCTTTGCTCTTCATTAACATATTACAACGAGGTGCACACACAGCACAATGTCGTAACACCCACAAGCACAGCACAATCTTTTTCCAAACCGTACATTACTCCGTGTAAGGGCGCCATCTGGTGACAACATTTTACAGGAGATTAAACGTATCTGGATAACGAAGTTGTTGGGGAGACGCAGACAACATTTCGTCTCTGATAACTTTGGACCATTTCGGCCCCCCCATAAGTGGCTCTCGCTGACTGGCTATTGTCATCCTCTGTGAAAGTGGCGGCGTAATCATTCCGATAAATATCAAACACATTTGAAAATTATCGGGGCAACTCCAGCAAGTCTGTGCACCGATAATTGGCCTTAAGACTGATCAGTCACTGGCACACTGGGAGATAATCTGGGCTGAAATATCGGGGCAGACCTTGGACCCAGACCAGATTTCTCCACCGGTCTTCTTCGAAAGGGCTGAATTGGGGTCAAATCGGCCCAAGAATCCTGTAGTGTGAGCCAGGCTTAAGACTGTGGACCAACAGCTGTGCAGTGTGGTTTGGTCCAGGACAAAACTGAACCACAGTTATTGAAACCAACCCAAAAATTTGAGATGCAGATATTATTTAAAATCAGCAGCTCTGCCGCTGTCCGAACTTCTGTTGCAGAGAGTTCCTTAATGTTAAAATGTGCTGAGTCAGAGGTTGTTTCCTTAGAGAGCAGACATCTCTTCTTTCAGGAGTTATTGAAGTTACTGAGTGCAAAGCCTCATTTTAACATAACTCACCACAGAGGCGTTGAGGCGGCCCATGGAGGGATACGTTCCTGGGCTGCAGATATCCTTGCACTGCTCCACGAGGTGTTCTGGGTTGGTGGCCCACTTGACGTCTGTCAGGCCTTTACCCCAGGCCGCAGAAGAAACAAACCACAGAAAGGCAAAGGCAGCAGTCACCACCAGGTCCTGGTGAAGGAGACACGCAAAACACAAAGGATGTTTATGTACACATGAAGAGACACAGGTTTTCAGAAGATTCCTAGCTTATCTACTTATAAAATGATGTTCCTGTAAAACTGGGAGCACTATTTGCCTTTTGTATCCTCAGACAAACATGAATTACTGATCTTTGAGCTACTATTTTTTCCCCATATGCTTCAACATGATTCATGTTGTGCAGTATAATGATTAATGACTGATGATAATAATTAACTTTCATCAGATATCATCCTGCATATTTTGCAGATAGTTTGCAGCCACTTGAGGATGGCTGCAAGAGCCAAGGAACCCTCATTAGCCCTCATACTAAAATGCCAATTTTTACAGCAGAAATCAACAGACTGGTATGAAAACTAGTTGGCATTTCAAATACAGGAACCATTGCTGAGCTATCCACCACGACAATAGACTTGAGGTTTTACAAAATGCCTCCAAAACCTACCTCAGGTTACAACCAGAGATGTACATCCGCTTGTACAAGCAGCAATCTCATCTGTAAGTGTGTGTCTGTATTTGTTTTAAAAGTGTTTTAAGGTATTTTATCTATGATGCTCATGAGCGCTAGCTCAGCTCATCACCTGTTAATTTATGGAGCCAGCGTATGACTGTCTCCAGCTCCTGTGTTGTTTTCCTTGTGTTATAAAGCTCCTGCATCTCTCTTGAAATAACAATGGGTTCATGAAAACTGTTTGTTTTCCTATTTTGTACGTATTTTCATGTAAAAAGTGTAGTGCTAACTCTGCTAGCTTTGCTGTGTCTCTATAGGATTTCCCATGTTATTTGTTAGCATAAAGCTAAGGAGGATTGGTCTCCTGTATGAACCTATATTCAACTGTATTAATCTCTTAAGTAGCAGAACCAAATGATTTTGAATTTGTTGAAAGAATGATAACAGAGAGGTTGATTTTGTAGTTCTGAAAACTTTTGCATGTAACATAAGACAAAGTGTAATAGTGTTATGTTTGTCTCTGAGCATATTGTGTAGAAATATGAATAAAAACAATCAAACAGAAGCTTTCAAATGGGGAATTGGGAAGGTTTGTAACCAAAACCGTTATTCTAAAGCAGCATTATCATTTACACGTGGCTTAACTTTAGGTCTTTTGTAACTTTCAGCGCTAAGTCCGACTTGCGATTACACCAAGGCATTCACCCAGCTGGTGCACTCGGCACCAGAACCCTAAAATATTCTGGACCTTAGTTAGATGGTGTGCACGGACTGAATTTTATTTTAATATTTTAATGTTAAATATTATTACAAATGTCACAGGTGTTATGGTGAACAAGTACAGCAGATTTTGATGCGTCTAACAAGTGAAATGCATGATGCATGGTCATGCATTGTATAAACTTATCATCAGCTATAGATTATATGCAAGTAAATCACTGTGTTTATATGTTGAGATTATGAAGGAAATTGTAATGTGTACTGTGTCTTGCCTTCCCTGAATATGAGTGATTAAATTTTTTTCCTCCAAAGTTTTACAATATTGCAATAAAATCGTCACAACAAATTTTTTGCCCACAACAACAGTGAAGTTACAACATGTCATCGTCACAACCCTCCACTGACCGACATGGGTAAGTGTAGGGGTTGTTGGTGTATTTAAAAAAAGTACAAACAGAGGTGTGTACTCACCACGATGGGCCCACGGGTTGTCTGGCGGTACACATGTTGGAAGCCCAGGTACAGGATCAGCGTGGCGGTGCAATAAAGGAACGCAAACACACCGATACACACAAAGAACTCAGCCGAGGAGGAGAAGTCGCCCTGCAGGTGTATGGGCTTGGATTCAGTGCCATTACAAAAGTGAATCGTGTATGGAGTCGCTGACAACCTAAAGAAACAGAGAGAGAAGGAGCTGTCAAATCTTGCTCCACAAGCTCCTGTTTTTACAGGTTTTACACAGCTTTTTCTGAGATGTCAAAGGAAAACAAATCCTCACCTGGGATACTCTTCTATCCAAGAGAGGCAGGCAGAGAAAATATACAAGGATTAAAGAAAAGATTTCACAAAGACTGTGTGCACAAACTGAACAGTAGAAGAATAAACCTGCATGGCTGAAGGGATGAAAACTTCACAGAGCATTGTTAAAGTTTTTGTTTTCCTGTGACTGGCTGAACTAAGTTTCTTAAAAGAGTTCCCTATTAAGTTTGAACTTTGCTTCCTGCATGTGTACATGATGAAACATTTTGCAGATTTCACTACAGCTCTTCTAAGATGTGACAGTTTTAAGCATATATACTGTGACTTGCATATCTTAGGAACCTCAGATGCAATTTCCTACTTCTGTGGCATTTGCAGTTTAATCACAATAGTCTCATTCAGAAGATTAAGCCTTCTGGATGGCAAATTCTTCAAATTTCTTGTTACTCTGAAATAACTCAGAACGTCATGCATCGGCAAGCTTCTGAAAACTAGACGATCAGACATTTTATTGTCAGATCAGTGTTTTGTGTTAGAGCCAGGTTCAGGGTTAAATCTACTGTAACGCAGTGAAGTAGCCAAACTTGTCACCAGGTGGTGGCAGTATACTGTATAGCTGTAAATATAAGATTTAAAAAAAACATCGTAAATGACCTGAATTTCAAAATGGTTTGGAAGATGCACTGAGAAATGTGAATTGTAAAAGACAGAAATCAGAGCGACTTCCTGTTGTGCTGCAGTACCTGAACGGGTAGGCAAATTCAGGATAGACATCTGATACCTGCCCTTGGCAGGTCACTTTAAAGTGTGTTTTCGCAGAGTAACCTCCTGTGGTGGCAAAGGCAAAGATGGCGAAGACCTGCAGAGAGACAGTAACACGTCAGACAGTACAAACTAACACTGACAGGGATCTCAAGAAAAAATTGAGTCAATATTTAGATTTGTATGGGAGACTAAATAAAGACACAGGGAAGTACTGAATTTCAGCACCACAGGTGGTCTTTTACATTTAAACTGATACATTTGGTACATTTTTTCTTCAAGTGACTACAAAAGTGTCATTTTTAAGCCTTTTTTTCCAATGAACTAACTTACCCTCTCCACTACTGCTCTCTTCTCTGCTGCTGCTCTATTCAAACAGGAAACTACCCCCCAACACACACACATACTCAAACACACCACCATCTCCCTCTTTGACTACCAAAATGTATGACAGACTGTTTATTCTGAAACTGTTGAACCAAATATCGAGCTTCAGCTTGTTTAGCTATCTATAAAAGTGATCTATGCACAGCTGTAAATGCTCGATAGCTAAGACAAACTCCCTACCACACCCCACACAACATTATTTTTTACTTGAAGAGCTGATTTAATGTGTTTTCATTCAGCCTCCAAAAAACAAGGTGCAGGTGAACATAAAGTACTAAGCAGTGAAAGGAAATCACTACATTTAATAAAAAACACAACACAATTTGGATCTAAAATGCTGTTGAATCACTAATGTTGAATCAGTATTTAACTGAGTCTCAGGTTTTGCTTATTACATCAGAATGTATGTCCTCCGAAATCTCAGCTCAAGAAAGAAAAACATGTGGATATCTGCTGACAAAGAACAGACAGCAGCAGGAAAATGGAAAGTAAAGAGGAACCAAGACCACTTCCTCAAACACGCAACAGAAACTGACTGTGCAGAAAAACTGTGATAACATAAATCCTGCAGCACATCTTACAAAAGTTTCACGAGCCTGTGAGTGTAAAGTCCCACGGCTGCTTTATAACCGGGGCCTTCGGAAAAACATTTATCGAGGTACTGAGCAGTAAACTGAGGACAAGCAGACAATGTTGTTAAGACCCTGACTGCTTCTGTTTCATCCTATTTTTAAAGATGACACTAGGTGCTGAAATAGAAACACAAAGTAGGAACAGAGCAGAGTGGGATTTCATACAGAAGCATTCTGTGGTTCAGCCAACAGTGGCACACGTTACACACATGCCACCCATGTCACTAATATCTGGGAAAAGAGTTTAATCACATGACTGCTTTCTACAGGAAAGTGATGATCCAAAGCTAAACTAAGCTTTCCATTTATTGTTTGTTCATTGTGTAGATTTCACCTGTTGTGGTCATGATTACGTCTTCATGACTTCATCATACGTGTGGCCTCTCAATTAAGGTGAAGTAGAAACAGCAGACTGGTTTGATTTTAGCCTTGTCCTTTTAATTGCAGACGTACCCATGAAGACGTCATAAATACTGGTAAAAACTCAAAAGTTATGATGATTTAAACACACGTCTTAATGCTTTAATTGTGCTGTAATGACATCTGGAAAGAGATACCATGAACGCATGATAGTTTATGAGGTAATTCATGAAGTGATTCATCCTTATTCATGATTTAATTTGTGTTCTTCTTGATATGCATTAAAGCAGGGGTCCCCAAGCTTTTTCCTGTGAGGGCCACATAACTTTTACCTTCTCTGATGGGGGGTCGGGGTCAGGGTGCCTAAACGTAAACATTTATTGTTTTCCAGAAAGCCACACATAACCAAATATTAATAAACCTTTCTGGGAGCTTCACAGAAACAAAGCCAGGAAATAAATAATAACACTATTTCTGAAATAAAATGACACTGATAGGGGCACAGACTGCTTTGAGGACCACTGCATTAAAGGGTCAAAAGGCAGACCTGTTATTGGTCACAGTTCTGTTTAAATATTCCACAGTATGTTTCATTGAACTTGAAGTGAAAATTTAAATGAGTAAAACGGGTTGTCCCAAATCGTGTACTTCCATAGGTACACTTACATGAAGTGCACTGTGTACACTCTGCACGAAATCTTACAGGGCAGTGTCGTCCCAAATCAAACACTGCGGCTTTGCACTTACTGGAAACTAAATTTACATTTCACAACCGTTCACAGGTGTTCATCTGCTGTTCACTGATCATCCATCAACCATTGTTTGATCCGTTCCCGCTCCTTCCTCTAAGTAGCCAATATGGCGACCGTTGAGTGTGAAAAGCGTCTACCGCTCCACACTCAACTTTCTGCTTGTTTTGAGTGTGCTGGCTGAGAAATCAAAGTGCACTGCATTTTTACTTACTGTCAGTGTGAACGCACGTATGCACTCAAATGTACGTGTAAGAGCAGAAGTATGCGATTTGGGACACAGCACTGGATTTTTATGGTCAAAAGGGCACTTTTCCCCCCAAACCAGCAGGAAGTATTGCATTAATGGCCCTGTAAAGTATGTGCTCTTAAGTATCTGAACACTAAGTACCAAAGGGCAGTCTCCTCCGCACACCTCTCCCCCTCCCAGGACATCCTTCTTCCAATGAAAAGCTCCTCATAACTGCATGTGATTCCTGCTTCCGCTCTTTCTCTCAGGAATAATTTCCTTTGTTCACTCACACCCATTTCTACCAAAGCAAGCACATTCCCAAATCATCAGGATCCTTGTCAGCTGTGTAGCAGATGTATACAATAGGCTGAAGCACAGGAGGGAGGATTAGTGAAGTAGAGATAGCTGGTTTGACAGCAGAAATAAACACACACGCAGGGAAACTGAGTGCAGTATTTAGCAAGCTTCACGCCCTCTGAGGATCTCCAGGAATGGGTTTCATCTTTCAGGTGTCTCTGGGTCCCCGCCATATTTCCCAGCTATCATCTGAGCCTTGTTTGACCCACCCAGACCGTTCTGACAGAACCCCAAATAAGACCTGCCAGTAGGGCGGGGGTTCCCTGTATGGAGTCTCGTATCCCATTCACACCCACCATTCCTCACTGCCTCTCCTGATCAGGGAGCGGCTGACAGATAAGAGACAGCAGCAGCCAGTCACAAGGTTCTGGCAGGAGAAATGAGGTGTTTTATACAACCTGATTTATCATGATAGAGATGTAAAGCGATAGTGATCCAAAAAGATCCAGCAGGTCATGATTACAGAATAACTAACTCCCTTAGCAGTGACCACCGTCCACCTGACACTGTGAAAAACAACTGTTACTCAATAATATTCATGTTTACAGGCTGAGGCACAAGGACCAGTTTGATATTCAGTCTGATCATACTAAGCATCTTCCAAATAGCATTACAGTGAAAGAGGGGGCAGTCTGTTTTCCAAATGCTAAGATACTAAGAAAAGCCTCACCCTGGAGCCGTTCTTCCAGTTTTGGCCCTTAAAACTGCAAAGAATTCGACTTTCTAAACTCCCTGGAAATTCTAAAAAAGGCAAGGCTTTGAGAATTAAAGCACCAACCCCAGGGGATGATTCAAAGCTCAGAAAATACCAGGAGCAAAATCCTGAAACTCAAAAAGCAGACACATCAACAGATTCCCCTGAAAACTAGCAGCCAAATCCATACAGAATTTAACCCGTCACTCCCTCAGAGAGGGAATCAACTAAAGGGACAAACTTCAGAGAAAAACATAATATCAATAAGTTACTCCTGACGAAAGTAATTCCAGGGAATTACTCCTCACATAATGAAGAAAGAAATAAAAGTGAAGGCTGGAAATGTTTTTTGTCATTCCAAGTTCTCGAGGTTTTTTTTCCACTTTTGTTGAGGAGTCTCTGAATGAAACAATCGAGACAATGGTTCCTCTTTAATAGTATTAATCTGTATCATAAATAAACTAACCTGTAACTCTCAGTGCTAAAAAAAATGATGCTAATGTGGAGGCAGCACAAAGCCAAAGAAATCTCCATAAGGTCACATTCTTGGTGCAGGATCAAACAAGTTTAAAAACCGGTGCCAAACAAAAACAGCTTTGGCATCTATGATTCACTTTTTTAATTGCATGAGTAATATTTTCAATAAAAGTGTTCATTTTAATTATACATAGTTCAAGAATGGCTCATTTATCTGCATAATTAGGGGTGTGGTTACTTTGCACTTGTTCAAGCTATTTGCGAGGAGGTGAAAGGTCTTTCTCAATTCCACCTCTGCCTGTTCCTTGACTGATTGAAGGTTAGACAGCGGCAGCATCTGCAACATAGTCCCCACCATTGTTAGGCTTCATAACACTTCTCCAGGAAGCAGGGACATCCCTAAGACTGTGTTGATATTTGAAGAGCATGGTTTCAACCTAACTGCTCTGGCAGTGTTATACTATCTCTCCAACCCAACGATGAAGAAATTCAGACAGAAAGAAAAGGGTGCAAACAGCTAGCTTAACCACAAAGTGCACAGATCCCTGGAGCAGGAGCAACATTTTTTACAATGGACTCAGCATACACAACAAGGTAAAGGTATGCATGGCATGATTACATTTTTCCTTCTACAGCTAATGTGGTTTAAATCAACAAACTTAACGAACGTATATGAACCATAAGTCATCATGCTTTCTGTCTATCTGCTGTGCGTCACATAAGTAACAGTTCCTGTTTGCCTCCTCCTCCTGTAAAATTTTTCCACCTCAGAGCAGAGTAAACACTTAATCATCACTTATTATCTGACTGCAATAAATATCATGAACGCATTATACCCGAGCCTCCACATAAAAGGAAAACTGTGCTCATGCTGAGTGAGAGAGCACATTGTTTGCACATTTGTTTTCTCTTCATGATGAATTCAGACATATTTATTAAAAATGCTCATATTGCAATATAATAAAAAAAATGTGTCCAAAAAGTCCCTTCACGCGTTAACAGTCTGCTGTTCGTTATACTTCAACAGTAAGCTCAAGGAGTTAAGCTTTTACATGTTTACATAAGGACATATCTTACTACTGACCTCTTATGTGACTTTGCTTTGACTTAAGTAGTTTATTTAGTACACTTTCCACTTCTGAATACACTGAAAATACTCACAGAAGAATCAATACTACCATCTCTCACAGTATTTACAGTTCACTGGGGCACAGACAGTAACTAAGCTGCTTGATTCTGCACAGCTGAAACCTCCTCTCAAGACCTGCTGTGTAAAAAGCTGGTTCGCATTAGCACTAAGACACAAGGCATCAAAAACACTGTGAAATTGTGCCACCATTATTATGATAGCTTGTCTGTTTTGGAAGGCCCCATCTCTGGGATTTACTTGGATATTGACTAAGCTCACCGCTGCACACAAACTTCCAAGAAAAGATATGTTGGATCACGGTGGAAGGTTGACATCATTGGGTTAACATTTTACTAAGGAAATCAGCAGTAGCATTGTAAACCAACCACAGGGTTTAATTACCTCGGAGAATCGGGCCAAAAGCCTACGACAACATAGTAACACATGAAGAAGGCAGACATAAAGCAGTCTGCATACTCCAACATTAAACAACCTTTCAACAGTCCATGTACGGAAATATCAACCAATGTTAATAGTGGGCTGCATATTTGATTCATGTAGGTAAGATTTTGAGCATCGGGTAACAAAATCATGTTACAAGTTCTGAGGACAAAACTATTTAATAAAAGAAACGTGGCTATACATCTACGTTTAAGAGTTTTCACTGACAGTACTTACCCATTCTAGGACACGAATAAACCCCAGGGGTTCCTTTAATGGTCCCAGGTCCAGAACAAATCCAGACGTCAGTTTCTGAGAACAACAAACACGTTTTTTTTTTCAGAAACACCAATAAATGAACAAGAAAGCGTCAGTTCAACAGGTATTGTTAGACTTTTTCAGCGCACATAAACAACTTTCTCTACCTGTTTGTCACCTTGCAGCAAACTGGCCCTGCCCTTGTTAGCTAACCCCTGCTAGCAGCATGCTAACGCTAACTCGTGCCAACCTGTTTAATAAAGCTAGCTCACCTACCTGAACAGTATCCATGGAGACGTGCAACAGGAGGCTGTGTTTCGCTCCTAAACTTGTTAATTTGGTGGTTAAGTTCACTTTAAGTTAACCTCTCCGTTCGCACTCAACAAGTAGGAAGCGGAACGACGGTTCCTGTCAGTCAGCAGGCGGCAGACTAACACAGTTTGTCAGAGACCTGCTGTCAAACTGAATAACCGGACTACTGTCAAACCTCCAACAGAACCTCCGGTCAGACTTTTCAAAATAATTTTTTTTTTTTTTTTTTTTTACCAGGCGAAAAAAAGTAATTTTATTTTGAATGTTATCAAAAACATTTGAGTTTGGATCATAAAAGTAATCCATCGTATATTATTGTCATTTTTAAATTTATCTCAATCAACCCACTTCTCAGATCTGTATCAAGAGCTCCAAACCATGGGCCTGTCATGGGTTGTTCAGGGGTGGCTGGGATCCCTGTCTGATCATCTGATCTAAAACTTTTTTTTCAGAGGTGAATCTTCAATAAATTGTAAAATGGTGCTATATTGCACCCATAAACTGTATAATATATAGACGTACTTTCCGTGTTATCACCCATCTCTTCCTGAACAGAGAACTGAAGCCAAACCTCGGCAGGGGCCAAATTGGAGTTGACACAAGAGGCGGGCTTTGAGCCTCCTCACTAACAGCTATAGGGTTCCAGACGTGTCAGTCCCGTGGGCTTCACCTCTGATTGGGCAAACTTGTGATCTTGATATCCTCTAAACCAGGGGTTCCCAAACTTTACCATCCCAAGGCCCCCCAAACAGCATTAGCTTTTGGCCAGTGACCCTCTTTGCATACCACCATTTGTGTGTGTGTGTTTGTGTGTGTGTGTGTGTGTGTGTGTGTGTGTGTGTGTGTGTGTGTGTGTGTGTGTGTGTGTGTGTGTGTGTGTGTGTGTGTGTGTGTTTGGCACGTGGTATGAGGATAAAAATGATGCTTTCAGGCCCACTTGGGCAAGGTAGCTTGCTGTCTGACTGCATCAGATTGCCTGACCAAATGCTCTTATTTACGTCCAAAGAAAAGAAGTCTACTGTTATTTCAGCCTCTGCCAGGTGTTTTTGTATCAAGTGACGCTAAAGTTTGAAGGTTTTAAACACTCGTTTTAGAGGGTCTCCAGACATAGGATGCTTTTCGGGCAATCGTGGCTGTTTTTCTCTGTGAAGCTGTACTTAATGTATGCTGCCTCATATTTATGAATTTTAGTTGGCCATGAGTTCTTAATTTATTTTTTTTGCAGAAGAATCCTCCACAGCAGGGCTGTTGGACTGCTCCTTTTAGTCTTTTTCATGTCAAAAACTTTTTCATTTTGTGCTAGCTAGCAGCTTGATAACAGGCGTAAATCGCCAGTTGACACAGATGATGACATCATCATGACCTGTCACACAAGGTGCAGTTAAGTACATTCAGACACTTGAGAATCTGGTGATTATGGCAGTTTACATGTTGTACGTTCAGGAAAAATGGTTTTTCAAAAAGAATAATAAAATAGAAAAATAAAAATAATTTGATCCTATTTTTCCCCTCTCCTCCAATTTTCTAACCCCCCCTTTTGCCCCCTGGTGGCCCCCACTTTGAAAACCACTGCTCTAAACTACTGAATTAGGGGGAAAAAATCACCCTGTACAGTGTGCGCTGCTGATAGGGAAATTAGCTTTTAAGACCCAAGCTGTTTTTGGAACCAGGCTGGAAATATGTTTTCAGTGCTGCAAAAGTCAGTTTTTTTCTGTTTGGTGTGTCGACCTATGTGGTTTTTGGTCTTTCTGTAGCCAGCCTCAAGCAGAAACTCAATAATTTGCAGCTTGTAGTACTTGTAGGCTTAATTTTTTTAAACCAGATGTCCCTGGGTTGCACACAGAGACAAAGTGGCTTCACATACAGTCAGCAGCCCATGAAATTTCACATTTGGTGTGAATTGAGGGGTAACTAGACCGTTAGCTACAATGCTGAGAGGTGGATGTGTGCCCCTCTGCACCATTATTAACCTAAAAAAAGAAAATCTTCATTTAAAGTTTCATTTACTAAAAAACTCATAGAGCCAAGTAGAAGAACATTGTGGCTGTAGGAAACAAGAAAACAAACTATATACTCAGTGCAGGTAGTGCAATGTCCTGACAGCCTAAGATGTATGTACATGGACAGTAGTGCGAATGATTTGTGAGGTGCAAAGAATGCCTGGAGGCTCTGGTACCTTTTTCCCTAAAGGCAGGAGACAGAAGCAGAAGCAGGAGGGGTGGGAAGTGTCAGCAGGGATGCTGATAGCCCTGCTGGTGAGGCAGGTGTGGAAAATGTCTGTGAGGGAGGGCACAGGAGTGCTGATGATCTTGGTGGCTGTGTCAAGTGCTGCAAAATCTTTCAGCAGAGGGCAGTGCAGCTTCCATACCACATATGATGCAGCCAGAGAGGACACTCTCGATTGTTCTCTCAGTTTTAAAAGGAGTGCATGATTTGAGGTGGAACTCATGCTCTCCTCTGCAGAGGAAGTAGAGATGCCTTTGAGCCTTTTTGGCCAGCAATGTAGTGTTGTTAGACCAGGAGAGGTCATCTGAGATGTGCAGTCCCAGGAATTTGGTACTGCTCACCCTCTCCAACAGCAGCACCATTGATGGCCAGTGGGGGATGTTGTGGACGTCCTTTCCTTAAGTCGACAATCTCTTTGGTTGAAATTTTTTTCCACTGTGAGGAAGAGGTTGTTTTCCTTACACCATTAGACCAGTTGGCTCGCCTCCTTCCTGTAGTTCGTCTCATCATTGTTAATGATGAGGCCCACCGCTGTTGTGGCATCCACAAACTTAACGATGTGGTTGGCGCTGTAGGTGGAGGACACAGTTGTAGCGGGGTAAAGAGTAGTGGGCTGTGCACACATCCCTGTGGGGCCCCTATGCTCAGTGAGATGGTTTTGGAGGAGTTGATGCTGACTTTTTTTTTGCAGAAGAATCAAACAGCTTGTGGCCTCCTTTTGAGAAAGTCTAGCATCCAATTGCACAGGGAGGTGTTGAGTCCCAGGAAACTGAATTCCTGTATAAGCTGCTGGGGGACGATTGCGTTAAATGCTGAACTACAGTCTAAGAACAGCATTCACACGTAGGAGTTCTTTGAGTCCAGGTGAGTGAGGGCTGAATGGAGAGCAGTGGAAATGGCATGCTGCACTGATCATTTCCTTTCTTACTATAACTGTTGAAGCTCAGGGTGCTCCTGACTGTGGTTAGCTGTAATGAGGGGGTAAAAAAAGCAGCAGTCTTTCTCAATTTGTTTTCTCAATTGATCACAGAGGATAACCAGTTCATGATAAGATAAAAAAAAAAAAGTGTGACTCCTGGGGATGAGCTGTCTCATCTGAATCCAGGTCTGCTGGCCAAAGATTTGTGAGAGCCATTTAAAGATAGTTTACAAAAGCCACGGGTACAGAGAAGCTTGAAGTAAGGGGAACTCCAGTAGGTTGTGAGGCAACTGAAACTGCTGCTGGCTGAGATACAAAGAATTAAGGTTTGAGATAGATGGTTGGTAGACATGCTGAAACTGGTGTGAAACTGTCTAAGCCGTACTGGATGGCTGTCAGAAAGATGTAAAATTGCCAAGGAACCTTGAGATGAAGGGATAAGGGTAAGTTAAATGGTAAATGACTGAAACAGAATTTTCCTGAGCTGGCTGGAACCGACTGGAGAACCATGGCCTGCTGTCTCCTGCCTGCCTCTTCTGTCTCCTTAGTTTTCGGATGTGGTGAGGAAAAAAAACAGGAGAAAAAAAGTGGTGGCTCAACAGATGATATGAAACCTGGCCTTACTCTCAGTGACATCTCCAAAAAAGAAGGTGTACCAAGATGTTTAACATGTTCAATTTTTCTTTGTAGTTGAGCATTTTAACACGGGTGTTAATGGGAAATATGTATATATTTTCAAAATATATGTCATACAGATCGTCCACTTCACAACATCTTTGTAGACCAGAAAAAAAGCAGCAGTGGATGGCTCATCTCTGCGCTGCAGGATGGAGAGATACAGAAAATCATTCATCCCTGCAGCCATAGGTTCCATAATGCTCAAGCCAATGGGAGATGAGCCGAAGTTCTTGTTTTATGTGTTTTTTTTATATCATTTTATGTGTCAGAAACCAGAATTTCATGTTTTGTGTGATCTTTTGTATAATTTCATCTGCCAGACATCTGAATTTCCCTTCTGGGATCAATAAAGTACATTCTATTCTATTCTATTCTATTCTATTCTATTCTATTCTATTCTATTCTATTCTATTTTGTTAACTATTGGGTTGGGTTTTTCTGTGTTCTATTATTTTGTTTGTTGATTTAATTTGTTTTTCAGTAATATCTTTGCCTTCATACAGTGGGGGAAATAAGTATTTGATCCCCTGCTAAATTTGTAAGTTTGCCCACTGCCCTGGGAAATTAACACACTCAAATTTTTATGGTTGTTTACTGGTTATAAGTATAGACAGAATATCAGTTGAAAATGCATAAAAACACATAGTATAAAAGTTATAAATTGTTGTGCATTTTATCAAGTGAAAAAGTATATTAGTATCAGCAGGGATCAAATACTTACTTCCCCCACTGTATGTAGTGTTTTGACCATATCAATTGGAAAAAAAAATGTCTTGAATAAAACAGCTGTGTACCCATTATATAGCAATAACTAGTTGCTTTTATGCCACATCTACCTCTGCTTCCTAATGTAACAAAGTGCAAATCAGTACCAGAAATAAATTCTTTAACATTTCAGTGAAGTGTAAATTTGTCAGCACAATATAGTTATCATAAGAACAGCAAAAGCACCCTTGCCAAACAGAAGCACTCAAAGTCAGAATTTAAAATTTGGTCTCTATAATTGATGGATAGATTATTGTTGATGAGGTGTGGTTTTAAATTACATTTTACATTTCTCAGCGGTATATGGAAGCCCATTTACTTAAGTAAAAAAAAAATGCAAAAGTGAAAACCAAAGTGTGTTATAGTCTATAGTGATAAAACACTTAATCATAAATGTGACTTAGTATACCATTATTATGAGACAGAATATTATAAGATAACATCTCATAATCATGACTTGGCAACATTTTTTTTTTAAGTTTCTTTTTTTCTCTCTCTCACAAAATAACAACACCTTTTAGTCTGGGAAATTTTAATGCTTGACCTGCCTGACTTGCCGAGTTTGGACAATAGACCCCTTTCCTGTTTGTAAACAGTGATGACGTGCATTTTTGAGGATGGGGTTTGCTTCGGTAGGAGAGTGATATGTGCGAGAATTTCAGCCAAAAAGGAAAGTCAAATTTTGGACCAAAACATCAGGTCCGGACCTGTCGTTTTGTCGCGAAATTTGAAAATCTCCGAACAAAGGTTTTAGCCCTCACAATTGATTCAGAATGCCTTCATATCACCTCGGATGGGGTTTGCTTCGATAGGAGAGCGATATTTGCGAGAATTTCAGCCAAAAAGGGAAAGTCGAATTTTGGACCAAAACGTCAGGTCCGGACCTGTCGTTTTGTTGCGATATTTGCAAATCTCCAAACAAAGGTTTTAGCCCTCACAACTGATTCAGAATGCCTTCATATCACCTCGGATGGGGTTTGCTTCGATAGGAGAGCGATATTTGCGTCAATTTTAGCTCGAAATGGAAAGTCGAATTTTGGACCAAAACGTCAGGTCCGGACCTGTCGTTTTGTCGCGATATTTGCAAATCTCCGAACAAAGGTTTTAGCTCTCACAATTGATTCAGAATGCCTTCATATCACATCGGATGGGGTTTGCTTTGATAGGAGAGTGATATTTGCGAGAATTTCAGCTCGAAATGGAAAGTCGAATTCTGCACGAAAACATCAGGTCTGGACCTATCGTTTTGTCGCGATATTTGCAAATCTCCAAACAAAGGTTTTAGCCCTCACAATTTATTCAGAATTCCTTCATATCACCTCGGATGGAGTTTGCTTCGATAGGAGAGCGATATTTGCGAAAATTTCAGCCAAAAAGGGAAAGTCAAATTTTGGACCAAAACGCATTGGCGCAAAAAGGGTGTATGCACTATATGCGGCATTTTATAGGAATGAAAGAAAGGTTTTGAATCTTGCTGAAAGAAAGCAGGTAAGTTTTTTCAGTCTATCAAGAGGAGGCTTGTAAATATTCAGTTAGGCTAAAGGTACTACTAGTAAACCGAACAGCTACTGTTGTGTTGCGACTGTAGCAGGGGGGCTGAAATGATTTCTTGAATTATTCGGATGATATTACTTGCTTAAATCAGTCATGTAAGCGGCTGATGCCATGGTCCAATCTTGGACATGGTGCTGTGTTTCACGCGAACCGGTGGACGGTTATCCAAGTGGCGCAATGTCCAAGTTTTCAGTGTTACTTAAGATGCACTTCTCTGTGTTAAAATCATGAGGCGGGAAAGAAGCTGATTGATGCATTCAACCCCCCCTCTCACGCTAACAGTGACTTGGACAGAGAGTAAATAGGACAGAGGTCATAATACAGTCAGGATTCAACAGATCACAGAGCCAGCTTCACCCTTAAACCTGTTCCTAGGTCCAGATATGGTAGTTGCAGAAAATGAAAGTGAACTCCCTTTGAGAAATAAATATCATTTCTAGGATGTAATGGTCCAGCTTTCAGATATCCTCATACCTTTGTGTGGATAATGAAGAATTATAGAGGGGGAGTCTACATTGATAATCAAATGTTAGAAAAAGAAAAGCAGATGTGATTATTATTATGAATTCTTGTTTGTTTTTGGATGAGCTATTCACCAGCTATTATATGCAACTTACAATAAAAATGTGAATCAAAGTCTTATGGTTAGTACTTTTTTTTTTTGGGGGGGGGGGGGGGGGGGGGGCTGTTTTGGGTCCGCATACCCATCAAAAAATGGGTAGTTGCACCACTGGTGTTAACCATCAAAATTTTTTTTTTTTTTTTTTTACCTAAATAACACCAATTTGATGATGGTAAACGACTCCCGGGTTTGTGAGCGTATGGAAAACATCAGCAAGTGGACTGACCGTCAGTGGACAGACATTTTTATTGGCGAAATCCAGCATGTACCCCAGAGAGGAGTTTAAACACACAAGTCACTCCATGCTTATGACTAAAGACATGAACTGTGTCAACAAAGCAGTCCCCAAACCAAAAAGAGCTCACAAAGAGCTGAGTCTGAGACCTGGCTCATAATAAAGGATCCAGAAAACTAGGTCCAGACAGAGAACTGCTCCAAATCTATCAGAATATTAATGCTTTGATATTTTCAGATTACTAATCAGACTAATTAACAGTTTGATGATATACCGTAGTTTAATGATGAACTTAAGATCTGTTTCTATAAATGATCATTTATAGGTTCACTCATCATTTACTCTCCATAGTGAGTCCATATTTTGTCATAACCTCAGCTCCGTACCAACTTTTTCATTGAATATTCGAAGTACAAACTGGATTTAGCATATCAGCCGTTAATATTGATTATTTGTGCTCAAATATTTTGAACTGAGGTTGAATAAAGAGGGCAGATTTAACACCACGGCTGCAGACGTCCCTGGTGTTTCAGTGTGACCTGTTAACTGCTGGCTCTCAGCCAAAAACCACTGACATGTTCCGCTGAGAGTCTCCCGTAAATACAGGACTCTTCACTCCAATACACCGGTTGCTCTGTAACGGTCAAAACCCGGTCAAAACTCCATAGAAGTTGACTCCATGGTATAGTATCGTTTCTGACAACCAACCACAGAGAATCAGACATTTTTATGCTGCTAACTAATTGAATTTAAGATTTAAAGACGGATAACTCGTCTGAATGAACGGAGCTAAACGCTACTTCCGTTGTCAAAACGCGTGTGCATCTTTATAGTGACGTCAACTCGCAAGGGGTCTATTGACGTAATTTTCAGCACCAACATGGTGCCTTGATGTTGCATTCAAGGTCTTTTGTCTATAAAGGCAAGGCAAGGCGAAATGTTTATTTAAATAACATGTTTCATACATAATGTTACCTTGTTGTGCTTCACACAAATAAAAGAAACGCCTTAAAAGATATCAAAACACTATACTGGAAAATATATTATACATTAGCAACGTAAAACCAAAATAATGATAAGATGGTTTAATTAAACACTTTAAAGTTAGAATTAAATAAAACTTCATGTGCAGTGCATTTAAAGACATCTACAGTAAAGTTTAAATGGACTGCAGATAGGAGGGTTATTCAAAGATACATGAAAGCAGAAATTAAGCCTTAAATCAGAGGAAAGGCTTGCAAACCTTGAGGAGATTTCAAATGTACAATTTTATAGTGGACCTCAACGTAGCACAGAATCCCTCCTTCGTGTTTTTGTACAGTCGACGCCATTTTGCTTTAGCCAAGTAAGTGAACTAGTGAAGCTACGGCGGTCAACGGCCCGGGACGTGTTTTTCCTACAATTTTTAAGTCTTTTTAAACCCGAAACTGGTAATTCACATTACATACACTGTTTACATTACATATTTGTTTTTTACACTGTACCCTCGAAATATGTTAACGTAAATGAGTCAGTTATTAATACAAAACGATCAACCGTCTTTAAACCGTTAATGCTATCCTGACGTTAAGGTCGCGAGTGATCGGTGGATTCGGTAGGCCTCGATGTGAAGCGGTTGCTGAAATAAGCCTGAACTGAGTTAGCCTTATCTGAAACACCTGAAAACACTGCGTTAAAAGATTAAAGCAGGTGTTAATCAAATTTGTAATGTGTATTTAACTTACATTGTGTCAGTGTTTTCATCTAATGTTCAGTACAGTGGTGTTTCTTTATTTGGATCGGTCAGCGGCCATTTTTGTGCTACTTTTGTTCCTCAAATGTAAGTTTGATTTTCCCCCCTGTTTCACTTTTGAAAGAAATGCTCTGTAATTGAGTTGTACACTCACCGGCTACTTTATTAGGCACACCTGTCCAACTGCTTGCTAACGCAAATTTCTAATCAGCCAATCACATGGCAGCAACTCAATGCATTTAGGCATGTAGACATGGTCAAGACGATCTGCTGCAGTTCAAACCGAGCATCAGAATGGGGAAGAAAGGTGATTTAAGTGAGTTTGAACGTGGCATGGTTGTTGGTGCCAGACGGGCTGGTCTGAGTATTTCAGAAACTGCTGATCTGCTGGGATTTTCACGCACAACCATCTCTAGGGTTTACAGAGAATGGTCCGAAAAAGAGAAAATATCCAGTGAGCGGCATTTCTGTGGGCGAAAATGCCTTGTTGATGCCAGTGGTCAGAGGAGAATGGCCAGACTGGTTCAAGCTGATAGAAAGGCAACAGTAACTCAAATAACCACTCATTACAACCGAGGTATGCAGAAGAGCATCTCTGAACGCACAACACGTCGAACCTTGAGGCAGATGGGCTACACTAGCAGAAGACCACACCGGGTGCCACTCCTGTCAGCTGAGAGCAGGAAACTGAGGCTACAATTCGCACAGGCTCACCAAAATTGGACAATAGAAGATTGGAAAAACGTTGCCTGGTCTGATGAGTCTCGATTTCTGCTGCGACATTCGGATGGTAGGGTCAGAATTTGGCGTCAACAACATGAAAGCATGGATCCATCCTGCCTTGTATCAATGGTTCAGGCTGGTGATGGTGGTGTAATGGTGTGGGGGATATTTTCTTGGCACACTTTGGGCCCCTTAGTACCAGTTGAGCATGGTTTCAACGCCACAGCCTACCTGAGTATTGTTGCTGACCATGTCCAGCCCTTTATGACCAGAGTGTACCCACCTTCTGATGGCTACTTCCAGCAGGATAACGCGCCATATCATGAAGCTCAAATCATCTCAGACTGGTTTCTTGAACATGACAATGAGTTCACTGTACTCAAATGGCCTCCACAGTCACCAGATCTCAATCCAATAGAGCACCTTTGGGATGTGGTGGAACAAGAGATTAGCATCATGGATGTGCAGCCGACAAATCTGCAGCAACTGCGTGATGCTATCATGTCAATATGGACCAAACTCTCTGAGGAATGTCTCCAGTGCCTTGTTGAATCTATGCCACGAAGGATTAAGGCAGTTCTGAAGGCTAAAGGGGGTCCAACCCGGTACTAACAAGGTGGGCCTAACAGACCCTTTGTGAGTCGACATTGCTATAAAGATGCGCACGCATTTTGGCAACTGAAGTAGCGTTTAGCGCCGTTCATTCTGAAGAGTTATCGTTCTTCAAACCTTAAATTCAATAAGTTAGCAGCATAAAAATGTCTGGTTGTTCTGTGGTTGGTTGTCAGAAACGATACTATACTATGGAGTCAACTTCTATGGAGTTTTGACCGGGTTTTGACCGGGTTTTGACCATTACAGAGCAACCGGTGTATTGGAGTGAAGAGTCCTGTATTTACGGGAGACTCTCAGCGGAACATGTCAGTGGTTTTTGGCTGAGAGTCAGCAGTTAACAGGGTCACACTTTACAGTGAACCACCAGCGACATCTGCAGCCGTGGTGTTAAATCTGGTTATGACCAAATGTGGACTCACTGTTTACTGTCGTCACTGCTTACAAACAGGAAAGGGGTGTATAAAGTGGTCGGTGAGTGTGCCTTTACCATTACTATTTGTAATTTGCCAGTTTTGCCAGTAGCACTTAATTAGGTACACCTTTTCAAAAGGTAATTAACATACACTTTTCATCAGCCAATCACATGGCAGCAACTCAGTGTATTTACTCATGTAAACATAGTGAAGACGAGCTGCAGAAGCTAAAACTAAGCATCACAATGGGAAAGGAAGGTGATTTAAGTGACTTTGAACGAGGCATGTTTGCTGTTGCCAGGTGGGCTGGTCTGAGTATTTCAGAAGAAGCTAATCAACCAGGATTTTCACACACAGCAATCTCTTAGCTTTACAGAGAGTGGTCAGAGAAAGAGGAAACATCCAGTGAAAGTTTCAGCGGGTTAAAAATGCCTTGTTGATGCCAGGTCTGAGAAAGAGCTTTGTTCAATATGATAGACAGGCAACAACAGCTCAGATAAGCACTCATTCCCACCAAGGTCTGCAGAAGACCATCTCTGAACACACAACACGTCAAGCCTGATGAGTCTTAGTTTCTGCTGCCACATTCAGATGGCGGGTGAGACCTTGACATGAAAGCATGGATCTATCCTGCTGCAGGTGTAATGGTGTGAGGGATATTTTTTGAGACACTTTTGGGTCCCTTAGTACTAATTGAGCAGGGTTTAAATTCCACAGCCCTCCCTGAGTATTGTTGCTGATCATGTTCATCCATTATGAGCATAGTGTACCCATTTTTTGATGGAGACTTCCAGCCGAATAATGCTTCATCTCAAAACAATTAAATAATCTCACACTAGTTTCTTGATCATGACAAGGAGTTCACTGGACTCCAATAGAGCTACTTTGGGATGTGGTGGAACGAGAGGTCTCCATACTCCATACTTGGAGTAAATAAGTAGCCCAAGGCTAGTACCCTGAAAATGGAACATGTAGTTCTACTTGATCCTGGGTAAAAATAAATTGGAAATATGATAACATGGCAAATTAATGTAGTCAATTGACGGAGCTGTCCATGGGCTCATAATGGAGGTGGGGGGGGGCAGTACGTCTGTGTGAGAATGTCTTCCTTGTATTTGTGCACATCTGTCTGTCTCCTATTAACCCTTTTCAGCTCTCTGGGGAGTGTTTTTGATTGATTTGTAGGTTTAAAACCATCCTCTTGGGCCTTTGGGGGAATCCCTGGATATGGATAGCTTTCCCCCTGTTGAGAATACATTGGCAGAAGATTTTTTTCTCTTCAGCATTGGTAACCAACAGCTGAAAACCCCTAGAAGCTTGAGTGCCCTGCCCACATTTTTTCTACCACCACAAAGTGCACAGTGCCTGCAAACCAAAGAAGAAGCTGAGGATTTTTTTCAACTCATCATCCCTTTGTTGCCCTTCTTTTTGCCACACCAACCAAAAGATTTTTGAAATTGTTTTTCTTTTTCCTCTCTGGCTTATGTCCCCTTATTTTTCCTTCTTTGGTTAAACCAAAAATAATAATAAAAAAAAAAAATCCCAGAAGGACTCTATTGCATCCACCATCAGTAATGCTTAGCAGTGCTGGCGGAGATAAAGATGTCTCAGAGAGTCTCAGAAAAGGGATGTCGTAGGAAGACAAGTGTCTCTGGGCGACCCATCCCCCCTTTCCTCTTATCTCATGGATCAAGTGTTCCTTCAGGACTCCACAGCACCACGGAGACACCGAACCAGCACTGCGCTCACGAGGGAGACCACTTTCCAGCCACCTCAGGTAAAGGTGGCTCAGTTGTAGAACTCGTTCGCTCTCATTGGTTGTCTTACGTTGTAATATAGAAACTGTAGAACTGCATTTGAAGGTGTTCCAAAAGTGCCTTATGTGATCCATAACAGACTTGAGGTTATAGTGGTAATAAGGACAGGAGCACTGGAGCTCAGGAGTGATGACAGTTTGCACCAGATCAGTTCAAAAGTGCTCTGCTGACTCAAAATGTCAGTGCTGCCGTTTTATTTCAGAACAGCACAGAAATGTTGTCCATCAGATGATACGACTTATTAAAGAACAAATAGGTTGCATAAAACATGAAAGGATATTTAATTCAATCCAAAATATTTGTGAACTTCATTTTGTAAGTAAAGGAGAAAAAAAACGACTGGTAGACCTCTTGGCATTGGTTCTACATGTGCAGGTGTGTTTGGAGACGTGGTTGTGATGAGGTAAAAGTCACCTGTCCCGTGTCTGACGTGTTCCTGTGCTCTGTGCTGTCAGGGAGAGTCCTGTTGGCCCTGAAGAGAACCAGCTGCTGGATTTAAAGACCAAACCCACATCACCTCCGCCACTGAAGACGCATACCAGCATTACTATGACCAACAATGGAGATGACTGCTACTTCTTTTACTATTCTACCTGTACCAAAGTAAGCAAAGTTTGAGCTCAGAGCTAACATGCGCACAGTGTAATTAGATGGAACGCAACCACTGAAGAGCCAGATCTCACTGTTTGTTTGATCCGTCCTGCAGGGAGACAGCTGCCCCTTCAGACACTGCGAGGCAGCTATGGGAAACGAGGTCACGTGTAACCTCTGGGAGGAGGGACGCTGCTTCCGTAGCGTCTGCAAGTTTCGCCACATGGAGATCACAGTAAGCAACACTGAAACCATTTATGACCAACGAAACCTGAAAATTCTCCCTTCAAGCTTTGCCCATTTGAGGCTGTTTGTGTCTTTAATGGCCATTAACGGAGGGTAGATTAAGTCTCCCTGTAAACCTGGGGCGGGAGCTGCTCTCCTGCCTCTGGACCTGTCGGGAGGAACACCTGGTGCACTGTTGAGGCAACCATATAACATGTTAACTAGTCAGTGTGTCACATTACAATAAACATTAACCCCAAAGGAAGTCAAATAACGAAGGAATGAAAAGATTCATTTGCTTTAAAGAAACAAATGCAGACTTGACACCAAGACTGTGGATAAAATTTAATTTAAGAAACACTCTGTAACATGTACCAGTGTAACACCACCTTCATGTCTCATGTTACATTTTGTCCTCCTGAAAAACAAGATCTCCAAGTATTTCATCCAAAAATATACAGCTGCAAACTTTTCAAAAACGAATCAAAAGAGAAAAATGAGTTTTAAATATCTGAGCCACAGAATTGGTTGGGTTGCAAATACCAGATGGACGTAGCAGACGATTAACAGAACTGGACCAAGGTTATGGTCTCTTTCGTGCAGATATGATCTAGTAAAGTGATGCGGATAATTTGAGCTGTAGAGTCTGTCTCTTTTATACATGCTGTAACACGTTGTTAATTCTTTCACCCAAACAGAAAAACAGAAAGGAGATTCCTTGTTACTGGGAGAAACAGGCCGCCGGGTGCCAGAAGCCACACTGCGTCTTCTTCCATGAAAAGCCGCGCTACATCGATGGCGTGTTTGTCCCATCCAATAAAAGTAAGCAGGTTTTATTGGCTTTAAAGTGACTTAACACCCTCTTATGAAGGATGGTTTTAATATAAGATGTAACTCTGACAGCTCAAATCAAGATAGAAGAACAGCTGCAGGAGGAACCTGCTGCCCCACCAGCTGCAGTCAACCCCCAGCTCAGAGGAGTCATCAAGACTGAAGCTCAGGAGCCGGTACCCAGCCCCACACACCCACCGGTGGTGATTAATCCGGCAGATGACGACGAGGATGAAGATGGTGAGCTGAAAGTCATCTCAAAGTGGTTTCCTGTGAGACGGGATGTTTTTTTGCTGTTTTAATAAGTGCTGATGTTTTACAGACCAGTACTCGGAGGAGGGAGAGGACGGAAAGGTCGGCGCTTCTCCCAGAAAACTTTCCAAGTCAGGTGAGGATCTCTGCAGAAAGAAAATGTTTTGTGATCAAAGTTGTCATCCTTAAAAATCCTCCTTCACCGTCATCTTACAACTGTGTGTGCATAATGTTTGTTCACAGGTGACTCACTGAACTTTGGAGTGAGCACCCTGGAGGAAATCCGGTTGAGGAAGGCTCTGAAGGCCAGCATGAAGAGAGCCGGCTACCCCGTCCAGACTGCTGCTGACACATCCACCAACGGAGAGAAAGAAAACATCCAGTCATATTTTCATCCCGGTGAAGAAAAGTTTCTACTAGTTTTATTTTTGTCGGATTATGATTTCAAAGATTTGTTTATTCATGTATTTGCTCAACACGGTCACTGCATGTATGACTGCTTTAAAGACGTAGCATGTCTTTGAAGAAGGGGTCTGGAGGCCGTTCATGTGAATGAACTTTTAATTTGTTAAAAAAAAAGTTTGAAACCGCTTTTCAGAACAGGCTGCAATGCTTTGATCCTTGAGAGTTAAGAAAATAACTTATTTCACTGTTCTTCATCAGCATCTGCTCTCTCTTAACACACAGAATCGCTCGTCTTTGAAGAAACTGTGAGGCCAAGAGGCAGCGTGGCCAGCAGGTTAGGAAGGAAGATGCCTAACACGGGTAACTTCACACTCTTGTTTCACCTCATTCTCAGATTTCGCTTTCATAATGATGGTAACTTTTAGGAATACAACGTGAAAGCTCATTATTTATGCTCGCTGTAGATGTGGGACAAGCAGAAGGCGTCTCACTGAAGAGGAGTCTGGCTGAACGTCTGGGAAGAGTTGTGGAAGAAGATCCTCAGCAGCTGCCTCAGAAAGGTGATTAAAAACAAACTCCCTGCCTGTAGTTTATTTCCTCCAGATCCCATTGATAGATGACACACACACACACACACACACACACACACACACACACACACACACACACACACTATTTAAAGAAACAGGTTTTGTCAAGGGATCGACTTTACAAAGTCCTTAATTTTTTGTTTTGTTTCTGCAGCGTTGAAGCCCGTAAAGGAGAGACTTGGTTTGTCTGCTGGATCTGTTTCACCTTCTCAACAAGGTAAACATGAACATTTTTTGTTCGGCCATTTTTTTGTCCGAAAAAAAATTTCCCTGTTCACTGATATAGAGTTTGTTCATTATTCTCTTCTCTTTCTCCACAGATGATACCATCACCGAGCCTGAGAAAGCTCCTCAGCAGATCCAAATCAAAACTCTGGAGCAGATCAGACAAGAGAAGGCAGCAAAGTCTCAAAACCAGAAAAACGGTTCAGGTTTGGCTTCAGAACTTAACGATACAAAAAACATCCCTAATAAAGCCACCAGAGGTGTTAAGCGAGGCATCACCATCAAAGACAACACCATCAGCGAGGTCAAGACGTTTTCTGAGATCCTGCTGGCCAAGAAAAAGAGGCAGGAGGCGCAGCAGGAGCAGAACCCAAGCCTTAAGAAGGCAAAGCTTGAAGCAGAGAAAGCTCCAGACAAGAACCACGACATAGCTGGACCTGGTTCTGGTTCTGGTTCTGAGGGCACAGCTGTAGGGGAGCTTAGAGTAAAGACCCTGGAAGAGATTCGCAGGGAGAAGGCAGCAAGGATTCAGACTCAGCAGACGATGGAGACTGAAAACAAGAACTCTGACGGTGAGGAGAACTCAGAGGCAAAGAAGCCCTGCCTGCTGCGTGTGAAGAAACCTGCTTCTCAAAGTAAGACACCACATTAGGACATGATTACTTAGAGCTGAAAATTAAGAAATGTTCGTTTTTACTTTTGCTTTAAACGTTTTATATTTTGAATCGTATTTCAAATGTCCATAACTTTCATTACCCAATTTTTTAATTGAACTCAACAGGCAACAGCTCAGCAACAGAGAAGACTCCTGAAGTGACGGGGAATCCTCTGAAGCCTCCAGCTGCTGTTCCTGTGGTAAAGTCTCTTCAGACGCTTTATTGTCAGTTGTTGCTTGTTTTTTTTTCATTTAATGGGACATGGATAAACTGAAAGTTGTATTTATTTGTCTTCGTAGGCCAGTGCTGCCAATAATAATAGTGTCAAGGTAAAGACCTTTGAGGAGATCATGCGGGAGAAACGCCTCCGCAAGCAGGAGATGGAGGAGCAGGCTAGAAGCTCAGCTGAAGCAGAACCCTCTCAGAAACAGATCCCTGAGGAAACCCTAAAGAGGAAGGTTCCTGTGAGAGTCAGCCTTAAATCCCCCGGCTCTACCTCACCTTCCTCCACCACTCAGGCCCCCGACACCACCGTCTCTAACCAGAAGCTTCCAGTTCGTAAGATGTTCCTTCTGAAATCCAAGGCTGCTTCATCTCTGAACAACACCACGAGTGGAAGAGGAGCTGCCATCACTGCTCCACAAGAGCCCGAGTCCAGCTCAGAGAGCCCAACCAGATCTAAGGAAGTCCAGGACGAAAACACAAAGACTGCAGGCACGCTGTCACCAGCCAAACAAGTGAGAGCAGCTCCCAGAGGCTCTGCTGCAGAGGCTCCCACTGCTGACAAAACACTGAACAGTGACAACAAGACAAGCCCAGAAAAACCTGCAGATACCAGAGGTACAACAGCTTTTACTCTGTCACTTCAGTTTAAAGCTCGAGGTTGTGTTTTTAGAAGTCCGTGTTGGAGTTATACAGGCAGGAAAAACTACAACTATGTGACTTTTCTTTGATGGCTTTCTCCACAAAGACAAAATTCCTCCACAGAGGAAGCGAATCCAGAAGGTGTGTGTTTTTGTTAAATTTCAGACTGACATTGACTGAGTATGTTTTTCTTTCAGTGAGGCCCAAACTGAACGTGAAGCCATCTGTGGTGAAGCCTGCTGTGCAGGTAAAACCGGGCCAGAAGAGAAAGGCAGCAGAGCGGTCTGCTGTGGCTGCTGTCAAACCTCTGAACAGCACCTCCACAGTGCTGGAGGAGCCACTGCAGGAGAACGTGTGCAAAGACAAACAGGTTCGTTTTTTATTTATTTATTTTTGTTTGTTTGTTTGTTTTTTTCCCCCAACAGGTGAAATTAAGACAGGGTAGTTAGTTTTTGTGAAGTTTCATCCCATTCCACCTTGAGGATTTGGCACTTTAATGACCTCATGTTTTTTCTCTTCTTCTCCTGTCAGGTGTTCCCGTCCTCTAATGCTGAGGCTCTTCTGAGCTCTGCTGTTCCCAGCAGTAGTCCCAGCACCCTTCTGGACCCCAGCTGCAGCTCCAGCCCTCAGAGGGAAGACCTCCAGACTGTCCCTGTGTTCAAACAAAGTCTGAGCCAAGAAACCAAGTCCGCAGTCAGTGTCCCTGCTGCCAGAGAGACCTGCACAGTCCCCCAAAGGTAAGGGGCCACAGAGAGCACAAATCTTTAACCCATGGTTAAGATATGTGCATAGTTTTTGATTGAAACTGTAAAGGTTGCTGCAGATATAAACCATTAATGACGTCTTGTCCATTTCTGTGACTTGATAATTTATGAGCTTCTATCTGTTTCAGCCCGGTCCTGAAGACTCCCCCTCAGCCAAAGTCCCGAAGACCGAGCACCGCTGCTACCCGTGCTGCCTCAACCTCCAGCATCTCTGCCTCCACGTCTGCTGTGGACGACTTTGACGAGCTGATCAGCGAGTTCACCGACAACCATCTGGAGGACGACATGGACCCCGCAATTGGAGAGGATGACCTTCTGCAGGAACTCTCGGAGATGATTGACAGCTGAGGAGTCTGTGGAGTACAATCAAACCCTGCACTCAACCTTTTTATTTTAAAGAGACTTTATTTTGATTTTTATCAACTTTCAAGTTCTTAATTGTTGATCTTTTTCACATCGCTCATCTTCTCTGTTTCATTTCCCTCTCATAAGATCATCTGGTGGAGTTTTTCTGCAGGGCTTACTTAGATCATGTCTGTTCATGATTGTTTCAAACTGATTGTTTTAAGCTTATCAGGTTCTTAAGAGAAAGTTTAAAAAGCCTCTTAATGGTGAGAAATATGAGGAACATCTTTAATGTGAGGATGTTAAAGAAAGGGAATGATGATTGTGTTCTAGAGAAGAGTTCTATCTGTATACTGTGTATGCACTGGGGAAGAGTAAGCTATGTAGAAATTATGAATACTGCTGCATGTGCAGTAACCTGCCCTCACCTATTTGTGTTTTTATATGTCTGATTGGATTAGACAGCTGTTTCCCACATTATGATCTTTAAATTTGTGACTTTTTATTTCTTTGTTGACTCAAATCTCAGGTCAGATCCTGAGAGAGCGAATAGATATATATATATATTTTCCAGAGTTCATCAGTCATTTCACATTGAGAACAGTTTTTTCGATGAGGTGAATGTGGTGTGTGGTTTTTTCACCACTGTCTTCAGTTTTTTCTAACCCTTGTCTGAAATGTTTGTTTTTAAAATCAGTTGTAGGGCAAACTTTGAAACAACCAGTCTTGTCTTTAACGTACACCTCAGGGACGGTTTCTGATCTTTCTATAATACACAAACACCGTTATTCACTTTGTCTTTTCTAATCTGTGTGATGTTGATTTCTAAGTGTGGTCTGAGAAAAGATCAACTTGTTTGGTCTAAATATGTTTGCTCTGTTCCCTCTCTTTCCCCATATCTTACTGTTTAAGGTGACCTGTACAGATATCGATGTAAATAAAGAATACTTTTAATGACCGGAAGAATGCACGAGTGGTGATTTCAGTCAAAGCTAAAGGTTACAGGTCATCCTGTGTGAAATGAATCTATCAAAATATTGATTTTCCTTTAAATAAAAAGAACTTCAGCTTTGTTTACATTTTTTAACGTTTTTATTTTATTCCTTCAAATTTGAAAATCTCTTAATTAAATTATCTTTTTGATTAAATAATAGTAAAACATTTAAGATCTCTTTGTAAGATATTTTCAGTTATACCCTTCACAGAAGCTGCTGTCATTTTGTCTCAGAACCCTTTTGAAGACTTATGAACTTAAGAAGAAAAGAGAAATTAAATTAAATGTGTCAGAGCTAAGAGGTCATAATCTCATGGCCTAGAAAAGAAGTGAGCTCAGGGTTGTAAACCAAAGTGATTTTGATGTAACATGGTCTTGCATGGTGAATTATTTGTGGAAAAAGTTAAAATCCTCCAAATATTATCTGTTAAAGTTTGATGAAAATATCTTTCATTTTTATGTAGGCCACAAAAAAATAAATAAATAAATAAAACGATGCATTGTAGCATGCAACTCTGGTAAACAGGTTTTACTTAGGTGTAATGGACAAGATGCACAAAACTGTTTCAGATTGGGAGTAAAAAAACAAAATGAAGGTTTTACAGTACGTTTTGAGAGAGAAGTTACTGACAGATTAGTACAAAGTAAAAGAAGAAATAAGATGTAACTGACGGTGGTCTCTGCGACGCACGTGCTATGAGGTAAGTTAAGCTTCGATATTGCAGGGGAAAATGATATAAATAAAACACATTTATGCATCATCGCTTGACCTTCCAGACTTTCAGTAAGCTCAACAAACTCAGTACTTGTCTTTCCTCTGCAGTGCTACCTGTCTTTCCGCCCAGCAGGTGGCGGTGAATACGAAAGACCCGTCATACGTCATCACGCAGCAACCGGTACTCTTCTACTTCCGGGTCGTTGGATGTAAACAGAAGGACGTTCCTCCTCTAGAGACCTCAGCGACAGAAAAACATGACCAACCTAGAACTGCTGAACGTGTTTCTGAACGACAGGCTGACGGCGGCGGCGCAGGAGATCTTCCGCGCCATCAAGGATACTGTGGCCGAGTATCAGAGCGAAATCCTCCGCACTAAAGAGGAGAACGAACGGCTGAAACGGCTCCTCAACGTAGCTGTCCAGCGGCTCCTGCTGCAGCCAGGTGAGCACTGTTCTACTGCTGCGGCGTCTGTCCTTTATGTCTGTACTCTGTACTTGTTCAACAATGTCGGGCCGAATAAAATGTAAAAATGGGAGATCATTCAGTCTTCAAAAGAGGTTTTCCGCGCAGTACCCGGTGTTCGGGTTCAAACAGTGACCCTGCTAACCTACGGCATTCCGCTCAAGGTGTCGTTATTTTCTGAGCAACCACAGAAAGAGGTCAAACGAGTTCTCCTTTCTCAATATTTTATTATTATGTCCAATTTTACTCACAGTTGGGGTCTGAAATAAAAGAAATGGAAAAATAGGCTCTCGCATGGACGTTTCAATAGACCCAGGCTGTTTGTAAGAACAAGCGGAAGCAATAAGATCAAAGCTTTATTTCAATATTGTGAACTGTTTTACTGTTTACAGGATAAAGAATAAATCCTGTAAAAATGCTGTATCATCATTTATAGTATCACTTCTTTAAAATATAGCCAATAAATTGTGTTGTTTATAATGAGAGACAGTCAATATAATATGAGGGGAACATTCACTTTTCAAAAACCAAAAGCACACACAAATTTCAAATCTCATTGTCTGTCAGTGGGAGGGGTGAATTTGTGGAATTCTTCCTCTGAAGAAGTTAAAGATGTGTTGCACAATAGTAAGGCTCAAAAGACTGTACAAGAATCGCTTGGTTTTTAAATACACCATGGGAAATATTAAATAATATGACTATGTCATTGTGCACTTGTTTCTAATTATTGTTAACAACAACAATGCATCAGTATTATTTTAAATAAGCTTTAGCTTCAACTACACCCTTTTGGTAACCTTGAACATTTAGAACTTGTGAATTGTTTCAGTTGTTGTAAGTGAACTGAAATAAATTTAATTCATTCATTCATTCATAAATTAGAAAACACCATTTTTCCCATTTAAAAATCGGAATATAACCCATTATTTTCATTTAATCAGTCAGTAAATCATCATAGAAGATGTGATATCTATGTGAACAGATGATGTTACTTTCAAGGAGTGTGTTTAAAATCTTAAGTAAAAACAATGAAACTGATTAAAAAAAAAACTTTTTCAGCCCTCTTTGTGCATCCCTGAAAAAAAACAAACATACAACATAAATGTTTACACTAATACCCCGACATTAATCTGATGTTTGTAACCTTTCAGAACCTCGCTCTGTCTCTCCACAAGAAGTCCTCCAGTCCGCCGAGTTGGAGTGGAGGAGCAGTGTGGAGCTGCTGCCAAGAATTAAAGAAGAACCAAAACTTAGTAACCTCCATACAGATTGTTCACAAGAAGTGAGAGACACAGAGGAGGGAAACTGTAGTCACACTGAGCCACTGCAGAGGTCACAGACTCCTCCAGCCCAGACTGTATGTAGCAGACAGAGTGTTTCCCCACCTTCACTGACATCCCAGGAGATTAAAACAGAGAATGAAAGCAGGAAACAGCAGCCAGAACACAGCCTACCGTCCTCTGCTGTGACTCTTTATTCAAACTGTAGAGCAACACCAAGTGACAGCACTGCAAAAAGTCACAGAACTGAGAAAACAGACCAGCAGGTGAGAGGGACACTTCGCTCAAACGGGAAACAGAACACCCACATACTGCAGGTAAAGAATATGAGGTCCCTGAAGCCACTTCCGCCTCGTTCCTCTCACCCGAGTCAGAGCATGCAGAGGTGGCACAGCTGCAAAGAGTGCGGGAAGGGCTTCAGCTTCGCCTGTCAGCTGGAGGTTCACATGCGCTGGCACACCAAGGAGAAACCGTACAGCTGTGCAGTGTGCCGAAAGAGCTTCACGACGGTCAGCATGCTGAAGAGACACCACCGCATCCACACCGGAGAGAAGCCCTTCAGCTGCCACGTCTGCGGGAAATGTTTCAACCAGTCAGCCCACCTCAACACGCACTTCAGACTCCACACGAGAGAGAGGGCCGGCTGGGGCCGAGTGCAGCACTCTGAGTGTGGCACTCTAAGTGAAGCACACCAACCTGACCAGGTGTAAACCCTGAAAGATACTCCATATGCCAACTGTCAGGTTCAAACTGTGTATAGTAATGTGTTTGACTGTGTGTTGAATGTTGTGCAATAAAGTGCGGTTCTGGAAGATTTCTCATCTGCTTATTTTAATTAACACTGAGAAGGAAAAACAATTACATTTTATCATTGAGGTATCAGAAATAAGTTTTTGTTTCTAAAGAAAGTAGCACTATTAAAGTGATTTAAAAAACAAGTCAAGCAAAGCAAAATGAACTGAACAGTTTCATCCTCCCCCATATCTGCTGCTTTACACCCACAAAAACAATCCAGTCCCCCTGACCAGATGATCCATGGCAGCGTTCGGAAACAAAACATCCTGCAAAATGTTTGTAAAGACAAGCACAAAACATATAGAATCCTCCCAATAAGCAATTATTAAGCAAGCAAAAATAACTAACCAAAAAAAAATCTATAGGCAGATATTTTAGTTGGGTGAACACTCGACAAATTTGGCAGATTCTAATTTGACCACTGTGCTTCCACATAAACACAGAGGAAGATTGCAGCCTCAGTGAAGGGGTACCTGCTCATTATGTAGATATAAAAAGCTCATTTTAAGGCAACAAAACCGCATTTTTCAAAATGTTGGGTGATTATTCACCCAATTAAACATATTTCTGAATATTATATTTCTATCATGTCTGTTTTGTTAAAGTTCCACACTGTACCTTTAATATAATGGGCTTTCATGTTAAAGTTGTAAAAAACAAAACAAAACCCAGTGGCACTTCTTATGTTGCCTGCTTGCCATTGTTCTGTATCCCTATTACAACCATGTACATAAATACAGAACACCAGAAGAAGACTGGAGCCAGCATCCTGGAGGGAGCCATGGTATTTAGCAACACTGACATCTGCTGGCAATCCTTGTGATTCAGATTTTCAGGAGTCTGATTCATTGGATGATGACTATCAGTGTCTCCTTCTCCCCTCACAGTCACCAAACAACTCCTAGATTTTTTGACCCCACTCTTTTTTTTCAGCAGTCAGCAAGATTGTTGATGATATCATCTTAAACTCGTCTTTGTAGGAAATCTGGTGGATGGTGGTGGAGCTCATATCAGAGTCATCTCCATGTCGGGGTTTGTGATCAGGGGCAGGCTGAATAAGAGAGGTTACCTACATGCTGATCCATGTTTTGGGGTGCGATTGCTATTTTATATAAAGCCTAAAAATTAAAGGTTTGGGGAAAATGGTTACCTGGCTACACAGCTTTTTTTTTAAATTCAGAATTAGAGTTAGCCTCATCTTGTAGGGATTTTGGGTCCTGAAAAATGTGACGCTCATTTGTTTTCAAGTTATACACTGGCCTGCAGGAAGGTTTAGTTGACTCCTTTCTCTGCAGCCTACATTTCAATCAATCAATCAATCTTTATTTGTATAGCGCCAATTCATAACAAGTGTTATCTCAAGACACTTTACAATAGAGCACAAAGCTCCTCATTTTAAGGATATACATATATGCATAGATACATATATACATATAAAGATACACATATACATATATATACAAATATATACATCCAACACCCAACATGAATCCAAATAGCCAATCATGAATCCCTCCATCATGGCGGCAAGAAAAAACCTTCTGTTAAGCAGCAGGAAATCTCGAATGTGGACCCCAGTCTCATGATGAACAGCAAATCCACACGATGCTGTGTTGGGTGTGTGGGCGAAGGAAGGGAGGTAGGAGGAGACAAGTGGACTAAAGTAGGAACTAAAGTTAGCGACAGATCCATGAACCATAGACCTGTCGTCTGATTTATTAGAGGTTAGCCTCTTGAGATGCTACATCTCGTTTTCGGGAGGGACCTCATGTTTGAATGGGTGTGGTGATCATTTTATAGAAGTATAATCAATGATGTTCATACTGAAAATAAGAATTTATGATAGTGATGAACTCATGGACGCCCAGACCACAAGTGCATCACTACCATATTTGTCTCCGTTAAGTAAAGGTGTGTTAAAGGCCTCTTGAGATGTGACATCCCATTTTCAGAGGAACCTCACGCCTATGTGCTGATAAAAAATAGATACTATAGATGTATTGATCATAGATAAAGGGATCAGGCTAATATCTACATTAGAAGTTATATGATAGTGGGAATGAATGTTCATTATGAAATGGCCAAATAATGTGTCATGTCTATGGGTGCAGTTAATAAGTCTCCATGACTCCACAGCTGCAGGCAGTCTCCACCAAGGATCCCGGGCCACCTACAAGACAAGAGCCAGAGACGAGTACAGGAGCAGACAAAAGGGGCAAAAGCAGATGCGGAGAGAGATTAAGAATAAGAGATAGAGTCCAATGTGCCAGATCCCCCCCGGCAGCCTAGGCCTATTGCATCTAAACTAAACTATGAGTCTAATTTATGATCTAATTTATGGACTAATTTATGGATTATAAACTGGTCCCTAACTGAAAGCTTTATCAAAGAGGAATGTTTTGAGGAATGTTTTGAGTCTAACCTACATTTACTTTCCAAAGACATGGCTTAATGAGCAGTCTGGGAATTGGTGCTGGTTTGCAAAACTTAGGTTGCTTGGCATAGGCTGTTAGTCATCTCCTCATTTTTTGCTGGAAGACAGAAGATGTTTTTTTTTGTTCCAGAATACAACTTTTATGCAATGAATAAACTTTGGGGAACATTGTTACTTGTAGGTTTCTTTGAAGTCTTTTTTTTAGTAAGTTAACTTTGTGTTTTCATTCTTATCAGCTGTTTTGGGTCCAAAATTGATTGGGATCATTTTCATTAAAGTTGTTCATAAAGTTGCTCAGTATTTCCATAGAGCTTCACACTTTCCCTGAAATATTTCCAGTCATGCTTGCTCGTTAAGTATAAAATGTACAATAGAATAGAATAGAATAGAATAGAATAGAATAGAATAGAATAGGATAGAATAGATATTCTTTATTGACCTCCATGGGGAAAATTGAGGTGTCACAGCATTAGCTCAATACAATCAAAGTGCAAAAATGCAGGAATAAAAATAGAAAACTGATAGAAATCTAAGATAACTAAAAATTAAAAATTCAGAAAAAATAGAGAATAGAAAACTATCACAAGAATATGCAGTGAACAATGCATACTGAGATGATGAAAAGGGCTGTAATTTTGAATATTGGATATTGGAATAGTCCTGGTTTGTTATGATATGTTTATGTTATGTTAAGTCTTAAGTCTGGAGGAATAACCTGCGGTGACACTCCATCTTGCAGGGTGGGAGTCTCAGTCTGCTGCTGAAGGCCCCCACAGTCCCATGCAGCAGGTGAGAGGGTTTGTCCATGATCCCTGATCAATCTGTTTAGTCTCTTCCTGTGCCTCTCTGTGCTCCCTGCTCTACAGCAGACCACTGCATAGAAAAATGCTGAGGCCACCACAGAGTCATAAAATGCCCTGAGCAGAGTCCTGCACACTCTAAAGGACCTCAGTCTGCTCAGGAGGAGGAGACGACTTTGGCCTTTCTTGGATGTCTGTGATGTGTGATCAGTCCAGTTTATTACTGAGGCGTACACCCAGGAATAGTCAAAGTAATCGGTGCCTATAACTGTGTCTCATGTATTTATAAGCCATAAGTTTATCAACCTCTGACAGATTTAAAACAATTTGATAAAACAACATGATCAAAGACCCTGCACTGTAACGGAGCAGTCAGCAGATTTTGCAGCTGATTTTGATATTTCTGACCCTGGACCTGCTTGTGTCTGGAATTCAAACCTTCTCTGTAAACAAAAGTGCCGTCAACACATGCCGAGTGCTTTGATAAATTGAGAACTTAGATCTTCCAGATAGTCAGTCCTGTCAAAGAGCATGATCCTTGACTTCTGGGTGTTTCAGGTTCTCTGGTGTCAGGTTACTGGTTGTTCCTGGGACTGTTCAATTTACATATTATTGCAGTCTGCATCGCCTCCTGCTCATGTACATTATGCAGGTGCATGTGATGCATTTCTATTGGTTTAGAAAACCGCACTTCCTCCTGTGTGATCCTGTTAGTGATGTGCATTAATAAAGTGCTAAAAGTTTTTTAATTATTATTCATAAACAAAATCTGGCATTTACATTTATAAATACAGTGCAAACATTACAGACTAAGCAACACTTCATAAAAAGAACAGAAAACAGCAGGAGGGAAAAGAGTCAGAGGTCTAGTCCTGAATTAAAACATGTATAGAATTGTTTACATCCAATACTTGTTTAGTTTGAACATATTTAAGTGATTTTTGAAACTCATTAGCTCATTCATGAAAACAACAAACAAAGGTCTCCTTTTTTAAAAAAGAAAATGGCTTTGGGTATGTATTGTTCAGCCAAAATGGTAATGGTAATTTCATCAAGTGTTTTTAACTCTTACTGATGTGTTTCAGCAGTAATCTATATTAATTTAACACATTACAGTGATGGTTATGTGAGATTGCTGTTTTTATTTTCTAAAAATTGAATTTTAATATTTGGACTGACTACTGTTGGTCTATAAATGATTTAAAAAGCCTCATCATTAAGCCTTTATCATTTTTGTTAAACATGTTGACAGTGACTTTCTTCATAAAACTAACATGAAAATACTTTTTTCTGTTGTTCGCAAAGAGATTAAAAGTATCATGCTCTGTACATGTGTTAAAGAGAAATCTAAGATTTAATCTAAGAAGAACACAAAATTCTTTAAAAAAAAAAAATTAAATAAACATGAAGAGATGAACAGCGTAGCTCAACTTAATAAATGCATTTTTTTTCTCTGAAAAGGCTTTTTTCTTGGTATTAAATAAATGTATTGTAATATTTTGGTTAAGAATTGAGATTTTTTTCAAAGGTTTCATTATCAGTGATGATTAAACAGATCTTAGTTAATCCATAATTTATATGAAAGGGATCCTTAATTTGATTTCATTGTGTGAAACTCAGTAAACATTGAGAGGTAAAAGACATTTCTGTGTTTTTTATCTTTGATAGTTTTAGTTTTGGACATTTTCCACATTGGTTTGTCTCGCATTATATTTGGAAGTGTAAGCAAAAACAAATGATACATCTCCTAATTCCTGCAGATCTGTGTTGAAAGTAAAAAGCATTTTTAGCTTCAGTTACTAAATGCATTGAGATGTTGGTTAATCATACTTTATTTATATGAATTTCGATGGAATATGAGACTGTAAAAAGAAAATCTGTTAAACTAACATGAAAAGACTTTTTTCTGTTGTTAGCAAAGAGATTAAAAGTATCATGCTCTGTACTGGTGTCAAAGTAAAATGTAAGATGTTGGTGTCCCTTATAATGATTAATTTCAATACAAATTTAGTAAAGTAAACTGAAAATACAGAACATTACGTGGGGACAAATTAAAATGGAAAGTTTTAGTTTTATGTACCTTGCAATTAAACAAACATTATGATGCTTTTATGATTAAAGCACTGAAACGAGAGAAAACAAAAACCAAATGGACCCCAAAGCACTACTACAAGGAGAGATGAGGACAGAAAGAGGCAGGAGAGGCTTGGGGAGAGGGATTAGAAGTATGAAGAGACCAAAACAGGAGCAGGAGGAAGAAGAGGGAAATGTAAGTATGGCCATGAGGAGAAGAGAGAGGAGACAGAGGAACAAGAGGAGAGGGGGGTGGGGGGTGGGGGGCAATGAAACAGAAGAAAAAGGACAGACTGAGAAAGGAGGAAAAGGGGAGATGGAAACAGGAGAAAGATGAGAGACAAAGACAGGAGGAAGTGGAGAGATAAAGAAAGGAAGAAGAGGAGAGACGAAGACATGAACAGGAGGAGAGATTGAAACAGGGGGAAAGGAGAGAGAAACAGAAGGAAGAAGAGAGAGAAAGGAAGAGGAAAGACTGAGGCAGGAGGAAGAGGAGAGACAATGACAGGAGGAAAAGGAGAGACAGGCAGAGGATATGGAAAGAAAAGACAGACTGGAGAAAATCAAGAGGAGGGAGAGAATACTGAGAAAGAAACAGGAAGAGACAGACAGGGACAGGAAAAGGAGAGATAGAGACAGGACTGGGAGGAAGTAGAAATACAGGAGATGATGGAGAGGAGAAGTAGGAGAAGGGAGAGAAGAGAGAGGAAGGAGCAGGAGGACAAACTGGACCAAGAAGGTGAGGAGATGACGGCTGGAGGACAAGTGTACACTGAAGAAGAGAAGCACGAAGAAAAGAGAAGTAATCCACCTCTGCAAAATCAAAACTTTTTCTCCAAAGTTAAATTGCAGTATCTGGAACACCAGAGGATCCACCAGACCATCAAAACTATTGTCAAGACCCACTAGAAGGAGGCCAAGATCAAGGCTGGAGGTAAAAACTCCAACAACTTTAAGTTTATTTTAGTATTTATAATGAAAAAGACATTTTCACAAACTGCACTGACATGGTGATTTTTCATGATTCTACTGTGATGTTAGGGAACATTTTCTGTTTTAAGTCGGTTCAGTGTTGAGAAAAAAGTAACCAATTGATGTATGTTAGCCATAGACTATATAAAATATGGACGAGGTCTCCATGGTGTCACCTATCTGTTGCTGATACAGTCAAATGAAGCCAATCATTGGAAAGAGCCATCTTTGATATGACAGACTTTGAGCTCCTGTTCTAACAGCTATAGGGCGCCTGTCAGTCACGTGAGCTGAGCTGAGTCTCTGATTGGACACAATCGTAATCCTAATATCGTGTAAACTGCTGAGTTAGAAAAAAAAAATCACTTACAATATAGTGAAATGGTGAAATTAGCATTTCAGACCCCAGTCATCTTTTGAACAAGGCTGTAAATATGTCTTTTAATGCTGTAAAAGTCTGTTTTTTCGGCTTGATGTGTATGTGACTTAAAGTCTTTCTGCAGCCAGCCTCTAGCGGATTCTTGATGAACAGCAACTTTTAGCACTTCCGCATAGGCTTTATTTTCCTCTACCGGATATTACCCTTTGAACCAAGCTTGCTACATTTCTGAGGGTCATCATAGTTTTAGTGTAGTGAAGCTTGATTTAACAGAGTAACTGGTAGCTTAGCTAACAACATTTTCCAAGTAGCTTGCCCAACACTGAAAAACAAACACCGAAATAATCCCAACAATGTACCAACCCAGTAGAAGAAAAGAGCTCAAACAGCTCAACATGATTTAACCAGAATTGAAGCAATATAAGAACCCAACAAAACAAACCAAGAGAACCAAAGATGTGAAATGATGTAAATGACTCAATAAAAAAACATTTAAATAAGAAATCCCCCTGATGATGATAATAATAATAATAATAATAATAATAATAATAATAATAATAATAATAATAATAATAATAATAACAATAATAATAATAATAATAATAATAATAAAATAACAATACAATAATAATAATAATAATAATAATAATAATAATAATAATAATAATAATAATAATAATAATAATAATATAAAAGAGAGAAGGTGAAATAAGCAGAAAATAAAATAAGGTAGCACGGTAAATCAAGTAAAAGAAAGATATAAAGCAGTAAAAAACAGTCTATGATATGATTTAATATAATATTTCACTGCATACTAATAGAAAAGGATAAAATATATGATACAATTATCCATGATTTTCCTGACTACCCATAGTTCATCGCGATTGCCGTTTTGCCCGTCTGGTTCAACGTTCTGTTCATGTCGCCATGGAGACCTCAAAGCTAATGGTGTTAGCCCAGCTGTCATAGTCGCACTAATAGCCGGCTTTAAAAAGCAAGAAAGCGACAAAATGAACAAAAATCGGAGGCGGACTCAAAGTGCGGATATTTTTTTTTAAAAAAAGTTTACACTGAGCCCTGTCTAGCATTAAAGATTTCAAGCGAGTTGTTTTGAGCTAGCTTATCAGCGCGGCAACCGGAAGTCGTTAACTGCAGGCAGGAGTCAACACCTATAGGCTTCTGAAGAAACAGGTAGATCCCATATATCATGCCAAACAGCATTACACAACAAGTTACAGTTTGACAGAATACAAACCGTATATCAGTCTTTGAGTATTTTTCTGCTTGATTTTGATACTTCTGCTACTTATCTTCCTAATATCTGTACATATTTCACCCAAAAATCCAACAAATGTAATTTGTCTTTAACTTTATTAAAATGAACTGTTCTGATTCAGTTGTGTCAGTCTCATGAAAACATAATGTGATTTTGTATTTAATGTTGTTGGCTTTCCTTACATCTGTTTTAACAACATATTGTGAAAATTATTTGGACGCTTTGGTGCTCATCTCCACTGTGGAACTCATGAAATATCAGCGATCCACTTTCATGAAAGCAGCTTTTGAATTTTAAAGATGAAGCTACAATCCAATTTAGAGCTATTTTTAGGTCAGCAGGGCAGAAGAGGTGAACCCGATTCCCCTAAAATCTGCATGAGATTTGATGACATGTGGATCTAGATTATGGAAGACAAATAAAGAACAGCAAAAATTGAACCTGGTTCCGGTTTGCAAAACAATCTGTGAAAATCTGTGCTGTGCAGATGGAAAAGGAGAGGCGAATGTTTTATACTTAGTTTGTGCAGATGCAGTAATTCATATCTATAATATTGAGTCCATTAATTGAGTTTTTTCATGTTGACATAATGTGTGTTACAAACTTAAGAAATATATGACAAAACTGCCACACTTAAGTATATTTCTGCGTTTTTTTTCTCCACAGGATTCGGTCGTTGCATCTTCCACCTGAACGCAAAACCCCTGGTTACGTGATGAGCGTGTGCACGCGGCGAAACATCCGGGGATGCGCGTTTGCAGACCGAAGGGAGAACAGCTGAAGGAGGGGAAGAGTGCAGAGAGTCCATCAGAGAGAGAGAGAGAGAGAGAGAGAGAGAGAGAGAGAGAGAGAGAGAGAGAGAGAGAGCGCTGCACCGCATTGACAGGAGACACAGAGTCAGAGGTCCGGTACCGCCGACAGCACACTGGAAGAGGATAGTTTCTCATGCCGCTGCGGAGCTGACGGTGGCCGGTGCAACAGTGCAGAGAGGAGCGGCGGACCAGCGCAGGTAAGCGGATACTTTCTACTTTCTGCTGAGATGCTCTGTAGTTGTGGCTCCATCACACTGACGCAGCGGGTAGTGTCCCGGTTCTGACTGCGCTGGACCAGACTGGTGATAAGAACCGAGCCGGTGATAAATGAGAGCGGGGCGGGATGCTGCATCACCGGTCCGGCGCAGGAGGCTGGGACGGTATTGCCCCGTGTCTCTGCAGTGTTATCCGGGCAGCCGGTGCACACGGGCCCCCGCCTCTCTGCGCATCTTCTGGATGATGCTGCGGTTTCGTGGGATTTTTTTGCTGCTCTGCGCAAACCGCAGATAAAGCTCTCAAAGTCCGGGGGAAATGACCGGACGGGGATTCCTGTGTGCATCTGCAGAGGCCCGTGTGTGTGTGATGTGTGAGGAGAAGTGTCATTGCGGAGGACGAGTGAACGGGGACGTTTAAAGGGCTGTCAAGTTGGTGTTGTTTGGTTAGGCCCCGGGGCTGCACACAGGGTGAGTCAGGTCTGTCTGTGCGCTGGATGAGGATCAGAGCTCATCACTGTGAGGGAGGAGACTCCAAAAAAACAAGAGGATTTACAGATCATCATATCATGTCATGTAAAGACCGACAAACACACACCTGAAAACACACTTCTCTCAAAAAGTCCTGTTTGTTAACATGGCTGCCTGCCGTGTGTTACTGAGCTACATGAGCACATTTAGTGGTGACCTTGTTATGTTTGATGGGACTGTATTATATCATCAGCAGAGACTGAATGACTTTATTTTTCTGCTAATATTCATACACAGTCACTCTGTGGCCTGAGACAAGTTTAAATAAAGATTCATAGTCTTGATGTGTTGAAGTATTCATGTCTCCTCAGGGGGTTTTCCTTTGTGAGCTCATTATGACCTTACAGATGTTACTTTATCATGTTCTCTCTTCTTACCATATATAGATGTACAGTATACACATAGCTTCTTTTTATATATTATACAGATGTATTTAGTCTTAAGTGTGTTTTAACCGGCGGTCAATGTGAGCCACAAACAGGCTTTATCTCCTGCACACCTCTCATGTTACTTCTTTGGTTGGAAATGTACCTTTATTTTTTAAATATTGTTAGTAAAATTAATCAAACATTTATTTAGTACTTATAACTTCTGGGTGAATGCACACAATGTACACAAAGAATCACAGTTTGTCTTCTTTCAGGGATTGCATCATTCATTCTTTGATTTTGATGATTTTTACTAATTTAGGTACATGTAAGGTGATGTTTAGGGTCCTGTTGTGACACCTCTATGTACTGCATATGGTTTAACCTATCGCAGTAATATACTTGTGTAGCATCGCTGCTAAATAGGTATCCTGTAGTTAAAAAGCACATTTCACCCTTAGCGTGGAGCAGTGGAAGTTTAGTAGCAAATAAATATCAGAAATAGACGTAGTGATAAAGAAAAGCCTTCCACAAAACGACAGCAATAAAAGAAACCAAGCAAACAACAAACTGCTTCAAGTTCTGCAGGTAAACTCGTGTAATGGACTGCTTTTCTCTAAAGAGATGGTGACACCTGTGCACAGCAAGAACTCACCTCTCACTGAGTGTATCATCTAATTTTTAGTTAAACAATCTCTTCACTCTTAATATGAGTCACATTTACCTGAAAAGTTCAGATTTAACGCTTTATTTTGAGATATTTCAGACAAATATAATGCCACCATCGTTTCTGTTTGAGCACAAATAGCTGGCCCTGAAGCAAACAGTTTCCATTTTAAAGCTCCTACACGGGGCTTTTGATTTATGAGGATTTTGGCGCCACTCATGGTAAAAGTAATGGCTCTCTGATCTTTCTGATCTACATATATTTCTTTATGCTTAAATCTGAAAAGTCGTGCCAAAGATGAGAAGTGAACTGTGCTCAAGCATGGTATACTTGTGGTCACACTGGCCAAACAAACTGGACTTTAGGGCTAAACCGTGCTTGGGCATGGTATGTTTAGCCAGTGTGACTGTGCCCTAAGAGTCCTCAGGCTGGGCTTGAACCTGGGCCACAGGCTACCCTCATGGGGTGCACAAACTAAACCACAACACCATACTGGTGCCACAAATATGTACTGTTTTGAAGAAAGAACCTCACCCTACTGTCTTTATCAGACTTTTTTTTCATTTATGGAGACCCTAGAATGAGGAAAAGATCAAACAATAAAGGCTGTTTTGGGGGAATACAGTTTATCACTTCATCTGACACCCATGTCCCGCCTGAGGTTTAAGACACAGACACAGAATAGCATAGGTCATTAAGAGGCGTCAACATTAATGTAAGTTTATCTCAGGACCAACTAAAATCTCCTCACAGGAGCTTTAAGTTTGTTGAAATAAGTTCTAAAGTAAGACACATTTTTGATGCACAGGCAGCTGTTTCCAATCCAGGCCTCAGCTTTTGTTAGTAATATTTTGAAGTGAGATGTTATCTGGACTCAGCATGTGAATATGACTTATGAAGAGTGCAGAGAGGTATTTAGACTGGAAGTTCTACAAAAGCACTTAGTAAGACTTGAGGTTTATGCGGTGCAGTTACATTTTTTGGACATCTTTGTCTTGATTTAAAATGTTGGGTGGTACCATGAACAGGCTGATAAGATTTAAGTTCTGTGCATATTGATTGGGAGGTTCAGGGATGGCGTACACCTGCAGTACCTCTGAAACTTCGTGTGACTTCTTGCAGAGCTCTTCTTTAGCTCTGAACGTGTTTTTGCTGTGACTGTGTAACTGTATAGATGGGTTTGCCTATTGACTTGTGTAATGAGAGCCTAATGCATGTTCCCAGCCATGGTAAGAGTGTGTATACGTGTGTGTTTGAGAGTGTGTGTCCCAGCTGAATAACAAAGAGATTAAAACATAAAGCCTGCAGGACAGCAAGAGGAGAAAGGGTTGAGCTCGTTTTCCCAGCAGAGGACAGAGAATGAAACATCAGTTTTTAAAGTTAGCGCTCAGTCTTAAAGTCTTTATTTACGTATTTGACTCTTGATTGATTTTATTGATCACTGAATGAAACCTGATGAAAAATCTATTTGCACAAAACCTTCTGCAGTGGAACATTTAGGAATAAATAAAAGCGCATTTGATTTTTCTCATGAAGTTTTAATTTCCTGAAGAGTTTTAATCAGTGTGTTCTAGTTTAAGGACTCATTTTGGCTCATGCAGTTTTTTTTTTTTTGGTGGGGAGTTAAGGCATAAGCTAAGCAGACGATGTGAAGAGCGTTCAGTTTGTTCTGGAGTGAGCGTGAGCAGCAGATGAGGACTGTAGAGGACTGTAAAGGTGAAAGTGGCAGCTCAGCAGTATTCACACAACAGGCCAAGTCATGAAGCATTCAGCATAGTGAGGCTGTCTGCAGGCAATAAACACACGATGCAGCTCCGTCACGATCAACTGCAGACATGGAGTTTAGGCTACATCAAATCTGATGTTTTTGTTAAATATCCGTCTTAGTTATTACTCAGCTGCATCATATGCTTGACTCTGATTGGTCAAAATAATGAGGATGAATTCATCTTGATCACACATCATATTAAATTAATCCACGTATGGGGGAGTCCGTCACATTCTTCCTCAGCCTGTTGACTCTGTGATAATAAGGTTAGTTTCGCGCTCAGGGTGGTCTCAGAAGGGGGAAATAACAGACTGTATAATTAATGGACGTAGTCTCTGCGACGTCACCCGTCTGTTTCTGAAACAGATTTTTTAAGCAAAACGGCCAGCGCGGCCATATTGGAAATGAGGAGGGCTGTGAGTCTCCACAGTAACAACCATAGGACGCTCCACAGTCACGTGATCTGAGCTGTGCCTCTGATTGGACGAACTGGTGATCTTAATATTGTTGAATCTTACAAGTTAGAAAAAAATTCACCCCCCGTACAGTGCGTGCCAATAGTAAAATTAGCGATTCAGATGGGAGACATTCTTTGTACCAGGCTGTAAATGTGCTTATTTTGGCTGTGAAAACGGCTTTTTTTTGGCTTGGTGTGTTTGTGACTCAAGCGGACACTCGAGGAACAGCAGACTCTAGTACTTCCACATTATCTCATATTTTCAGACTGGAGGTTGCCGCTTGGGAAATAATGATGAGCAAAGATGTGAGAGCAGCCGGAGGAGCTACTGGACCACAACCATCTCTGATAAAGACAATAGCAGAGATGATGACAGCAGAGTCACTTCAACCATTAGAGGAAGCGATAACTGCAACAAAGGTCAAAGCTGAGACATTGACTCCTTTATGTTTAAAGAGCCTGTGAGGACTTTCTAAGTGAGTTTGAAATAATCTCATTTTTATATATTATGTGCTTGTTCATAAGCAGTGGTTGCAATGAGATTTCTTTTTCCATTTCTTGGATTTATTTTGTAGTGATAGAGCACGGGCTAAAACACGGGTCAAGCTGTTTGTGATAATGTTTATTCCAACCCACATGCAGCACTTATTCTGCAGGGATCTGATCAAACTTGAGAGTCTGTCAGAAAATGAAGAGTGAGGTTACTTTAGCTCTGCTTGGTGAGGTTGGAGTTGGTAGATGAGCTCTGGTAGGACATTACCAGGATTCACTAACATTACACGTTACAGATACATCTCCAAGCACCGGGCTGTGAGTAACACTAAACAGATATAACACTAAAAACTGAGTTTACAAAGTTTGATTGCAGTCATGTTTCAAACAGTAGCTCTATGTAACTACAATAAGAATCTGTCTCCACCATAGCTACTGGCTGTAAAATTATAGGAGCAATATTTTTTAGACATATGAAGAAATCATCCCCAGATTAATATTTTGTGCATGCATTGGGGTGAACTGATTTTGTGTTGCCTCTTATTTGGATATGACTGAGCCTCATATTTTTGATCAGCTTTAAGGAGGGTTTGCTCCTTGAAACTAAACGACACGAGGAGCAGAAAGTGCTGCTGTACCTGTGAAGCAGCTGTTTGGTACCTTCAGGGGGGTTATTAAGGGACTTTGAGCAGTGTGTAAAAACATAAAACAGATGTTGTCATCTTGGCTCTATCTTGGGATTTAAATATTTAGCATGATGCCAGGTTTGAGGTTTGAAAAAGTGGACATGAAGAAAGGAAGAGGACTAAAGATAGACCCTGTATGGCTTCATGAGTGGAATCACAGTGAGGCTCTGTTGTCAACGCACACTTGTGACAAAATTTCTGGACTTTTAATCCCCTGTTTCTTGGGGATTTCTACCATATTTTTGTAGATCTGTCTGATATTAGTCAGCAAACTGTGTGGCCAGACACAGCGTGCAGCCAAAATGTGATCCCCACATAAAGAGGAAAATGAATCACAAGTCAAAATGTTCCTCTGGACAATAATCCTCCATCTGTGAGGCATGTGGCTCAGCAAAGCAGGAGGACTCATCCATTCAGCATTCACTCTGATTACTCAATACTTGTCTATCATCTTGTTTATCTCCTCCTACTCATCTCCTAACCTGATCATTAGTCTTTAAAGTTATCACCCACCAGGTGTTGCCACATCTATCAACTAATGTCGTCTCTGTGAGGGTCATTGAGACCCTCCTTCACCCCCCCCCCCCATCATAAGGGTTTAGGTCCTCACCTCATCACATCCTGTATCTTTCACCTCCAACACCAGTGTCTAGGCTTCTCTGTGGGGTTATCTCAGCCTTCAGTTAGCCCCATCTCCTAAATACAGATGTAAGGACACCTCAATGGGGTTTAATTGCCATGACATTGCACATTTACCATCTAATCCTGTTAAATTCTGTGTTGTTCACTTGTAGTTAAGTAGTTAATCCTGCATTTCATAAATTTAATCTGGTAACATGTTTTTTTTTAACTCTGTGAACAGCATGATGCTACTCTGCCGATATTCCCCTCTAGCTCGTTCATCTTATTAGAGATAGATTTTACACTTCTCATAACAACTGATGGAAGGACAGGTCGATGTCATTTCTTTGCACTGCAGCACCAGCCCTTGTCCTCTCCTCCTTCTCCTCAGCTTGTTGGGAACACTGGGCCTAGCACTGGTTAGCTTTGCCATTGTACGGGCTGCTCACAGCTGATCTATTGTGTAAACAATGCCACTATGGTTACACGTAGGATCCCCAGACTCACAGGAACAAGAGTAGTGAAAAGACCTCTGCAAAATTAACAAGTTTGGTGTCCATGGCCAACAAATACGCCTTAAACAGTAATTACAGGCTCCACATAAAAAGATAAGAAAAAAAAATCAGGATCTAGATTTTATCATGACTATATCATGAATGTAAATGAAAATGTAAATGTACACATAGTTTAGAACAGGGGTTCCCAAACTTTACCATGCCAAGGCCCCCCAAACAGCATTAGCTTCTGGCCGAGGACCCCCTTCGCAAACCAACAGACAAAGCTTCAAAATATGAAGGAAACATAAACTTTTAAAATGCTTTTTTCTTACTTTTATCCACTTTTCAATAACTATTAGATTTGATTATCATAGAAAATTCTTTTAAAAAATGTGTTTTTAGTACTGTATATTCCCAATGAATAATAAACTTTTCAAAAAACTGTTGACAGATAAGACCAAAACAAAACAAATCAAACTTCTCTTTCATTGTGTGTATGTGTACGCCTGTGCATGTACATGTCTGTGAATGACAAATTACACCATGGGGCGGGATGGGCTTGGTCATATTTTTAAATTTTCGAAAGTACTTAGGTCTTTCTGCAGCAGAATCCTTCACGGCAGGGCCGTTGGACCGCTCCCTCAGTCTTTTTCCTTTCAAAAACCTTTCCATTTTGTGCTAGCTAGCTACTAACGAGCTTGATAACCACCAGGTCTACAAAGATGATCATCGTCATGCCCAAGTTGGAGCTGTCACACAAGGTGTGGTTAGGTACAATCAAAAACTTGACACTCGGCCCCCCCTTTGAAAACCACTGGTTAAGAACATGATTGATTTCAATGACATAACTAATACATTGCTAATAAAAGCTGTATGGACATCAAGTCAATGTGTACTAGCCAGTTCATTGCTTTGCTGTTCTTAGCACCATTAGAGTGAAATAATCAGCCTTACTTGCTGAAGAAGTTCAGGTTCAGCCTGACTTTCTGGTTCTGTGGAGAACCTTTCAGCCTCATCTCTGTCTCACAGAGGATCTAATCCTTGAATTTGAACCCAGCTGACAAGTTGTAGGCCTCTGTGGCTCAGGAGGTAGAGTGATTCCTCCTGTTGTTGAAAGACTGTCTGTTTGATCTCATTGGTTGTCCTTCGGCAAGATACCGTACCCTGAATTACTCCTCAAGGTTGATCCAGCAGTGCAGAAGCGTGTGTTTACTCAGGGTAAAATGAAATTGGATCCATTTACAATGAATGCAAAATAGCAATGCAAATATTTCAATGTTTCCTTCTGTCACTGAACAATGTCAGCACAAAACCCAATGAAGATTCCCAAACAGAAAAGATGAAGCAGTGAAAAGATAAACTGTGACAAAAGAAGAGCATCCTGTGTGTAAATGATCAACACAGCAGCAGACTGTAATAAGTATGTTAAACAGATGAATCCCCCTCTGTCCTGACGGCTCTTATTACTTCCATACTGAAAATGGGCCACAGCGCTCAGGGAGCTGCAGATCTTCATCTACCTCAGCCTGCTCTGCTTCTGAATGTAATATGTTTTTCCACCATGAATTAAAGATGTCAGGGCCGTCAGAGCACCTCCAGTGTTTCTGTGACCTGCAGTGATGCTTTCTGAGGTGGGCTCTGGTGGGTTTGTGCCACGTGCCAGCGGTGCCTTCATGGTTGGTTTGCTGCTGTATGAAAGATGAACATGACACGCTCTAAAATGCATCACACACATATCCAGCCGCAGGATGTTGTGTGTGTTTTCTTCACTTTGAAATCTGACCCTGTGGTGTCAGGTGTCAGCAGTTTGACTGAATCTCTCAGGAATGACAGGAGAGGAAGCAGGGCGTCTGTGAACATGGAGAAAAAACACAGGAGAACATGTCAGAATTTACTGAATCACCTTAGGGAGAAATACGCTCTGCAGTGACATGCCGACTTGTTGAGTTGGTGCGTATGTGACCTAATAAAACCTGTCTTTGAGAGACTCAGTGACAGAGTGCTGCCCTGACTCAAGGTACGTGAGGGAGAGAGGGTAAACAATTGAAGATGGGAGATGAACTTTGATGACTGAGACTTCTGTTTATAAGGCATAATTTAACAAAATCCGGGCCCCTTTACAACTTTTTAAAAGATTGATTTTCTTATTAAGTTTTCTGTGCTTACTTGAGCAGTTTGGGCTTCAGCGTGGAATGTGAGGATGACTTAAAGAAATGATGATAGGAAAAGTGCGTTAATGGGAACAAAGTCTGATGGCTTCAGGTAAAGAGAAGCTCAGAGGAGACTAAAAATAATCTGATGCTGCAGAGAGTAAAAAAAAGTGACAGAAGTGATTTTAATGTGGATCTTTGAACCATGACTGAATACTAACAGTGTTTTACATGATAACATTTTTCACTTTGTGATAAAGAACCGAGAAAAAGAGAGAGGTCCTTTGGATATGAAATCTCTAAGTGTCTAAAATCCAGTAATAATTTCTCTAAAGTCTGTCTTTGAAATGTTAAGCTCTCTCCCAGGGATTTATAATTTAACACTGATGTAGTTCAGGTATTGTCCAGCAGATGTCAGTGTGGTAACATACAATACATGGAACCTCCAACTGCCACTCTTTCCTACAGTCTGGTGACTAAATTTTTCTTGAAATGATGGTTTGGATGAAGCTATCTTCTTTTGTATTTCATAGCATTTTTTTTTTACTTTGTTTGAGGTTTTGATAAAACAGTTTTTCCACAACTATTTGAAATCAGGAAAAAAAAAAAAGAAAAAATATCTCACATTTACAGCTGGAGTGAGTAATCCATGTTTCAGCAATAACCTTCAATGTAATAGATCATGTTAGCAACAGTTTAACTCGCAGGTTATGTTTGCAGAGCAAGCAATAAATCTAACAAAAAAAAAAAAAAAAAAAGAAAGAAAAAAAAAAAAGGAAAAAACCTGCTCCCTTTGAGCATTTGACTGCTTGACCAGCATAAGTTATCTGTACTTAAACCTTATGCAGAGATTTTTCTTTTTCTGGCTCATTTCAGCAAACTTAAGTTTCACTAAGAAGTTCTTAATCCCCTAGGTCTAAACATTGTCAGAAAACTCTTCAAAATAAAAGCATTGTGAAACTTCTTATTATGATAAAGTTTAGTACTTGTAATCAGTCAAATATTGTTTTCCTTTTTTAGGATGCACAATTATAATAAACAAATTATTGGTTGATATTGAGAATATGTACTTACCAGGATAATATAACAGATTAGAGTTGCTTTCATTTTCTCATTAACAAATCTGTATGCTGAGAAACAGCAGGTGGCGGTATGTGATCTATTACATGCAGAGAAGAAGATCAGGCACAGAAAAAAACAAGCTGATGAGAGGTTAAAAATGGCATATCCAGAGTGGATGCTTTTCAGTGTTTCAGAGGATGAAGTGATTGCAGAATATTGCTTTGAGTGTTCAGAGAGGAGGGGAAAAAAAATCAAGTTTTAAACCAACCTATCTCCTGAAAAGCCGTGGTTCCACTGGAGACATTAAACAAATATAAAACAGCAGCTGTAGTCCTCTCCTGTAGAGCGGATTCAATCAACTTTTAAGGACTGGAGAAAGTTTACTAGACATGACTCAAAGCTTAAGTTATAAAGTTAATTTGAAACACTTCACCAACCAGATTTTGGCATATAATCATTTATTTGGAACAGTATCCAAAGCTCTGCCACTTTGCAGACGTATCTTTATCTACTTATGACAAAGACATGATAGCAGAAAAAAAGACCCGGTTCAGAGTGAAAACATCAAATGACAACTCAAGTTACACAACTGCACTTTACTATAGTGATTTCAGTTGACATTGGTTAGTATAAATATTAATAAATTAATAAATTTTGCTCCTTAAATATTATTCTTTCTTATTCTGAGGTGAGCACAAACTACACATTTAAAAATACGACACTGTGAAGTAAAATTTTGCTAAACTGATCCATAATGTATTGGAAACAGCTCATTAGCATTTATTTTAAAATAAATATGTATAATATGTACAATGTAATACCTCACAGTGTTGTGATAGTTTTCAATATTTTCCAGACCCTTATATTTCATGTTCACACATTTGTTCTTACTCAACACAACCCTGTGAATGAATATTAATCCTGTGAGTCTGAAGGTTGAATCAGAGGCTCTGTTTCCTGGTGGTGTTCTCGCTGTTTGAGAAGCTGTTCAACTTTTTACAGAAAGTTAAACCAAACACATCAAACAAATTAGCGACAAATTTGTTACTCTGGCACCAAAACAGAGGAGAGTCTTTAAAAACCTTTGTTATTCAGAGTGCAGATCATAGTGTGTACGTTGTGTAGTATACAGCAGCAGCAGGAGCCATATGGCTGCTTTCCCAGTGATCCCTCTCCTGGCTCACACTCAGCCAAACGAAGCCGCCAGTGCAGATGGGACTCAGCCAGCCCAGGTGGATTGTGGGTAAGATGGGGCGGTGCCCAGTGATGGGTGAGTTAATTCTGGATTAGGGAAGCCCACTGGCATCACTGTGATCACTTGGCATGTTGTGTCTGTTCAGGTATGTGTGTGTTGCTAACCTGGCGTAGGTTTCAGAGCAGACGTCCTCTTGAGTTTTAATGTTTCACCTGAGTGCAGATGTAGTCTGAACCACAGGTCAGCATCCAGTCTGAGTCTGCCAGAGGCACAGACGGAGAGCTGAGAGCGTCTCTCAGTCAGACAGGATGAAGCTGGATGGTGTCCTATGTAAACTTCTATATGATGAATTATATTTAGTATTCTGATTTAAAATAACAAACAATACTGCTGAGGAAAAAAATAATGCTCAACAGTTCATCATGAGCACTATAAGAAAACCTTGCATGCACATACCCTTGTTTTGATACACAACCTTCACACTGCACTGTGTTTAGATTTATTTATTTTCAGGTTTATTTTCAGGTTTAACTCAGTAAAGTCATAAACATCCTGAAACATCATTCAATGACATGATAGATGCCTCTGGAAGCAGGCAATGTTTCAGGATTATAGTGAAGTTCACTTTAAAAAAAAAAAAAAAAGTAATATTGTTTACATTTGTCATCTCCACTAGCCTCTTCCTCTCTTCTCTCATCTCTTCTGATTATTTAGATTTGCATTTTTAAAACTAACAAACTACAATTTAATAAAATATAATAAATAATATCTTTATTTATGCTACAAGCCACAGAGAACAGCAGCAGAGGGATGAAAGCTACAGGAGGGTCCAGAGCAGTGGATTACCAACCCCTGAGCTAACCAGCCAGTCATAGCAATGGTTGTTAGCATGCTCTAATTAGCAAAACAGGTAACATTACTTAAAAATAAATAAATAAATAAATAATGATAATAATAATAAAAAAATAAAAATTAAAAGGCTGTTGCAACCTACCACTAAATGGGTTTGGCTATATGGTGAGAACTATATTCATTATACTGGAATTAACAGTCATATCAGTTATCGGGCTTATCCATTATCATATCATATCGTAACGGTATCGTATGGTATTATATCATATCATATCATATCATATCATATCATATCATATCATATCATATCATATCTTATCATATTATATATCATATATCATATCATATCATATCATATCATATCATATCATATCATATCATGTCATATCATATCTTATCATATCATATCATATCATGTCATATCATATCATATCATATCATATCATATCATATCTTATCATATCATATCATATCATATCATATCATATCATATCATATCATGTCAGTTGAATCACATAGTTGTATTGTATCAAATGGTCTTGTATGGCGTTGTGTCATAGTGTCGTATTGTATCGTTTCTTAACTTTGTATTTGTGCACCTTACCATAAAGTTTTTCTTGTGACCTTAAATTACAGTTATCACCCCAGCTGTAGAGCAAAAAGTGCAAATTACTGGGTGTTGTCAGATGAATATGCATCCCTTCTGCCTCTCAGGACAGCAAAGTAAACCCAAGACCACTACATTATACCTGGAGTGACTTTTCCAGTCTGCCCATGTTTTATTAAATAAAAACTAAAGAGTTTTGAGGTTCTGTTTTGGTACAGAACTATTTACTGAAATATAAAACTAAAACAGGAGCCCTCCTGATGTTCAGAGAGGTGCATCTTCATCTCTGTCATTCTGACTCTTTCCTTCTGTGTGCACTACATCATCCCCCCCCGCGGCTGTGTGTTGATGGCAAACCTTTTTCCTTCTATCTCCCATTCGTCTGTGGTTCCTCTCAGGTTACCTGCTGCTTCTTCAAGTGTCCATCAATTTTTCCTTTTCAGCAGCTTCTATTTTTACACCTCCAGCTTCTGTTTCCTCAGAGGGCACAGAGGGATGAGAGAAGCAGAACAGAGGCAGGGAGAGAGATAAGAGGAGGGATGGAGGAGAGAGGAGTGAGAGAGGGAGGAGGAGGTGACATGAAGCTGGAAGGATGGAAGCAGTAAAAACAAAGATTGTGAGTGTCTGGAGCGAAGGCCGGTGGCACAGCGGTGTCTGGCTGACTGCCAGGTGGAGAGGATAAATAGAGGATGGAGAGAACAGAGGGAGAGATGGAGAGTCTGGTACTGCTCCAGGCCTTGGTTTCCACTGAGACCACCGGCTGGATGGAGGGAAAACAGGGAGGAGTGTCTGACAGAACGACTCCTCTGCTCAGACTGTGTGATTAAAGCTGCTTTGTTTAAACAGAAAACACAACAACAGAAAAATGATAAATACAATTAAAAATCTGCCACAAAACAATGTCCTCATGGAGGGCAGACATGCTGATAAGAATCCTGAAACATTTTTTTTTTTAGATCTGAAGAGGGATTGAGATCAAATCCTGGTTCTTCTAAGGATTCAGCTGTTATATTGACATGGTTATACTGCATCAGGGGTAAAATCACAAACATACCGCGGTTGTCTGGATGAAATTAAATTTCTAGCAGGTTACTCAGTTGTTTTTTGGACCCCCTCCATCTCTCTCTCCTGTCATACACAAACTTTTGAGTCCTTGCAATTTACTCACAGTTGTCACAGACCACTAGGGGGCGCTGGTGGACCACAATTTAAGAAACGCTGGTTTAGGACATTTTACCAAAGCGAAAGACAAAATAGAAAAGCAGTTCATATGGCACAATAATCCTTCAAAAGGAAACACAACCTCTGCCAAACACGTCAGCATTATTCATTACATTTTCATTGTCCGTCCTTGGGTTGAAATGGTCCTCCTACTCTTGCTCCGGCTGCTGCTAATCCTAGCTAGTTAGCGAACCAAACAGTATCTCAGTATCAGTTACTATTAGACAAGACTAAATAAAACATTAACAAAAGAAACACCTGCTAACTGCAAAAACTGAAACCTAAGAAAATATTTACCGCTTATTTTAGTAAAAGTTGTTTATTTTACTTAACATGAGCCATATTCGCCTGACAGGTCCCGAAAAATTGTTTTGATTCAAGAATTGAATTACTTGAAAAGCATTAAAAGAAATTAAAACATTATCCTAAACAATTAAAAAATGAAAGGTAAATTTTCTTACCCTAATGGCAGATATATATTTTTTACTTTTAACAAGCAATGCAGGCCTCATTTTGATCTTTTAATATCTTTAATTAAACATTTTTCTGGTCTTGTCTGGTGAATGTGCATCATATTATATATGTTTTTTTCTTTACTAGAAATAAGACATAACCAGTTGCTTAGATTTCAGATTTTGCTGTGTTCTCTTGAAACAGTATCGTTGTTGTATCTTTTGACTAACTCATGGAAAAGTCATGGAACCAATAACTTTTATTGATTCTAAAAGGGAAAAGTTGACAAAAGGAGGATCAAACTCAACAGACATCACAGCTTCTTGTCCTCAGAGGCCACCATCACTTCACTAAAGAGGGGTGAGTAAGGGAGCGTTTTCATCTAGAATCTGAGAATATCAGAAGCTTAAGATGTGAACTGTTCTCTCCATCAATCAAACAGAATCATATCAGAGATGAAATTCACAGACTAGACCAGACCTGTTTTTAGATCCTCCCGTTTTGGCTTCATGTCTCAGAGTAACGCTGGAGGAGATGGAGAGAGGAGTGATGAGAAGAGATAGAAAACAAAGGTCACATCTCTGCTCAGTCGATTCATGCTGAAGATTGTCTAACAGCTCCTCCTCAGGCGGCTTTCTAAATGTAGCTGCAGTGAGGTTCAGATTAAAACAGTCAGCAGATCTAATCCTCTGTATCTGGAGAAACTGATGTCTGGATTCAGTTTATCGGGGTAATAACTGCATTATGGTTTGTTTCCATGTCTTCATTTTTATTTGGATTACTCTTTTTCCCAGACTGCTCAGGTGGATTATTGATATTGTTCACTGTGGACTATGTAAACAAGATTTATTTTGGACTTTCTAAAAGTCTGTTTTTTTTGGTGATGAATGCAGCTCCTGAAGCCACAGTTTATCTTCTGTTTAACGATGAAGAATCCGGACAGTTTTGCGACACTTTTCGCACGTGTTCCTCTGTCGTCTTCTCCTCTATTTCTGCGACTGTGAGGGTGTTTGTGCTCGTGTTTCAGCACGACAACAGTCGGCCATGCATATGCATGAAGTGCAGCACTGACACATGGCCTTTTCAGCTGTGATAAGGACAAAAAGTAGGAGAAACTCTCCTCTGATAACTTCCTACAGAGTTCGACACGCATACGAAACAGGAGTCCTCTATGATTAAATTTGATATTTTGCTTGAACTTTTGTTTTGTTTTCTCATTAGTCATCTTCACTGTGACTTAATTGATGTATATGTTCGTTTTTCTGTACACCAAATCCTCCTAATCCTCCGCCTAATGAAGCTGCAGACAGCATGCTGGGTTTGCTAAAATAACCTGACTTTGAAGAGGTGGACCTGAGGCTGTTCAAAGCCTCTTGACAAAAAGCCACAACACGCCCACTTCTAAGTTACCTCAGCTTGGTCCCCGATACTGCAAATTTTAGAAGTGACCTTTGTCAGACAGATGTCTTAACAGAACAGGTATGTGAACGCACCGTGGGGCTAACTGGGCTGATGACAGATGTGACAGGTATGCAGCTGAAAAGTGAAGAGGGTCAAATCTATGTAAGCTCTAAATCCTTCATTCCTTACTGGCATCAGATGGTCCTTTTGTGTCACTTGTATCTTTTCTTTTCATCTCACTTCTCAGTTAGTCATGCTTTTATGTGTGTGTGTGTGTGTCAGTGATGACTGAAGACAGCTCCTGGCTATGAGGTGGAAGCAGATGCTGTGGTCGTGCAGAGGAAATGAGCCTCATTACAAAGCCTGCATGGTTAATCTATAAACGGCTCCGTCCACTTTTATCACCTTCAGCTGAGAGAAAATCTGTCCTTCTCTCAGCTCGTCACTCGCTCTTTGTTCTCTTTGGCCCCCCTGTGTGACTTTAAGCAACAACCACTCATTACGCCTCAGCAGGGAAGTCAAACTGTTGCAGTGGGTCATGATCCAAATCTGTTTGCACATCAGGTCGTCTTAATACATTTAAAGCTTCTGCTGACGTCATGTCTGTGTAGTCAAACGCAATTGTATGTATTGGTTTCCTACACCGTTAAAAATATTCAGACAGTACAAAGAAAAATCTCCAGCACATTCAGCCTTCCTTTGACTGACCATTTTCCACCCAAAACAGAATGATGGGTTTTACTGAAGAGAAACACAGAAGTCCTGATGTTAGACTTCCTTGACATCCGTGTTATCCCGTCCATACAAACCTGAGTGTGACTTCCTGTGGATCATAAATACATTTGTCTGAGATAAATGCTTCTAACAGAGTTATAATACAAACATACTTCATTCTATTGAAGGTTTTTTTTTTTTTTATATATATAAATGAGTGGTAAACGCTGAACAGGTTTAGTTATATTTCTCTTCTTATTCACCTGTCAACCACCTGATTTTCTCCAATCAGGGAAATATCACCTAACACTAGTCCCTCTATTTAAGGTTAATTATTTTAATTTTTAATAATGTTATAATTTCTCAACACTAAAGTTAAAATCTATTAACATGACTTTATGAGAGCATGTTGTAAAAACTGTCGGAGTTTAATAGTAGATGGGCCTTCCATCAACTTCTGTTTGTAAATGTAATTTAGAGTTCAGCCTCCAGGGGGCAACAGAGAGGCATCTCAGATTTGGCTTTGATCTGTTTTCTTTCCTTTTTTTTTTTCTTTTTTCCATCTTTGCCTTTGATTATACCACAACAATTCAAGAATTATCTCAAAAGTCATTTATAGTTTTTTGTTCCCTCAGTTATTCTTTAAATTTTCTGGTGATATTTTCTGATTTGTTTAGTCTGTTGCACCTTTTTCAACATTCATTTTTAAGTTCTTGTGAAGTAGCTGGTTATTAAATGATCAGAGTTAAAAAAAAGATTTTTTTCTTTCATATTGTCTCATGAAACTCACACATTATGTGGGAGTAAATAGTGAGAACAGATAGTATTTCCCATGGGGAATATGCGTTTGAATAAATTATGATCGATCAGTTTCGATCAGGCCGGGTTCTGGCTGCAGTTTCTCGCCTGAAAAGCCTTCATCTATTGGTGAGTTTTAATCTGATCCTCTGTGTCTGCTGCAACCTGTCTGAGTGTAACTAAAGCTGGATGCCTTCAGGCCTCTTCCCACCGTATATCCCATCTGTCACCACTCAGAGTCTTCCTGCAGCTGACTGACCGTGTCTGTCAGGCAGGTGAGGAGTGTCAGCAACAAAGGCTCTCCGTCGTGCTGAAGCTGAAACACCTGAGGACGAGCAGACGGCCCGCTGCAGTCGCCCTGCAGCTCTTTCCCACTGCTGTCACAGCTCTATTGATCACAGTTAACCCATCGCTGGATCAATAACAGTGTCCGCAGTCTGCCACCTGATATGAGAGGAACTGACACCTTAGAGCTGCAGTGGAAGGGTGCGGTTTGTCACAAAAACACACACACACATAAACTCAGGTTAAAAAGAGAGAAACCTGATGAATGTGACCTGAACATGTCCGAGTTCAGTAAAGAGAGAGAGAAAGGGCAGCAGGTGATGATGAACTTTGAGATACAGCAGGTAGATCTGAGACATTTTTATAGCATAAAGACATTCAAAGACAGAAATAGAGGGAAAACACAAATGTAATCTGCAACTTATTTATTCCTTTTGTCTTTTGTTTGCACAGGCATGGTTTGAACTTTGTGTTTTACAAAGAAAGAGGGAGTGTGATGTGTCTAACAGAGACACATTTTGTAAGACTTACTGACTCATATTTACAAAACCTGATCATAAATCAGACAAAGATCCTCGGCTGTTAGCATTTCTGAGGCCACTTTATGGACCAACCTGTAGCATCTGTTAGCTTTGGTTTATATATTAAGAAACAGGAGCCTTTTCTGAATGATGTGAAGCACACAGTTCAGGCTTAGGGTGCAAGAAGTTTACCCCATTACACAAAAAAATGAATTGAGTTTTTAAACAGTTATTGGACGATGATGAAGCTGTACGGCACAGAGACCGTTTGATGGTTCTAAAGAAGAACAAATAATTATTTGTTTGAATAATTGTTTGAATATTTCTATTAATGAGTGATTTTACCAGCTATGAGATGGTATCTATGTAGCCTAACCTACGTGGGTACAGTATTAATGTCCAATCCAGATTTTAGGTGCATTAAGAACTCAAGATAATTTACAAAACACTGCTGAGGAGATTCGTCTCTGAGAATAAGTCTTAATCTGAAATAGTCTTTGTGGGCTGGAGAAATGTGAGCTGCAGTCTTTGACATGTTATATTGTCATCAGTTAAATCATATATCTACACACAGAGGTCATTAACAGGCCATGTTAATAGCTGCTGATGGGATAAGGTCGAAGGTCAAAGATCTGCTTCTCCACTAAAGAGCCATGTGTTACGCAGATGTGTCTGTGTGTGTGTGAGTGTGTCCTCTTGTATTAAACCTCTTGACCCTGAGGAGAGACAGACCCTCTTCATTAGATTAATATTCCCTGTGATTTATGGTTTTAGATCTTTCTGCTCAGGAACCACAGATGTAAGTTGGCCTCATCGCTAACACTGACTCAGCAGATGTGTCGTGTGAATGGTCTCTGTTAATTAAACTAAACTGATTGTAGACACTTCAAGATGAGCGCTGAATGTCAACTTGACTTTGTTTTGTAAAAATTGACCTGTACACAGACACAAAAATTCAGTCTAAGAAAATATTCTTTCAAGGCTCTGTGAGGATTTTTGTTTGGCGTTGATAGCAGTGACACCTTTGGACTGAATCAGTTTTTACGGGACAAAGACTCCGTTTCCCATGAGCGCCATCATAAAGACGTGACTCAAAAAGCTTGTGTTGGTTTTGGATGCAAATGAATGGAAAGCAGATAGTTTTTTTTTTTAAACACTACTTTTCTTTGTTTAAGACAACTTTTCCCAGGATGCAAAGTGATGAGATAATGTATTTATTTATAGTTACGTAGAGCTATCAATTGAAACATGACAACAGTCAAACTTTCTTAACTCAGTTTGAAGTTTAGTGTCATGAAGGTGAGCAGACTGTTTAGTTTTACTCAAAACCCGCTACTCTGAGACGTGACCATGAATCCTGGTTATGTTCTACCAGAGCTCATCTACCAACTCCAACCTCACCAAGCAGAGCAAACGTAAGCTCACTCTTCATTTTATTGACAGACTCTCAAGTTTGATCAGATCACAGCAGAATAACTGCTGCATGTGGGTTGGAATGAACATTATCACAAACAGCTTAGCTTGTGTTTTAGCCTGCGCTCTATCACTCTCCTGTTTAGCTTTCTTCTGCTCTTCTGTCCTTTTTTCTGTTTGACAGTCCAGCACCAGTGTCCAACATTACTACAAATTAAATCCAAGAAATCGTCTTCCAGCAGAGAAAAACACAGAACACACTGGTAAACTTTGACATCTGGTTTAGTGTTATTTATTTAAGTGGCCTTTTTATCTACGTGCCATAAATGGATTTGAGGTCTCCTAGGAAAATCTGACTTGATCACAGATACTAAGAAATAGCATGTAGATATAATCAGGTTTGGCTCTGATAATCTCATTTTAAACTATGGGTTATAAAAAAGAAAATTCATAAAAGTGAGACTATTTCAAGATAATCTATAAAGTCCTCACAGTGCCTCTTAGAACCTACACTGGTGTTGGGCTTGAATGTTTTGTAAAGATAATTCTCCACAAAATCATTTTGCTGTGTCATCTGTTGACAGTCAAAGTCTGAACTTCCACATCAACACTTCAACCTCTCTGCTGTTTTTCTCTCACGTTGACAAACTGTTGATAAAAGTCTGGAGGCGTACAGTAACTCCACGTCCACTGTGGCCTGTTGGTCTGTGCTGGAGTCCACTGTGGTGATACGCTACAGTACGTATACAATACACTCACAATGCACACACACACACACACACACACACACACACACACACACACACACACACACACACACACAAACACACACACACACATCAAATCTACACACAGAACAATACCACCATCTGAACCCCGAGACCTACTGTGCTCCTTTCTCTCAGTTCAATGCAGCCGTTTGACAGAGACACATAATGCAAAGAAAGTGAGCAGTGAATGCATTGAATGTGTAGGCCTCAGTGTGTGTGTGTGTGTGTGTGTGTGTGTGTGTGTGTGTGTGTGTGTGTGTGTGTGTGTGTGACGGTGTGTGTGACGGTGTGTGCGTGTCTGTCCACTTAACAAAGACTGGCATGATGTGCTCCATGTGTAACAAAGACAAACTTAGACCAGCTCTTATTCAAATGTTTACATCTAAAGGTTTAAAGAGAGGCTCTGTTTTTTAAAATTTTTGTTTTTGTTAAGAAAAACCCTTCAATCTTTACCTTTACTGTGTTAACAATTAGAAAATGACAAGTTAACAAATGATGGCAGGCATCTGTGAAGCTGAAAGGACTGAGGAGCTGCTCCTCTGCTTGCTGTCAGAGGGAACAACGCTCCTTTTTCTGCAAGTAGTAAATTACTGCTTCATACAAGACGCTGTCCACATGCAAAGATTCATGGTGATTCAGTTGAAGCTCAGAAATGCTTTTTGTTGGCCAAAGCTAATGCTAATAGAGCTGTAAAGTGGGAAATATTATCTGGATGTCTAATCTAATCTACAGGTTTTTGTTACAGATAATGTTCTTTAGCTCTGTCACACTAGTTTGACCATCACAAAATAAGAATAATGAGCATTCAACATAAATGTGCCAAAAAAATCAGCCATTCAAAGAAACTTACTAAGAAAAACTTCAGCTTTAATCATTTCAAGGCTGCTAAGTAAAATGCATAATGTTGATCACTTTGTGAAACAGTCTCGGGTTTCTAACTGGAAATGAACACGAAAACAAAGTGACTCGATTTTAAAAAGAGTTTAAAATGACACCTATGCTGGTCTTATCTTTACATTTCTTCATCCTGTCATATGTTGCTCCTCAGGTTATATGACATATTTAATCATTATCCCTCTAACCCCAAAAAAGCTGTATCCGGCTCACCCTGTGAATTTAAAGTTTCACTCAGTATTCAAAGCACAGAGCAGAGCAGGAGAGCACTGCTGCTGCAAGACATCCAGCAAGAGATTAAGTCGTCTGAAGGAAAATGTGACATTGTCTCTTACCAGGTGATGTAACCAGGCATTAAATGTTATCTATGGGTTCTGTTAGTGGGATTATTCATCCAGCCTTTCTTACAGTCTGTTTTATTCTGTTTAGTGTGTTAATGTCTTGCTTTCTGATAATTTACAGCAAAGATTGAGTAAATGATGTAACAGCTTCTTGACGTTAGCGCCTTAGCGTCTAGGCGGGGGAACTACAACCCCAATTCCAATGAAGTTGGGACGTTGTGTAAAACATAAATAAAAATGGAATACAATGATTTGCAAATCCAGTTTAATTTATATTCAACTGAATACACTACAAAGACAAGATATTTATTGTTTAAACTGATAAACTTTATTGTTTTTTAACAAATATTTACTCATTTTGAATTTGATGGCTGCAACACGTTCCTAAAAAGCTGGGTCAGGGTCATGTTTCCCACTGTGTTCCATCACCTTTCCTTTTAACAACACTCAGTAAGTGTTTGTGAACTGAGGACACTAATTGTTGAAGCTTTAGAGGTGGAATTCTTTACCATTCTTGCTTGATGAACAACTTCAGTTGATCAACAGTCCGGGGTCTCTGTTGTCATATTTTGCGCTTCATAATGCTCCACACATTTTCAATGGGAGACAGGTCTGGACTGCAGGCAGGCCAGTCTAGTACCTGCACTCTTTTACTACGAAGCCACGCTGTTGTAACATGTGCAGAATGTGTCTTGGCATTGTCTTGCTGAAATAAGCAGGGACGTCCCTGAAAAAGACGTGGCTTGGATGGCAGCATATGTTGCTCCAAAACCTGTATGTACCTTTCAGCATTAATGGAGCCTTCACAGATGGTCAAGTTAGCCATGCCATGGGCACTAACGAACCCCCATACCATCACAGATGCTGGCTTTGAGACTTTTTGCTGATAACAATCCAGTTTGTCCTTTCCCTCTTGGCCCAGAGGACACCAAAAACGATTTCCAAAAACAATTTGAAATGTGGACTCATCAGACCACAGCACACTTTTCCACTTTGCGTCAGTCCATCTCAGATGAGCTCGGGTCCAGAGAAGCCGGTGGTGTTTCTGGGTGTTGTTGATATATGTCTTTGTCTTTGCATGGTAGAGTTTGAACTTGCACTTGTAGATGTAGCGATGAACTGTGTTAACTGACAATGGTTTTCTGAAGTGTTCCTGAGCCCATGTGGTAATATCCTTTACACAATGATGTTGGTTTTTAATGCAGTGCTGCCTGAGGGGTCAAAGGTCACAGGCATTCAGTGTTAGTTTTGGGCCTTGCTGCTTGCATGCAATCTGAATCTTTTGATGATATTATGTACTGTAGATGATAAAATCACTAAATTCCTTGCAATTATACGTCGGGAAACATTGTTATTAAACTGTTGGAATATGTGCTCGTGCTGTTGTTCATAAAGTGGTGAACCTCTCCCCATCTTTGCTTGTGAATGGCTGAGCCTTTATGGGATGCTCCTTTTATACTCTGGCTGCAGCTTGGAGGGTCTGCTATGAGCGGAGGAGTTTGAGTACTGGAGAGGGGAGGGGCTCAGCGTCAGAAGTAGAAGATCAGTACATGTGGCTGAAGGTCAAAATTTGCTTTCACTCTGTCCCAAACTCCAGAAAAGTCACTGGATTTGTCAGTTTTTAGAAAAAAAAAGTTGCTAGAGGGGTCTGAAAGTCACTAAATATAGCGACAGAGTCGCTAATTTGGCAACACTATCCTGCGTACCACAACCACGTGTAATGTTACAGCAAATCACCGCTGGCATTATCAGAGAATGATCACATGATTAACCCTTTGGGTATCAAAACTTGGTACTGAAAAATGAGGCGTATTTTGATAATCGGTACTACGCAGACATTTCAGTCAGTGCCACAAAAGAACTGAAGTACGGTACCCAGCCCTACTGTTCACCTGTGGAATAGTGTACAGGTGTTTTTTGAGCATTCTTCAACTTTCCCTGTATTTCATTGCCCTTGTCCAGTGCTGTTTTTTGAATGTGTTGCAGACATCAAATTCAAGATGAGTGAATATTTGCAAAAAAATAAACAAAACAAACAAACAAAAAACAATTAAGTTTATCAGTTTGAACAATAAATGCTTTGTATTTGTAGTGTATTCAATTGAATATATTTTAAAAAAGATTTGAAAACCAAGGTATTCTGTTTTTATTTGAGTTTTACAAAACCTCCCAACTTCATTGGAATTGAGGTTGTATTTGTGACCCCTTAGACTCCTTGTGGAAACTATCATAAAAAAATTCAGGTTTAGTCAGGTTAAAGTTTCAGGCCAACTCCTGCAAATTGAGTTTGGTTTTTTTTTTGACACAAATGAATCTTATGACTTAAGTGTTCTTTGTTTTCATAGAAAAGATGGTTATGACTATGTTAAATCATTATAAACCATCCATTGCCTTTCAATCTGTCTGCAGCTACTAGGGTGGCCATTTCCACAGCACCGAAAAGAAGGACACTTTGCAGCATTTCGGGAAGCATGAATAAATGCAACATTTCTTACTTGTGTATTCCCCAATACAATAGAATTTTCTCAGTGGCAACATAAGATAGTAATTCTGAGATGTTCTATTCATTGAAAGAGCAGAGGAGGAAAAGAAGAGAAGATGATATATTAGAATATTCCTGATCAGAATATTCCTGAGAAGGCAGAAAGTATATCACTGTACAGTCGGAAAACACTTGGTCGTACCTTTGAGGGATGTGTCGGTTGGCACTGAAAAGGGCTGATTGTATTCTTTGATGCAGTCTGTATGTATGTGTACAGAGAAGGGCTCGTGGACTTTTTGACACAATGCCTTAGCTTTTGTTTTTCCAGAGGTCATCCCTTTAGCTGTAGATGAGACACTGAAGATCTCTCGGTCAACTTTCACATGACAGTCTACACTCCTGTACGACTGGTGATGCCTGACTGCATGACAGACTTTACAAAGCTCTGCAGTGGATATAATGTCATTTTGACGGGATATTGCACCTTGAAAAATAACTCCAGAGAAGACGAACCCGCAGATCATCTGTTGCTCTTATGTTTGTCTGTGATAGCATTTGACCATTCCGGATTGAGTGAGGTCTGTATTTTCGGCATGCTAACATTCCGTTAGTGTGGTAGCATATTGTAGAGAGCTGACACATGGGCGTTGTTTACATTTTTAACCAATAGTATAGGCTATCAGATCATCACTTGATGCCACTTTCAGCCAATCATATTTTTTAGACCAAACATGTTACAGCATTGGTTGATATATGTTAGGTTCAGGTGCAACCCCAAAAAGGAGGACAAATAATTGAGGCTGTGCCAGACACTGGACAACACATTCATTCAAAAACCGGACGTATGACCACCCTAGCAGCTACAGCTCTGTGCACTCCTTCCTGTGTTGTTTCTTCAGCTCCATGGAAACAGAGACTGGGCCTGATGGGAAATTAATAGTGCTTTGTCCCGTTTCTGAACCCTATTGCATCATGTAAGTGGTATGGCTTCTGTAGCGTGGACTATGAGAGAGAGAGAGTGTTAGAGTGAGACTAGAGAGCGACACACAAACACTCACACACACACTATCACCTCACTGTGTCTCTTCAGACTGTCACTCTCCTCTGTTCACCCCCTCTCCTCCTCTCCTCTCCTCTCTCCTTCCTTTCAGCACCTCAGCAGATGGGCAGCAGTGCTCCCGCTCTCTGTTTCCCTCTCTGTCTCTGTCTCTGTCTCTCTGTCTCCCTCTCTCTTGGTGGGGTGCTGTCTTTTGATGCTAACACTGGCTCTGCGATCGACATCCCCTCCCATCGCCTCGGGGGCTCCCTCCCTATTGTTTCTATTGTTTGGCCTTGAAAGTGGGTTAAGAAAGACAGCAGCAGCAGCAGCAGCAGACAGAAGGGATGGAGGGCAGCGAGATGGATGGGGGGCAGTGATCGAGAGGAAGAAATGACCAAATCATGGCAGAGGGGAGGAGGAGGTGTCTTAGAATATGAATACAAGACATGGAGATGATGAAATGATGGGGGGAGGAGGATGGAGGATGATTTGTTAAAAAGAAACAGATTGCAGGAGAGATGAGATATAGAGGCCAGAGGGAGGTTAGTGGAGGAAGATGAAGAGTAAAAAACAAGGGATGGAGGTGACGAGTCTACAAATCAGGGATTAAAGAGGCCACAGACAATAGGAAGATTTTACTGCTTATTTTCCTCATGACATGGAGTATACAGCATTTTAACCCATGAAGTGAAGAGTTCACCACTTTTAATATCTTAAACTTGTATCATCTTCTAATGACTTATCTGATTGGAAAAAGATGTTGAAATTTGTGAAAGCTACACTGTTATTTGTACGTGTGGCACAAAAGTATAGCTGGCAGCAGGGATCTGTCTTATAGCATCATTTTTTTATAATAAACTTTTATTCATCAAGCAAACAAGTTTCCAGGATAAAGTGAATTAACATGGTCATGTTTGTTTTATTGTCACGGGTTTCAAATACCAATTATTAATTCATTTATGATTTAAGGCAAATTTTACCCCATCTTAAAAATACTTTTAGCTTGAATCGTTTTAAATCTTGTATCCGTTTTTAAATATTAACTTTTCTTTTTGTCCAAAGAGATGGATAGCAAAGCAACAAAGACGTTTTGAAAGTTTGGATTTAAATAATTTGTAGGTGTTGTTTATGAATCTAAAGTTACTTGTGCTCAATAAATAGAGCAAAATTTGAGTTTTAACTAAGGCATCTGTTCTACACTTTATGGTAAACATTAATCCAAAAAACACACACATTTAAATAAAAGAGATTTGAAATAATTGAGGTTGAGCTTATTTGTGTGATGTGTTAGTTAATGAGATTATTTTTGTTAATCTAATTACTTGTTTATTTGGTCTTGTGTTTATGACCTGTCTTATTTGGTTAAGTGTATATTTGTACGTAGTAGAATAAAAATTAAAAAAATAATTTTATAAAGAATTTTAAAACAATCCTGTGGTTTCACTGCTCCCTTGTTATAATACGATATTACCACCAGATGGTGGCTCAAAGTTGTTTGCTAACCTCATCAAAAAAGAAAAAGAAAAAGAATGCTAACTGCCTAAAATGATAAGTAGTAACTGGAAATTCAGATGTAGTGCTCTGAGATTCTAGAAACCGAAAAATGCTGTATACACAACATTGCTGCTGCACAGAAACACTTCAAGGCTGAAGCTGGCTGCGACCTGCACCTTACCCCCAGTGCCAGTTAACACTACCGGATTTCTCGAGGACTTAATTTTTTGTTTACTGGTCACTGAATATAAATTTGGTTTGAACTGCCCATCCCTGAATGAAAAGACTGCTCGATTACAGATAAGTGAAGCAGTCGAATTTGGCAAATCTCATGAGGTATCGTTACTGTGCCTCCGGGTAGCATCATAGACTGTGTAACATATGGACCTAGTCTCTGTGACATCACTCATTTTCTTCTGATACAGAGTTCTGAAGTCTATCCTCAACAGGGCCATATCGGAAATGCTGAACTCAACCTGCTTCATTGGAGGGAGGTAAAGGGGCGGACTTGAGCCTCTTTGCAAACAGCTACAGTGTGCCAGCCTGCCAGTCAGATCAGCTGTGCCCTTACATCAGCAAAACTGATGGGCTTAGTAACTTTGAAATAACAAGTTAAGAGAGATTCCCAGTCTGTACAGTGTGTTCTGATAGATAATTTTTTAAACCAGGCTGTTAACATGTTAGATCACAAATTTTGTTGTGTTGAGAGCTTTCTCAAGTGCCAAAATGAAGAATGAATTAAGAAAAACACATTTTAAAATGGTGCTTCTTATTATTGTGCCATTGTCTGGGCAGCAGACAGAAACTGTCTCCTGTAACCAGCAGCAGCCTTCAGGGAGACTTCACAGCCAAGCACAAAGTAATCTGAAGAGCATTCAGGCTCTTTTTCTGAAAGAAACCTTGAAATGATCCACAGAACAGCTGCAGAGCAGGCCGACAGAAAGCAGAAGCCTTTCAGACGAATCAATGAGAGTCATTTTCTGACCAGGAATGACACTGACTCTAATAACAGGCAATTTAGACTTCAAATCACAGCAGACAGTCTTTTGGTTTGGTTAAATGTACTGCTATACAGTCTGAATAAAACCCAGACATGTGATACACACACACACACACACACACACACACACACACACACACACACACACACACACACACACACACACACACACACACACACACACACACACACACACACACACACACACATATTCACAGCAGTGCTGATTTTAAATGAAAAGGAAATCAGACAGACAGATCAGGTCTGGAGTGAAAAAAAAGCACATGGAGAGCTAATGAGGGCTTTAGAGGTGTGTGTGTGTGTGTGTGTGTGTGTGTGTGTGTGTTTGTGTGTTTGTGTGTGTGTGCATGTGAGTGCAGGAAAGCTGACTTACAAACCAAGCAGATATTTCTTTTCTATCTGAAACATGGAGGAGAGCTGAATATTTGTTGCAGACTCATGATGCTGTTGGTGTGTTTTTCACTCCACAGATGGAGCTCTGTTAAATTTGGCATGGTTTTTTTTTTTTTTAATGTGTGATAAACACAGTTAAGTGAACTCTTTCAGCATCTGTGGCCCGTACCAAGCCGGAGCACTCACCCTGAAAACTACATAAAACACATCACATCTGTGCTGAAACAGCAGCCACAGCTCTGGTTCTCTGCTGAATTTATGTGGAGTCCAGCAGCTCAGAAAATATTTGCTGACAGCACCATGGATCAAATTAAAAAATAAATATTTTGAAGGAAGAGCTGATGCAGCATAAAATGTGTACCTTTTTTTTCTCCATACAAGCATTTTTTCTACCTTTACAGATATAAAATCATAGAAGTTTAGTACGAAAGTTTTGTGTTTATTTCATTTTCATTTCTGTGATCATGTTTAATCAGACAGTCCTTAGCTCCAGACATGAAAGCTCAGCCACAGAGATCCTAAGAGAAATATAAATAATAAGCAATGAATAGTTTGTGTGTTTTTTGTCTGATGTCCTGTCGACTGCTCTGTGAAGTGTTCTGTAAAATCTGTTCCATAACTGTGCCTGACAGGACCACAGATGAGATTTAGCTGCTGCACTGTTTTTGGCACATCCAACAGTCATGGTATCTCAGATGACTTAATTATTGTGCACCATCCCAGTTCAGTAAATAAAACATGTAAACAGACTTCCCTAAATACCTTTGACAGAAAGTGATCTCCCTTCTTTAAAATAAAACTCTTCAAACACACTCTCCGTGAACCTTTTATGCTGTCAGCCCAGATATTTATGTCCTGTTCCATCTCATCTTTGGTGTTTATTTCAGTTCTGCAACAACAGTGTAGTAAAGTTTTATCACTACACCTTTCTGATCCCTGAAACAGATTGATTTGTATAGCGTTGTGTGATTTCACATCCTGTTATGGGGCTGGGGAAACTGGACTCGTAAACAGCATACACATCCAGACATGTACACACACATAGTGCTGGTCCTGATGCTGGATGTTGTTACTGTCTTCCCCTCTTAATTAACTCTGTTACCACCTCAGAGAGAGGGTGAGAAACTACCAACCATTACACCTCTGCGTGTTTCAGTGTTGATGCTGAAACCTCTGTGGAAGTGCAGTTTGGGTCTGAATAGCTCATATCTTTAACAGCACTACTGTACCTGGCTGTAAATTTTTTCACAACGTATTATTTTTGAAGTTATTACACTTACGAGTTTTGCCATTATAAGGGCATAGTACCCTGTCACTGTCTGCAAAGAGTCTAAAGCCCCGCCTCTTCACCTCATCCAAACCTCAACAAAGTTGGTTTGAGTTGAGCTTTTCCAAACTCTGAATCACAAACAATTAGCATTAAAGCTATCAATCAGTCAATTTGACTTTATTTCTTAACTTTTAAAGAATTCAAATGCAATTCAAAGATTTTGCAGCAAATTGAGATGAAACAAAAGAAGCTGTTTTTCAGCAATTAATTGAAAATATACTTTTTTTTAGAGGAGGTGCAGGAGAGAAAGTAAGAGAGAAGAGAAAGTTGAGTTCGGATTTGTCCAATTGAACACTGTAACTCCAGTTTGTAAGGCTATTTAAGTGCTACGCTATAATCTTTGGTTGTGTTTTTTATTATTCTGTGACACATTTGTCATAATTATAGATAAATCATAGCCATAGACTGCACATCAAACGTCTGAGTAATAAACATAGAAACAATCTGGGTAAATAGAATTTACAACTGTGGAGAAGAACACTTCCAAAGAATGAGGGGGAATGTATCAGTGTATGACATGATAACTTGTCTCTGTAGAGACTGAAAATATCCTTGAAAAGTTCTGGAAAATAATATCTGGGAAAGATTGGGAATCCTGTTGAAAAGATCACACAAATAAAATAGTCTGAAGAAGAGCTCTCAGATTTGACAAGTCAGAAGGTGAGTTTCTGTCACTGACAGATATTAAATTCAATTTGTTGTGAGCTGGGGAGAATAGTTCATTTACATAGAAATCTCTCTGTACTACAAGTTTTGAAAAACTGATCTTGTGGGTAAAGACGTGAAACCTTAGCCCAGAACACCCGACTAGCATTTAGTCCTCATGTAACTTCTCCCAGTCCCACAGGGTAAATATTTTTCTTTGCTTTGCGACATAAACTGAGCCGGTTTTAATGAATTCATTGGTTTTTAAACACATCTTATCTGAACTAAGACCACAGCGTCCCCCAGATAGCCTCGATCACCGTGCTCTACATGCAGGCTAAACAATGAGCTGTGATTAATTAAGGATTAGTCCTGCTTTAAGCCCTGAGCGTGATAACTGAAGTGCCTCGTGCTCAGTAAAGAGGCCATTGAGCTAATTTGAAGAGAGGTCGCTTTATTCACTCAGCAAATAATGTGATGACTTATCTGTTCCCCTGGACTATGTGCCATGATGTGATGTCAGTCACAGGGGACTGCTCCTCGTGTGTGTGTGTGTGTGTGTGTTCATGTAGTCTGCATTACATATTCATACGTGCACTGGGAGTGTATCAGTGCTGTGAGTGACAGACGGTCAGTCTGGCCTCCAGCACTGAGCTGTCATCACAATCTGTGTGAGTCGACTCTGGGTTACATGCTCAAACTGATAATCCTTGTGTTCCTCTTGGTTTTATTTATCTCAGGCTTAAATGCCTCATGAACCTTGATCTCTATTTAAGAAACTGCAGCCCCGTTTTAGCATTTCACTATACTTTGACCCCCCTCCAGATCATGGACTGTATGAACCTGAACTCCAATGTTTGTTTGGACACTGTGTCTGTCACTGGAAACTAACTCTTTGGAGCTTTTGTTGTGATTTCTTAATAACCCAGTAATCAGTATCAGAATGGGCTTTATTGTCATTATACAGAATGTACAACGAGATTGGAGATTACCAAATAGTTTTTCTTAGAGATGAAAGCTGGATGGAAATGACGTTTTTTCTTTTCATTTAATACACAGAAATCTAAGCTGTGAATAGTTAAGCTGTGTGATTTTAAAAAGAATCATAAATTAAGTGTTTTTAAACTTTACCTGCAGGTACAGGCACCATGGCTGTGATAGTAGAGGACCCCTGAGTGTTGGTGTAGTTGATGAACACCTGAATGTGTATGATGGTGAACAGATTGGCTGACAGTATGGAGTGGTGTGCTTGAACAGACAGGGTCATTGGATTAAATCCAGCTTTAGTTATTAATTATTTCATGGATATCTGTGACGCTCTGTAATATATTTGTGTTAAGATGATGTATACTGTGCAAATTAAGGCTGATTCTGACCTAATTTTTAGATTAAAGACTGATTTTAGAGTCAAGACAAATATCAGCCTGGTCACACATTAATGGACATACAGAAGGGGAACAAGAGCTGATTTCTTCCCAATCAGCTGCTCCTAACCAGTTGGACAAATTTCAGATATGTCAGGAATTTTGGTCACCAAACACATCACGAAAAACATTGAAAACAAACAAATATTAACTGAATGAACTGACTGGACATAGCTGCAGGGTTGACGTCCAAAAGTTTCTGAGATGTCAGACTTTGTTTTTATGAGAAATAAGACACTAAAAAACAGAAGACATCACAAAAACTATGTCCTTATTTTATATTGTTTTGAAGCAATTACTTCTCTAAAGCTGTAACATAAACTCTTGTCACTCATATATTTAAAGAAATTAGTTTTCTTTTTCGTGACATCATAGATTGCATAACGATTTATTGTGTAAACTGTTGAATTGCATGTTGTTGACGGACTGTGTAATATTTTGCCTTTTTATTGGGATGTTTATTGGATGTGGTGTCTGTGATGTCAGCCATCTGTTTCTGAAACAGACTTTTGAAGCCCATCACTAGTGGGGGCCATATTGGAACAGCTAAGCTCAGCCGAGCTTTGTTTGAGTAAGGCTGTGTCAAAGAGGCGGGCCTTTGGCTTCTTTGCAGAGAGCTGCAGGGTCCCCGCCTGTCAGCCAAGTCAGCTGTGCCCTTAGTAACTTAAAAAAAAAAGAGTTATGAAAAAGTTCAACCTCTGTACAGTGTGCCGATAGAGAAATCAGCAATTCAGACCCGAACTGTTTTTTTGAACCAGGCTTTAAACATGTTTATTTTTGCTGTAGAGATAGACTTTTTTGGCTTGATGTGTATGTGGTTTCTGGTGTTTCTGCTGCCAGCCCTCAAGTGGATTCCCAAATAACTGCAGTTTTTAGCACTTTCACAAAGACTTAACATTTTTGACTGGAAGTTACCACTTGGCATTGTTACATCTCTACTTATTGGTGGTGGTATCGGATCGGCGTATTAACTGTTGCACTTTAATTTAGCACTGGAGCAACTCAGACACAGACATGAAACTTTCAAAGTATCTGAGCTGTAGAAATATGTAACCACCCAGAGTTAGTATGCAGAAAGCTCTCATCCTTAACTGTCTGTACTCCGATGTCATCCACAGCCAGGCTGAAACATGTAATGAGACAAATAAATGGGCAGAATAAAGAGGCAGAGAGAGAGAGAGGCAGAGGAGAAGGAGAGAGAGAGAGAGTGGAGGATGAATACAGGAACAGATGAGAGATGAAAGCGGACGAGTTGTTCAGAGGTCACCCGTCTGTTCTCGTGGTCATAGCCCTCCAATTATCCCCGGACCTCGTTATCTCAGCGCTTAATTCAGCCGGAGCAGGCGGTCCACTAATTTGATTGGACAGGGCCACATCCTGGTCAGTGTGGACGGCCAATCACCTGAAGGGTCGTTCTGCTGAGGAAAATGGATACACAGAATTGTGTTTGGTTGGAGGATGATTGGGAGGTTGGAGAACACAGAGAGACAGGGATGAGGTGGAGCGAAAACATGCACACTAACACACACACACAAACACACACACACACACACACACACACACACACACACACAGGCTGACTTAAATGTGGATGCATCTGTTCATCAGGGTGTGGCAGACTGCTGGTAAATCTTGATAAAGTTCATGGTCATAATGTTAAAGGTCAGTGGATCTGGATGATAGATGAATATTACAGTGTTGATGGATGAACTTTTAAAATGTTTGGGGTTTCAGTCACGAGTGTTCAAAGTTCAGTAAACTGCTTTTAATAAAGGAAATGATACCCCTAAAGGAATTTAATCTTCAGGTCTAATACAGGTGACAACAAGAAATCCAGTTTTCAGGTGAAAACAAAAAAAAAACCTCACAGTGTGATATTCACATGATAATGGACACAAACTTTATCAACATGAAGTCACTCAAAACACGAAACTCAAAGGCCCTGTGAGGACGTTATTAGTGATCTTGACAGTCTCACTTATACATCCTGTATAGTGTATTATATATATTTCTTGATACTATTTCTCTGTTTTTGTGGTTGGGTCGGATTTTCACAGGAGAACATAAATCCATTTAAGGTACGTAGACTGAAAGTCTCTTTGATGACATGACACCGGTTGGTGAAACTTAGCAGTGAGAAGTGAGAAGCAGGATCTGTCCTTTTTTCTCAAAGGAAGGGATATGGTCTTTTTGTGTTCACACATTCAACTCAATAAGAATTGATTTTTAGGAGTCTGTGCAAGTGTGAATACAGCTCATGAAGCACTCTCACTGATGTGTGATAAATGCTTCAACACCACAGGCTTTTAAAGGGATCTGAGAGCCAGCATGGATGTACTTAAATCATGTTTTAATTATGTTTTTCTCGCACTTCCGATCTCAGCTTCCACCTGAGTGTGGCCCAAGATTCAAAAAGGAGTTGGACTTACACTGAATAAACTTGCAACACGCAAGCACAATTGACTTCAGATGCCATAAGAAGTTTTCAAAGGACCAATCATGTTCACAGACATTCTTCATGTGAACTGTTTGTTCAGTTTATGTGTGTGTGTGTCCAGATATGTCTTAACATGTATGCTTGACTGCATTTCTAATATACGAACAAGGTAATCTGTTCCTAGCATCATCCCATGAGTGTGTGTCTGTGTGTGTGTGTGTGTGGGGGTCTTTAGAGCTCTGCTCCTGTGTGTGTACTGTAATCTGAGGTCAGTGGAGCATGGCAGGTCAGAATTGAATGCCAAGGCAGAGATTAGAGAAGAGTCAAGGACATTAAACCCCCACACACACATCAGCCCGTGACCTTCAGACACACTCACTCTCACACTCACACACACACACACACACACACACACACACACACACAGCCCTGACCTGGTGCTGACAGGTTAAAGTGTGTGACTGATGCAGGTCAGCTCTAATAAACTGATCTCCTCCATGTGATGTGATTCTGTCCTTCAGTCACAGTTTACGAGCTCTCCTCTACACGCTTCATCACAGAGCAGAGAGAGAAAACTATGAAAAAACACATTAAAGACATAATTTAGTAGATTTAGTATCTGAAACCGTTTAATATCACTTTCTTTTAATATCCCCAGTGAGGTATATTTTACTGTTACCTGTGGGGGGACAGTAACGCTCCATTTCTGAACTGTTGTTGCTCTACTATGAATCAACTCACACAGGATTACTGTAGTTTTGATTTTATGTTATTTTTTTAATATGTCCTTATCATTAATATTGGCTAATCCCATGATAAAGACTTTGTTGTCTGGCAGTCAGTGGAGGAGGCCTCAAGAAGTTGAAGAAACATGAACATGATTAATACATCAGGGATCTCTCTCTGTTCCTTTGATTGACTTAATGAGACATTTGCAGCCCTGATAAATGGTACTACCAAGCTGGATACCAGCCCGGTAAGTGAATCCAGGATTTTCATGTCTTGATCAGTGCAGGCTCACATGTTTTTAGTGTCTGAACAATCACAACCATGAAGAAACAGGAGGAACTCTGCAGAGCAGCCTACTTTACCATGGAGGAGCAGACAGTTATTCTTCAAACATACCAAGAATTCAAACACATCATAAGGACAAAAGCAACACTGCTGCCTCAACAAAATCCAGGCAGGAATGCTGGCAGAAAATTCAGACTCTGTTAATGTTTAAATTCATGAGATTATTCACTTGTTTCTTCAGAAGTCTATGAGTGTTGACAGATTACTGCTTCTACTTGCGGTTATCGATTTTTGGTTGGCTTGTAACAATATAGCTGACTGCTGCCGGCAAGCTGGGCTCAAAACAACGTGTGAAATCATTAATGCTAAACAGGACTCAGTGTAAACTTTTTAAAACATCCGCATGAATGCACCTCCGATTTTTGTTCATTTTGTCGCTTTCTTACTGTTAAAATCCTGTTATTATAGTGGGTATGACAGCTAGGCTAACATCATCAGCTTTGTGGTCTCCATGTCGACGTAAACAGAACGTTCAACCAGAAGAGCAAAACCGACAATGGCTAAGAACCATGGGTAAACTTGTGAAGTCAGGAATAAGGTTGATACAATATGAATTTATGGGATAATATAAATGGACTTTGATCACTCATTTTGACTTTATAACAGCACAGATGTTTGGAGCAGAGCTCTTCCTCAGTACCTTCCTTTGGTTTATATTTTCCACTGAGTTCTCATGAGGCTCAGCACCCCGTGTGAGCGCATTTTGTGTTGGAATATTAATTCCTCACCTTGACGGCACGAGTAGTTATGCCATGTGTGACCATTATTTGGATGCATTTAGACCATTATTTAGGATGCAGTTTTTAGACCACGAGGCCCAAGGTTTTTGGAGATAGCTCCATCCAGCATTTTTATGATTGCAAAGGAGCAGTGCTGTGTGAACTATTGGATCTTTTAATTATGTTTTTAATGATGAGGTTCTTTCTAAACTTACATTTAATATTTCCAGGCTAGCTGAAAATTCACACCGTTTACTTTATCTGAAAACATCACACGATGGAACTGTTCGTGTTGTTGCTTTACTACCTTTTTGATCCATCGGTTAAAACTGAGAACTTTTGAGGACTTATCATCCTTGCTGACAGCTTTTTAAATATTTACACTGGATGAAATATTTCACATGAATCATTTTGAGGGGTTAGGATAAATGTGACATCAGGAACATTAAAAAACTTCGTACATGGATTGATTCTTTTTGTAAAAATTCAAGTTTGTTTAAGCTGTTCAGGTGATAACAACAGAGACTTTACATGATGACAGTAATCCTCCATCTGAACCCTGTATGTGTGTGTGTTTGTCCTTGCTGGTTCCGTTAATGTGTGAAGACCAAATATAACCGTGGCCCTGGGGTCTCACACTACACTGACACATATAGGTCACCCAACCACCAACTTACACACACTCCGTTTTTTCTGCTTTTTTTCTCTTCCTCGTCTTCCTCCGTCCTTTCTTTCATCTTGTGCCTTTGTCTGCTTATCAAATCTGATCTCACCACTTGAGTCATAAGAATCTGAATATTATGTGCGTCATTATAAAAAGATCACAGCTCTCCTCAGTTAAAATTCATCGCTGAAAACTGCAATATATTATTTAAAGGACTTTGTGCTTTGATTTACTTGGTTTATTAATGTTTTGATGATGAAAAATCTCTCTATGAGAAGAGAAAGATCTGAATTCTTTATGACGCTCTGCTCGGTTCTTCTCAGAGGAGTAGTTTTTAAGTAAACTGAAAGTCAAACCTTGAGTGTCTGGCTGTGGATCTGTTGAATTACAGCATATAAAATTCTTACCTGAAAATTTTCAACAGCTCCGATGCTGTTGTGCTAGAAAGACTCTTGATATGGTTAAATGTTAAACTTGATGCATCTTTGCTCTGGCATCCAGCAAAACTAGGAGGCTTATGTATCTGATCCAGAGGGCCCCGACCTTGTTGGAATGCAGCAGAGCAGATCCAGTGTGGGTTGACACATTGACTTGAACAGAAACTGTTCAGATCCGGTGACGCAGCCGAGCTGGAACAGAGACGGCTCTGGTGTATTTTGGCCATAACACAGCATTTCATGTCCCCCATTATTCTCTCTTATAAAGGTAACACAGTACATGAAGCACAGGGTTGATAGTGAATCATACATGACTTTGTAAGGGCATTATTATTTAAATAGTGAATTAGTTAATTATCGGATCGCTGTAAATACACGTCACACTGTGTATATCTATCCCATTCTTAGGCCCTGCTCTACAGTTGCATTACCTGTATCTATGGTAGTGGTGCAGGTGAGGTATATAAATGTCCTCCATTGTTGGGCAGATGAAATTATCTCTGCTTGTGAAAAAACAAAAGAGGGAGTACAGATTAAAGTCTTTGAACAAACATCAAATCTATTATTGAGAACAGGTTGCTAACTACTCCTTCTCCTCATCCTCTCAATCTTCCTCAGAACAATTGGCTGTGATATCAGGAATTTTACAAAGAACTTGACTCAGAGCTAAGTGTAATATTTAAGATGTAACCTGTCTTTATGTTGAAACTCACTCAGCTGTTGGAGCCTCTAAAACATCCGATTGAAACCGCTTGGGCTGACACTGCGATATTTTTGTTTCCTGTGATATATATTGTGATATTTTTTAAAGTTTACTGCTTCACTCTGTTCAGCTGAATTCTCCCCGACTCTCCCTGAAATGATGAAAACAGACTCTCACCTAACTGCCTTTGTCTCCCTCTTCCTCTGTGAACGCTATTTGTGTTTGCAAAGAGATGTAATCATGTTGATATAAGTTAATTATTGATATTGATCGATAATATTTCCTGCGAGTGTTTCCTCTCACATCAGGTCAGACCTTTTAATAACGCGCTCCTGTGCAGAGGTTTCCATCAGTTAAGTTTCACCCTGTGATCAAATAATATAACAGAGATGTTAACTAAATATGTTAACATGCTACCCCACTCCAGCATGCACGCCAGAGCCACACACACACACACACACAGCAGGAGCGCACACATACATAAAGACTGAGTGGACACAGTGGCTCACAGAGTTTGTCCTCCTCCTGCGTTTTGCCTTTTTTGTAGGCTTGAATAATATTTTACCAGAGATGTGAATCAAGGAAAAGTCATGTTTAGGGACATTTCTAGAGCAAGCATAATACATTTTGTGAAGATTGTCCCAACTTGGAAAGATAAAAAGAGGGAAAATATATTTTGGATGCTCTTTTAGATGTATTAGTAATGTGACTGGGGGTAGACAGGTTACATAAATTTAACTGAAAGGCTGAAATATATTTTTGGCTCCAGATGGACTCATTGCTTTTTGTCTGAACATCACATCACTTGTGATGTGACTATTGCAATGCACACATCCCAATGACGATGCTGAAACGATATATCGTGCAGCCCGAGTAACTACTTTCTCAAATTAAAAATCAAAACTCAAATTTGTTTGGACTGAAGAAGAGATGGAATAACTCTGTGCAGGACTTTGGTAACCATGAATACAGCAGAGCTAAAGAAGGGTCAGCCTCAGGGTTCAACCAGGAGCCAAGAAACTCAACAGGTTAGTCCACCTCAGTTCATATCAGAGAACCAGCTGTAAGAACAAAAGATCTTCATTAAATGGGTTTAGATCATTATAAACATCAAACCAAACACTTGTTCTTCGCTCTAACAGAAAAACTAGTTGACATGCAGCTGAAGTGGGACTGAGGCAGATGTCTTTGTGTTCACTCAGAGCTGTCTCATGAGTTCAGTTCATTAAATCCTAATGAACTGAGGGAGGCTGGAGACTTCACCTTCAGATACACGCTGTTTTGTTAACGCAGATAAGCAGTGTCAGAGGGTCTGTGTGTGTGTGTGTGTGTGTGTGTGTGTGTGTGTGTGTGTGTGTGTGTGTGTGTGTGAGTGAGAGAGGGCGAGAGAGGGCGAGAGAGGGCGAGAGAGGGAGAGAGAGAGAAGGGGAGTAGTCTAGGGTGTAATTGGTTAAGGGACGTGTGAACTGTGTTCTGTTCCCCGGAATAACAAGCATGGCTGCAGGTGTTTCCCAGAAGTGGGGGAGGTGTGTGTGTGTGTGTGTGTGTGTGTGTGTGTGTGTGTGTGTGTGTGTGTGTGTGTGTATTATCCTTTTCTCCCCACCAAACCCTGATGTCTTTATAAGCCGGAACACACTTAAAGAAGAGTGTGATTGCTGTTTTTGTGTGTAGTTAAACTGCGTGTGTTTCCTCGCCTAGACAAATGAGAGGAAATTGAAAATTATTCACATTTCATGTCTTTTAGAGCAAATAAAGCTTCTCTGTCTCTGAATCCTGATGCAACAATCTACCAGAGGAAGTATGATTAACAGTTCTTTAAAGGCACAAACCTCTTTGCATTCATTTCACAGATAAATGTGTACCGCACACTAAGCACGATTCAGTTCAATCCACAATAACTGCAACTCTTAATGAGGACAAATGTCAGACATGGTGTTTGTTGAAAAATCTGAATAATTTTTAAATGTTTCCCTGAAAAAAAACTGTTAAATCCTTGGATTCATTTTTTGCCTTTTTATGCACACGCTGTGATAATGGGTTAATCTTTGGTCACTGTCATGTTTTTGAATGTCACAGCTCATTTACTGTTTGCAGCAAGATATTTTTGCAGGAACTGAAAAAAAGAGTCCCCCACCCTTGCTTATAGCCTTTCTTTGTCTGTCTCTGCATATTCCTGCAATTAGTGGGTCTTTCACATTTTGCACATTTTGTAAATCAAACCCTTAGAACCCAGAGCTGCACTTTATTGCACACAACGGTGTGTGCGATGATAGTTACTGCAATTGCGTATTCTTCTAAAGTCAAAGTGTATTTGCAAACACTGATGACTATTAATGAATTAAATGATGAACAATCACAACTGAATAATCATTTATGAAATATAACTGAGTATAAGCATTTCAGGCCAACTCATTAAAGTTCTCAGATTTACATTTTTTCTATTTTACTGTCCGATTAGTTGGGCTGAAAAATATCTTAACCTCTATAACCGGATGATTTTAATATACAGGAACGTTTTTATCTTAAGTGTTTATTAATGGCTGACTAAAAGCCACTGTGAGGACTTAATAAGTGCTAGAAACAGTCTCACTTTTATGAAGTTTGTTTAAGTTCATGCAGGACATGGGAGTCATACACCCCCAGCTGTTATGAGCTGACAGGTTGATGATGGAGTCACTATTCCCTACTCAACCAATCACAGCTCGTGTATAGCATTAAGGCGGTGTATTTAAACATGTCTCCACTCTCACCTTGCAGTGCACTCCCTGGAAAGCCTAAGCAGGCTGCTTGGCTAACCCAGGGAGTGCTCTGAAAAGCAGAGCCTATAACACCATCTATAACTGTAATGCCATTTAAAAATAAATAGTTCAAATCTATGATGAGTGTTCCTGACTGAAACATATTAGCCTGTTCATAATCCATTGTTTAAAATGAGATCATCAGCGCCAAAATCAAGTTATTTCTAACTGCTATTTCTCAGTAACTGTGATCAGGTTGGATTTTTACTTGAGAGCATGTATTCATCTAAGACATGTAGAACCAAAGTTTCCATGATGATTTTTGCTCTGCTTGGTGAAGTTGTAGTTGGTAGATGAGCACTGGTAGGATGTAACCAGGATTCACTAGCGTTACATGTCACAGACACGTCTCAGAGCACCTGGCTGTGAGGAACACTAAACAGATGGCCTGCTCACCTTCTGGACACTAAACTATGCTACTAACTGAGTTTACAAAGTTTGACTGTTGACACATTTCAAACAGCAGCGCAACGTAACTACAAATAAATACATTACCTCGTCACTTTGCATCCTGGGAAAAGCTGTCTTGAACAAAGAAAAGAAGTGTTAGAAAGAAGAGCTGCTCTCCATTCCCTTCAAAACAAACACACGCCTTGGAAAGTGTCACGTTTTAACAACAGTGGGTAATAGTGTTCATGGGAAATGGAGTCTTTATTCTGGCCACAGGTGTCACTACAATCAACACCAAACAGATAGTCTTCACAAAGCCTTTAACAACCTATAATATATACTGTACATGTAACATGTCATTAAACCAAATCAACACCAAGATTTTTTTAAACTCTGAAGTGCTGTGAAAACTGGACTTGCTTTTTGTCTCGTCATGGTGACTGTTTTGTCTTTTGATAACCGTTTATGCATGTATGTAGCTATGTTACTCTTTTGTTCTGGATGTGCACAGAAAACTTATAAAAACATACAATGCTTTTTTTAATCTATTCAGTTTAAGTGAGTTTAAGTGAGTTTAGGCGAACAAGCAGCACAAACTTCAACAACATGTCAACAGTTTTCAGCAAATGTTAATGCTGCTGGCACAATGTCAATGATTAATCTCTCTAGTGAGACACAAGGTGTTATTTGGTTGTTGGTCCTAAGAGTCCAGATACTACATCAAGTAAAGCTGACCCAGCTTAAATAAACACTCACAATTGTCCAAATGTAGATCAGGAAATCTGATTAATAATGTTTTCCTCTGCCTACGCTGATGCAAAGTTTTCTCATTTCTTTTTATAATTGCAGTCTGATCTGCTCCCGCTCCAACGTGACAGGCTGGTATTCAGACACACTGAATCCTGTGAACAAACAAGCTGAGGGTGAAGTGGAGCCTGAACTATCAGTACAGAGACTGCACTGCTAATTAGGCAGAATATGAACAGCACAGCACATGATCCTTGGAGACTTCAGAGGAAGACTAAATTATGATTTATATTTCAGTCAAACTAAAATCACACAAAATGAATTTTCCTTTGATTTGGTCAAATATTGAATCTGTTAGTTTTGTCTACCAGTGGTTAAAAGTAAACATGTACAGTAGATTAAAGTGTGTCTTTAAACAGGCAGGCCTGTTCTGGTTAATATGTGTACTCATGCATGTCGCTGTGTGTAATTGTGTGTGTGTGTGTGTGTGTGAGAGAGAGAGTGTGTGTTATTGATTAGCGCAGATGTTCCACATGCCACAGATGGCCAGTCAAGTCATTTTCTCTTGTTCTTATGTCGTCTTGGCACGTCATTAGACATGCAGGGGCTTGTACATTTTGCATCTTAAAGTTTGTGTGTGTGTGTGTGTGTGTGTGTGTGTGTGTGTGTGTGTGTGTGTGTGTGTGTGTGTGTTACTCCTATGGCTTCAGCTGACCAGCTGCTACGGGAAGCTATTGTGTCACCAGACGCCAGAGCTGTATGACTGAGTGTGTGTTTATCTGTGTGTGTGTATGTTTGTGTGTGTGTGTGTGTGTGCGGGTGTAGACTTTGATTTTGTGGATGTGAAAGTTATGTTTGTATTTTTGAAAGTTAAATTGTTGTTCTCACCCGAGCAGGAGCAGCTGTTTAGGTTTATAAGCTTGGATCAGTTTGTGGCTTTGTGTGTGTGTGTGTGTGTGTGTAGTTGTTTATTTTTGTGTACCTATAAAAATGTGTTTATGAGTGTGTGTCAGGGGCAGGGTGGGGGTGTAAGGAGGCTTAAAGGCTAAATGAATGAATGACCCGTGCCTCCGCTTGGCCCTTGTGTCCCCGCTAACTCATTAACTGTAGAAAAAAAAACGACCACACCTCCTGTTGCTGGACACAAAGGCAAGAGTTTAACTCTGTGTGTGTGTGTGTGTGTGTGTGTGTGTGTGTGTGTGTGTGTGTGTGTGTGTGTGTGTGTGTGTGTCTTGGGGGTAAGGCATGGTGGATAGGCAGGTTTTTTAGGAGGAGGCGGGGCTGTGGGGGTCAGAGTTTGGACAATAGGCTCGGCGCGCGACAACCTTTATTTGACTTGACAATCAGAAGTGTTTAAGGTCTGCCGTGTCCTGCTGTTGTCTGCGGGGGGCTCAGGGTCCCTCCCCCTCCTCAATCATGTTGGTGTTTGCCTTTTCATAACTCTCTCTGTTGTCTGGGCTGCAGCACCCTCACTCAATAAAACCCCCCAAACACTTACACTTCATTTAAACTATTTAAAAGGTCAAAAAGTCGTTATTTTCAACTGATATGAATTAATATTTATTTTACTTTGAAAAGTTATGTTTTAATTAATCCTCAGAACAGGGAAAAGTCAAATTTGTCTTAGGCTTCCTCATTCAGGCTGTCACCATGGGATGTGTGTCAGATCAGATCTTTCCCACAGCACACATCCATCAGAGTGACTGTTCATTACCTATAGTCCAAAGTCTCTGTTTATGATTCAGTATTGTGATTTAAAGTTGTGCTTAAGTAACATAAAACTACAGACTGTGCCTTTAATAGAAAGAAATACCCCGGATCCTCACCAGAAATACACCTGATTTAACCCTCAGTCAATATTTGATGTTGACATGTTGTGATTATAATGTATCCCTCTCTCTGTCTCTCTGTAGCCCCTACCCGGTCTCCACAGTTGTCTAACAGGAGTATGATTCTGCTCCTGGTTTCTGCCTGTTAAAGGAAGTTTGTGGATGTTGGGTCTTTGTTAAAGAGGGGGTATTGTTCTGTCATATTTCAAACATGGATTAAAAGTAAGGGTGATGGATGTCCATACTAAAAATGTTTAGATTTTCAAAATGGTCAGTTCTGAAAATAGCACAAGATCTTCAGGAGACTTGTTAAAAAGTTGAGGTCATCAGTTAAAAATCTCCCAAGTGATTTATGACACTTTGGAGGGGCGGACCTTAGACACCAACGTGGGGATTTTTCTCTACAGGGGCACCAGAGGGACAGGATAAAGACTAACAAAAGCATCCTTCTCAGAGCTAGTCTAGCTTTCTGTTTTTGTAAAGCTTCTGTAGATGATATTTGTGATGATTTGGCTTGATACAATTAAAGATACATTGATTTAATGTAAATAGTTTAAAAAGAAACAGAGAAACTCCAGCACACTTTTGTGCACTCTTCTATACATTACAGCGCAACCTGCTCTAGTACTTAATATCATCTCAGGTCTTTATCTACGACACACATTTTGTTGCTTGTTAAGTTACCACACAAACATTTTACTAATTAATACAAAATACTGCAACACAGTGCAACAATTTACATAATGAATGTGTGCAAAATGAAAGAGATACTGCAGCTAAATGGCTTCCAGGAAGTCTCCTACACCCAGGTATGAAGCAGAAAGCAGCCCTTTGTTTTTATTAGCATCTATTAACATGAATTACCTTGCTTTGAATTATTCACTGAGGCTTGTGTTATGCAGATATTCAAACTGTCTTATGAGGAATATCAAGACTGACTTGAGTATATAAAGCTATAGTTTTGCTGGTGGATCACATGACAGTCTGAACAGCTCTTAAACAAAAAAGGGTCTTGATGTGCTCATTAAAGTGTCAGTAAAAGCACAGTGTATATGTTATCTTTATCTCTGCACATTTTACTGACCGTCCACTCCAGCTGGATTTCAGTCGAGACAGGCTGAATGAATAAAAGATTTATAAAGAAAAGAAAAGGCTCAGTTGAAGACTTTTCGGCTATGGAGTCTTCCTAAAAACAGGATAATTGAACCTAATTATTCTTGTTTGTCTCTCTCTCTCTCTCTCTCTCTCTCTCTCTCTCTCTCTCTCTCTCTCTCTCTCTCTCTCTCTCTCTCTCTCTCTCTCTCTGTTTGTCTAACTCTGCTTGGGTGTGGACATGATGTGCAGCATTGATGTAGCCATGACGATGGCTGCTCAATTACCGGTGTGTGTTGTTTACCTCCGGACAGCGAGGTGTCTTCCTTCTTCAGTGTCAGCAACAGCTGCTCCCTTTCTCTCTCTCTCTCTCTCTCTCTCTCTCTCTCTCTCTCTCTCTGTCTCGTCTCCCTTTTCACTGCCTGCTCTCTATATTCTGACTGAGCATTTCACAAATGCACTATTTCCCTCATTTAGCACCAAAATTATGTGACAGAATATGATATGTGTGATTACATCGTTGTCATTAAAGCCAGAAAAGAAAAGTTTTAGCTGTAACTGAGAGTCTGTGGCTTGTCCTCCAGCAAAAACAATGAAAAAAGTCCTCTGAAGAAGCCTGAAGCCCAGAAATGCAAACTTTTACAGATAAATTGTGTTATCAGAACCTTTTTTAGAAATGGTTGTTTCCCTCTGGGACCTAATGAGGAAACGACTTGCGCAGTAGTCAGCCTTTAGTGGACATTTCAGGAACTGCAGTTTTTGTGCAGCCACTTGGCCTCATTGTACAGCTCCAGAGGTTCACATTTGCATAACGTCTGTTTATGAATTATGTCCCTTATAAGTTCAAAGCACATCTGTGAAACATGTTTTGCGATGAAACCTATTGTGCAGCCCAAGTTGACATACATTATATCATAAGGAGAAGTTTTCACTGTGTTGAGCTAAATAGCTTAGAAAGAGGCAGGGTCAGGGTCATATCTGTTGCTCTCATGGTTAAATGGCTTATTTTACGACACCTATAAGCGCAAGTGTTGGCGTCTCAAGGCATGCTCTATTTTAGAGCAAAGTCACTGGTCAAAATCTAATGTTGGAGGCCTTAATGAACTGACTCTTACCCAGTTTTGTGACTCTCTTCACTGCTTTGAAAAAGATGTGAAGAAAATGCAAAAGGAAACAACTTTAAGCCATTATACAAAGCAGCTAAGTGCATGGTGTTTAGAAACATCCCAAAATCTCTTCAGCAGTACAAAAACTTAGTATAAAGCAGTGAGCATCTACCCTCAGTGTCTTTTCTAAGATCAGTCTGTAGTCTGTGAGATGTTACCTCGAATTAAGTGTTTAAACTTGTCATCATGAAGAGAGGGCTTTGTTTGGTCACAGGTCAGATCTAGCTGCTCGATGCCTCTGGGTGATTCTCTTCCCAGATGTGGAAATCAGGTCCCAGTTTGTGCTATGCTTGTTTAAACATCAGTTTTGGTTGGCATACAGCACATCATTGTGTAACTCTGAATGTGAATGTGTGTGTGTGACTCACATGTCCCCCTCTCCCTGTGCTCAGCGATTTAACTCAACTGGGTCGCGTAGGTGGATGGTCTGATTCATCCATGCAACCTCCAGGAGAGAAGCCAGAAGTCAGTTCTGCAGGCTCCACACAGGGTGCTCTTTCTGGGCTTAGAGTTTTGTTGCTCTGGAGGTTTGAGGTCCAAGGTGCTGACACTTTGAACAGGTCAGAGGGGCAAAGCTTTCTGTGTTAGCTAATGTGAAATAAAGCATGTCCAGCTGTGACTTTCTTCACCATGTTATTGGTTTCAGCTGCTTTGAGTGAAGTGCTCAATGGGAGAAATTAAAACCCCAGATTGTTCTGATTTCTACCTCTCTGATCTTACAGACAAACAGGAAACTGTGGTGCATGTCTCTACAAGCTCCATGACATCAGATTACAGAGCTGTTTTCTTCTAACCAGGAAAAAAAAAAGAAGAAAGAAAAAAGTAAACCACACATCCTAACCAAATGCAAATGATGCCTCAATATGACACAGCAGCTACCTCGACTGTCGCTAAAACATTTAGAGCGAGGTCTTATAGGTTTTCTAGCCTTCCCTAAATTCATGGCCTGCAAAAACCATTTCATTCAGCCTGTCACTTGATATCAATTTACAGCAGCATTTATAGCAATATTGGTCAAGTAGGAAAAGGAAAGAAGAGAAAACGTTATGAACATTGAGCCTTAAGACTCAGTCCCATTTCCTATTTGTAATCCAAACTCTTGGTTTTCAAGTGCCAGTTTTGCCTTTCAGAAGCAGAATCAGATTTATCGTCAATTAGTTTTTACATTATGTGGACTCTGTCTTGGTCCGTTAGTGCAATAGTTCAAAAATCAACAACAACAAAAAAAAATAGCATAATATAAAATAGTATTAAGAATATTAAAAAAGCGTTTGCATGTATGAGTGAAGAATAAAGATAAAATATATACAAATATACACATTAAAAGATGAGATTAAAGTATGCACAGAATAACTGTTTAAGTGGGAGAGCATAATGATGATAATAAATAAATGACAAGTGTGTCTGGGGGGTCAGGGGCCTTGTTGATGAGACCAGGTGCAGATGGGAAGAAACTGTTTCCAACAGTTTGTGTCCGAGGTGAGAGGGGTCAGCCACAGTCCACCTCAGGGTTCTGGAGGTGTACGGGTCCAGGAGGGATGGGAGACTGTAGCCAGTCACCTTCTCCGTTGAGCGCGTGATACGCTGCAGCCTGCCCCTGTGTACCAGATGGTGAAGGAGGAGGTGAGGGTGGACTCAGTGATGGAGGTGTAGGGGAAGTGTTGAGTTCTGCCCTGACAGGATGAAGAGACAAACCTTCACCACTGACATGACATCAGCACTGATAGAAACAGACGCATCATTAGCTTGCTTGATAGTTAAACTGAGGAATCATCACACCACAGGTAATTTTTTTTTATTCTTTCTCAACATAAAACATTAAAAAAACCCATTGGACCAAGATAAAACAATGTTTTTACATAACTTCAAAACTCATCGACAAAGTAAATGTTTATATTCCTCCCTTGAGCATCCATCTTGGCAGTGATTCATTTTGGGAGATCTCATGACACTTCATTTGGAGCGTGTTTCTGACAGACTTCCATTTTCAGGGCCTTGCAGCCCTAACACTTGGCTGTACCCCTCTGAGAAGAACTGGAACACCTCAATCAAGACACGAAAGTGCAAAATGCATCCACATGGTAGGGCAAAAGATATTAAAACCGACATGTCAGGTTTTCAAGTTGGTGATGAAATTGTACCTTTTTAACTCATCTTGACTGTTCATCCCCTGTAGTAACTAACCTTTTGTCTGTTTGGCTGAAGAGGCCGTGCACTCACAAATAAGCAGACTTTAGAGAAAATCATTTTAGGTGTTAAGGTGTGCTGCTATAGAGGTACGAGCAGCCATCAGTGGAATAAATGTAGTTAATCCCATGTTTAATCAAAAGAAAGTGACACAAGAGAAAAGGCCCTGAGCATCACCTCATGCTACTAGTTTCAGTGCCTCGGTTTACAAAAAAATGATAATTAAAAGGTGACATGTGGTGAAACGTCCAACCTATTCCAACATTTTAAATGACAATCTGTCACCCCGCTCCAGCCAGGTTTACAACATCTCTGTCAATAACACAACCCTGCACATATCACAGCCTGTTCTCGCCTTCTACCAACAGAAATCTAATTTTCAGAGAGAACGTTGAACCTCCCCGAAACACTAATCTGCTTGTTTGCTGACAAACATCAAAGCACATTTTTGGCTCATGTCCTGAGCTTGTCTGTTCTAATGAATCTGCTCACTGGACGCCTGATTAAAATTGAAATAAACGAGAGGAATTGTGGGAAGGTTCAGGGTGCCCTCTCTCAGGAAGCTGCGCTGCATGTGGTTGAAGATCTCTCTGCAGTCTCTCTTTTTCACCTTTCAGTTTCTGTTCATCCGTTTCACCTCCTCAACGAGTATTTTTAATCACGCACTCCTGTGCTTCTCCTCCTCCTCCCACCCTCCCCTCCTAAACATCTCTCTCCCTGTAAATTTTTAAACAGCTCAATTAGCGAGCAACGTGATACTGATGAAGAAGCTGCTCATGTGAGACCATGCATGTGTGAGAGCTTGATTGTTTGGTCCCAGTTTCACGTCTGAAGTGGAAATGTTGTTGTATTTCTGTCAGATAGTGTGACTTTAAATGCAGTTAGGGTAAATGAATTAACAACTGTTGGACAGTTTGTGTGTGTAATACCTCTTAAAACCACTGAGTCTAACTGAGGCGGAATGCATGAAAATCACAGCAGTCACGACTCATCCAAAGTGAAACAAACAGAAATCATCTGAAAACTTCGGATGGTTCAGTGGGCTGCATTGATGTCTCACCTGGAACACTATGAATCGGCTCAAAGACCTCAACCCAGCTGCTACCTTCAGCTCCGCATCAACCTCTGTCCCCTTTTGCTTTGCTGCCTCTTTCAGCTGGCTCTAAAACAATTAAATAAAAAGGCAAAAACTCCTCAAAACTAATGAGGAAGTTCCCCCTCACAAAAAACAATTTCTGGCACGATAACTGCATAGGTAAATACAGCGATACAACCCCATATGAGGCCAAAAAATGTTTATTTATGTTATTTAATTACGTGGTATTGTGCTTTTTCATATTTTAGAAACAAAAATTTAGTTAAAATATTGATATATTGCTTTTTCTAAACTTTCTAGGTTGGTCATTTCTCAAACATGTGGCCATATTTAATTATTTGTGATTTTAAGCAGAAAGTTTCAGTGACAATGACTTTGGAGCATGGCAACAGTGGAGGAGAATTCCGGAGTGCTATAAATTGCCTGTAAAAGACAGTTGCAGACAAAGGCTGAAGTCAGGGTTTTAAAGGGTTTTAAAGTAACCAGCCTGTGAGAAGTAAAGAATCTTTCAAGCTCTTTGATGAACCAAATGGAACAGCATCACTGACAAGCTAAAGCAAACTTTAGCTCTCAGATAGCAGCTGATGTTCTGTGATAGCAACATCAGCTGAACTACACAGAAAATCTTGGCATTGGAAATGAACAGGAGTTTGAGAAAAAATGGTGAAAGAGTTACATTTGTGTTGTTTGATATCACACACGCCAGCTCGGGTTTGAAGATACTTTTCAGGCGTTTGTGGAAGTGACTCAACAGCACTCCTGAGATCAGTCACAACAGATTTGTAGCCACAACCAGCCATGCTCAGCTGGACATTGAGAGACAAATAAATGTTATTTTCCCTCTCAAACCATGTTTCGTGAAATAGTGATCTAAATTTTATTGAATCGATTTGTAAATATTTGCTTTAAACTGTTTAATGTATCCATATATAAAAAAAAATCTCTCCCTCGCCCACCCTGGGCGGTACTGTGTCTCCTTCAAGCTCGGGTCCTCTACCAGAGGCCTGGGAGCCTGAGGGTTCTGCGCAGGATCTTAGCTGTTCCTAGGAGTGTGCACTTCTGGATGGATATCTCAGATGTTGTTCCTGGTATCTGCTGGAGCCATCCACCCAGCTTGGGTGTTACAGCCCCCAGCGTCCCAAGTACAACTGGCACCACTGTTGCCCTCACACCCCAAATTTTCTGTAGCTCTTCCTTCAGCCCTTGGTATTTCTCCAGCTTCTCGTGTTCCTTCTTCCTGATGTTGCTATCGCTCTGTCTTGCTACATCTATCACTACCGCTGTCTTCTGATCCTTATCGACCAGCACTATGTCAGACTGATTGGCTAACACCATCTTGTCAGTCTGGATCTGGAAGTCCCACAGGATCTTGGTCCGCTTGTTCTCCACCCCCTTAAGAAGTGTCTGCCATCTTGACCCTGAGACCTCCAGTCCATACTCAGCACAGATGTTTCTGTACACTATGCCAGCTACCTGGTTATGCCGCTCCATGTATGCCGTATCTGCCAGCATCTTACACCCTGCGATCCACTTCAAACAGATAGTCCTCACGGCCTCTTTAAATAAATTTCCAGATTTGAAGGTTGGTTCTGCATGATCTAGAGTGACAGAAAACAAAGAATAAAAAATATCTGACAAAAGTTAACCTAAAACTAATGTGAACCACTCATCGGACAGCAAAATATCCTGCTCCCTATGCTATTTCCACTATACTTAATGTTCAGTGGAGACATAACGCTCACAAATGTCAATGCTGGGTCATTGTCAGAGGGGCATCGGGTACATTTTGTAAAATTTTGGCATAAAACCAGAGATGATGCAGAGTCTGACTCCATGTAATAAACAACATAGTACAATCCCTGCCTGTCCACCCATATAGAGACACCACAAGGCTTTTATATTAACCATGCAGTCCATTTATGAGTCATTTTAGATCCAAAAGAACAAAATGTCAAAAGTCCAATGAGAGACAGATAGTCTTTGTGACTGATGGAAACTCTTCTTATTTTAAGTTGAAAGCAATGTTGCATCAGTGTATGGGATGTACAGCCAGAACTTTGCAATAGGCCTGCAAAAAAAGAAGAAGAAGAAAAAAAAGCTGAAACATAGCGGAAACATCTGGAGGCTTAAAGGGTTCATTGTGCTGAACTACTGGACGTCCTTGGCAGAGAGGAGACTGGGATGTCTTAGTTCTTCTAATGTTCCCACTTTTTGTCCATTTTTACTGGAAAGGCCCTGCTTTTCTGGACAGTATTTGAGTTCAGCTCATTTTGAGCTGGATGTCTCTCTGCCTTTAGTTTGTCCATTGTTCATGAGCTGAACTTTAAATGACTTTATGGAGAATTGCTCCAGTTCACTGACCATGTTTGACCTGTCTAATCTTTCTGTCAGTGGGACTTGTTGCATGCACTAACATCCAGATACCCTCATGTAACATACAAAGAGTTTCCAGGGGGCCTTGTGCTCTGTGCTGCAGTGGGACGCTGCTGTATGTTATCTGAGAGGGGAAGCAGACAGGCACAGTTTGTTCCTCCTCCTCCTCTTTGGCTCCATCCTCCATCCTCTGGACAAAGCCTTATTGATAGACGCCCACATACTGTATCTGCTTACCATGGATCAGTGCTACAATAAAACACACACACACACACACACACACACACACACACACACACACACACACACACACACACACACACACACTGTGAGAAATGCTGACTCGGGAATGGGAAGTAATGGAATTTCTGTATTTGTGAGAAAAGACAAACAAAAGGTGGACATTCAAACACACTTAACCCCTGATAAATAGTGTTTCTGTGTGTCCCAAGTGATGTTTGAAATGTGTTGTTTTCATTTTGATGTATGACGCATGTACACTGATTTCATGAAGTCTAATGAGTTACTACAGCCATTATTTTGTTCTAAATCATACAGCAGGGAGCGTTTGCTCTATTTCATTGTATTTGTATCAAAAACTAACTCTCCCAGTGCCCAGGGTGGGTTCGGTTCAATAACCACAGGATATGGCTGTGCGCGTGCGTGCGTGCGTGTGTGTGTGTGTGTGTGTGTGTGTGTGTGTGTGTGTGTGTGTGTGTGTGTGTGTGTGTGTGTGTGTGTGTGTGTGTTGTTCTGTGTGTTCAGGGGTCAACTACACAGTTAATTAACTGCTGCACCCCTGTGGCAAACACTGTAACAAGTCCAGTTCTTGTCTAACTATAAAGTTGCCCTCATTTCTTCTGTCCTATATCCTTATTTTCCTCCACTTTTTTTGACACAGAGATCCTCCATCATTAAACCATAGAGAAGATGTACTTTATTACACAGCCGGAGATTTTTTCCACTCAAACCAATAACAAAATTTCTAGGCAGTGTTGGCATATGCTGTAACCTCTCTGTATTGAAGTGTCTGTTCCAGGATAATGGATCTGTCACTGTCTGGATCTTAAAGAAAGGTTATTTTACTTTCCCATATTTTAAACATGGATGTTCTTACTAAACGTGCAGATTTTCAAACTTCTACATATTCATATGTTGTAGAAATCCCTGAATCTGTCTGTGAATTGCTCAAACAATCCGTTCTAAAAATAGCATGAGATTTCAAGTGATCTTCACAAGACCTGCTGACATAACGAAGACATCTCAGAAAGGATCTCCTGACTGGTTCTTGACATTTTGGAGGGGGAGGGCCTCAAACACCGAGATCTGCCCCTGACAAGCCTCTAGAGGGCTGGCAAATCAGAGGGAATGGGGTTTGTGGAGTGAGTAACCTTAAAGGGACAACAGTGTTTCAGGCTGAAATAAGGGTTTTTTTAAAACACCAGTGTGAGGAAAAATAGGATGTTTTTTTTTTTTTTTTTAGATTTGACTCATGAAAAGCTACTAAAGCGGTGACAGGGGGATACTATAAAGACCAAAAAAGCACAATACCCCCTCTTTAAAGAATGAATCCAGTGGCCCTAGCCCACTCCTGGCACAGAGCGTCTTGAATGCAGTGTAAATGTCATTATAATTTTCTGTCTGGCCTACACTGCTTAAGTGCCCATTGGTTTGTTTGTCTTACATTGAGGCTTATGTTTTCTGTCTATCCTGAGGAAGCAGAGAGTATCTGGTCTGAGGTCTGCAGCCACTGGTGCGGTTCTTTAACGACAAACAGAGACAGTGAATCAAAGTGGGAGCAGCAGATGTAGAGTGTCCCTATTTGACTCAGATTTTTAGTTTATGCACCCAATTATAATAAAATATCCATGTTTTTGCTGAGACTGTGGTGTGAAGTGTTTGGTGGGGCAGAGAGAAGCTTAGAGGTATGAGTATTTTTCTGCATCTCTGTACTTACATCATAATGATGCTTTTGGTATGGTACAGTTTCTCATTCAAACACTCTAAGACACAATTAAGAGGTTTTGTTTTATGATCCTCATTTACAACTCAGTACCCCAGACCATGGTGCCACTGGATATTAATAAGTACTAAACTATCCATAGAGCTGTGCGCTTCTAGTTCTTGTGCAGCTTGTTTGCTGTTAATGAAGGTGTTTTTGCTTTTTGCTGCATGTTTTTTTATTTGCAATGTGTTTCCTAACTCAGTGTGTGTATTAATAAAAAAAGATCTCCACAAAGCATCAACATAGACAATTGTTTCATAAACAACAGCGGTTATCCAAAGGCCTGAGTTCACAGCCTACAGTGTTAGAGTTTGATAACTTCCTTATTTTCACCAGGCAAAATTATCTTCATCATAGTGCAAGGTAAACAGCAAAACATGGGTGCTAAACTTTTTTAAACTTCTCAAGCTTTTATCTAATTCTCTCTAAATGATGTGTTTGCGTCATCTAAGTCAACCACAGTTTGATAGTAGATGCTTTTTTCTTTCTTCGAAAATGTCAGGATAAGTTTCTAAGCAAGTTTCAAGACATTGCTGAGCAACTTGGGAGTTCTTTAGTCCTTCCAATACTCCCAAGAGTATCAATACCGGTTCAGGTTCAATCCCAACCTCTGGAACTTTGGAAAGAAAATGAATGATTCCAGTCGGAAAATTCTGCGAGCCACGACAGGGGTTATAGCTGTGTCCTGGAGTTGTTGTTGTTCTGGCTTGTCTCTCTTAATGGAGATTATCAAGACCATCTGCCCTCGTTGGCCACCGTACAGAAACCTCAAAAGCATGGTTTTCAGTTTTATTGGAGCTCCTTGGAGTGAAGTTAACACCAGCACTGATGTTACTTTGAAATTTAGACTAAAAGAGATTTAAAATGTGTATTTGACTTTGTTGGAGCGGAGTTTCTTTTTTCATCTGCAGTTATTGATTTTTCTTAGTTGGTTTGATGACTCCATTCATTTATTTAGTTGGCTACAGGTGTAATCACTTTGCAATTTTAATTCTGACTGTGTTACACAAAGCCATTTTTTCAAAACTCAATGTGAGTAAACAAGTGGGAATCACCGAACACAAACACAAGTATTACTATGAGCTACAAGCTTCAGGTCTAACAGGATGACTGATGAGGTGTGTGTATGTGTGGGTTTGTGTCTATGTGCTGAGGGGGGGCTTAAGAGCACTTGTCTCAGTGTCTGTTTGTCTGTTTGCTTGTCTGTTGCTGCTCTGAGCAGAGGTCAACTGACTGCAGTCCATCTGGGCACGAGTTGATGTTTTCTTGCTTTGTCTGTGCACTCTGCGTGTGTGTGTGTGTGAGAGAGAGAGAGAGAGAGAGAGAGAGAGAGTGTGTGTGTGTGTGTGTGTGTCAATGTCTTAAGGCGCACGTCTTAAGGAGCAGCAGAGGGAGGGTGGAAGGTTATCCTATTGTTGTTTGGGCATATGTTTTAATGATATGCGAGGGTCATTTGCATGTCACAGCTAGCGGCGGCAGCGGGTGGTAGTGGTTGGTTATTGATTGTTTGGGGGTGTGGTTGAAGACAGAAGGGAGCTGAAAATGCTGGCCAAGGTCAGGAGGTCAAGCTTAGATACTCACACACACAATTGCAAAATACACCAAACAGAAATCTCTTCCTCCCTGAGCCTCAGGTCTTCCTCTACTAAGCTAAAGGGGGGGTATCTCAAGCATCCTTACCCCCTCCCTTCCTTCCTTCACTCTCTACCTCTGCAGCTTTCTTTCCTTTTCTTTTTTCCTTTTCAATTTCATTCCAACATTTTAAATTACTGAAAAGATGCACAAAAAGTCCCAAAATCCTCATTTCCTGTTTGTGTCTACAGGACATTTTACGCCTTCGTTATTTTCATCGAGATGCACACATGGCTGCAGAGGTAACAGTGCGTGACAAAAACCAAAAGATTTCAATGTTAGCCACTAAGTAGATGCTTATGCAAATCAGAATGACAGGACCGGATGTTGCTCCACTTTTTTCTCTCTCTCCCCCTCAGAGATGCTTAAGGTTCAGTAGTTTCTCAGGCTGCTCTCACTCTCTGTGCTAACTGCTAACTGTCATCATTTCCCCACTTTGAGACCAGCCTGAGAGTGGGAAAGGAAACCAACAATATGTCTTGACCAGATTGTCAGGGATGATGAAAACAAGTAAAAAGTCTTCAGTGGTTGCAGCTGCAGCCCTTTTACACATGGACTATATTCAAGGAAACATCCTGACATTGGCCCTGTTTACACATCAATGTTTCACAGTGTTTCACTCGAAAATGTAAAAAACGCAGCGGAAAAAAAAACTGCATTTACACAGAAACGCTGAGGGAGTGAAAATGTTGTAGTATGCATACTAAGCCTGCAGTTGGTGATATAACTATAGTCTTTCGGTCATCTGATGTCGAAGAAGAGGTGGGTTGATCATCTGGTGTAGATGTTGAATGTGTCTTATCTGAGTGCAGAAGTGGAGCAACAGATGCACATTTTGTTGAAAGGCAGTCAGCAGATCCGTTGTTGTTCAGTTTGCACATGCCAATTAAAAGTTCGGACAACAAAAGTGGAACACACACACACAAAGCGGAGCGTGATGTCATCATTTCCACTGAAAACTCTGGCTTACATCAGAAAAACGGCCTCCACTCTGGAGGACGTTTTAAAAAATTAGCATTTTGGGTCAGCTGAAACGCCGTTCCTGTGTAAACGAGACGCCAAAACGCAACAATACTTTTGCGTGTCATCCTAAAACCGTTGTCATGTAAACAGCACCATTGTCTTAGTGGAGTAGATTACGACTCAGAATCAGAAATATTTAAACTGTCATTTTATTGCTCTCAAAACTCTGTTTGTACAGAAAACATACTTACATAAGTAGTGATGTGTTATCCCCAAACAGTCACTATTACAGAACCCTCCTTCCTTTCCATTTCCTGCTGTGAGATGCATGTGTTAAAAGGCAAGTTCCTGAAGATATTATATACAGTCCTGACACTGCCAAGAAACCGTCAGGAGTCATGTGCAAAAAAAGCTCATCAGACCATGATGAAAAACTGCAACAACAGCGTGTTCCTGGTAAAGCCTCGCTATGGGCTGCTAACAGCTGCAGAGAGCGGGAAAGACTACAGACAGGACTCTCAGAGAGCTCTAAAAATCTGAGCCAGAAGATGACCCTGCAGAATATTTAACCAAAAATTGAACTCGGTGTTAAAAAAAACCCTTTTAGTCAGCTAGAGCTTCAGAGGTCTCCCAAACCCTGATGTTTGCATGACCAGTGTTTGTACTGATTAGTTTTGAGAGGGTAACAGCCAATTAGGGGAACCCAACACTCAGCCGACAAATGCTGTAACCCCATCAGCCAGTCAGTCAGTCAGTGAGAGCGGATCGTGTTTATGGGTCTGACCTAAGCCTGGAGGCCAGCGTGACATTTCCACTTTAGCTTTTTCTTAATGAACAGCTGGATGCACCGACTGCACGCAGCATCTTAAAGATCCTCTCTTCCAGAACATACACTAAACTCCACACCTGGGTCATGACCAGTTTGATATCTGGAGATAAATCTGATCGGATTAGTTATTAAAAATGTTCTTTTCCAAAGTGTGTTGGTGGTGTGTGAAAGTGTTTTCTTTAATTTATCCTATCTGTCCATGTGTGTATATTGGGTTTTACCTCCACACACTCACACACACCCACCCACACACACAGACCTTCCTCTCAGCCTTGTCTCGTCTATGAGAAAGCTCACATAGCCTCCAGCTGAGGGTGGGCATCCTCACTCCCCCAACTGCATGCATGGTCAACTCTGTGTGTTTGTGTGTGTCAGGGAGAGATTTTGGTGTGTGTGTGTGTGTGTGTGTGTGCGCTTGCGTGTGCTGCATTCACGCATGATCAGCCCTGTTTTCTCCGTGATCTGCGTGTGTCATGCATGTGAATGTGTTCATGCATGGCTGACATGTGTGTGTTTGAGTTTTATAGGTTATACACATACATGTGGGGTGTGTGTCTTCAGATTAGTCATAAAATAAAAAAAACATTTAATGTTGTGGTTTGAAAATTATGAGTTGCAAAACAGTCTCCAGAATGTCAAGTTAATAAATCAGAGTGATATAATGTCTCTGTTCTTCACACAAACCAGGATTAAATCTTCAAAACAGTGGGCTGCTATGGAGAAATAACAGATGAGTGCCATCATTTGTTTTGATTTAATGACTGATAATAATCAAATAGCCTTCCGGACACTGCTGTCAACACAGCAGGCTTTGTTTACTTATCTTCCTAAATATGATTGTAATCAGACTTTAACGGATGATCTTTGCACAGAAAATGGTAATATATCCTTTATTGCTTGTCTGAAAAACTGTTAGTTTCTGTTACAGTGGTAGAAAGTACATGTTAGGCCAGAATAATCAACATCATTTTGTTCTTCTGTATTGCACTGGTTATTGTACTGTTTTTCTTCACGTATGAGTTCATGCTCACTCATTGATGTATGCAGGTATTTGTTTAAGAGGATAAATAATCACTTAAAGATCAGACAAGAGCAGAGACAGTTATTTCGATCCGTGTCTGGGTAGTTTGATTCCTTCAATTAACATTTGATTTGGTTTATTTCACTTTTTAAATGTCTGTCTAACATGAGTCTGGTTCTGTTCGAGGTTTCTGCCCGTTAAAGGGAAGTTTTTCCTTGCCATTGTAACTTCCTAATATTGCAAAGTGCTGTACTCATGGTGGGTTAAGATGAGATAAGACTTCTTATCTTGTCTTGATGTTTGGTTTCTGTTAATAAAATTTTATCATCATTTACAGGTCTGTTAACGCTTAGAAAGCGTCTTGAGATAACATTTGTTATGAATTGGCGCTATATAAATAAAGATTGATTGATTGATTGATTGATAAATGTTTTGTTATAATTGAGACAAACTACAAACTTTGTTTTTGTTTTTTTTTTTCTCTGAAGCTTGACCTGGAAATTACCTCCCTGGTCTCATTTATTATGAACGAAGGTGTTTTGCTGAGCTCTGATAGATTATTTCTTGTAAGTGTGTTTCTGTTTTGTCTGGTTTCATCATTAAAAACGCTCTCTTTCAGTCCAACAAACAACAAAGTCCTCAAATAAGATAAAAGGTGCTTTTGTTTTTCTCTAGAATGAACACATGGCTGAACTGTACAGTGGTTGTCTACAGTGTTTGGCTTTAATATGTGTGTGTGGGACACGCGTTCATAGCGTGTAACTTGTGTGAGCGTGTTTGACAGCAGCAGAGCGTGCGTGTGTGAGAGAGAGAGGGAGAGAGAGAGAGAGTCATTAATAATTCATGAGGTGGGAGGGGTGAGGGTGAGAGGGCGGTGACAGATGGAGAGTCAGTGTGTGTGAGAGAGGGAAGGAGAGAGTGTGTGTGTGTACGGATGGGGAAACAGCGAGAGCGCAGTGAGAGAGGGAGAAAGGGTTAGAGAGAGTGAGGGACAGAGAGACAGGTTGAATGAAAGAGAAGGATAAAACAGTATTATAGTGTTTTCATTCAGTTTTTAGTGCTTCATACGCCTGATGCTTTTTGTCTCTGGTGGATTTCACTGACACACACTCAGTCTTTTTCTTTGCTGTTTTTTTCTTTTGGTTTCTTGGATGCTGAAGGACTGACGGGGATGGAGATACAACATAGTCACGCTGCACTGAAGTACACCTGGACACCAGAGCTGCACTGACAGAGGTACTGAAACATGTTTACACTTTTAATGCGTGTAATAGAAGATTTGATCTTCCTACTTTCATGATTTTCTTTTTTGGATTTTATTCTTGCTGAAGTTAAAAAAATGACAATTAGAACTTGATACAATTATAATAAAATAATCACTGAGTTACATTAAAGTAGTATGAAAGAAATATACTAGATGCATTAGATTAGCTCACACAAGATAGCCTTGAGGGAACATGTTGATGTCAATTTAAAAACAGATTTCTCAGGCGAATCTGTCTCTGTGTGCTGGTTCTGAAACTTAAACTAATGCATGAATAAGCTGCCTGCATGTTGTCTACATTCCCTCTTGGCCTTTATGTATGTGTAGTCTCTGTTTGTTGATAAATGTCTCAGCATTGGCTGCTTTCATTGATTCCTCAGGCTGATACAATGAAGAGAAATGAAATGTGGTTACAGCTGTCTGTACTGCTCGGCTGCACACACACTCTGATTAGTCTGTCTGACACAGTTGGTTGGAAAAATATTGATTATGTCTTGTGTGCAAGTTACCTCATTGGCCACAATTATACTTAAATAGGCCTTTCTGTCTACATTTCTGAGTGTTTGTATCTGTTTGTTAATCTGCCTCACTCTCACAGTGAAACTGGAGGCAGAGTCAGCTTCAGGAGGTAGCTGGACTGGAGGCAGCTCGCTCTCATCACCACTGACTGATAATAGTTCATTGTCTCATAGCCTTTGTTGGCTGTCTGTCACTTGTTAGCTCGTGATGTCAGTAGTGCTGAGTTGTAAGAATGAAATCACTGCTTGATTTCTGAAGCTTTTTTTTTTTATCAAAGTGATGTCTGGGAGTGTGCTGATCTGGTTGTGTTTATCAAGAATAAGTAGGCAAGGTTGGCATTTTGAAGCTAAGATGATCTTGCCAGGATTGTAACGTTGACAGGTTTTGGTTTTTAGAAAAGCAGTCAGCCTGTTGACTATTTCGCTCTAGTTCATAATCGGCTTCATATCCCAGGATTCAGACCTTTGCTCTTTAACCTGGACTGTTAACTTTGAGGACTACAGCCTCAGTGCTTAAATTACCCATTTTAACAGAAGCCTACAAGTGTAGCCCGACATTCAGCTCCCTGAATGTAACTAGCCCTGTGATTGGTCCACTGAGTGGAATCATGTTTCCTGTATTTATAACATTTCCTTAATCCCTGCACACCAGCCAAACATTTCTTCTCCTCTCTATCCTTCTTCATAGGAGTTGCTTATGTAACGACAACCTGTATGAGCTTCACTCTAACATAAAATGATTAAAATCGCTGCAGTAAAGCGGGAAATGTAGCAAGACCAGAAACAGGTGATCTACAGACTACACTGCCCTCATGTGTTTTGGAGGGGTATTGCAGAGAGACAAGAACATGTCAACACAGAGATATATACTGCTAACAACTGTATCAACCAGTACTGCATGTTGCGACTTTTATTTCTTGTCTAAAATGTTTCATTCAGTGAGTTGGAAACAGTTTAGCTTGTGTTTCAAAGCAGCTTCACATGCTGCTGTCATGTTTCTTGTGTGTCTGTAACAGCTCATCAAAGTAGTTCATGTTGAAATTCAGGAGGTTTGCAGGTAGATGAGTCTCCTCATCCTGCTTTACCTTGATGTCCAAAATCATTAGAAAGTATATCATAAAATAGGACCTGATTTTAGTATTATGGTAATGAACAGCAATGTTTTTACAACATTTTGTATTAATAAGAAAGGTATTAACCAGATGGAATAGTTTTAGAAACTCTCATTTATTTTAAGGGCTGCACAGTAGCGCAGCTGTTAGTGCTGTTGCTTCACAGCAAGAAGGCCGCCATTTTGAATTCTAGTTTGGGACACGGTGTGCCTTTCTGTGTGGAGTTTGCATGTCCTCCCCGTGTATGTGTGGGTTCTCTTTGCGTACTCTGGCTTCCTCCCACAGTCCAAAAACATGCTCGTCAGGTTAAGTGGTGATTCTATATTACCCATGAGTGTAAAAGGTTGTCTATCTCTGTGTGTCAGCCCTGTGATTGACTGGAGTCCAGTCCAGGGTGTACCCCGCCTCTCGCCTTAAGACAGCTGGGATAGGCTCCAGCCACCTGTGACCCTGAACAGGATAAGCGGTATAGAAGGTGAATGAATGATTTCTTTTAATAGACCCTTTGATCGAGTCCCAAACTTTCATGAAGCCCAAGTGGGAGAACATTTCACATCTGGTATCACTAGAGTCTTTGGTAGAGGACCAAGGAACACATAATTATGCAGCAACATTGGACTCTTCCTGAGAATCCTTTTGTGACTTTGCACAAACATTGCAAAATCAACATCTTATGTGTGCACACTCACAAAAGAAGACAAAACTGAAACAGCATAACATGAAATACAAATTCAGTGTATGTTAAATGTGTTATTTAAACATGTCTGTAAAGAAGGAGTAATTTATCATCAGGTCTGTGCCTGTGTTAAAAGTCAGCTGGCATATATTTACTTTGTATATGAGATGTAGGAAATGTATAATGTAAATTATGTCACTTTATTGAATGACTGTGGCGCCATGACAGCATTACTATGACCTTTGACCCCTTCTGGGGTCAATAAGTCAGATCAATATGGAGCTATTCTTTCATTTGTTGTAAATGATTCTGCAGGAGGAGACATCCTGCTTCTGTTCTGAAGTACAACTTGTGTTCGCTTCACAGCTTGAGTGTAATCTCACCATCTGCAGGATGTCAAACAGTATGTTTGAGTATCTGTGAGAGTTAGAGGTCCACACTGACATGTGTTATGTTCAGATAATGTCTATTTGTTACGATATGTTCACTCTGAGCATTTTTGAGCCATGAATAAGAGAATTATCAATAAGGCTGAACCTGTTTGTGTTGTCTCATATGAAACGCAGATTAAAGATAAAATGATGTAGAACAACAGGCTCATGTCTTTACCGACTCTATACCTCATCATGTGACCCTTCTCTGAGAGAAAACTATAATAGCTGTGAATTTGAGGTACATGCCACAAGAAAATGAAGCTGATTTTATCTTAGGTTTGATTCTCTTCATCAGAAAAAAGTCATGACTTTTTGATGGTTGTAAAAATGATCATAGTTAATTTTTTTTGGTGGTGTGGTTTACAAATGTATGAAAAAAATGATCTGTTTGAAAGAACATCATGGCTGCATAAATTTCAAATGACATATGTAGTTATATATACTTTTCCTGCTTTAAAATCTTACATTTATATTCAGTATTTAGGAATAGATATCCTGTTTTCTGAGAAGAGACAAGCACTCATTCTGTGGATTGTTGCCAGTTTTCCCCAATGTTTACACTAAAGTGGTGTTTGACTGCGAGAGGGTTTTGCAAGATTTCCATTTTCTGTCTCTGTTGGTTGTGATGTCTCAGTTCTCACTTCTTTAATATCTGTTAAGTCTTCAAAAATGTTTAAAGTGTATCAGGCTTATCTTAACATAAAGCAAGTGCTGCCGACTTTTTGTCAATACTTGCTGCTTTTATTTGGTTAAGATCTTCATTTTAAGATGCTGTTGCTGTCCGCATAAGCTTGAGACACTGTATTATCCAACAACCCTTTGAGTTGCACAGCCTTATTAGCCTGCAGGGAGCACTGCTTTTTTCGTATTTGTTTTTTTTATAATTAACACACTGATATAAAGTAACAATGCTGGATGTTCATCCTAAATGTGTGCAGATTTTCAAACCTCTACATATTCACGTGTTGTAGAAATGCCTGAATCAGTTTGTAAACTGATGCTCCTTTCTCGTTCTCGACTTGCTGAAATGATGAGGTCATCAGATAATGATCCTCTAACTGGTTCATGACACTTTGAAGAAATGGACCTCAAACATCAAGGTCTGCCTTTAGCTCTGCCCCAGGCAGGCCTACAGAGGGCTGGCCAATCAGAGGGAAGAGGGTTTGTAGAGCAGGGAGCCTTAAAGAGACAGCAGCAGAAACCAAGTATTTCAGACAGAAGCTGAAATAAGGGCTTCAAAATCAGGGTTTTATTGAGCTGTGAACCATAAAAAGACCAGAGGAACAGCTAAAGAATCAGTGTATGTTAGCTGCACCATGTACATGTCCAGTGTGTGTGTTTGTGATGAGTGATATCTGGGTTTTCAGGTGTGTTTGTATGGCTGCTATGAAACGGTGTTAAATGTGAGACTGTAGGAGGGATGTTTGTCCCAGGATGAAACGGTAACTACTGTGGACATTGTGCAGGTGGCTGTGGTGTAACAGGGCTGCCTGCTCACTGTAGGAGTGCTGCTCACATTGCACACATGCAGTAGATGTTTACTCTCTCCCTGTGAGTGTGTGTGTGTGTGTGTGTTTCTGTGAAACATGCAGCGGTGAGGATGATGGCGTTAATTCATGTCTAGTGTTTTATTTTCATGTGCAGGTGTGTGTCTGTGTTAGGATGTGATTGAGTGTTTGTTGAAGGATGCAGGAGGGTGGATAGGAGTGGGAAAAAGTGGGAAGAACACACACATACAGGCATACACACACACACACACAAACACACACACTCACACTCTGTCACACACAAATACAGTCCTTCTTTTGTTGCAGAGAGGTTAATGCACCCAGAAAACAGAAAGAAAGAGAGAGAGAGCCTAATGGACAACGACGGGCCTTTCACAGCAAATATTTGGTCGGGAGGTCTCACACTAAAACCCATCCCCCTTTCTCTTCCTCTCTCTCCCTCTCTCTCTCTTTTTTTCCTCCCCCTTCTCTCCATGGCCAAAGGGAAAAGATCAGAACAAATTGTCACTCTGTGATCTGCCTACATGGGTACGTGGCTGTTTTCTTTCTCAAAAGAGCAATGCTGGAGGCCACGTATCTGGTGCCAATCATGTTGATGTTTGGGAGCAAACGGATGGAGACAAACAGACGTAAATCTGATTTAAAGTTATCGTACAGATTTTCCTGACATCCTTAAATTAACACAGTTACATAGAGACATTATTACGTTTTCTGTGAGCAAACAAGATCAAATCTGAAAAACCATGTAGCTCTGAGACAGGATGACTGCATGTCACAGCGTGCATCTGATCCCAGCATGCTAATGCTAACACTTTTCACTCCAGACTCTTTACATACAGCAGCTTTGTTAGGGGCCTAAACCTTTAGGATATGAAGATCCAGGTACCCCAAAGCTGCGTTTTTACATGTGCAGGAAGGTCAAGTGTTCAACACTCTGATAAAGCCAGCAATTAGTGACAATAAACAAGCACATATGGTTGGACTTTGGAAATATTAGCCTCTTTTTTCGTTATCAAACTAATGGAAAAAGAGACTAAACAAAGGTAGGATTACTGAAACATATTTCCCATCAGTCCCTCAAAGCTGCTGCTTGGACTGCTCTGTTTACGTAATCGTAGAGATTTAGGCCCTCGATGACTCCTTTCCTGCCATGTCCAGTTAATCTGTGGTCTCTGAGTGTGTGTGCGTGTGGCCAGATAGCGCAGGATAAGCCTGCATCAGCAGAATATTCAAATAAGAAACACATGCACACAGCAGAAAACAAATTCTCCTCTCATGAAATATTCTGTGTGAAAGCCGTGGGTTCAGTTAGCAGGAATCAAAGAAACAAAGATGATGATGATGATGATGATGATAATGATAATAATTATCTTATACTAAGATAAATATAAGGTGCTTTTGCTGCTGCTTGTTTCAGCTAAGGCTGTAGCTTTTTCAGTTAATTGAACGTTGTATATAGAGATATTTGCTCTTCTCTTTGAACAGATGCTCTGACACATTTTTTTCCAATATCATCCTAATTTTAATTCTAAATCCTAAATTGAGAAACAACCAACACCAAATACTCTGCCTATTCCAATGTAACTGAAAAAACAAAAACAAAAACAAAAAACATCAGTATTGGAGAAATACTGATATTTTGGTCGCTATTTGTTGTGTTGCACCTTTAGCTCTTGTAATTATTTAGGTCATATTGGGAAAATGTACCCAAAGCTAGGAATAAGGCATTAAAAAGCAGATTAAAAGCAAAAAAAAAAATTGAAAAATTAACTGTGAAATTTGGGTCACAGTGGTCCTGTCTCGACTCAAGACCAAATGGTAAGGACTTTCTCTCTCCATCCAGCTCATCATATACATGAAAAGAATTGAGCTCTGTCAGGATGAGAGCACACATCGCAGCTTTAGAGTGGAGATGCTAACAGCTCATCTCTGTTAATCAGGTGCAAAACTGGAGCAAACTGCACTTTGTGTGTGTTTTTGCGCTTGAATATCATTAAAGCTGTCTGCTTTGTGAATTAGACTTCAAGATGGAGCAGATAATGGGTGCAAATTATCCACAATTCTTAGTGCTGTTAATAGTCTCCATCATTCGTAGTGAATTCCAGGTGGTAGTACAGATGTTGTGCCCACGAGCCAGGAATTTAACCCACATTACTGCAACAACATCTGAGTGTGTGTCTGTTAAAAGCCTCGGGAACAGTCTGGTGTCTGTCTAACAATGACACATTTCCTATGGTTAACACTCAGACAGCCGTGCTCTGGAAGGAGAGGGGGTAACCTACGAATGGCACTGAGTGAAGCAGGTCAGACACACACACATATTTACACACCTTTACCTATTCCATGTATTTTCTCAAATATCTTGTGCTGGGGTGACGTACTGTATATCCTCCAGAGCTGACTGGTCACTGCTGTTTGTTTTTCAAGAAACATTTGTTGTTAGCATGAGCGGTAAGAGCCACTAAGATAAGGGAACTGTAGAAAAAAAGGTAAAAGCAGTCGAAAACACAAGATGTACTGGTGCATGTCTCATCCTCAACTGAGGCCAAAGATGTCTCCAGTAAATAATGAAACAGTAAATCAGCTCTACAAGCTCTTCTGTATCTGCCCTTTCTTAAAATGTGTCATAAATCCATCAGAGTAAAGGAGGTAGGCGCTGCCCTCAATCTAAAAGGCAATTTAAGCGGTGAACTCTCTTATGTGTTTTTCCACTCACTGACTCTCTTGATTGGTTGGGTTTCAGGGCTCAGCTTGCCATTGGCTGTTGGTCCACTCACTCGTGAAATGGTTCTTTTAATTTGTGACCAATGCTATTGCTGAGATGGCCTTTGCTTGATCTCTTATTTAAATTTTCCCAATTATTGAGATATGACATATCAACAGAGGAAATATGTACTTTGGGATAACTTCATCCAGCCGTGATGTATAAACCTCTTCATCTAAAGCTGTTGGTCGTGGTATCTTTGTGGTGATAGCAAGAAAAGGAAAGTATGTATGTTTTATTAAATGTATGGTGTGGCCATGGAGTCAGTTCTGGGTAGATTTGCATTTGACCTGCAGTGATCTACATCAGAGGTGTCCAAACTTTTTCAAAATAAAGGTCACATTTGATTTTGTGAGAATGACCGAGGGCCAGTGGCTCTTACCAAAGCCCAACTGATTAATTAGGCAGATTATAGCCCATCGCCAATTAATCGACTTCGATCAGTATTTAACCTAAATATATTAACTTTATTGCTGTGCAAAGATTCTGTTGCTCTGTCACCAGTCATTTAAGAACAAGTTTTTTTTTTATCTCCCTTGCAGGTTTGAGATCCAGATGATTATCTTTGCAGGATAAACAAAGATTTATGCTTTGTCTTGAAACATATTTTGGATATTTTATAGAATTTATGTTTATTTACAGTATATATCCTGTTTATATCAATGTTCTGATTTCATATATCAGACAATATATTGGTTATCACTTTTTTTTTCAGCCCCCAATATTGGAATCAACATTGGCCCCAAAAATCTCATACATTGTCCCCAAAAATCTCATATCAGTCAGGCTCTAATTCTTACTTATTTATTAACTGTTAAAGTAACATATGAACGCTCTATTTGTTAACTATTTCTTTTAGTGATTCCTTAAAAACATAATTTGCTAAGTGTGGTCAAACATACTTGTTCCATCATTGCAGACTTATGAAATCAAACCTCACCTGTCCTTCTATCATCTCTTGATACCACAGGATCAGTGGTCAGTTTTCCTCAGTGTTACTTGCGGCGTAAACATCAGCAAACTCTGCTTCTAACCAAGGACAGTGTTCTCCATTAGGGTGTGTTATAAAGACAATATGTCAGGATTTTAGAAAAAAACACATTTATACTGGAAATGTCCAAAAATGATCATTCAGAACCTGCAGTTTTTATAAACTGTTTCTTTTCCAGTGTAGATCCTTGAAAACATTGTGACTATAAAGGGTGTCTTTTATTTCCTCAATACTGTTTTCAACATTTAGAGCTTGGCTTGTACGTCAGTGTGTAAAAACCCACTTTATCATATGTTTGAGTATGTATGTGCGTGAGTTATTCACCTGATAGAAGCGTTAATGAGATTTTTCAGCAGCTCTAACACTCAAACAGTCATCGACTATTTTAGAAATTCACACGTGACAAACGTTTTTACAGACTCAGCAAAAACACAACCACCATTAAAATGTGTGGGTGCCCCCCCCCCAAACACACACATACACCCATACACATGCACACACCATCATCTTGCTTAATCCCCTTTGATGTGCGCGCGCGCACGCACACAAAGACAGACTTTATCACACCTTTTAGTCACTCCACCAGAGCAGTAATCATTACACACACACTCGCTCACTGACATGTCAGTCATTTTAACACCATGCTTCCCCATGGGGGGGTTAGAGGTTTGGAGGGAGGATTTTAAAGACATACACACACACATTTTATCTGAAACAAAGAAGACCTGTGCTCCTTCAATGCAAATGTTAAATGTTTCTTGTATTTTATACCCGACACCAAAGATAATTTAATAACATGATAACAACGAGCAGATCAACAACATGACCACATGGAGAGACAGTAGAGAAGAGTGATGAAAAAAGGCAGAAAATCTACATGCTAAGAATTCCAGATGGCATAAAAATTACATGAGACCGGTGTGAGAGCAGCTGTGATTTCCATAGGAAGAGATGGATGTGCATTGATGTAATACTATCCTACATAATGAATGAATACAGAGGAGCTGGAGGACAGGGTGGTGTCTATTCACCGTGCAGTGAGACGCACGTGTCCGATAACCGACCTAATGTCATTTCACAGATTATCTGTGTTAAAGGAAGGAGGAGCAGGGAGGGGAGAGGGGAGAGAGGGACCTGGGAAATTACATTCAGTCATGGTATAATTATACCTGAAAAATTGGAAAGGACAACTGTTTGTGTGTGAGTGTGTGTGTGTGGCTGCAAAACAGACCGGCCAATGGCAGAATGGCTCGATTTACCGCGGTAACCTTCAGGCAGATGGGCCCGAGGTAGCAAATTAAGCCTGCCAGCTGAATCTGCAGATCAGCACAATGACTTCTTACTAATATTATATTTTTTTTAGGAGGAAGAGACAGATTTTAAAAATCTTTTACATGCTTCAAGTTTAAACTTGATATTGTTACAATTTCTAATCATTTGATCTGAAGAGAAAGTGAGAACAGAGGTCTTTGAGATGTTGCAGCAACATCCTTTTAACATGCAGAAGCTCGATCAATAAACAGACACAGTCAATACATTTTTAATGCCAGTTTACTACCCCACATGAAAGACCTCTTGAACCTTCTAATCCAGCCTGTAGAGCTAATCCCATATTCACAGCTGATGAATTTTAGAACAGGAAAATAAAATAAATGAAAAACAGAAAATAGGATGAAATCTACATTTAAGTTGTAGTATAACTTTGTAGCTATGTGGAGTATTTCTAAAACTGACTTAATCTGTGCATTTATCTGAATCAAAACAGTACACTTCTTTGACATGAGAAAAACCGGAATGTTTTCAGGCTGTAAATGTGCTTATTTGCTCTGCAAACATTTACTTGCGCATTTTCATTGGCTCTAATGAGGACCCTTTGGCTTTTTGCACCAGCCTCAAGTGGACACTTGAGGAACTGCATCCTTTTGAAAGTCCTAATTTGTCAACACCGGAAATTTCCTTTGGCTGCTACTTATTGTTAATTATCCAACACTCTTAAAATGAGAATGGTTTCTCTTTAATTTTTTCTGAATTGACCACACCAGTCTGAAGTCCACTTGTAGCATATTTATTAGTCCTTATTTAAACGCAGAGATTATCTTTTATTATTTTCTGTATTTTTAGGGGGTTGTAAAATAAAGGGTTATACTATATATTTGATTTATGAAAGTTATGTCCTGGACTCATCAGCCTCTCTAAGTAACAGTTTCTTCTTTGGCATAGTTTGATGTGCAGCTTTGATCCACATGTTGTTGGAGACATTTTTGTGCAAGACACATTAAAAATAAACCAAAATAGCTTTCTATTAGTACAAAGTTTTGCATTCCAATTTCTGGTCTGTTCTCCTGAAAAGAGGAGGTGTGGTTTGATATTTGAGGAGATGTAGGGTGGGGTTTGAAGGGAGCTTACAGCTGACAAAGATACCTCTAAAATGCTCAGGTTACATTTACACAAACTAGTATCACCTAGATTACATGATGTTACCATGCAGTGTGTAAGTGATGTTTAATAAATGAAGAGATCAGTGGTATACAGTAAATACCAAAATGACATCCTGCAGCTGCTTCGTAGTAAAACCCACTTTAAGTGAACAAGCTGACAGAAGTCTGTCGTGTTTGGCTTGTCTTGTAAGGACGTGTTTCTACCACATGCTCCCCTAAGAGTGTCTAGAACCCAGACATGGCGTGTTACATTCATGTTTATTCATCCACTCCCTCAATAAATCACCAGGGAGCTTACAGGGCACATGGCTTGTTTTCAAACTGTCTTTGACTTTGCTGGCAGGCTTTTTTTTTATAATTAGAATGTAAAACAGAAACACCAGCTCTTCATTTGGAGGGTTTCTTGTTTGGTACAAACAGATGAAGACAGTGAGAGTTTGCCAGATGATGAAATATAACCTTGGGATATAATTGCTTTCTCATGTAGAAGAGTCAGGTCTCACATGAACTTCTATTACTCTTTTTAAAAGTACAACTATTTTAGTATTCATCTACTCGTATATAATCCTTGAACGCATAACGGATGGGTCCAGGAAAAATAAATTGAGCCTACACCTTGAACGTATCACATTCAGACAGTTCCCCCAACAAGTAGAGCAGCTGCTCCCCTAACCCTGAGACGATCTGTGATTTTTCATCCTGTCACTCTTTGATCATATAACTTCATTTTTTAAGACATTTGAGCTTATTTAGATCTAAAATTATGATTAATTGTTGTACAATTTTGGCACTTTCATTTTTCAGTAAGTAGCACACAGAAGAAAAGTGTCAGAAACTCTCATCCACTGGAAACAACATGTTTTAAGAGAGACACAAGAGGCAGGATAGGATTCAAAAAGCATGTCAAAAGTATGGAAGAAAAATCTCTTTGGAAAAATCCCCTCCCCATGGTTATCTTTTTGATTAGACAGCTATTGCACTTTGAACCTTTATGGAAAATAAATAAGTACAAAAGCAGAGTTTTGCGCTTGTGTTGGTTGTGTGGTTTTGACAGCATTTTGTAGAATGTAATTTGTAATGGAAGAATTTTTAATTTTTAAATGTTGTCCCCAACTGCATGGTGGTACAGTGGTTGGTGCTGTTGCCTTACAGGTATGAGGATCCTGGTTTGATACCCTGGCTGGATAGGAGCCTTTGGACTTAACATACTCTCCCTCTCTCTTTCTTTCTTTCTCTCTCTCTCTCTCGCTCTCTCTCTCTCTCTCTCTCTCTCTCTCTCTCTCTCTCTCTCTCTCTCTCTCAGTACTCCAGCTTCCTCCCTAAACATAAGGGCTGGGTCAATATGCTTTTCTCCTGATTTGATTCTTTTACGATTTTTGGGGTGCCATTTGAATTTAAACTGCATTTCTTCGATATTGGCAATTTTTGATATTTTACTTCGTTTATTTAACACCAGCCCATGAAAAGTTGAATGATGATGATGTCTACAGACTACATCAGGAGCCATATTTCCCCCAAAAATGAACATCACATGTGAGTCAGTTTTTAAGACGTATTCAGGGGATCTGACATCATGTTACTTGATAGTCAAAGAAAATAATTTCGGCCTCTGCTGGAGAAAAACAGTATTTTTTTTCAACCAAGCTCATAAACAAAGACTGAAATTAAGGATTTGAATTTTTATTATTTTCACATTATTTTATTTTTTTATTTTAAAATTGTAAAACAAAAAATCCAGACCCCCCCACCCCTACTTTACATTACATTAGCATTACATTATGATTTTAACATCCAGGGCTGAAAACAGCTTGCACTGTGGGGTATTTTTCTGAAACCACAGCAGTTTATCTGCCTGTTTTATGCTATTTCTTAAAAGATTCTTGGGTAAAATTCAAGACAGAAGAATGCAATTCTTTGCATGTAATAACAACAGGAAATATCTCTGTCCATGGTGCTGAAAAGTGCTGCATAACTGATATAATTAAGGAAGCTGCTTTCCAAAAGCGGTGCCTAAGAATCAGGCATTGTGAATGTGTGTGGGAATTAGATAGTTGTTATAGCGTCTCTATGCAGTAAAGGGGATTTTTAATGTCCATTGTGTTACTTTTGTTGAAACAACGTCCCTGCTTCTCTCCCTGCACAGAGAGACATTGAGGCCAAGAAGCAGCAATAAAAATTCCAGAAGAAACCCAACATGTGAGCTAAATATATTATTGTATTCTGGATGTTTGTGCGGCTGCTTTATATCACTGCTTGGCTCTCAAAGTAGTCAGTTCAGATGTCTGTCTCTGACGCTGTGACTGCTCCAGGCAAGACATCTAATATCAAAATTTGTTGTAGTTGTGAAGCTGGCATGATGGTGCATAAGTGCTGGAACATGTGAATGAGACAGTTTGTTGGATAATAGAGCAAAGACAGCCATCAAAGTCTGTTAGGAGAATGATAAAGAGATCAAATCAGGTCACAAAGAGTGGATGGGATTCAAAATGATGCGTTGAAAATAATCCTAAAACACATTAAATTTATGCAGCATGTGCCATTTTCAGAATACATCTCTTATCGTGACGCACATATGAAAGTACTGCCATCAATAAAGAAAAAAAAAACCATTTAAATTTTTTGTTTAATCTGAGCTGTTTTTGTGGGTCATGAGTGAAGTCTTTGTGCTGCAGAAAATGGAATATTTTTTGTCTTAATTGAATGAAAATGTTCCTGTCGTACCTCCCAGTGACTGTCACTAATCTTACACCCCCACCTTAAGATATAATTAGCCCCCTTCACATTCACTTACACCCCCCTCACACCCACACACACACACACACACACACACACACACACACACACACACACACACACACACACACACACACGTTTCCCTGCTGGTGGACAGCCCTTTAAATGTTGCCCTTTGGATTATGTTTTTTGAACAGTGAGCTTTTTTGTTCTGTGAATTCAGCTTTGGTTGCATAAAAACACACAGCCAGACATAAAACACAAAGATTGCATTTTTTTCCCCTTTCAGGCGTGTTTACTTCCTCTCTGTCTGCACACTTACACACACACACACACACACACACACACACACACACACACACACACACACACACACACACACACACACACACACACACATACACTTATGCACACACTCTTCAGATGCAGAGCTTTGATAATGGCAAACACACCTCTAGCCCCACACTCCCACTGGGGTTGGTCTCCCCAATCATCTCCTCCTCCTCATCTTCATCCCTCTTTACCCCCTCCTCCACCTCCACCACCCCCTCATGGAGCTGTTGCTAAGGAGCCCTGGTGACCAGGGAGTTTTCTGATTGGATGAGGTGGGGTGAAAAGAGGAAGCTGGTGTTGGAGGAGGGTTGGAAGGAAAGAAAGAGTTTGGAAGGGGGGAAGACGGGGAGATAATTTAAAACAAGATGGGGAGTGTGAGTGGCTGCAGGGGGGCGAGTGAGATAGACGAAAAATAAAGATAGAGAGAGAGAGATAGAGATGGCCAAAACACTTTATTTTGGCTCACACAAAGAGACATCATGTCTGGAGACAACCACACACAAACACACTCTTTTTATGTATTACTGTTAATGTGAGAGACAGTGTTTCAAGCAAAAACTTATACAGATACACAACAACCCAAAACAACAGTTTTTAAATGAACCATACACTCCCTCACTCTCACATGTTTTGTGTTTGATCTTCTGTTTACTGTTTTCTTAAATGATTATCATATAAAAATATTAAAAACTGTCCTCCAAAAATCAGCTTCTTCAGTGTGAAAGATTAGAAGGCAGTTTTAAAGTTTTAAATGAACTGTATTTATTTAACGATTCGTCTGTCCGTCTGATCACTGAATCAAGACAAGCATGATGGGCGAGGCTGCTCTGTAAAGCATCCATCAGTATTAATTTATACCATTACATCACTGGGACAGCCACAGAGGGCAGGTTTAAGGTTGTGTTTGCCCTGATTGTACTAAATGAATTATTTTCTTTTAATCTTTTGTCTGGATAAGCAAGGTAGTTCTGTTCAAAGTGTCTGGGTTCAAGTAAGGGATAATGTGACAAGACGTGTTGGGGTCTTATCAGACCCTGTCAGGGTTTTGTATCCCATAACTACCCGCTATGGCGATGGATTCTTCTCTGCCTGTTGTTGTTGAGTTAACACCAAACCTTCCTCATTCTGATCTCCTTCTTCTTTGAGCTTTTGGGTTGATTCACCTTTAAAAAACAGTCACAACTTTGAACCCTGCTACTATCATCAGCACTGCTCATGTTTCAAGTTTCTTTGTAGTGACCAGAAACCTTAAGGTTCTCTCCCCTGCTCTGCTGCTGTCACTAGGATTACTGGACAGGATCTAGTATGAAACTATGTATGTTGTTTAGCTTGCTGAATTAGCATGCTCACAAAAGTTTATGCTTCAGTCACATTAATAAAATGATGCTAACAAAAGCTAACGGATTCACCTCACCTTACGGTTTGTGATGTCAGCAATCAGAAGCTGAACTCTTGGAGCCCCGTTTTGCAGATTCGTTTAACAGGGTGTGTGATTGTTTTGCCTCTGGTGTTGCTCATGTTAGTGAAAGTTAAGTCAAGGGGCTTTGACCAATCATAGTCAAGCACCTTAAACAGTTGGAGGTACCAGTAAGAAATCTGGGTAAAAAGAAACGTCTGATTAGGTTGTCATTACCTTTGCTGTGAAAGATTGACGACCACTGTCATGGGGATTTCGGCCAATCAGGATCAAGTATATCATGCAACTAAAGCACACATCACTGCTATTGATCATTTGTCATTGTAGACAAATGGTTCCCTATGAGGTTCATCAGATGTTGAATTTGTTTGTATGTGGTAAAATATAATATGATATAATCTTCATGTTATATCACCTGGTTAGATACTTGATTCTGATTGGACAAACCCTCACAACAGAGGTTATTACATAATCAGGGATAAACATTAACTAGCTTATGTTTTGTTCATCAATAATATGCCTTCAATTGAATAGTTTGTTCATAGTATTTCTTTCATCAAAAGTCACATGACTTCCTGCTCGCTTGACAGCTGGGGGTAGTTGGTGTCAATGTCTTTGTATTCCCGTCATTCAAACCAGTGTCAGGTGACGCTCAGTGCTTCTCATGGATATTTTTTTAAGGTTACCTTGTTCATCTGAATACAAAGCAAAGTGATGTCACATGGTCTTAGTACATATCTGATGAGAATTAGGAGGAAAAGAACTTGATGAAACATAGTCGCTCTAGTTTACCCATCAATCAGATGGCTTAATTTCACTTGTTAAAATGTCTGGCAGATTATTTTTAAAGCTGGCTCTTGTACAGTAAAGATGATGTCATCCACATTGACATTTGATTTATGCTAACCTGCTCCATTTATCACAAACCAGTCCAGACGGACCGTGATTACAGAAATCTTTTGTCTGGTTATATCAGCGTCATAATCAGTCTTTCCTGTGCAGTGGTCTGCTGTGGTCACACACACACACATACACACACACATTATGTAGAGACAATCACACTGACACACACACAGGTAGGCAGAGGATTCAGCCTTAATAAGCCATTCACAGTGGCGCAGAGCTGCAGCCGTCCTGTCAGAAGCCTCTGGCTGAGCCTTCAGAGCCGACCTAACATTTATTTAACCTCCAGCTGGATGCAGCTCTCTCATCTGCTTCAGTGCAGCTCACTGACTCACTGCTGCGCTGTCTGCTGGCCTGCTCGTGTGGAAGCAAGGCTAAATACTTTACAATATGAGGAGCATTATTCTGTATTGAAAAATATGCTAATAGGCACATTAAATCAACACACAAATATGACTGTGGCTCCAGAAACAAATGGGTAACTCATGTATAAATCATTATGGAGCCGTAGACATGACACACAGCTTTTGTTCTTCGATTCAGACTCTACTGGAAAGCCTTTTGTGGGGCTGCCGGACATATTTGGGCGGCTGCCAGCTCCCAGTGGGTGGGTGTGGTTTTTGACTGTGAGCAGTGTGCCGGAGGGATCACTAAATGCTCTCTTTGTATGTCATGAATATGTGATGTCGTGACAAAGGTGAGAGGGGACGTCTTAAGTGAGATTTGAATGTCAGCAGGAGATCTTCAATATTTCACATGAAGTGAGGAGGAGGAGGGTTCGTTGTTAAGTGGAGTAGAAAAAGACTGAGCTGGAAAACCATCAGGACGCCATGTTGCAGTGATTTGTGACTTTATTTTTCACTGACATGAAGATAACTCACTTTTAGATACACTTTTAGAGTTTGAAGAAACATGAGAGAAAGAAACACCAAACATTTACCAGCTTTCACTGTTTCGGCTTCATATCACGGCTGATAATTCGGTAGGAAATCTTCAATAATTGTTCATGACTATAGTAAAAAATGTGGGGTTGAGACTCAAATATGGTATATAAACAGTTTTTATTGGATCACCAATTGGAAGAGTAATGTGCTTTAAAATGTAAGAATTCATGTTCTTATTAAAAATATCTACTAAACCGTGTGAACAACCTCTTCTTCTCTAGTTTAGTGCTGTGGCAGACATGTGTTTGCGATACACTGCCCCCTGCAGTTTGAGAACAGACGCCGCGCAGAGTGTGAAAAAGCATTACAGCCACATATATTCTCTTGTGCGGATCTTGTACGTCCAACTTCCATGCGTCACATTCATGCAGAATGGTACAGAGCTTTAACAGGTCTTGAATGGGGAGGGACTTCGTGATAAAAGCCTAAAACTCATCAAACTTGACATCCACAAAATTTACAGTTAGAAGAATTGTCCCCATTTAAAGAAAGGCATAAAGAAATGGTGTGTCAGTAAAGAAGTTAAGAATAAAAAAGTAACACTTAGTAACGTTTTTGTGTTAGGTGTGAATTTTTAGTTTTGATTACAAATTTTCTCTGTCCTCCGTATCTCTTCTTCTGGATTATTCATGTCAGTATTGAATACTTTATAAACATGACGTCACTGAAAATTGAGAGTACATAGAAAAAAAGAAAGATGACGAACAATGGTGAAGAGTGTTTTCATTAGTATGATATCATCAATCTGATCTCCTCTTTGTGCTCCTGCTCCTCCATCTTTTCTCCTCTTCTCTTTTCTGCTGCTTCTGCTCCTCTTCAACATCTTCTCCTGTAGTTTCTTCTCTTCCAGCCTCCCTCTCCGTTTCTCTCCCTCCATCCTGTCTCTGTGAAAGTGATGGGTAGAAACTGACAGGGGGGAACGGACTGATTGGGGCCCCCCCCCTCATCTTGTATTTGCTGTTCAGGCCGTCTGAGCAGCCTCTGCTTCACGGTTCTGGAAGAGCTGCGGAGGATCTGGATGACTTCACATGATGTGGTCTTGTTGTCTGCTCTGCTTTTTTCTTTCTCCTTCGGTGTGTGTTTGTGTGTTTAGATCTGCGGTGCTGAGGTTGATGGTCTTCCTCTAAGCACCAAGGGAAATATATATGACTGATAAGGGCTGGACTGATACGAAGATTGCTGCAAAAATTGTCTTTTTTTTAATAAAAACTGACATCTGATGTGATGGATATGCTGCAGTTTGAAGGATTTGGTTTTTATGATTCCATTTAATGTTATGTGGTGGTATTAAAGAAGATGCAGAGACTGACTTTCCATCATCAGCTATGATAAATGCTGCAGTCTTTGTCAGTCAATAAACGATAAAGACTTGATCGACAGCTGGCCAACAAAGTCTTCAGGGTAAAGCTTTTAAAAAGTATAATTTAAGGATCAGAGGATGTTAAAGTGAAATATAGTTTATAGTTTAGGATGGTTTCAGTGTGTTTAGAAGTGTTGATTATCAGCTGTGTATCTGTTCATCATGCAGCTGTCAGTCAAAGTGTGCTACTGACACATCACACAGGTATTCTTATCACTGCAGGTGTCACTCATCATTCATTAAGGAGCCTCATGAAACAGCTCAGCCGACTTCACCCCAGGAACTCTGGGACTGACTTATCTGAGAGCAGCAGGGTTCCTCCCTTCAGGGCTGAAGAAACACACACTCACACACGCACACACACACACACACACACACACACACACACACACACACACACACACACGCACACGCACACGAATGCACGTATCTGACCAATCAATCAACCTAGCATGGTCCCTGCTCCTTCTATCTTTTCCTCTCCTCTTCTTGCAGGGGTTTTCCTTTCATTCTTTATCACCTCGTTCGTTCTTCTCTTTTTATATCTTCTACAGAATGAAACCAGTGAACTGCCAGTCTTCCCACTGCATCCCTCTTTATCTCCCTTCCTCCTCCACTCTTTCCATCCATTTGATTAAAAGTAGGTCATTCTGCAACATCGAGCCGCAGCTCCTACCAAGCATGTCATACACATATACATGCATATCGCCTGGCAACCAAGCGCTCCCCTCCACCATCCCTTCTCTGTCCTGCATCCTTGTTCTCTCCTGCTTACCTTCCCTGGAGGTCGGGCTCAGTGCAGAGGGCTGGATCTGCAATCTGACACTGCTTTGTTTAGTCTCCGCTCTGCAGCCGGTGAGGGGCTGGAGGTTAATTGAGCAGGACTTATTGGAGGAAAAGAGGGTTAAATTCACACACGCATACATTTTATCAATGGAGGTCCAGTGAAAGAGCTCAGAAACAGTCTATAGCTCTGAATCTAATCTAAATGTCAAATAAAGAAATTTCCCTTTTTTGTTGAGAATCTAATGTCTTACGTTGATGATTTGATGACATAACTCTGTCAGCTTATTATTGAGGAGGAAAAAAAGATGAGTGCTGAAGAAAAAATATCAGGTTCACAAACGGTTTTACGATGATTGTTCTCTGTAACAAAAAGAAGAATGTGTAGGTCTCTACATGTTGCCCCTGTGATAGGATGGAGACCTGTTCAGGGAGGACCCTACCTTGTTGGCTGTCGGTAAGCCTTTGAGACAAAAGGCTGTATGAAATATGGTCAGGGTCTCCTCGGTTTTCTAAAATGGTGTTGGGACCTGGGGCCTGCTCAGAGGTGCAGTGGTTAGCACTGTTGCCTTGCAGCAAGAAGGTTCCTGGTTTTAGCAGGGAACTCTCTGTTTGAAGTCTGCATGTGTGGGTTACCTCCAGGTCATTTGGCGTCTTCCCAGTCCAAAAACTTGCTTGTCAGGTGTACCGGTCACTCTAAATTTCCCTCAGGTGTGAGTGTTTACATGAATGGTTGTCCATCTCTATGTATCAGTCCTGTGATCGACTGCTGACTGTTCAAGAATGTATCCCGCCCTTCTCCCAGTGACTGCTGGGATGGCTTCAGCACCCCACAACTCAGAAAAAAGAAGAAAAGTGGTGAAAGATGATGGATTATTAGCTGTGAGATAATGGGCTGCATGAAACAAGGTGATGGTCTGGATGATGTCAGCTGCTGGTATCTGAAGTGGTGTTCGAAAGCTATGGGGCTGCACGGTGGTGCAACGGTTACACTGCCTCTTCACAGCTAGAAGGTTAATGATCGGGGCAGTTGTCTTCATGAGTGGGTTCTTACCAGGTACTCCAGCTTCCTCCCACAGTCCGAAAACACGCTCATGAGGTCGATTGGTCACTCTGAATTGCCTGTAGGTGGTTGTTTGTTATTTGATTATTCTACATCTACTTGGCTCCAGCCTCTTCCAACCCCTGTGGAATAAGCAGTAAAGATAATGGATGGATGGATGTTGTAAAGCTCGAAGACAATGGTCACTTTATTGGAAATCCTGACTCCAAGTAACTTTCAGCTTCTTGAGCTTCTCTTTGCATTTTGTTGGCTGTTAACATGTTTAACTCTGCTTTTAAATAGGTGCGTGAATATAGGCTTTAAAGAGGAACTGCTGTGTTTTTTCACTTTTAACTCTCACATTTTAGAGTCTCTAAACAGAATAAACATATTAAAAGTCAGAGGGCATGCGCTGATTCCATTACTGCACAGGAGTAATGCTGTCCCACATGTTGTCATGTCTCTCATGATAGCAGACTGATGGATTACCCTCTATAAGATAGATTACACTCTTCTTCCCACTGATTGTCATAAATATACTGAAAACTGGGTTAACAGTGACTACACCTACACCTCCTACACATTGCCCAATTATCCCATCAGCTCCAGAGAAGAGTTGTCATGGCAACCCATTTAAAGATCATCTATACCAAGGAAATGATGTCACTGTTGCAGATGCCTCGTTAAATTGTGACCCGTGACCCACTGCTATGTGTATGACTTACCAGTGTGTGTGAGTGTTTGTGTGTTTTTGTGTGTGTGTGTGTGTGTGTGTGGAGGGGGTAGACAGTAATGGACCGGGGTTCAAAAGCCTTAGCTGGAGGGTGAATTGGAGGTTGGTGGGCGGAGCTTACATTACATGTATGGAGCAGAATATTACACCCACACACACTCGCATGCAGAGCTCCGGGGGAGTCATTAGTGAATTGGTGAGTGCCAGACCTGTTATAGATCAGCAGGGAATAGCAGGTAATAGACTGGACTTTAAAGTGCCCACTCTGACACACACACACACACACACACACACACACACACACACACACACACACACACACACACACACACACACACACACACGCCCTGCTGTCCCGTGAGGCTGTTAAAAGCAGGTCAGAGCCACACTGAGCTGTGTTTGACGGAGAGCATCAGTTGTTTCTTGATTCACTTCACACTCTCAGTCTTTATTATTTACACTCTGTGTACAAACATCGTGTTTACTGTCTCATCTTTAATTCAGGCAGAGTTTTCTTTCAGGATGATTTTATTTCAAAGGAACCTCAAGAAATTTACTGGGCAATCAAGTGATATGAATTAAAGCAAAAGCTCAGTGCAGAAAATGCAGAGAGAGGCAGAGGGGCAAGAAATAATCTGTTGATCCATTTTCAAACTCCAGTTTAAATTGTTTACTTTCATGTGACATGACTTTGACTGTTGTTGATTGTTGTTGATTCTGTTTAAATATCTGTCATCTCAAATGAGAAATAAAGATGTGACAGTAATGTTGGAAAAAGTGGAATGTTGAATAAATAAAGAGAAGTGGGTGTTTTATCTTTCCAAATGGGTGTCAGGTAGTCAGACTGTCATATAACAGCATGATTAATACAGTTAAGGCCTAAATTAATTGTTTGGTGCTGCAAAATTAATCCCTGTAATCAAACTTCAGGTCAACAGCAACACATTTGACACAGTCAACAAAACAAAATCATTCAAATTTAGAAAAAAAAAACAGTTAATTTCAAAGTTTAATTGAACTGTTGTCACAATGTCCCTTACTTTGATGGTAAATATGAACCATGAAGTTAGAAACGAAAGACTTGTTGACTTGTTGAAAAACACGTCCCGCAAAACACAACACGATCACAGAGACAAGGAGAGGAGCTGAGGATGAAAGTGGATGAACTGAGTTGGCTAAGCAGATTTACAGAGAGAGCACTGTGCTGTTCTTAGGCTTTATACTGTCCCTTTAATGCCCATGTGGTAGCTTTCCATGATTTACAGCTCAGAAAAATCCCCATTTTTCTCTCACACTGGTGTTTTAGAGAACTCTTATTCAGCCTCTGTCTGAAGCACTTTGTTTTAGTTGCTGTATCTTTAAGACTCCCCGTTCCACAAACCCACTTCCCTCTGATTGGCCAGCCCTCTCAAGGTTTATCAGGAGTGGAGTTATGGTATCCTCATGGTGATTTGGACCAGTTAGGACACTTATGTGATGACATCATCATTTCAGCAGGTCTTGTGAAGATCTGCCGCTATTTTTCGAACAGAGCACTTTGAGCAGTTTACAGACATATTCAGGGATTTCTATTTTCAGTTTGAAAAGCTCTACGTTGAGTATGAAAATCCAGCATTGTTACTTTATATCCTTTTAATGTACAGTACCCCCTCTTTAAGTAACATTTAACTCGACTGCCAGATTTTTTGTGATTTTGAGTGTGTGGACTCTGGTTGTTGGTCGTTAATGTGTTTCATGTTTTGTGCTGTGTTGGTCATATCGCTGCACCACACAACAAACAGTTAAATCTGTTGTTATTAGTTTTCCTCTGTGGGGTCTCTCATTATCAGTTAAAATGTATTAATGTGGGCAGGGCTTAAAGGCAATCCAGGAAATCAATATACCTCCTGCAGATAATGTATACAGTCGTGCAGTCTGTGCCCGTGAGGGATAATTTGAAAGAAATTAGGGAATCTCTAAATCATGATGAGGGTTGCTGTTTAGTTTCAGCTTTATGCCAGATTCAGCGAGCTTATTGAGTCATTGTTTTACAGTTAAAGCACTCCCCTGTGTTTGTTTTCAATTAAGACTTAATTACTTGATCCTAAATGTACGATAATGACCCCCAGAATAGAATTAAGTGAATGAAATTAGCTTACAAGTAATTACATGTTATTAACAGAGGCATTGTTGAGTGATCCCTGCTCATGTTTTAGCATGCACTGCACTTTATGAAACAGGGGCTGTATGTTTGGTACAGTTAGATCTTTTTATATGATATTATGTATCGTCTATGTATAGATAATATTCAGCTCTGCCTTTATTCAAACCTGGTGAGAAACTGAGGTTACTGAGGCCCCTATGAGCTTAACCTTACAAACGATCACACAACAGACATGAAATAGTTCACTACCCCATGCTTGTGTGAAGGAGGGTTTGGCTGTTGTTTCAGGAAAGTATTTTGTCTCTCCCTTCTGATCTCTAATGTTGATAAGTGGAAAGCTACATCTACATCTCTTGTTCTTCCCACTTCTGAAATATCAGATCATACGTCAGTATGTTAAACTGTTGAGCCTTACACGTTTGTGTGTGTCAGTATTACATATAGCTGCATCCTGATGCACTTAGATTGTCCTCAAGTAGGGCATACTACTACTGTGCCCTTTGGCAATGCACTTAACCCAGTTAAACATTTCTCCACAGATGTTTAATACATACCCTGCAGTTGTCAAAGGGGGATGTATCGCCAAAACACATATCAGAGGAACTATTTAACATCAAATCGAGTTAAAGACGATGTCAAAGTTTAACGTGCTGTAAAGGTATTGTCACACAGATGTAGACATGAAAAATTACGTAACACATCTACATAATGCACGAAACAAAAATGTACTTATTTAATATTTATGTTCTGTGTAGTTATTAAAGCTAAATTTCTCTGACTTTCAACCACATCCATATGCAAACTGTGCCATCATGGAAACATGCAACATCTTATCATGGTCAGAGCGTGTTTGAGAAAGCCAGCAGAGATATAGCTTCTTAGAAACAACAAGCCGAAGTTCAGAAAAGCTACTTTCGGCATGAGAACGACAGGTGACTGCTTGAGAGTGAACCTACTCCACAGATTGGTGATAATTTTGACATGAAGTGGGAATTGTGCTGTTGAGAGGAGTTTGCTGTGAGGTTACTTTTTCTGTAACATTATTTATTTGGGCCTCTTATTGACTGGAAAGTTAAAGGACTGGGTCTGATTCTCACAGGAAAACATGAATCCATTTACGGCACATCGACCAAAAGTCCCTTTAATGACACTGCCAGCTGACAAAGTTTAGCAGTGAGATACGAGATCTGTTTTTTTTTTTTTTTTTTTAAATAAAATAAATAATAATACTTGATTCTTGGATTTATTTTGTAGTAATGGAGGACACTGCCAGTGCGACTGGCAAAAAGAAAAAGGACAGAAGAGCAGAGGAAAGCTGAACAGGAGAGTGATAGAGCACGGGCTGAAGGCTAAAACACAGGCTAAAGGCTAAAAAACAGGCTAAAGGCTAAAACACAGCTGCTCAAACCCAACTGGTTTGCACTACTATGTCATCACAGAGAGTAAAAACTGAAACAAAAAGCCTCTAGTGCTTAAAGATTGTTTTTCTAGCTGACTGTCTCACACTCAAATACAGTTTTTGGTTTATAAGGATGAGCTGCACACAGCTTGCTGCACCACTTTTATAGATTTTTACAACATTTATCTCTAGAAGTCTTAAAATAGTGAATGATTCTTTAGAAGAAGGGTAACTCTTTTTAAAACTAGCTTAGTTTCTGCTTTTTCAGCAGGGAGAAAACTCTTTGTCGGTCAAATTTTAAGCACAGAGCCTATAACAGCTTGTAACTGGAGAAGAGACTCCTGTGGGTAGCTTTTTCTTACAGTATCGGATGTTTTTTGTATCGACTGAAACATATTTTCATGTAGTGCAGACTTTATTGAAGTGTGCTTGTATGTGTTTTATATCTCCATAGAGGTTTCTCCACTCAGCTCCTGGCAGACTGTGTGTGTTTCTGTGTGTTTCTGTGAAGTAGCAGTCGAGACAGACAAAAAAAAAAAAAAAAGAGAAGGAATGAGCATCGTTTGATCCTAAGGGCAGTGGCTGGCGCACAGCCGTGCTCTTTGAAAGCACAAACACACAGTGGGAGAAACAAAAGTGCTGCAGACAGTCCTGAGGCGTGTGTGCGAATGTGTGTGGGTCCTCTTATATCTTCCTCTGCTTCCCGCACTCAGACTAACAAAGACTAATGAGCAGTCGCCACATCTGACAGGGTCGTCTATTCAGATTTTATCTCTACTCTTCTCCCCGCTTCTGTCTCTGTGCGCAAACAAACTTGAGCTCGTTTGGCTTTGAACGTATTCAGAGGATCGTAATGTTGTTTATTTTCTCTCCTGTGTCTCATCAGGTCTGCTGAGTGGAGACGACACAGTGGGTGGACAGACACAAGAGACGTGTCCACATCAGTGAGCGTAAGTCAGATTCATATATTCAAAAAGCAGACTATCCTAAAACGCTTCTGTATGAGTAATGTTTACTCACATCAATCCCTGATGCCACTCTGATTTTTACTCAGTCTTCAAGCACATGACATGTTTGAAAGTTTCCTTATATGACCTCTATGACATGGAGAACGAAGCAGAGTCTATGAGTTAAAACATTTAACAAATGTGACAGACGAAGCTCAGTCAGTGCATAAAAGAACCACAGCAGGTCACTTTCAGTTTCAGAAGCAATATGCCGACCAACCGAATTAGATTCTTAATCTATGTATCTGAGCATCAGTTTGCTGCAAAAAGTGAAATTTAAGCAAGTGTTTATATCTTTCTTCACAAAAATGGTCTTATTAGACAAAATATGAGCTACATTCACTTGACAAGTTCAGTAAAATGTCTTATTTCAAGAAAGTAATTGATAGAAAGCTTGCTTAAAATAAAATCTGCCAAAGGGGTGGTTAAACTTATCTTGTTAAGTTTCTTAGAATAAGAATAACATCTAAATATAAAGAAATAAACAATAATTAAAACAATCCTTACCCCATTGGCAGATTTTTCACTCTACGAGCAATTCAGGCATCATTTTTGTCTTTCAATATGTTAAACTAAGACTTGTCTGGGGACTACGGCTCATATTAAGTCCTATGAGACAATTTCTACTTATAATTCGACAGAAATGTTTGTTTGGATTTCAGTTTTTGCTGTGTAAGTTACATAAGAAACACCTGAAAGATGAGTGTCTCTATGGCAAAAGTTAGGAATCCTGAAACTGAACCAAATGTCTGCACCTGGAGTGTTTGGCTTAAACCATTTTATAAGAACTATAAGCAGTATCCCAAATAGTTAATCATGAAGTGTTTATTTTTAGACAAACCCAAATCAGGTGGTACAGATTTGCTTCCCGCACTGCATTTCCTCCAGCAGCTGAGTTATAAACTCTCTTTCTTAACTTAAAGTGTAGCTGATCATCCAGGATCTGCATCTCTCCTTTCTTCAAAGTCTATCAAGATATTTGTAAACATGGATGAGGTTTTCAGCCTTTATTTTTGGTCTGTGTATGATAGTTTTTTTTTTTTACTGCTGGCTTTCTGTTATGTATGATCCCCATTCACAGTTTAAGCAGCGTTCCCAGTAGCCATGCTGAGGATGACTGTGTGCGGTGGGTGAAGGGCGTTTTGGGGTGTTTGTAGAGCAGAACTGATGCTGGGGGTTTATATAGAGGTCAGAGAAATAGCTAAGGGGAGAATGAATGTGTTCTTGCCTCAAGCTCAGCTACTGGTAAGAGAAAAATTAGATTTCCCAGATGATGAGTACCGGGTGCATCGAAGAAACAAGTCATTAAAATATCAAGGAATAAAGAAAATGCAAATAATGGTTATAAGAAAATGCAAATTGGGTTTAAAAAGAAAAGACATCTGCTGGTTTACTTCCCATCAGCCTCACTTTTCACCAGGCTAACTTAGAATAGCAGCGATCTGTATGACCTACATTTACTCATGTAATATATGCAGTGAATATATAATATATGAGAAGGGGGATTAAATGTGATGTAAGTCATATTAGGAAGTAGGGAAAGGGGAAAAGGAAGCATAGATTTCCTCTAATTAGGTGGATATTTACCAAAAATGAACTGAGACTCAACCTTCAGTATGTCTCTGCTGTTACCAGTTTAAATCTCTTCAAAGATTTCCTAAAAAAACATAAACTCAACCAAATAATTCAGTTTCCCACCAGCACATTAATGATTCACAAAAGCTAAATAAAGAAAGGTAGAACTTAGCACCTATTGATGGCTACAGCTGGTTTAGATCACCACAAAAATGATTTCAAAAGGAGCTCAGCATCCAGAAAGTGGACTCATTAATTTTGCATCATGAACAAGTACAAATTACCCACAAGGCCAAGTTTCTGAAATGAGCTAAATGAGAGAGACTTGGACAGAAATAATAGATCAGAAGGTCCAAAAGATGCCCTGACAAAGGTAAAAAAATGTGTGTTGAACTTTGGTTTGGTTTGGTTTGGTTTGGTTTGGTTTGGATTTGTTCGATTTGGTTTGCGACAGTCCAAAGAAAATGACTAACAGCTCAGTTGACTCTTCTCTTGTACTCTAAAAACTCATTTCTGTAGGTCATTGTTTCCATAAATGATGTCTGTCTGTGTCTGTGCATAAATATTTGTGTTATTTATTTATTTATGCATGTTTTTTGAACTAGATAGCCTGTTTGCTTGTCATTTGACTTGTGCACACTCTCCTTTATTCAAAGCACTTTGTTTGTGTGTTATACAGATCAAGTTTCATGGAAATCAAGCTGTTGTTGATAAGGTTACTGATAAGTGACAATAGTTATAAATCTAGAGCTGTTTTGTTTGCAGGAAAGGCCATTAAAATGTTCACTGCACAAAATTACACCGTCATTCGGTAAATTAGATTCATGTGTTGAATGGGAGGTTATTTCTGTTTAGGACATGTTTACTTGCACAAACACACACACACACACACACACACGCACACACACACACACACACACACACACACACACACACACACACACACACGCACACGAAAAAAACTCCAAATGTACCTGACAAACAGTCATTTCACCTCCTGAGCCCTGAACCTCTGTGTTTGTCCCAGAAGAGCTCCATTAGCACTCAGCAGCATCCAAAATGAGTCTAATGGAATCCCCCAGTGCTGGAAACAAAGGCGCAGAGACAGTACGAGTGTTTGTGTGCACCGGGCAGGGGATGGGCCTGGATGAATATGAATGCTCTCCTTTCATGGACAAAGAGGAAACCTGACAATGAGCGTCATGTTTAATTGCAATGATGGAATGAAGAGATGGCGATAACAGACAAAATTAGGACCATAAAGACCCGTCTGTACAGTCGTGTTTGAAGTCATGCCACGTTTTCAGTTTTACAGTTTTTAAACATGTTATCAACTAAAGAAGAGCTCCCGCAAAGACCTGTTGTTGATTCTTTGTGAGTCTCTGAAACAAAGAAGACACTAAAAAAAATAGCCTGAATGAAGCTCCAGCAACTGATTAAGCCTTTTGTCTGCCACTGTAATTATCAAACCTTAATCATGCTAATCATGTGTGCCGTCAAAGCTAATTTTAGAGTGAGCAAATTTAACTCCTGTATGTAAAGAGGTCATTCTTGGAAACATAAATCACGGAGTGTTGTGGTATGAAAAGGAGTCTATGGATTTAGTATTTTGTTCACGTTTTGTCTGAAAAGATAGAAATGTATCTGACATTATTAGACTTTTTTATTAGACATGGTACCAAGGCATGAGTGATTAAAATAATGTGTGCAATCTAAAGGTGTATTTAACAAGAAGCAGGGCCAGCTCTCATATGGTAGAGTGACTTAAAAAGCCAAAATAAAAAGACAAAATGAGTCCATATTTATATCCATGAAGTCAGTCTTTATGCAGATGATGTTTGATTATTGCTACGGAAATGGACACAAACTCACAAAGAGCCACAGATTTGCAGAATTTTCACAACCCTGACATTGAATTTGTGCAATGCTGTGCTGCAAAAAAATCAGTTGCCTCTGAGATTCCCCTGATGTCTGGAGATAGCACCAGAAATGGCCATTTTATCTGCTTTAACAAAAAGTAATAAAAGTTGTTGGCTTGTTTTGTCTTGTAGACAACCTGAGGGATTGAAATGTCTCGAACCATTTGACAATCTGTATCTTTACTGACTTTATTTTTGTAAATGACTACAAATGAATAGTCAACCATTCTAGAGTTGCAGGTACTGTTCTTTTTTTAGTTTTTTTCCAGAAGCAACAAAAATGACCCCGTGTCACTGAGCATGGGTTGAGTTAGTGCCATTGAGATCACTTTTTAAGAGTCACTTAATCCAGTCATAATTACTCTAGCTTTTCTGAAGTAGGTTTGACACTAAAAGATAATCTGATAAATTATCAGATTTCTTTGAGATATGAAATACATTTGCAGTAATTTAAAATGTTCCTGTTCTGCTCAGAATAAGTTTGTTACCACATAGTTTTAACATTGCAGGAATTAAACATCCAGGACAGCTGTGGATTATCATGAAGGATGAGACAAAAGTCAATCAGGAAGCAAGTGTCTGTCTGAACAGACGCATAGAAAGGACTTGTTGATTTGTGGAAATATACTGCAATCAAAATGACAAGGAAAGGAGTTAAACTGCAGTCGATTTATCAGGTAGCTAAGAAGCTAACAATCATTTGCGTGACAACCATATTGTTGGTTGCCACTTTTGTTTACTCTGAAGTTCAGAAATGGGAGATTTTCAGAGATTTACAGTTCAGAGAGTTTGGACTCTGACATTATTTGTCGTCTTATGTTGATCAGTTGAGATTTTAAGTCTTTTAATGTGGGCCAGGCATAAGGCAAGGATGGGGAGTGTTGTTAGAGACAAATAATGTGTTGTTACCTGCTAGATTCAGTTAAAGTGTGGGTCCTCAGAGACATATATGACAGTCAAACTAAGAAGAAACCTCAAGAAACTGAAGGAGGCTGAAGGCTGTAAAGTTAACCCACATAAAGCAACTGTATGAGGATGTAGAGTAAACCAAGCTACTGATCCAGATGATGTTATTAACCCAGACACAACAGTGTTTGATGATTTCATTTATCTAGAAGAGCAAATATTCATGGCTGTGGCAGTGTTTTCACCGCAAAAATTACCACAAGTGATCTGTTGGTCAGTTTGTCTGTGGTCTGAGCCCAGCTGACATCTGAATTCTTGAGCACAGCCTCTTTTTCACCCCTGAACTAAGTTTTCAAAGAACGGTTTTATTTAAAGCCCCATTTAACAGATTTATGTTAATTCCCTGCAGTTTCCAGAAGTAGGTTAACATGTGTCATGTGTGCCATGATTTTAACTCTGAGCATGCTTTTGCCAGCACTCACAGAAGGTCAATAAGCAATGCTCACTCATGCACAACGCACTGTATACACATAATTCAAACTAAATGTTAATTTTAGAAACAGCCTGCAACAGGCCAGTCTGTTTCTGTTAGAGCCTGTAGGATGAGCGGCAGCAGGGAGAGGACAGGCAAACATTCAGCTCTGTGATGCACTCATGAATGCAGTTGAAAGCATGAAGTGCTCAGTGTGATGCTAATGTTTGCCTTAGGCTGTGGCCCTCGAGTCAAACCAAGGTAGCTCTGACCTGGTTGTGTTTTGGTTTGTCTGTTAGGTCATCGGGAATCTGTGCGTGTGTGTGAACCAACTTATTTTTAGCTAGGTCAACCAGAAATGTGAACAACCTGCAGTCTGGTTCTCCACCACACGATAAGAGCAGCCAACTAAACTGAAGGTGCCAGTTTGATGCAGGACTTGTGCACAATTGTTCGAGTCCCCTGGACTTCCCTGTGAAACTGTTAGCCTGCATGCTGACCCATTATTTCTCTGAGCTGCCTCCATGACCAGGACTGCACCAGAGCCTCCTGAGTGGCACACGGGGAGGGCAAACTGCTGCACTGCTGTCTGCCCTGTGACTGCACCCTTGAAACCATTTCAGACAGCTCTTGTTTTAATCTGGCACGAGTTGACAAGTTGACATTGTGTTGGTGCTCTGGCTCCTTTGCCTGAGGATTTTAGCCAATTCTGACATCCTCTTTTTAGAGAAGTCCATCGACTGGACGATGGAGGCCAAATAACGTCTCTGTGTGTCAAACACAAGGACAATTTTAGAAACAATCAGCTACAACTGTCTGATAACTGTTGAGAGGGGAGGTTGGTTGCTTAAGTTTCTGGGCCCCCAGCTCTGCCAAAGGAAGTTTGTAGTCCAAATTTCTTGTCGAATAACTTTCTTTTCCTTGTGCTGGTCATTATTTACAGTTTAGAGGGATCAGAACACTGAAGTCCTGCAATGGTGAAAAGAGTACTTTGTTTGTTACGGTGATGTAATAAGGTTTGGAGGATGAAAGTATTGCAGAAATATGTAATGTCTTGCCCATCTTTCAGAACATGCTTTGTGTATCACATGTTTACAGGAGCGATGTACATTTTAAGACTATGATTCAGGAGTTACATAGAGTGTATCTTCGACAAATGCGTGCATGTTTAGGCAAACTGAGGACTTCTTAATTCAGCTGCCATCTTATTCTGCTAAACATTTGTGGAAGATGATTCTGCTAACATTAGTGAACACAGTGTGAAACATCACTTTTGGGAAATGGGTCGCAGGTTTTTGCAGCCTGCAGAGCAGCTGCTCTGTTCCTCTGCCATGTGAGGTAATGTGTAATATGTCCTATGTGGCAGTCACTGACCCTTTTTCCTGCCTGCATGTGCACTCAGCATCAGTGTATCACTGTGTGTTATCATTCATAATGCACAGCAGTGTGTTAAGAGAGTTCCACACGTAGAAAGAAGTGCTGACCTATTTCATTGCTTGAATCATTTCTCATCATCTCTCTTCATATCTCGATCTATCTCTCTTCTTCATTTTGATTTCACTCCTTCCAGGACTGTCCTGAAAATAGATCTGAAGTACCTAATAAGTTTTGTTTTTTTCCTTATTCCATGTGTGTGAGAGCATATATGTGTGTGTGTGTGTGAGCAGGCTGAGAGTCATTAATGAACAGAGTTGGGCTGACATCGGTCAGGTGTCACAACAGCTGGGCTGCAGAAATACGTCTGGTTTTATGTGTGTGTGTGTGTGTGTGTGTTTGTGTGTGTGTGTGTGTGTTTGAATAAGGGTGTGTATGGGTGTGTCTGTCTCCATGTGTGACCAAATAGTGTATCTCCCAGTGCATCTGCATTCATGCATGTTTTTTTTTTTGTGTGTGTGTGTGCGTGTGTGTTTGTGTGTGTGTGCGGGTGTCTTAATGAATGACACCTCATGCCAGCCAATACTGGGGTATTAGCTCCCTGGGGGCAGATTAGCTATGTTGTTGAATAGTGTTGGATTGACATACCACCAGATGGTTTATGCATAACACGTGTGTGTGTGTGTGTGTGTGTGTGTGTGTGTGTGTGTGTGTGTGTGTGTGTGTGTGTGTGTGTGTGTGTGTTTATGGTAGGTGTTGGTAGGTTTGGGGTGATATCTGATGACTGCCCTGAGGCCCTAAAGCTGTTGCTTCCCCCTCTGTTGTGAAATCAGTCTGTTCCTGCGGGTCAAAGAGACAAAGGCTCAAACTGAGGCGTTTGTTTCTTGATGGTTTGAATCAGTTTTGATAAAGGTCTTTGTCACATTATTTGGAAAATAAGATAAAAATGGTTATTATACATTAATATCATTCTTTAGGCTCATTGTTGCACTTATAGGCCAATTCATTTGTAATTAAATCTTACTCTTGTTGTAACTATTGATTTTAGGTTCTATTTAATGCCATTTTATTATATCATTGGATTTTTTTTATCCTTACAGCTGCTCCTGTGGTTTAAAATGAACCAATCTAAGTCAACAAAGATTCATTCTATATTTTACGTTAGTAAGTAGTGAGCATGTTAAGCTTGTACTTTATCTGAGTGATGGTAGATAAATACTTTTTCCATTGCTTAGATTCCAAGACAACAAAATGAATTTTTGAAAAGTATAAACATTTTTCAATCAATCACCTTGATACCTGTTTAAAAGATTTCACAATGGCACTTATATTAAGCCCCCTTTGCTTTTCACATGAACTGTTATATATAATAATAATAATAATAATAATTGATAAGACTTATAGTGCTGTCCTAAAGACTCAAAGATGATTAACATAAAGTGGCTGGTGTTACATGCTTGTTTGAAAAGGTGGGTCTTGAGTTGATTTTTCACGAGGTGAGTAAGTCAGAGTAGTGTTTGTTTGGAGGGAGAGAGTTCAGAGAACTGAGGCTGAAATGGCAAAATCTCTGTCCCCCTTAGTTCCAGTATTTGGTCTTGGTGATAGGGGAGGAAGCTGGTCCCTATTGACCTGAAGTAGCAAGATGGAGAGTGACGTCAGAGAAAGTGGGTCAGGTATGACTGGGTGAGTTGAATGGGAGCTATGTAGGTGCTGAGGAGGATCTTGAAGTGGATTTGGTGCTGAATTGGGAGCTAAGAAAGGTGCTGAAGGATGGTGTAATCTCAGCTCTACACATATTGTAGTTTTTTGGGGGGTCAGTAGAGGGAAGGTCAGAAAGGATGCTGCTACAGTAATCCAGTCTGGAGGTCATGAAGGAGTCAATGAGTGTTTCATCAGCAGAGAAAGGTCTGAGTCATACCATGTCCCAGTCACAAGACAGATTGTATAAAGTATATAAACTATGATGCAGCCTCACCTGTTGGTGATGAATGAGTTGTTGAAGCCCACTGATGGCAGGCGCATAACAGAAATGCTTAATCAGTCTAATCCAGATAGAACTTGACTCAGGCAAAGAGGTGGTGCCGTAAGGTTTGGATTTCTGCCTCTTTGTTAACAGCTGTAAGACTGTTGATGTATAACTCACTCTCAGCCTTGATAAAACCATGTGTATGAATCAGTAAATAAGATAAATAGTGAGTGTTTGACCTTGTTCTAAAAATTAGTGTTTTAACAAAGTGATGAAGTCAGTGTAGAACTGCAAAAAAAACCTGCAGTTCCTCATGTATCCTTATGAGGATGACTGTAAAAGCCAAGGAATCCCTGGCTCAGACTACAGACTTAGACTCACTTAGACTACACCCATGTTTTATACAGTCCAGGACTTTAGCTTAGGACCTGATGGGGACTCGTTGCCTTTTGTAGCAAGTCTCAAGTGGACGTGCCATCATCTCCTGGTCATCCTTACTGACTGAAAAGAAACCAGATGGCTTCTTCTGATACTGAAATCTTTCTGTTGATTCTACATTCATGGGTGGTTATATGCCTACAGACATTAGTCTGTGCAGAAACAGGCTGGTTTCAGACAGGAAACAACACAAATAGATATATGTCCTGTTTTTACAACAAAGGTAACTTAATGTGACCATGTCTTCTTCAGCTCCTCATCAGTGTGATGTCACACTCCCATCCTTCCATGTCTTCTATAAGATTTGAAATACTAACCTTATGGTTGACATTCCACACACCCACACACCTCCACCTGATCTCTCCTACGTCCTGTTGTCATTGCTCTGAGCTGTGCTGTGATTTGAAGCAGAGTGAACGATTGATCCTGGTGGGAGATGGCAGCACAGCACAGCACGGGGGACAGGGATTAACAGTGGGCAGGTGGTCCTGGTATGTCTGCCAGTACACAGGCCGGGCTGTCATGTGGAGGTGTTAGGGAGTTAATTAGAATCTTTGGCTTGTTGGCTGGCTGCTGAAGAAAGTGCCAGGAGAAAGGGTGAATAAAAAAGCAGATGTCCATCGGTCAGCCGTAAGAGGTTTGATACTCAATTTCATTTTTGTCAGTAATCAAAGCCAAAAATGCTAATCAGGCCAAAAAGGGAGAACATTTCAGATAGATCTAGGTCAGGCGCCTGGTTTGTAGTTTAAATCAGAAGATAGATGAGATCAGTCAACAAATCAAATCTGAGTTTGAGGCTTTATGTTCCAAACCAGAGACTGGACAATAACTGTCTTTATCTGACTGTTTGACTGAAGACATTCAAGGACCAGCTGTCTGAATGCCGAGTCTATTCCCTCAGGTCAGATTCAAACATCCTTTTTTGTTAATAACCATTTCTTGCTGCCTCTGTGGCTGCCTCACAGAAATGTGACTGCAGACTTCTATTTGCAAAATTCAAATGAGGTAGACCTGATTTGTTTTTGATATGTAGCTTTCCTGCCTGAAATGACTGCACTGCAACAGACATGCACTCGTAGTCGTCCTGTAGATGTCAAAGCCACACATTTCTGTTAAGGCTCGGGCTTTGACTGGCTTAATACTTCTGAAATGAACCCATGCTGTAAAAAACACCAGAGGTAGGGGCGTAATGCCATCTCACCTCCCCTGATCTGTATAAAACTGTAACAGCAAAAAAAAAAAGTACACAAAGACACCAGGAAAAGCTCAACACGGTACCACAGACTCCACTGCCAACTAGTGTATTAGCAGTGTAACTGCTAAGTACCACAGATATGAATTAAGACAATAATGAGTGCAGTGAGAAAGACCAGTTATCCCTGCTGTAACATTTTTTGTTTTGAGTCTTAAACACTCTTTCCCAGCTGCCAGTTAGAGCATAATGGAAACTGCATGTTGTATCAAAGACATTTAGTTGATATAAATGGAAACAATTCTCCATCATGATTTCTGGGCAGGGGATTGAAGCATTTTTATTTTTCTGTGAAGCAGCTCATGACTTGATCCCACTCTGAGACTCATAGCTGCAGATCTTCTCCTTGGCTTTGTTTCTAGGCTGCTCTCTCTGGGGAGCCACACGGGGACTCAGCTGTGAATGTAGGCCAGTGTCGACACACACTCTTGTGCCAGAATACATACACAGCTACACACTCACCCACACGCACAAACAGTTTATTCTTTCGATATACTGTATGGTCTATCACGCTGTCTTCATCCTAACCATCTGTCTCTGTCTCTGGGTCTGCGTTCACAGGTCCCCAAAGCGGCTGTCGGGAGAAACATCTAGCCAATCCGGAGAGGTGCAGGTCAAGGCCGGCCAATCGGAGGGGGAGAAATGTTGGGGCAGGGCGGGCAGACGGCCCTGGCTCTCGTGTCATTACTGCTGCTACTGTGGCGTGAAGCAGCACCAATAGAAGTCCCACAAGATCGTAAGTCACCCAGAAATCATCAGATTCACTTAAACACAGTGAGTAAAAAAAAAAAGAAGAAGAAAGCGATGCCATAAAACTACAGGACTCTGAATCAAGCTGCTGCTAGGAATGAGTTACTAATTTGCAAATTCCACTCG